>JAZDUH010000066.1:16505000-17150000 GCA_036419115.1 Scarus forsteni
TTTATGACCCATTCTTGACTGAAAGGGCAAATATTTCTCAAAAAGGCAAGACACTCAAACCCATCTTACCCCCACTGCTGTGTAAGTGGTGTGTAAGAAGGAGGTCAGATGCTTCTGAATTGCTCTAAACATAGAAGTCTCTAGTGGAAGTGGATGAACGTTATAGGTGATGTAAAAGCAAGCTCAGTAATCAGACAAGACCCAAAAGGTTCTGTGTAATTAAAGTCCATTTACTGTTCAAGTTCCTGAAGCAAAAAAGATTTTGAGTATTGATCTAAGTCAGGGGTGTGCAACTGGCGCACACCCCAAAAATCAATTTTGACTGGAATCGTGACCCCCAGAGTTGGAATCAAATTGAATTGTAACCTACTCGAGGATCAACATCCTTTTCTTTTGTACCTTTTAAATTTGCTCCTCTGTCATTGAGGATGGTGTTAATGCAGCCATCTTGTAATAATAGATAAAGTGTTTTCTGTATATCAGTATCAGGTCTGCAATTGAGTTTGGATGTTTCCAAATGTTTCCATATTGGACATTTGCAAAAATCTAATATTGTACATCAGTTACTGTGTTCAAAACATTAAAAAATCAATACCTTAAAGCCTTCCAAGTAGAAGTGTTGATAGGTTTAGGTTTGATAGAAAGCATCATATCAGTGCCAGCAGATAATGGCTTGGAAAATCTTTTCTCTCCCATGAACTGTCCTTTAATGAATCTTTCCCAGGGTATTTAATGTATACTGTTTCACTATATAGCTGTTTCCATATTACCCTCATTAAAGCCAGGAGATAAACCCAGACATGTGTTTTCAATAATCCCTGCCTCTCTCCCCTGCATGCTGCTCTTTATGTCGCCCATTATACATGTCATGACAGCATGGAGACCGCCTACCTGTTCTTTGTTCCTATAGTTCAGTCCTGATCCTGTGATGTTCTGGTGTTTCATAAAGCATTTTCTTTCATTCCAGCTTGTAGGGGAGAATATATTTTCTATCTGCTAATCATTTTTGCTGTGGCCTTTCCCTCTGCTCCTCATTTGCTGTGTTTCCAAACAGCCCTGTGGGTCACTTACAGTTTATTCTAGCTAAGGTACTTGGAAGGCTCTAAAAGGCATATGGGAGTTCCTTACAGTCAAGCACATTTCTGGCCCATTCAGATTTCTGGCATGAGATGGAGTCCAATTTACGTCAAGTAGTTACAGGTTGTGGTTAGGATGAAACACTGCAGGACTTTTTTAAGGCTTGGGATAGAGAGGGGATTACTGTGGGATTGGTTGCATGGAGTCATTGTTGGAGCTGCTCTTAGGTTTGAGGTTATTGCATCATAAAGGTCAAGGAGTGTAGTAGACTTTTTCTATGATTCTGTGCAATGTCACATCAGGAAATTTATCTAAAAAACATTTCTTCTGACAGAAATCTTTTTTAGTCCCTTACATCCTTACAAAATGGGTTCCAGTTAGATGGGTGTATTTCAAAGGAGCTGGAGGTGATTCTGCAAATATTGCTGGATGCAAATTGACAAAAATATTTGGCTTAATTCTTCTGGGGTCCATTTACTGTAGCCCAACACACCAGTTGGTGTGTTCAGTATACACTAAATTGCATATATTTCACAAGTTTATCAAGGCAACAGCCCATAGAAAGTGTTTGGGGAAGGCTGTACCTCTCAAAGCCAGTCCGGCAGGTGATTGGACGATCTCTCCATAAATTAAATTCATTATGAGCCAATCTGATGTTGCTGTAGGCGGGCATTACTGACACAATGTAAAGCACAAAATGTGAGCCACTTCGTTGTTGCTTCCAAAACATGTTTGAAGTGGAGATAAAATATCTCTTCTATCAAGAACTGCTTTTGATGTTGTTTATTTTATCATTTGATAAAGAAATACAGTCCAGGTCTCAAAAGGCTGCTGCTGAATTCTAGAGTAATCTCTGGAGGAGCAGTCACTGCTTGCAGTGGCCACACTCATAGCTCCAACCTCTTCCTGCTGTAAAGGACACTGAATGGACCATGCACAGTCTCTGTAGATTGGAGCTTGGCAAGATGGATCCGCCTGATAATTGACATTTGAATTAGGTAGATCCAGCTGCTATGTGATATTTACTGGACATCCTCTGAGGGGAACAAGCCCAGTGCAGAGCAGCCCACAGACAGAGTACTTAAAATAAGGTAGTGGACAGCAGTGAACTGTCCAATCAACATAGAGCAGGCTGATTAACCAAGCAGACATCAGAATCCAATAGATGTTCTGGAGAAAATTCTATACATAAGCCATGGATGAACTGTAAGGTTGCTGCAGTTTCACGATTGATTTTCTGTAATTTTTTTGTGGTTTTCTTTTTTCATAATTACATTTTAACCTTATGAATCAATACTGAAAACACCCTTCTAAATTTTTGCTACATGGTTTTGGGATGATTTGGATAATTTTCAACAAAAAGATGTTAATACCTTTAATATGCTCCGGGATGGGAACTAACATAATTTAAAGATACCAATTCCATTATCGATTCTGCTTATGGATTAGATTCTTTATTGATTTCTTAATTGATTCTTGTGGACTTTCTGTGTGGTGACAACATTAGACACATGGCATTTCCTCCCAGATGGATTAACAGTCCTGGGACTCAGGGGTCATTGTGGTGAGAACTGGCATCCCTCCTGGACTCGTGTGGATGCCTGACTCCCTCCCCTGGCACTCCAAAGCTGCCCCAACCAGGCATTCCCTCATCAATTCACTAAGGGTGAATGCCACTTCTACCACTTAGCCCTTCCTCTTCATCTTATCCCTTTCCCCTTAGCCCTCTGTTTTGAGGGCCTAGGGAAGAGGGGTGAAAATGCACTGCTGAGAAACGAGACGCTACTTGATTCTCGCTACGTCATTACCCAGAGCCACTCCTTAGCTGTGATGATGGCAGATACGACAATAGCTGTAGCTACAGCAGCGAAAGCTAGCTTGTTTTAACGAGAAATTGTGATATACCACCAACAGTTCAAAACATGATAAGTGCTTACTTGATGATTTAATAATTACTTAAGCACTTCCTTTGGTCTACGCTCTGCCTCGCGTTGGCAGGCATGGTGTATTATGGGATATTCTTATACCCCTTCGTTTCAAGTGAGGTCAAGGCCTGTCTTCGTTTTGAGGGCTGTGTAACCCTTCATCTTAGCCCTACAGAGAATTGAGACACCAAAAACCAAGGGGTAAGACAAGGGCTAAGGAGTAGAATTGGGAGTCAACCTTCAGCTGGACTCACTTTGAAAAGTCAGTTTATTGCCCCATGTAGTGCTGCAGTATGTATGTATGGATACCACAATGTTGTTTCTCTGTTGCTGTTGCTTTAATTACTTTGTGTTTGTTTATATTCCTTCTTTCTCATGTGATCTGTGATCAGCTCATAACATTTTGGTTGTCATGTGTGCTCCTTTTTCAATGAATTTGTGTTCTGAAAAGGTAGAAAAATACAGCCCCGATCAAAATCTTAAGACCAGTTGAAAAATTGCTAGAATATGCATTTTGCACATTTGGACCTTAATGAGGTTTTAAATAGAGCTACAATATTGATCAGCTGATAAACAGCCTATTTCAGTTTACTTGTTTTTTTCAATAAATTACTTTTTCAAAGTGCTTTTTGTCACACTCCCCCTTCTTGCTTTTGCATATTGTAGCTCTATTTAAAACCTCATTATGGTCCAAATGTGAAAAATGCATATTCTAGCAATTTTTCATCTGGTCTTAAGATTTTGATCAGGACTGTAGTGCTAAAAAACAAGACTCATGCAATCCTGATCCTTAATGCTGTTCTGACAAATGCTTCTGCGAGTTGTCGGTGCTTCCATCTTTGCTTGAAATCACAGAGACACCAGATGTTGTGCAGTCAGCTTCATCTTGTGAAAAATGTAGCCACATTTTTTACCACTGTTTTGCTATGATTGACTGCCACTTTGTAATCATTTCTGCTGACTGCCTCTGATAAAAGTGTCGCGTCCTTGATTTGCAAAGCGTGCAGAACATAGTGCTCTCTTAACACAAATTTGTGAAATAAACGACACCCCATACCTCCCCTTTCCTGTCCTGAAGGTGTGGTGAGGCAGTTGAGAAGAACAAGCACTTGATCACATCTGACCAGAAGGAGTACCAACAGGAGCTGAAGAAGAACTACAACCGTCTGCGAGAGAGCCTGAGGCCCATGCTGGAGCGAAAGATCCCTGAGCTGTACAAACCCATCATCAGGCCGCGGTTGGAGAACAGGTAAACAGAGGCACCAAACAATATGGCCAATTCTGTTTTGACAAGAGACGCTGCAGGGAAAAACACATCATTGATCTTTTTATTGCACTGTATGATTGCTGAACCCAAAGGAAAGTGAGAACAAATGGAATCGAGCGCAGATCCATTCACACTGTCCGTGTCACCTCCACACATATCGATTGCTGAAGCACAGTCAGTAAACAGATTGAGTGTTGAAGCGGTGCCACATATTTTACCAGAAACTTTTGGCTCACACATGCTTTTATCATCCTCCATAATCACCTTGGTAAATCTTGCAGTAATTTTTTGTTTACCTTGCGTGGGATGAGCATGTGTTTCAAAAGAAAACTTATCTAACAATCTGAGCCTTTGGAATGTGAAGAGTTTTCAAACAAAACAGATGAAGACGGCTTCTAACACCAGATTATTAAAATGTTGTTGAAGAAACTAAAACTGGAGCAGTGTCAGCACTGTTTTTTTTCTGAAGTCTAGCATTGTTATTTGAGAGTTTTGGAAACATGAAATGATGTACATGAACAAATTTAAGCTCTGTTAAAACTTCAACAACGAGGGCGATGTGAGAGGTCAGACTGAGGAAAATGATCACACTCAAGTTTAAGCACATTTCAAGCATGAGAAGCTCCAGAAAATTCCATCTTACTTTTCCAAAATTGTTCTTCCCAGCAGGAAAATATTCTCCATCACATGGGTGCAGGAGGGGCTGTCTCAGGAGCAGCACTTTAAATGTAACCCCAAATTTTAGTCCAGCTGGAAACTTGAAAAATGACATCATAAAATCACAAAAGAACCACAACTTCACAAGCTAACTGTTAGGGCAGGGACGATATGCTTTTCTCCCGATTCAAGTGTTTTATGATTTTTTGTTTTAGGTGCAGATTCGATTTAAATTGCGATTCTACGATATTGACGATTTTTGCAATCTTTAGTTAGCTTTTTTAACACCAGAGCAAAAGATGAACAATGATGATGCACAGACTATATCTGGAAAAATATGCATCACATGTGAATCCTTTTTTTTTTTAATTTATTCAGCAACATATTTTAACCAGATGTTTATACTAAGCCTGGATTGCATTTAAAAGTGGCATATTAACACAGACTAAAATGAAGGACTTAAATTTGGAAGAAAAAAAAAAGATTTTTGAACAAAAAAATCAACTTAAAAATCCTCAAATAAAAAATCCCGATGCTTATCGGGAATCGATTTTTTCTCCCACCCCTACTAACTGTGAGTTAACAAGATAAAAGGAAGAGCAACATGCAAACAACAGGTATCCTGCCTGACATTATATGCTGTAGGCATCGATTTTATTTCCACTGTTTCTGATTTATTTGGAAATGACAACAAGCTCTGAGCACCTGTATCCTGATCTGCTGGGCAGAAATGGATCTGTAGTTGATACAACTCCCACTGATAATAGACTTACTGTTGATCTCCAGAAATCCTGCACAGGGGTGCACTGCTAGCATGGTGTAGAAACAGACTGATTAGCGAGACTGGGGTCGATTTGCTGTGTAGTGCGTGGTGCGTACAGAACACTACATAGGCAGACTGTGTGGAAATTAAGCTTAGATGCACAGTAAGTCACAGGGTCATGCTGAATGCGTGGTCAGACTACACACATTTTTTTTGCGGTTTACGACCATCACTATCTCAGATTGGGCAACCACAGAGCCATATAGAAAAGCCCTCAGAGAGCGCAGACCTCCGCCAGCGCCACAGTCCTCACCCATATTGTGATTTTCACTATAAATATTAGTCCTACTTTGATTTCATCTCAATATTTAGATTCCTTGACCATGAAAACATACCATAAAGAAATTGGATTCATAATGATATCTATTTAAGTTCAGTAGTTGTTCACAAAAAATCACATTTTTCGTCATGGCGAATCCAAATGGTGATCCGGATCGCTCCCAAAATCTAATCATTTGTTCCTTGTCCCAATCTGGACATTTCCTTAAAATTTCATCGAATCCCTCCGTAACTGTATGAGTTATCTTGCTAACAGAGAAGCAAACAAACAAACGAAAAAACAGATGCCGGCAGTAACAAAACCTCCTGGCAGAGGTAAAAATCGAGCTGCGACTGAGCCTACAGACTACACGACATTGAAACACATCACGACTAATGTGATGACATTTGAAGATGGAGGGGTGACACAGCAAACATACCGTTATACCAACACAACATTTTTGCTATAATCTGATATGCAAGCTTGATGCTAATTGCTAAAAGTCACTTACTTATGTGCTAACATTTCTTGTTTTTTTCAGTCTGTGATCATGGCCCCGCTATGACGCAGTTATTGCAAGTTCAGAGTTCCCTGTCAGAGTATCTGACGCAAAGGAATTTATTAGATTTGTCACTATCACTTACGTCATTTAAGAATGTGAGGTCCAGAAAGTATCAAAGAGCTGAACACTTCTACACTTGCTTGTACCAGGTTGGACTCACTTTTGACTTCAAACCTGTCTTAATTATTCATCATACAGATTCAATGATAGCTTTATACAGCTGCTGCACACCCATGATGCCATGCTCCTGTTCTACCACAACCTAAGGTACTCCATTGGATTGAGATCTGGTGACAAGAGGCCACTAGAGTACAGTGAATTCATTGTCATGCTAAAGACACCCTTCCAGTAATTGACCTTTGTGACATGCTGCACCATCCTGCTGGGAGTAGCTGTCAGGAGATGGGTGCACTTTGGTTGTAAAGGATGGTAATGGTCAGCAACGATGGACCTAATCACTATGGGCCACAAAGTGTGGCAAGAAAACGTCCTCCACATCCTTACATCACCACCATCAGCCTGATTGTTAGTGTTAGGCAGGATGGATCAATGCTTTTATGTTGTTTATGCCAAACTCTGATCTGTTGTTCAATTTTGGTGAGCCCATGTGAATTGTATTCTCTGTTACAAGTGATGATTTGAGGTGTTGTTGGTTTCTATTATTTCAAACCACTTTTGCCATTATCCTCTGGTCTTTTGCAACAACAAGGCATTTTTGCCCAGATAACTGCCACTTACTGATATGTTTTTTGTATCATTCTCTGGTTACATGCTAGAAATGGTTGTGGGTAAAAATCCCAGGTGTTCAGCCGATGCATCTCTGAATTACAGGCTGTTTGAGGATTTGAACTATGTTTGTAGAACATTGAGTCGTCTCTTCTTGTAACTTAAGACAATTGCTGATGGTTAGAGGAGTTTTAATCAGATATTCCAGGTTATGAAGAGCAGCTGCTGCTATTATTTTTTACTTGGGTCAGGGAAACATCTTCTCTACAGACGAGGATTGTTCTTTCCACCTGCTTCTCCAGTTCTTTCACTTACCATCATTATTATCATTATTTCACATTTTTTTTGTTTTATCTTTCCTCCTCTCCCCTCATCTAATGTCCTCTCCCTCTCACAGGGATTCCTTCAAACGTCTGAGTTTCCGCAGAACTCAGGAGGAAAACTCGTGAGATGCTGCAGCCCTGAGAGACAGACAGAACTACAGAGAGGCACGGGCAGGCTGTAACACAACCGAGAGAGGAAACGAGACGATAAGATGAAAGAAGACAAAAAAGAAGCCGGGAACTGCTGGTGATACCCCTGAACTTCTTTGAGCTGGAGCAGCACAGTGTGTCCAAACGGAGGAGTCAGAGTTTCCTCACAGTCCTGCGGAGTTTCTTGATGTCTGCTCTTGTCCAATTTGTGTTTTTTATGTTACAGGAAGCAAAAGAAGACTGAGCACATAAAGGAGGGAGGTGGGAATCTAAAGCGAAGTGTAGCCTTTTGAGCATTTCACTGTAAGATCCTCTGATGCTGTAGCTCTGTTGATTTCCTTTTCTTGGATAGCTGCAAGTCCTAATGATGCTGCAAATATTGTCTTTGGGTCAGTTAAGAAGGAATCCTTCTGAAATCCACACTGTCCCAGGGTCTGTGTGTGCACCAGTTATGCTTGTGATGTGTCCATGTGTGTGTGTGAATGCGTGATAGGATGTAGATGTGTTGTAAGAGAAGATCCTGGTGCCATACTGAGGTCACTTTTACTTTGTGGTGATAAGTGACTCTAAAATGTGCTATAGGGCCTCAGAGATCTACTCTGTGTATGGCACATGCTAGGGCTGGGCAATGAGGACCAAAAGTTATATCTGGGGACTTACTTTATGAAAAAAGGCACAAGAAATGGTTGTCATTATACCAGAATTTTAAACTTTGGTTGGATTCCCATAAAGTCATAAACAGTGCTGAAACCTTTTGTTACTTATGCATAAAAATACATTTAAATTACCCAATGTTGGAAAAATACATTTTTATTGGCAAAAACCGTAGACAACGTGTTTAAAGTGCACAAAAGGAATGGCAACATTTTCATTCATGGAGATTGTCAAAATGTAAAGATAAAAAGTCCTCTATTTAACAGAAAGACTGTATTAAGACAAATATTAGAATCTGTGCAGAGCTAATTTTTTTAGGGCATTTTTCCTCAGCACTCTAACACTGACCTAGAGTCAGCTGTGCTCTTAGTCAAATACACTTCAGCTTTTGGAACAGCGCCACATTTGTTGTTGACAAGGTTTCCAGTTTTCCTTCTGGTTTAAGTGGTAGCACTTTAATTATTTCCATATTTTTGGGTGATGTTTATAAATGAGAGAAATGCTTAGCACATAGAGCTAATGAAATCGACCTCATCCTGAGAATTTAAAGTTGTTTGTTGTAAATTTTGCCGTTGTTGACCCTGTTAGCTCCAAGCTAATTGTGATCCAAGTGAATATACAAATATAAGAAAAAAATTAACCTTGCAACAACAAATGCTGATGAGCCACTACCAGCACAAAATCATTAGCTGTGGATACATTGCCTTAATCAAAAAAGGTAAAGAAAAAGTTCATTTAAATCACTTGTTTCACAAATATGATAACAATGAGAAAGGTTGATAGAATCGGTGAATTTCAAGACTGTTTGGAAAAGTATGGCCCCTAATAATCTTTACAAATACTTAAGAAAACAGACAGTTGTCTGAACTGCACAAAGCTATTTTCATTGTCTAAAAAAGCAGGTGGCTTGGGGGACTCGGTCACTCCCTGCCAGTTCCAGCAGGTTGTCTGTAATATTGCCGAAAATAATGGATTAGCCAGTGTTGGGTGTTTTTGACTTCTAGTTCATCATCATAGAATCAAATGGTATCAAACAAGCATGCAAGTATGACTGTGATTCACGTCATTGAGCATTAGGCTTGACTTTTATAATTATCCACATCAATATCAACATAAACTATAACTGTATGAATTGTAATTACTAGATACAGTATATTTCCCAGCCCTTACATGTGCCAGTTGGAGCAGCAAGTGTATTAATAGATGTGTGCACTGGAAAAAGACACAATCCTCTTGTCTCTTGAGACCATTCTTGTGTTATTTCTTACCATAAAACAGTACCAAGCTGTGTAATTAATAAAAGAGATTAAGTTATTAAGACTTTTAGTTCCATAGGAGGAATATAGACTTACCTGAGGCTCTAATTTCCATGTTATGCAGCTTTTCTCTAATTCCACATTTTGTAAATAATAGAGATATTGTGTTAGATGGTTACAAATATGTTTACAGGGGTGTGAACTATTTTGCATTGTTTTTCACTGAAAAGGTATTTTTAGATCAATAATAGCAATAATGATACTTTAAAATAATATTCAGGAGGCAGGAATCTGACTGAGCTCAATGTACAGTATTTTACAGCAGTTTCAGTATATGTTAAGTGTCCTGTAAAGCACCACTTCATTTAATGCAGCAGTGACAAATTTATTTATGTAGAGAGTACAATACTGTTACACATGCAATATTTCAAAAGTAGGTCCATGCACCTTTATGCATTGTAAGTTGTGTTTCATTCATAATTCAAAATGCATTCAAGAAGGGGAATGCATCGCTGTTCTGCAGTATTAATTAGTGAAAACTCTATTTCATTCAAATTCCATGATATGGATCTTTTTATTTCAGTATGTGTGATTTGTGTTTTAAAAGTGGATGTATAATTTCATACATTATTAATACTTATTTTATCATGCTTGCTTTGTTTTCAGGTACAGCTTCTTGATATGAACTTGTGAATTTTGCTTTTAAATGGCTGGATACATTTGAAATGGTTAATGTGTTTATATGATGTGTATTAATAATGTGTGATAGTAAAAAATATATCCCTCTTTGAAACACAACACATAACAGAATGTTGGTGTTATACATTTTCACTTTCAACCACTTGAGACTGCATTTATGTTTTTTATTAGTCATTTCATGTTCTCACCTTTGTGTATTATAATATGTTGATTTACAAGTATGCCCTGCAAACAGTGACGCATCTGAATAAAACCTTAATATATGCAGACTGTTGTTATGTGTTTTCTTAAATTTCCCTTCACTTGAAAGTCATCTGCAGATTTTAGCTAAATATTAAGCATTGATAACAAATATGGTAAGTATTTTTAAAAGGGTTATGTTTTGGGTTATGTTAGGGATTTTTTATAGTTGACAACCAGTTTCAGATTATGCAATGATAGAATAAATGGACTGAAGAAAGGGTTATGCAAACAAACGGAAAGAAAATGTAAAAAGGTGATATAATTTTGAATATGAATTAATTCTGTTAAGGTAAAAACCAAATAAAAAAGTTTTGCTGTTCCATTGTTGACTGAATTTCTCTTACTGAAATGGCCTCACCTCCAAGATAAATATCTTTATTGTCATTGTCACTTCAATACATAAAACTCAAAGCAAAGCAAAGCACATTTTTATGTGGGCAGAGGCCTAGAAGTTCAATATTGCTTGCTGAAATAATATTGAAGAGTTACATGTTCTTTTTATAAACATAAAAGTAATGACAATCCATTTTTATTAACGACTGTCTGTGGCAAAGATTTCAACATACCTTCTATTTTAGAGATTATGGAGATGAGTGGAAAAATAATTTTGTTTTTCCAGCTATGGCTGGTTGATACGTGGTTTTAATGTGTTATATTTTTAGTACATTCCTTTCCTTATACGATATATTTTTAAACTGTATGTTAAAAGTGGAGCTAGTTTACCCACTTGAAATGAAATGATAAGGGTTATGAAATGTGTTTTACTTGATAAATAAATGCAGTTTGGTTACTGGATTAATCCTAACTCAGACTGACAAAATATTTATTTTGATTAAATATGGCTACACAGTGATATTATGGAGGCCCATTCCCGCCAGGAAAAAAAAGAAAAAAACTGAAAAGTAAATAATAAAAAAAAAACACCTATGTCATAATTATGAGAAAGTAAGTCATAATTACGAGATAGTAACTCATAATAATTATGAGATAGTAAGTCAATTACGAGATACTAAGTCATAATTACGAGATAGTAAGTCATAATTATGAGATACTAACTCATAATTACGAGATAGTAAGTCATAATTACGAGATAGTAAGTCATAATTACGAGATACTAAGTCATAATTACGAGATAGTAATAATTATGAGGTAGTAACTCATAATTATGAGATAGTAAGTCAATTACGAGATACTAAGTCATAATTACGAGATAGTAAGTCATAATTATGAGATAGTAACTCATAATTATGAGATAGTAAGTCAATTACGAGATACTAAGTCATAATTACGAGATAGTAAGTCATAATTATGAGAAACTAACTCATAATTATGAGATAGTAAGTCATAATTACAGATAGTAACTCATAATTACTAGATAGTATCTCATAATTATGAAATGGTAAGTCATCTCATGATAATGACTTACTATCTCATAATAATGACTTACTATCTCATAATTATGAGTTACTATCTCGTAATTATGACTTACTATCTCATCATTATGACTTGCTATCTCATAATTATGACTTACTATGTCATTATTATGAGTTACAATCTCATAATTATGAATTACTATCTCATAATTATGAGTTAGTATCTCATAATTATGACATAGTTTTTTTTTTATTATTTACTTTTCAGTTTTTTTCAATTTTGCTAATTTTAGCTGTGGTTTTAACAGGTAGTCACTGACTACAGAAAGTGGAGAAAAGGCGGGAAGTTATTTGAAAAACTACAAAATGTTGTCGTCGCTTTGCTGCAACGTCATCACCAGTCGACCCGGACATGCCCGGTAGAGGTAAGCTGAACGTTTCATTCACAACAAGCCAGAGCTGCCTGTTCCTTTGTTTTGGAGATAGTTGTATGGACATTAGAGACCGTCGCCAGCTTTTGTTACACCGCTTGTAGCGTCGTTGTCGTCATTACGCAGAATATGAAAGGCTTAGACGTGATAAGCTGAGTTAGGCTGAAGTATTTCCATATCTACAGTTTGTCTCACAGCAGCGAGTCAGACTTACAGTGAGCAGCACCGTCCAGATTGAGCTTCGTGGAGGTATCAGAGCATATAATAAAGTCAGCCTCCTTCACTTTGTTTAACCATGGAAACAGCCCTTCTCACTGTAACTCTGCAGCCTTTAATTAGAAAGAGGATGAAAGCTTGATGAGCCCCTTGATGATAATGTATAAACTCTCATGGTTTGTTATTAGACAGTTGTCCCGCAGGCATTACACATGTCCAAGTCCCCTTTCCCCCTCCTAACGTGGACTTTTTAGTCTTCACGTTTGAAGTTTTGAAGTTGATCTGCTGTCTTTGTGGACATTTTGTTGGGCTTTGTGTTTTTGCCAAGTGCTTGTTTAAACTGGAAATGTGTTGTTGGACGTTATTATCTGATGTCTCATATAGTCTGGAGTTACACTTCCAGTCAGATACTCTGCACTTGGAGATAGGGATGCTCGATTATGGCAAATATTATGAATGTAATCACAATTATTGTTATTAGTATTAGGATTAGGATAGCTGATGAATCTTTGTATAGCACAAGATAATAAATATAATCTGAAGAGGCTTTACACAAGAGTGGGTAAATGCCATACTCTTCTTTTGTATTGAAACTTATTTAATTGATTGTATTTTTAAACAAACAATTAAAATTAAAAGGGTAGTGAGGTGAGCAGAGACTTAAACACTCCTAGCCTTTTTACTTGGAGCCTTTCTCTTCATGCTGATGGATAAACAGCGTAAGACCATTGAACAGTGCTTGTGTTTCTGAATAGTTATTAATCTAAAAGCCTCTGCACTTTATTGCAAGACACCTTGCTTTATTGCAAGGTGTCTTGCCTTCTCACAATGAAATGTTGTACAGTTCTGCTGCTGTTGTAGAGTCCATGATAAACTGCACATACAGCCATTGTTTACAGACATCCACCTCTCTATATCTTTTCAGGATGAGTGCATGCACAAAGTTAGAGCTTTGCAAGATGTGTCTGCCTGATGCTAGATATGGAATCTGGCTAATCAAGCTGCTCTGGAAGGTTAGACAAAACTGTGCTAAAGATTCTTCCGGTCAGACTCCTTGAAACCAAATTACTTCCACATCTAATTGCGATATTTTTCCCCAATATTGCAATTGCGATTTATTCTGCGATTGTTTTAATGTTCCTCATCTTAAACAAACATAAGCAGTAGATCATTTTACAGTGTAACCAATATGACATTAAATCAATTTAAGGATAAAAGATTTGAGAAAATGTGGAGAAGTGAAGAACAGGAGCAAAATAGGTATGAAATTGTAAAAACTGAGTAAAAAAAATGGTACGAAAGTAGGA
Organism: Scarus forsteni; assembly: GCA_036419115.1. Classification (NCBI taxonomy): domain Eukaryota; kingdom Metazoa; phylum Chordata; class Actinopteri; order Labriformes; family Labridae; genus Scarus; species Scarus forsteni. The sequence continues at coordinate 16,518,949 of JAZDUH010000066.1, forward strand.
AAAAAGTTAATCGGTACAAAATAGGTATGAAACTGCAAAAAAAATGGCAAAAAAAATCAAAAGTGCCTAAGGAAAATTGATTATAGCAGCAAAATTGGGATTAAATTTCATGTACATTTCCATGTAAAAATTCCAAACATGGTCTGACAGTGGCCAAAAAAAAAGATGAATGGGAGCAAGGTAGGCATACAGTTGTAAAAACTGGATTAAAAAAAGTTAAAAAATAGGCAGGAAATTGCGAGAGACTACATTACAGCGCCAAAATGTTCAACACATTTTGGGTTAAAAATATTGCACTGTCTGCGATTTGAAAATTGCAAAAAGCCATATTGCAATTTAATCTAATTTGCAATTAATTGTTCAGCCCTAGTTGTTTTACAGTTTTTTTTAAACCAATGGCCAACTTTTAGCTCTGTCTCCCTCTTCTGCTGCTCCTCACTTAAATTAAAGTGAGAGCTCTTTTAGTCTTTTTACTTAAGGAAGGATGTACTCCATTTACAACACATGTCAAAGCCTACAGGCAGCCAATTACAACATGGAATGTAGCCTTGTAATTGTTCAGTCTTGATTATCTAGTTCTCACGGTCATATAAAGCCAAATTTGTGGATATTTGCCAAATTGTCTTGAATGCTTCCATTTCACCTGGGTCTGATTTTTGGCCCAAACAATAATTGATTTATGGAAAAAAACCTGTAAATAGTCAGCAGCCGTAAAGTCGTCATTTTTTTTTCAAAATATTCTTATTGAACAGAAGGATAATTCAATATTTACAATCACAGAATACAACTCATCGTTTTCTTTTAAAAAAATAAATAAATAAACACATATATACATGAGGACACAGACATATATACACATATGGAGCTGAAAAAAAATAACTCTAAAAGGCAGTATAACAAACAATAACAAATCCCCCACCCACACCCAATACTATTGGTTATTCATGTAGTATGTAAAGGTACAACAGTCATAGGCACACATTCAATCAGGTAATACCTCTAAATTAGTTAAATATGAGATAAAGGGTCACCATTTCTGGTGAAATTTAGCTATACATACTCTCAATGTGTTTTTAATTTTCTCAAGTTTTAGAAAAAACATGACATTTTTAAGCCTGATGGAGATAGAAGGATATTTAGCAGACTTCCAATGCAACAATAATAAACGTCTTTCTAATAAGGACGTGAAAGCTGTAATATCCTTTTGTATAGAGTTCAGTGCAAGTTAAGAGCCAGGAATCCTAAATATAGCAATTAAAGGGCAAAGCTGGAGATTAACCTCTAGAACATTCAACATGGTAGTAATCAGCAGCAGTAAAGTTAAGTCATCAATCATCAACTTTATTTAATATTTGAAAGTGTAGCCAGATTCAGAGTGTCTAAACCTGCCAGAGGAGGATGTTTTTAATGCTATACACAGTATGTTATGTCTTTTCTGCCTTTTCCTGTAACTGCATAAATTATAAACTGTTTTTATGTGCTCATGAGTTTATGAACATACTTGTGCACTAAGGATTTCCTGCTGTAAATGGTAATTGCACCTCTGTCCTGCCAAGTCTGCGTATTGCCCCAAGCAGGGTAAATGGAGGGACTGTGATGGCTAAACACTCTCCTACACGGTCAGAGATGTTTAATGTAGGCTGCCCTGGACAGTTAGCTGTTCTTGGCACTGCTTAGGTGTTTTTGATATGACTTGCTTTCTCAACAGAGATTAAAAAGTGATCTTAAAATGGAGTTTTGGGCTTGGGTTTGTGTTGGCCCAGGAGGTTTTCAGCGTCATACACCAGAGGCACGTGATAAAAATGCTAAAAGCTTCAAAATATCAACAAGTACTCTGTCTGGAGCTTGCATCAACACAGCCAGTTATACTATTTCAACAACAACAAAAAGTCACCAGCCCCAGATGCTTTGGCACAGCTGATCTGTCATGTTTTAGTGGTTGAAATCTACTGAACAGGACACAGCACAGTGTTTAAAGTGAGGTTTTGTTGCGAGAGAGAAAGAGCAGTCATGTCTCTCTGCAGCCACAGCTCAGAATAGTCAAAAAATCCCTTAAAGGGACTTGGACAGATGCAAAAACTGAAGGAAATCTGTCCAGTTCAGATAAATAATTGTGACTGTGCATGCAAAGGCTTAGACGTTCAATAAAAACCACACCTGCCTGTTATAATAGGACTTTCTCTTTAGCTGTAGTCAAAGCTGAAGTCCTAAAAGTAGTAAAAGTATTTTTGTTACATCTATAAGCAGTAGCTCCGTGATAAAGTAATCAGCACTGACCAACATCTAGCACTTGGAATCATGTGGGTATCATATTAGTTAGATAGCTTTTGAGCAAAAACGCCATTCGCTAATGATGATTGCGAGGATCAGCACCAAAATCTAATCACTTCTAAGTTGGGCCATTTTCAGCATCTGAAAATTTCAGCAAAATCCTACGCTAGCAAAAACCTACCCTCCTTGTCAGAGGTAGCGATGGTAACTGTCTGTTCTTACTGTCTTTCCCTCAAGGTGCAATCATCTACTGCTCAGTCTTGACGTCATTTGTGTGACATGGAGCCCGACGTAGACCTCGATCCCGACAAAGATGATCTACCCCTCCGAGCCAACACTAACCACATTCTCGTCAGACATTATGTGTTGGACCTGGCCGTCCATTTTGACCGGAAGGTGATCAGCGGTAGCGTTGTTGTGTTCCTGGACTCTTGCCCTGCAGATGGTACAAAGGCTGAGGCTAACACTAGACCTGGATCTGGTGAGGGGGGTCAGATGAAGGAAGTAGAAACAGCTCCAGGATCAGAAGTGTGCAGAATCAGGAACATAGAAGATGGAAGACAAGAACTTGAAAACCTGGTTGCTGAAGGTGAAAATGATCAGTACACACAGTCATGGGAGGCTTCAAGTGATGGTGAGTTCACCCTTATTCTGGACTGCTGTGATCTTGATGTCTCCAAGGTGGAAGAGTTAGACATCTCTGCTGTGCCAGCCATGTCTAGTCTCCTACCAGAGGTCCAATCAGAGGACTCGGAAGCCCCGTCCGTTGGCTCTCAGTCAGCCTGTCTTCAGAATCTTATCTCCATGCACTCTAGCAAATGGAGGGAGAAACACCAGCTCTACTTACTGTGCAGTCGTGCCCCTGCAGCACAAGATAACAGCCTGCTGAGTTTTCATAGCGACAAATGGAGTCTACAGGTGAGGAAGAAGGGCGTTACAACACCACACAAGTTCCCTCGTGCTCTCAGGATCTTCTACGAAACAAGGCCATGTGGAGGCTCTGTGAGGTGGACCAAAGACCAGGACAACAGGTTAGTCTTCGGACTTGAAGCTGTACAAATGATGTCCTAATATTCCCTGCTTTGTTAGAAACATGTATTATCTATTTTGATATTTATCCTGGAGAGTGCAAACCTCCACCAAGGTCGCTCACATATTACTGTTACATCTATTAGCAATAGTTCAATGATAAAGTTACGATCATTGTAAGATCCCTTGACCAACATCTAGCACCGTGAATCATGTGGATATCATATTAGCTAGACAGCTTTGAGCAAAATCTAATCACTTATAAGCTGGACCATTTTCAACATCTCCTGAAAATTTCAGCAAAATCCACCCAGTCGTTTTTGCATTATTTTGCTAACAAGCAAGCATACGCTAGCAAAAACCTACCCTCCTAAAGTAATAACTTAAAGTTTTTAAGAAAACAATTTTCAGCCTTGGAAACAATCCTGATAGAACTCAAACTGTATCAATACCTTAATAATACTAGAGAGACAAAACATCCTAGACACATACGGTAATTGCTCATTTTTGATTAAGTTGAATTTAAAGGAAAATCACATGAAAAAGCCCTGGCAACAAATCAATGCACTGTAGTCGAATTCTTGTCAGGTTTTGACCAGAGGCTTCAATGTAGGACCCAAAAGCTCAAACCAGAAGGCAGCAGGAAAAGTTGACAGTTTTATTGTGTGCAGAAATCAAAACCAAAAGGGCTCCAACAAACAAACAAACCGTGTCAACAGTGACGGGGACTTGTGGAGAACAGCTGAAAAGGGAGCAGAGGAAAAAGGTAAGATTAATTACCAAAAACATAAGAAAGTAGAGAGATCTCAAAAATCATGAGAATGCTCCTGCACAGGGCAAAAGCTAACCGAGGTTCAGAGTGCAATACTCCCGCGCTGGATTCTTAACAGGAGCCGTCTTAAGTAGGGGAGTTGATGAGATGATGGGAGGCAGGTGTGCAGGTTGCAGAGCAGAGAAACTCTGCCCCCGCAGCAGGAGCAGAGAAAGAGTCTGAGAGGGAGGGGGAGAGCAGACTGCTGAGGATTCACTGAATCCTCGCAATTCTAAATAGTGTTTCATAATGGAAAAAACACATTATTAACCCTCATGCCCAGATCACTTTTTGGATACCTTATTGGTGAAAACTTACCAGAGGTATTATTAACAGATTAAAAAAACCCCAAGAAATAAGATATAAACTTGTATTGTTACAATAATAGTACAAAACCCAAAACCAGTGAAGTTGGCACATTGTGTAAATCGTAAATAAAAACAGAATACAATGATTTGCAAATCCTTTTCAACTTATATTCAATTGAATACACTGCAAAGCCAAGATACTTAACATTCGAACTGAGAAACTTTATTTTCTTTTGCAAATAATTATCAACTTAGAATTTAATGGCAGCAACACATTGCAAAAAAGTTGGCACAGGGGCATTTTTACCACTGTGTTACATCACCTTTCCTTTTAACAACACACAGTAAACGTTTGGGAACTGCGGAGACCAATTTTTGAAGCTTTTCAGGTGGAATTCTTTCCCATTCTTGCTTGATGTACAGCTTAAGTTGTTCAACAGTCCGGGGTCTCCATTGTTGTATTTTACGCTTCATAATGTGCCACACATTTTCAATGGGGGACAGGTCTGGACTACAGGCAGGCCAGTCTAGTACCCGCACTCTTTTACTATGAAGCCACGCTGTTGTAACACGTGCAGAATGTGGCTTGGCATTGTCTTGCTGAAATAAGCAGGGGCGTCCATGAAAAAGACGTTGCTTGGATGGCAACATATGTTGCTCCAAAACCTGTATGTACCTTTCAGCATTAATGGTGTCTTCACAGATGTGTAAGTTACCCATGCCTTGGGCACTAATACACCCCCATACCATCACAGATGCTGGCTTTTGAACTTTGAACAGAACTTTGAACAGTCCGAATGGTTCTTTTCCTCTTTGGTCTGGAGGACATGATGACCACAGTTTCCAAAAACAATTTGAAATGTGGACTGGTCAGACCACAGAACACTTTTCCACTTTGCATCAGTCCATCTTAGATGAGCTCGGGCCCAGCGAAGCCGGCGGCGTTTCTGGGTGTTGTTGATAAATGGCTTTGGCTTTGCATAGTAGAGTTCTGACTCGCACTTACAGATGTAGACGAACTGTAGTTACTGACAGTGGTTTTCTGAAGTGTTCCTGAGCGCATGTGGTGACATCCTTTACACAGTGATGCCAGTTTTTGATGCAGTACCGCCTGAGAGATCAAAGTTCACGGGCATTCAATGTTGGTTTTGGGCCTTGCTGCTTACGAGCAGTAATTTCTCCAGATTCTCTGAACCTTTTGATGATATTATGAACCGTAGATGATGAAATCCCTAAATTCCTTGCAATAGCTGGTTGAGATATGTTGTTCTTAAACTGTTGGACAATTTGCTCACGCATTTGTTGACAAAGTGGTGACCCTCGCCCCATCCTTGTTTGTAAATGACTGAGCATTTCAGGGAAGCTGCTTTTATACCCAATCATGGCACCCACCTGTTCCCAATTAGCCTGTTCACCTGTGGGATGTTCCAAATAAGTGTTTGATGAGCATTCCTCAACTTTCTCAGTCTTTTTTGCCACTTGTGCCAGCTTTTTTGAAACATGTTGCAGGCATCAAATTCCAAATGAGCTGATATTTGCAAAAAATAACAAAGTTTACCAGTTTGAACGTTAAGTATCTTGTCTTTGCTGTGTATTCAGTTGAATATAGGTTGAAAGGGATTTGCAAATCATTGTATTCTGTTTTTATTTATGATTTACACAACGTGCCAACTTCACTGGTTTTGGGTTTTGTACATTCATTTGTAAAGTCAAGGCTGAAGCAAAAAGCATCTTGTTGCTGCTACTTTTATTCCTCTGGTTAGGGTGGTGTTTTATATCTACATGCATCTTCTCAATGTCTTATATCTTTAGAGAGAGTATATCATGGAGCTTTGAGGGTCATAATAAGTCTTAAAGCTCGTAAGCATCATTGAACTCTGTATGGGTGACCATCTTTAACCATGCATAAATGAATCATTGATACATCCTGATATAAAAGACTTTACTTAATCGGCTTATGTCTGAACTTCAGTAATTGTGTTAATGTAAAAGTTCCTGGACCAACTCAAAAACATACTCTTGATATCTGTCCCTAAAGTTTGTCTTGAAGTGGGCAAGAGAAGTTTAGGACATGCTGCTCCTGCAGACTGGAATCTGCTTCAGGTGGATTCATAGACATAAATGATAAACAGGTGTAGTCTTGTGTTATCTCAAGAGAAGGATCAGGAATTATTTTGTAAAGATACTGTTTTTCATTGACAGACAGTAAACCTAACTGAAGTGTGTTTATTGTGACCTCCAGTATCTGCAGATACATTTTCAAGAATAGTGTTTCAGTATTGATGTTTGAGCAAAAACTTTGAGTTAAGTTTTGACGTAGTTTCAATTCAGGACATAAAACTGATGTTCCGCACATTTATAACATCTGTTTTTGCAGCAGGGATATCATATCAAATAGTTTCAGTATTATTTATTTTTATTTTTCCTGTAATTGTTTTTTAAAATCAAATGTATTGAATAAAATTGGCATGTGTTTTTGTCTTGTGGCTAAAATCATGTTACTGATAGTGATTCTTACTTTGAAAATGTGTTTTCTGAGCTTCATGTAGACATTACTGTTGATGTAGTATGGCCTGAACTACATCTCATTTAAAAATAAATGTCAATGTATCTTAAAAAGTTACAAATGCAGTGTCCAGTCCAAACATAAAATGTAAACAAATCCATGAAAATGGACTTCTGCAGCACGAGCTCACCCCCTGCTCAAAGATCTCAAATCTGGCAGCAGCGGCGGCACATCTGCTCTGAGTTCTGCCACTTGATTTCCAGTGTAATATTCTAAGCCCGCCATGTTGAATAGAATAATTCTGATTCATTAAGTCACAAAAACACGCTCCGGGCTATTTTATTCTGCTGCGTTTTCTGTGCTTGCTCCAAGTCTGTGTGTATGTTGTGTGTGTTTGCTGGATCCTTTGAGCATTGAAAGTGGGTTGTTTATAGTTTAACATTGTTTACCCTTCCAGGGTGTGTGTTTACACTGCCGGTTCTCCCATCAACAACCGAGCCCTCTTCCCCTGCCAGGAGCCACCTGTTGCCATGTCAACATGGCAGGCAACAGCACGGGCCCCCAGTGAGTGTGTGGTTTTGATGAGCGGGGAGGAGCAGACTGCACCTACTGAAGATGGGGACACGTGTAAGCTTTAATGTTACACACTCTTTTCCTTTCAACCTGGAGAGTTCAAATTGAGTTCAAGGATGTAAAATTGTCAGAATAAGATGTTATTAAAGTGTTAAGGGTTTTTCTATCTGTGACTTTTAGCCACTTCACCCTTTATCTACCAGCTCAACTGATTGGTCATCAATAAATTCAGGAATAGTAAATGTTTTTTCAAAAAATGATCAAATTAATTCTTTATTTGATTCAATTAACATTCCAGGAAACAGAGAAAACTGCAATTAAAACTGATATTTTCTTTGAGTGGGACTAAAATAGCTATCAAAAATAATTTCAAATGGATGATATTGAGTTTGACAAATAGGAAGTACGTTTTTGTACAAATAATAGAGCTCTACCTATGAAACATCAGTATTCAAAACATTCTTATTTGTATTAAAGTCAGTATTCTTAATTTAAATTTATCTCTGATTGCTTTTGTTACTAACCTGTCTGCCTCTTCTGATTTGCTCCAAATGTTCGTCAATCTTTTTGTCATCACGTAATCAACTGTTACCTTTTTAAACTTATAAACTCTTCACAAAGGAAATTCCTGGTTTGATTGTTTGGAAATTTTTCTGTCTCTTAAAGTATTGATGAAACAACGTTATTTTGTTTTTTATGCATTAAATGTTCCTCAAAATTGTGGGGTTTTTTGCCCGACAAATGAACTGCTACTTGAAGGGTTAACTGATGTAGCTATGTTGAAATATTGAAAGATGAGTTGACAATTTCTTTGTTTTTGGAGATGTAGAGGCAGACAAGTAAGCTAAAACTGATTATTAGGATTAAAGAGTTCATTAAGAGGTAGAACAAAATGCTTTGATAAATGTAGTCAGACCAAAAGTGGTCATACGGCGAAACCTTCACTGAGACATTTCTGACATTCTTTGCCAGGTTATCAGCAAAAATGAGGAAGAACTCAACTCACAATGTTAACAAATTCTTTAAAAGACTTACTGGATTCAAATATAGATATTTATGTATAATTTATTCATCGTGTCTCCATCAACATTCCCAGAATCTGTTCAGTGCTTTTAGAGCGATTTTGCTATCAGACGAACTCAAACAAAAACATTTCCTCCTTGGCTGAGGTTCACGTGCTTTAGTTCAGTGTCAGTATTAAGAGCTGTTCCATTTTTTATCAGATTCAGGCAAATGAATTGAATTGAGTGGAATTTATTTGTTTGATAGGGACAATGCAGTTTAACATAGTTCCATCACTGAGCATGAATCTGATGTGCTGCACAGAGAGTTTATAGCAAATGCTAATTTCCAACTCTTTGGAAATTAAAGATTTGAAAATGAAAATGTACAATATTTAACAGCATAAAATAACAAAAGTTAAACAAAATGCTGTGTAATAAGAATGCATTGACAAATGAAATTGTCAGATAAATATTTGGTGTGACCTCTTGCCTTCAAACAGATTCTTCAAGGTGCACATAAACAAAATTTTGAAGGAACTTGACTTAGGCTGCCTCAACTCCTCCAAGTCATGATCCATATCCTCCAACACATGATGTTGAGATTGGGGCTTTTGGGGGCCATACCTTGACCTCCGTACTCCTCCTTCGCGTTTATGCTGAGAAAGAGGAGCCTGTTTACTAATTTGTTAGAGCATGACGTGATTCAAAGGTGTACAGAGCTCAAATGATTTCTTAAATTCTCTCTGCATACTTTTTTTATTACAGGCTGCATCTTCATTGATTTCACAATTTGATTTAAGACTCTGAATGTCTCACACTGGGTTGCATGCATCCAGAATTCTCTACATTACTGTATGTGGATACTTTTACAGCAATAAAGACAACCATGCTGATCATTTGAACTGCCCTTTTACTATTTAGAAAGTGCTTTAGAAATCCAGTGTAAGGCAGGATTATACAAAGAATTAAACATAACTCAACCTGTAGCTTAAAAATCTAAGTCAAATTTGAATTTAATATGTTTGTTCCTCTATAAATACAGTCATCCTTGTCCACATCACAATAAAACACTTCATTTCAACATCCATTACTGTGCCTCTCCAGGTTTTTCAGTCTGGAATTACTACGTCACTATGCCCATGCCTGCCTCCACCTTCACTTTGGCAGTGGGCCACTGGCGCCAAGTTACAGCAGAAATTCCCCCATCGTTGGAAAGTGGGTTGATTGACAGAACAGATTTTGGCGGGACAGCCAAACTCGTGGTACGACACGGGGACTGGGCTGAAGCTGATCTTGTGTCTGGACTTGGAAGTTCCTCCAGTGGAGTAGTAAAGAGCTTTACTATCCAGACTGGCAGGTATTATATTATTTTTCCTCTGTTTTTTTTTCTTCTTGTACGTCCTCGTCCTCTTCTCCAGACTGTTATTAACCCAAGTCTGGCCTTTAGACATTCCTTGTTGGAACTTTCCTTCCCGCCAACCCAAAAATGGAGCAGGTGAAGTTGAGGTGATGGATAGAGTGCAGAACTCAATCTTCTTTTTGTGACAAGCACATTAACGCACAGTACAGTGGGCTTCAATACCCAGCAGGATTTATCTTTGGAGAGCAAATTAAGTAAAACGGACATTAATTTTAAAGAGGTACAGGATGTGGAGTGAAGTCTGGGGCTTTAGAGAAGGCAGGGTTGGGCTGGGGTCTCCCTCGTCACTGACCAGCAGGTTGGCAGGTCTGCCAGTGGTTTCCAGTAATCCTCCTCCTCCCCTAACGTTTTTTTCCCTGCAGCAGCAGCCCAGCTGTAGCCCACCGCTGGCCCCAGGAACCTCCCGCTACAAGGAAGGCCTTTATTTTCAGTGAATGGCTGGAAGGAAACTTGGATGTGGATCCAAACCTTTGGAACAGTCTGAGTGCTGAGGATGGAGTTAGTGCTGGATTTTGGATTTAGAGTATACGGGATTGCATGTCGGCACCCAGATATTTTTGGGATCACTGCGGTTTGGCTTTGTGACGTATATATTCCATATTTCCACTGCTTTCATTTCCATGTGTAGCATATAAGGACAGGTCTCATAATAACACATTTGGTCCTCCTGCTCCAAAACCATATATTGTTTCGCTGTTAAAAAGAACTGAATTGCCTTCATTAACCTTGGATAAACTTCTCCTCCCTGTTCTAATCTGCTACAGCGGAGACCAGACCACCCGCTCAGGATCTGCATTCTGCTGCTCTTCCCTTGAAGATGAGGGGGTCTCTGTAACTGATCATTCAGGCATAGTGGATGACAGCATCACTTGTTCCCATGGTGACTACCCTTGCCGATTTACTGAGCGGTCGGCGAGGTCCCAGCGGGTGATCCCATACCGTGTGTTCGCCCCTGAAAGCTTGCTGCACAATGCCCAGGTGGATATTTGACAAAGAGCTGCTGAGACTTAAGCTAACTGTGATGTTTACGAAAGACAGAGAGCAACAGTCAATGTTTTTGTGGGTACACCAGCAGTCTAGAACGACTTACATGTGGACAAGAGATGCCATTAGGTCACATGAAATGTTGTTTTAAATGGTTATGAATAAAAATATGAAGCTTTATTGATTCTGCTTTTTGTAGTGCAACAAGATTTTTTGTTATTGACATTCAAAATACATTTCTCAAGTGAGTCCTGGCCAAGACCGGCAGCAGCACCGTCAACACACAGCCATAAATACAGAAAAATGTCAAGCACAAGATTGACAGAAGACAACGAATGACAGGCAAACAGCAACTCCTTGTCAAGTTTGACCTCAATAATAAATACATTTGTCAAAACATCTGCAGCCAGATGTTCAGGAATAAGAAAGGTCCCAGGACAGAAGGTCATAAGTGCTGATACTTTCCTGGTTGATGTAGATCAGATAGTATGATGGGAGCAGCCTGAAATAACCTTATAAGTCCAACAGTACAACAAAATCACAATTAAACTCCCTGAATTAAACTATAAATGTAATTATAAATATTTATGTAATGTTAAAAAACATCATCAGACTTTAAAAGAACAAATAAACATGAACCTTTTTAACAGTAATAATATTTATGTGCATTATAATTATGTAATTTTAGACACTTATAACCTTTTTTGGCTTGTTTTCATATGATCTCTATTTTATGATTATATTGGGTACGTTATTGAAAAGTAACCAGCCCTAAAATTAGATATTTTGCCATATTTTTAGCCAAACACAATAGTAAAAGAGCACAATGTAAATACAGAACAAACTGGAAATGTTACGGTACAGGAATGTGTCCTGTTGCCAGTGAGACCTCTGGTTTTGTTTCTCTGGTATCATAACTGATTCCAGCATTATTGAATGCATCTAAATTTAAATTAGAAAATCTCTACAGTCTTAAACATTGTTCTCTATTTTTTGTCATATTTAATGGTCAGAGAGCATTTACAGCTGCATAAAAGAATAGTTTTGAATCATCTACACAAACAAAAATAGATGGTAAGATGTGAAGAAGTAATGCGTTTTAGTTGTGCTTGTTCATTTGTGCTGATATAGATTAGCCATTGAATATTGTGATATTACTTTACAGTGTGAAATAGATATTGAATGAGGGGAAATGTTTTTTCATTGCAATGCACTGAAAACAACTGAAAAACCAAGTGATGAATATGTAATCATTGCATGATGATGAGAATAATAAGCAAAATTATGTTGTTTATTTAAATGAAATGTCTTTCTAATTATTTTAATCCTGATCTGATGATGCCTTAAGGGTAAGTGTGTTAACACTTTCAAAAGCAAACACTTTATGCCTTTGATTTGTCTGCAAACCTTTAGGCCATATTCTGTAACCAATCTGTCTATTAACACTCTGCTTAAGACCTGTACACATAAGTTCTGTCCTGCTTCTATCTATCTGCCTGTATCAATAAAAGAACTTGTTGAATCTCCAGGTTTAAGAGACAGTTATTGGTGCTTTGTTCTTGCAGATGATCTTCAGCCTGTTGCCTCGCTGTTTGGATGCAGCTTACTCTGTTCTCGGTGTCCATCCTTTTCCTCGACTCGATGTTCTCCTTGTTCCTGCAGGGTTCTCCAGCCTCGGCATGGCCAGGTAAGGGCATTTAAGTATTGATTAGAGTTTGGAAAGGCATGATAAAGGTGTGGATGAACGTAGCATCTTTCTGTTTGATGGATCTTGTGTTTAGTGTGGAAGCCTTAAGCAGACGGACATCCATGGATTTTGTTTACTTTTTTCTTTGATGATCACAAAAACATTTCTGCTATTATCTCGACATCATGACAAATGTAGTATGCTATGTCCTTTAAACAACACTGCTTCTCTCATCATAACAAACTGATTTCCTGAGATAATGAGAGCAGCTGAAATGACTTATTTCCTGATTTGTTTTCACAAGACAATCTAGAAGTGCTCTGAACGCATAAAACCCAGCTGAAGTATTTCAACATCTTACAGGGTTAAATTATCCTTTTATAAATCCTGGATCTGCTTTCAGATCACCACCAAGATCAAATCATTTCTTTTTTTGTGTGTGTGCTATGACCAATATTCCCTTAAAATTTCATCAAAATCTGCTACACAAAATCATTTTTTGAGTTCACAAACTTACAAACACCAGCAACAACATGACTTTCTATATCACATAAAGGTCATAGTAGTGATAGTTTTTATGCTTCTTTTCTTTTATTATATTTTTATCTGAGTAAATATGCATGTATACACACAATGTTTTAAGTATTATTCAGCATTATTTTACAGCATATGTTTCTTCTTTTCCTGTTTTTTTTTTTAACAAAAATATAAAATCTCATGAACCAAGGTGCCTTACACAGTATACAAACAGAAAAATGAAATGAAATGAAATTTAGTTGTAGTTACTACATTAATTTTGCGTTAGGTGGTAGATCAAATCCATTTTGCCCAAATTTCGTTCAACCTTAACTTTCTTGAATTTTCAGGCAGTAAGTCAACTTTTCCATTTTGTATATCTAAAGAATTTTTTCCAACCACTCCTTTAATGTGGGAGGTGATGGATTCAACCACCTTCTAGTGATTTCCTTTTTACGAGCTGCGAGAAGAGCCTGTGCTAGTTTTACATCTTTCCCTCGATTCATTAGTTGAGTTCAACCAAGATATAGAGCCTCAACGTTCAGAGGTTGATGAGTTTTAAACACAGTACCCAATGTTTTATGTATCTCCCTTCTGTATGATGTTGTTTTTATAGTTCTATAAAAACTCTTACTATACAATATAACAACGACGGGTCTATGATAAGCCTATGGATCTGTCAAGAGCATTAGTTCCTACTTCAGTCCACTTGTCTGTGCCCACCTCCCTTCCTTCACCCTAACACCCAACACAGCATAGTATGGATGACTGTGCATCGAGACTGGGATCCACAATCAAGATTTCCTACTGCTAAACAGAGGTTTTTTCTTGCTGCAATGATGGATTAGTTTTTAGTTTTGGATGTATGTATGTGTATATGTGTATGTTATGCTTGTACGCATATATGTGTAATCATAAATACAAAGTTTGTCTTTAGCCTGCTCTATTATTATTGACCACGGCCCCTGCAACACACACTTCCCCCCATAAACTTTGTTCCCCATCATCCCCACTTTGCCCTGAACTCAATTAAAACCCAGACGTGGGTTCTGGTTCCGTTCTCTATGGACTGTGGGAGGGCTGTTGGGGTTTGAGACAATTTTGTGACTAAAGTCAATCTGTTTTGTGTTTTTTGCATTTTTTGTATGAATTGAGATTAAGTATATTTTGTCTAAAATAGAATGGCCATTCATAGAACTCCACTGTAAATATTATGCACTGTTTCACTGTATGTCATTATTTTTTGTTAATACATGGTACCATCAACCGCAAATCTCAGTTTCTTGTCCACTCCCTCCATGAGCGAATCCTATTTCTTCTGACCTAGTCCAGCTTACATAGATATATATATATAGACATACGAAATAGAGGTTGATAACACTTTGTAGTCCTTATACCTATAATTTTGACACAGGTGCTACAAAGTGCCTTGACATAACACTTGTTCAGTCAGTCAACTCACATTTAATTGTTTTATTGTAGCTGCAACTACATGTTATAGGTTTGGTGTCCAGGCTCCAGTCTCATCACTCCTTGCAGAAAGGTTTACATGAAGGCATGGAGGAGTGATTAGCAAAACATATGAACACCCCTGGAGCCTGCAGGTGGATGCTGGGGTGGGGGCGGGATTGAAAGAACACGCAGAAAATCAGTGTCTGGCAGCATAGACGTTTGCCGGGCAGAGGGAGAGAAGGGTAAATTCCCTGTTTAAATATACCGCCAAATTCAGAGGTGGAGAGTGTGATTGGAGGAAGGATGAGAGGAGTGTGACATGTGACATGTGCATAGCAGAGCAGCTCAAGTTGTCTGCCTGAACTAGCTCGCAGGCTTCGCTTCATTTATGATTTGGCGCTATACATATAAAGATTGATTGATCGGTTAAAGACAGATCTGGAAAGACAGATATCGGCCGTTTTTCTCAGGAAAATGACTAACCAGAATAACCAAATGCAGGTCCTCTATAGGCTTCCATACTTTTCTGAATCTATTGGTCGTTTTAAGTAACAACACAGAACAGTCCTGGTTAGCAGAAGAAAAAGAACAAAACATCACAAATCCATGCAGCTCTTTTTATTTTCATCCTGATGTTTTTGTTTTTCTTTCCTGTCTTGTGTGATTAATGGCATACTTCACATTTCAAAACCTCCTCACTCTGTCTCAATTTTCTTGGGGAGATTTTGAAATTCCTGTATGAAAAAAAAATCCAGAAGTAGAACCGAAACTGTCTCTTAACTTTATCCACTCACTTGTCATCCTCCTTTTTCTCAAGCATAACAACTTAACACCGGCCTATGGGAATAACCTGTGACCTCTGTGTTTGTCTTTGCTGCTTATTAAAGGGTGTGTTTCAGTTTCAGTGAGTGTTTTGCATCTGAATGCTTCCACTGTTGAATTTAGTTTGAAACAAAGATGCAAATACTCAGGCAGCACTTGATCGAGGCCAGTTGGCAAACAGAGGCATCCTCAGCCTCTCTATAGGCTCATTAAAGCCTTTTTCCACACACCATCCCAGTCTCTCTTATTTGCCCATCATTAACCTTCTGCTTTCATCGCTTTTTCTATTTGCTTCAAATCTTCAATATCTATTTTCCATGATGCTCTGATTCCTTTTACCTCAGCACATTACCCAAATGCAGCTCTTTTTTCTACTGTCCATTTTTCCATCTTAAACAAATCACTGCACATAAGCAGTTCCCAGCACATCCTCTGCCTATGGCATGGTAGAAAATGTGATGTGTGAATTGATGTGATACCTTCTTTACAAATTAACAAGAGTGGAGCAATTTTTTGTTTGGATGAGTGTTATTTAGATTCATGAAGCAATCCCTAAAATAGATGACTGCTTACTCTTGATTTTTACATTGATGAATGTCACACCCTTATAAGTTATTCCCTTTTAAGGCTGCTGCTGGTGGTGTAATGGTGTGTGGGGTATTTTCTTGGCCCACCTTTGGCCACATAGTACCAGCTGAGTCCTTCAAATGCCACAGCTAACCTGAGTATTGTTGCTGATAGGGCTGGGCCATGTGGCCTTAAAATAAAATCCCAGATTTTTTCCCTACAAAACTCGATTTACCATTTTAATAGATTTTTTTACCTCTCAAAGCAAAACAACTCCAAGTGACACAAAAATGACATGAATTAAGCTCTGCCTTTATGTTGTCAAAATAAATTCCTAAAACTTTCTCAGTCTTTTTTGCCACTTGTGCCAGCTTTTTTGAAACATGTTGCAGGCATCAAATTCCAAATGAGCTAATATTTGCAAAAAATAACAAAGTTTACCAGTTCGAATGTTAAGTATCTTGTCTTTGCTGTGTATTCAACTGAATATAGGTTGAAAGGGATTTGCAAATCATTGTATTCTGTTTTTATTTATGATTTACACAACGTGCCAACTTCACTGGTTTTGGGTTTTGTATATATATATATTTTTTAATATATGTATATATATATATATAGATAGATAGATATATATATATATATATATATATATATATATATATATATATATATATATATATATATGTATATATATATATATATATATATATATATATATATATATATATATATATATATATATATATATATATATATATATATTATTTTTTTTATTTTTTTTAATACAAGCCTATAAAAGTGCTTGTGAAAAGCCTGACAGGGCCACCATCATGAAAACTGTAAAGTTTCCGTATTTATATTTTTTTCAAACTATGCAACTACCTACAATTTCAATGAATGAAAAAAATCTCGATTTTTAATTTTTAAATCTTCTGCAGAAAATAATTTGAATTAATGGATTTAACCTATATATTGCCCAGCCCAAGTTACTGACCATGTTCCTCTCTTTATGACCAAAGTGTGCCCAACTCGTAATGGATACTTCCAGCAGCCTGATAAACCATGTCACAAATCTGGCATCACCTCATCATATATGTATTTCATCCACACAAATCCAGCATTTTGGACGCCCTAAACAGATATTTTTGGAAACAGGTCCAAGAGTAACTACATGTCCATGTCTATAACTGATACGCACATTTTCAGAGACGATGAATTCAAAGCCTAACCTCTCCCATAAACCTTGATAGTGCTAAAACCCCAACAATAATAGTAACAGTCACCAAATACAGTGCCGCATTTATGCTGTGGAAACTACTGAGCCTGTTAGGGCTTTTACAGAAAATCATCTGCTCCTCCACAACCACCGTGACCAACCAGTTGACATGGAGAACAGCATATGCCGATGTAGGTGTGTGTCTGCAACAGAGTTACAGCACCACGTACAGGCCTGGCATATATACCACAGCAAATTTATAGTGAAGTGTATATTTACTATATACCCTAATTTCTTGCTTCAACGTGCACTAGATTATAACACGCATCCCATATTTTCTGAATTTTTGCCTGTAAAACACTGCGCTAGAATATAACACGCAGCTAAGTTTTGCCCAAACTTTACTCTCTCAGACGACTCAAAAATGTCCTTAATTCAAAGTTTTGATCAATGAAATTTCAGTATTTTCACAACAAATACACAATTTTCTCTCTCTCAAACGGTTGCAGAAACACCTTTTGCGCCAGGCTTGCACAATTACTTGAGCATGCTCAGCCATATTTTACCAACCGATCAGAGAGCAGCTATCAACATGCCGATATCTTCGACCAATCACAGTGCAGCCATTTTGAGTCCCCTTGCTCACAAGATGTCAGCACTGTGTTTGCCGGTGAGTGGTGACACTTGAGAATCAAACAAAGTTGAACTGGTTAATGCCTAAGTCACACATTCCCGTTTCTCATAGCGATTGCGCATGACTGTACACGATTGACGAGGCTGGTGTGATCGCTATGATACGGGATGAAATGACTGTCACAACCCTGGACACACCCCGTAAATACACCGTCAGTAGCGCTTCTACAGCGCTTCTACAGCGCTTTGGGGGCGTTCGTCCTGCTCCAGTTAGGTTAATACAGCGATATGACGAGGATTCCATGAATTTTTATCCCACTGACATGACGTCAGCACCGACTGAGCCCCGTCGCTTGTGTCGTCATGAACGGGACACAGCCGGGGCACAAACGGATACATCCTTGTCAGTCGTCCTCATAAAGCTTTCAGGATTGAGCCACAATCAGCTCGACTGAGCTCCTTACATGCCACGCTAATACCGTTCGCATCAGGACTGCATTAGGCTTCCACCACGCTACACTGAGAGTGGCGATTCTCTACGACAGTTTGAACAGTTCAAAACTGTCAGGACCCTTCCACATTCCCCGCTGTTTTATTAGGATTATGACAATCGTGCACAATCGCCATGAGAAACGGGAACGTGTGACTGGGGCTTAAAATCCAAAATATTTGATAAGGACAGTTTATCAGTCAGTTTAATAAGAATAACTCAAGTTTGGCTGAATTTTTTTGCAGAGAGAGAAGATTTCGGCTTTTTGTATCAGATGTGTTGCAATCGCGATGTTGGCGAGACAAAATATTTTAAGTATTTTGCTTGTTCTCATATATAATACACACCCATAAAATTAGAGCTCATTTAAAATAAAAAAGTGCTTTTTAAAATCGAGAAATTATGGTTTATGCTACACAATACCGTGTTTACAGAAAGTGATTTGAAAGTAAACAAGTTTCAAACCCCTTTCACACTTTCAGAAACACCCTGGGCAACTCTCCTCAGGACAGGCAGAGATAATGAGAAGTGATGGATGGATGGCTAAAACTCTGCCATGTTTGATCTTTAAAGCTGGAAACCTTCACCCATGAAAAGCCTCTGAGTTTAATTTTTGCTAAAATGTATGAAAAATTAACTTTAATTTGATTTTTTTTAAATCCAGTCAACACCTCAGGTATCAGCCTGAAGCATCACAGCAGCTATTTGGAGTCATATTAGAACCATCAGTGATGAAGACTAAAGCGGCCAGATTTAACTTTTCATTTTGAAATGGATGTTAAATAAAACCAATTAATCTGAGAGAACCCACCCCAAGTTTCCTCAGGACAGGCAGAGATAATGATGGGGGTAGATGAAGGAATAGATGGATGGATAAAACTAAAAAAAAAAACTTATTAGAAAATTCACCCAGTCCATAGTGTGTTATTAAAGAGAGGAAACAAGTTATTAATGTTTTTTTTTTTAACTGTAAAAATTGACACCCAAATGGACACTAAAGAAACTGCATTATTTTGCACTCCCTCATAGCCCAAACTTTTAAATACCACATCTTGTGTCTTGATCAATACTCAGGTATGAGTGAAAAGGCTCTCGCCACGCTATGCACATTTTCCTCTTGGATATAAACAAATAGCAGATAATGAAATGCAACAAATCCTCTTGAAAAGGGCTTTTAAAACATTTTTTTTCCATGAAACGGTTGAAAGAGGCCCTCTGTTTCTGTTGGTTTTTCTTTCATTTATGCTCCCACTCCAAAGACCCCTTAACACTCTCACCCGTACCCTGATCCTCTCCATGGAAAGGCTGGTGGCCCCTCCCTTGGGCACAGCTCTGTCTCAGTTGAGCACTTTGTTTTTGTGTCATTTCTGCCCCTTTTTCCACCAGCGGAGTCTTCAGGTGGTCTGCAGAAGTAGACTGGTGTGTATTTATGTAAGTGTATATATAGTGTGGTTTTATTGTCGGTTTGGGGGCAGACGGGTGGGAGCAAATCCACAGGTTGACAGATTCACTGTCCTCATTCTATAGATAATTCTGCTCTGTGTATGTCTTTATTATCTCTGTGAACTAACCATATCCGCCTCTTTAGCGCCTTCACTCTTCACTCCCTCTCCATATGTAGCCCTCCTTTGTGGCTGTCTTCTTTTTTCCTGGAGTCCTGACACTGAACTCCTTCTTCTATTACTTGTTGTAGGTCACCAGGGCAAGAGAGGTTATGTTTTCAGGTTGTTTATCAATCTGTCTGACTGTTTTTATATGTATGTATGTATGTATGTATGTATCTGTGTCTGTATGTATGTATGTATCTATCTATCTATGTATGTATCTATCAATCTATCTATCTATCTATCTATCTATCTATCTATCTATCTATCTATCTATCTATCTATCTATCTATCTATCTATCTATCTATCTATCTATCTATCTATCTATCTATCTATCTATCTATCTATCTATCTATCTATCTGTCTATCTGTCTATCTGATTAGTTATCCATCAGTATCTCTAACACATTCAATGATGCCTTGCTCAAGGACACATCAACATGTGTCGCCCATAGCTGGGCTTGAACCTCTAATCTCCCAATCACTGACCAAGTGCACTATCCAACTGCGCCACCAACGTAAGATTTGCCTTTATAAAAGTAACGCAACAACTCCTGTATTTTCTGTCATGGTCATCATAATGTTGTACATCTTGATATTATGTTGCTTGTGTGGCTGGTTAAATAATGTGGCTGTAATTTTTCAAATCACCAGCTACATTGGCAGAAAGGCAAAAAAAAAAAAAAAAAAAAAAGAATTTCCAGACCTGAAGACATCATTATCACAAACCAACTGTCATCAACAAAAATAAATAGAATAATTAGCTTTTTTACTTGATAAACTACAGACGCCTGTCAAAGATTGTGCTGCTATTAGTTAATCTTTAACTGTCTGTCAGATTAGGGTGTTATAACGTTGAAATGAGCTAAGAGCGGCACAGTAGCACAGCAAGTAGTGCACATGCCTCACAGCAAGAGGGCTAGTGGTTCAATCCCAGGGTTGTCAGGGCCTTTCTGTGTGAAGTTTGCATGTTCTTCCTGTACATACGTGGGTTTTCTCCTGGCAGTCTGGCATCCCCCCACAGACCAAAATGCACATTGGGTTAATTGATGACTCTAAATTGAGTACAAGCGTGACTGATTGTCTGTCTCTCTATGTGGCCCTGCGATCGGCTGGCGACTGGTTCAGGGTGTACCTCGCCTCTCACCAAATGACAGCTGGGATAGGCTCCGATTAGGGATGTAACGGTTTCCGGTAAAATGGTAAACCGTGGTAAAATTTCCTGCGGTAATCATTACCGTTTCCTATTGAAGTTACTGTTAAACCATGTTTGATCACCACACTGCGTCAATATCGCATGGTGATGCTGCTCTTTGACTGGAAAAGCCTGAACTGCTCCTCGATGAAGCAGCCATCTCTCATAGACAGAGGTGCAGTTTGCATTGTTTGGTCTCTGAAAGTCTAGCAGTTGGAGCCTCGCTCAGACTCTTAACAGGTTTTCCCACTCAAAATGGACAAAGTCTAAAGTCGGGTCGAAGTTTGGATTTTACAAGGATGTCGAGGGGAAACTGATTGACGACAGTTACCCTGTCTAAAACATGAACCTGCAGTGAAAGACAAAAATGCGCGTGATTAAAACTGCTGTAACTCCTCGAGGTAATGAGCAGAGAGAGAGAGAGGATTCAGAGAGCCATACCTGATTGAATCAAAGGTGGTTTATCAGGATTTTCTGTTTATAATGGAAAAGGTTGTAACTAACAGCATTGGTATCAATCTGGAGTGGGTTCTTGCCTATCCTTTGTTGTTTATTTGCCGTGTTTTGTTGTACTTCGTTGTAATAGATCGTCTTTTTCCGTCATATTTTGTGTTTTATGGATTTAATCAATTATAATTTGAAAATATTAAAGAAGGAGATGTGAAGGACATCTGCCGTGGAAAGGGGAGAGCGGAAAAGAGTCGTGAGTAAAACAAAAAATAATAAAGAAAGACCTAGACATAGTCTAATATAATGAGCTGAAACATGGACACTAATGCTGAAGGCAAACAAAAATGTATGAGTGTATATAAAATAGGTTAAATTATTTTTGGCTGTCTCAAAACTTTGAACATATTAATTTACATTTGTTTACGGAGAGAAACCTGTTTAAATTACAGATCTATTTTTTTCTTTTCTTGTAATTACACAGTTTAAGCAATTATAACATAATAATGACAAATACTTGCCAGAATTGTTTACTTTTATTTCTGATGAAAAAAGTTTAAACAAATTTACTTATAGGACATTTCCTGAAACAATTATTGACTAAAGGACAGAATAACTGTTAAGATTATAATATTAAAGGGGTTAAATGATTTCAAGACTGTGTTAAAGTACTTTTTGAATATTTTGAGCACACTGTAACAATACCGCAATAATCATGACAACGGTGATAATTTTGGCCACAATAACCATGATATGAAATTTTCATACCGTTACATCCCTAGCTCCAATTTGGGCTATTGTGTGTTTCTTGTTTTACTTAGTGTACTATACCATGCTACTGGAATCATCCTTTACCTGAATAAGTCTCCCAAGGGGTGAATAAAGTTCCATCTAATCTAACCTTAATAGTATCCCAATATATCCTGGTATATTGTCATCAGATATGCAGTATATCAGATTGCCAGATTATGCCAATACACTCCAATTACAATTAGATTTATGATTCTGCCCAGTCTGCAAATCCATGGGTTAGTCAGAAGAAGGAAAATAGAATAATCTGAGACTCTGTACAGCCTGGCACTACATAACATTCCGCAGGTTGGTGGTTGGAGACCCCTGCACAAGAAGAAGGTCAAAATTTAATAGCATACGGCAGAACACCATGAACTATTAGCAAGGCTGAGTAAAGGAATTTGATGGGCACAATTATTACTTTATGTATCAATTCAACCTTGATACACTTCACTAGCTTTGTAAAACCCATGCACTTACACCTAAAAAAAATATTTCAACTGGTAGAACTACCAAAAAAATACAAAAAACACCCTGGCTCTCCTCTTGACCCACCACTGTACTTTCATTATCTGGCTATAGTAAGCCTAGCAGAGGCATATTATCACAAGGTTGCAGTTCGAGTGTGTTTCTTATTTTTCTCTTTTATCTCCAGGCTTTCTCTTTTTGCCCTCATAAAATCCGTAAATCCTCAAGCCGTTTTTGTTTGCCTCCCCTCGCTGTCCCCTCCACTTCTCTGTGCGGTGGATCACTCCTCGGTCTGGCCTCGAGCGTCCTCACAATAGTGATAGTTTCTCTGGAAATCAAGTTTTTATATTTTGTCTGCAATGAAGCCCTTTTAGCTATCATATTGCATGGCCGTAAAGATGACTGAGAGTCAGCCGGGAGCCATATGAAAAAAAATTAAAATTCCAAATTGACACAAAATAAAGAGCTTCAATGACCTTTTTCAAAATTGTGTTGATAAAGTAAACTGATTAGGGTGGTCCGTGAACGCTGTCCCAGTGTCTGCGGTCGGCAACCACAGTCTCTCTTTCTCTCACTCGGCCCTTTTTCCTCTCCCTGGGCGGCCTCCCTGGAGAAAAAGTGCCCCAGACAGGATATGAGCTCAGACCTGAATATGTATTCAGTGTGAATTTTCTGACGTAGTAGCCAAGAGTGGTCTTAATCTGAGGTATTTCTGAAGGACAGGGATCGTCAAGAGTGGCAGTCTGGATTCTGTTTGCAACTCTGCATACTTATTTCAACTGCATCGCCCAAAATAGAGTGGGCTTCTTTGATCTCTCTCCCTCATCTTGTGAAAATCTGTCTCCCTGCTGTATTTATTTTGAACGAACATCAAGTGCGAACACAGAGGCAGTTCTGCTGCAGCTGATGTCTGACGGATGTTTTCTTTCCCTTATGAGGATCGCTCCCAGGCTCTTATCCTTCTTGCCCCGGCCGCATTGACTCCAGTTAGCTGCTGATGACAGGAAAGAGATTTAGAGGCTTCATTAGGCTTCAGACATCACCTGCACCCCATGCCTGTAAAACTCTGCATGTGATCCAACCAGGGCTGTCTGGGTTAAACTGTTACTACCTCTGCCAACATAATGTTTTTGCCGTTACGAAACAAATAAGTTCAGAATGAATTTTGTTGACATTTTTAGGGGATGATACGATTTGGTGGTGATTCAAATCTGGATGTGGAGCAAGGATTTTTTTAAAGATTTTTTTAACATTGCACAATGGGAAAATTTACATCATAACTGAGCTTACAAAGACAGAGATGCCTTGGCAGAGATCTTTGCTCTCACAGCATTTCTAATTACTGACTGAAATAATAAACCCTGTGTGAAATTTTCAAAAATACATTAACTTTGGGCAAATTTTTGTTTTGCATTGTATTTGATGTTCACATTGTAAGTTATCAAAAGTTGAAAAATCTGTTTCTCTTAAATGAAGACCTTTAAAAAGGCATGTAATAAATCACAGGGATAGTTTGCATTTTTGATAGCACTATTTTACTATTGGACTGAGATCTGGTGACTATGGAGGCCTCTGAAGTACAGTGAAGTCTTTGCCATGTTCAAGTAGGTATTTGAGCTTTGTGACATAATGAATTAACCTGATGGAGCAGCCTTGAGATAATAGGTACACTGTGGTCATAAAGGACTGGATATGGTCAAAAACAACACTCAGGTAGGCTGTAGCTTTGGAAAAAATTCTCTGTTTGTACACAGAAAGAGAATAAAAAGTCCCCCATGCTATAGCATCAACAGTCTGAACTGGATCCATGCTTTCAGATGTTTATGCCAAAATCTGACTCTACCATCTGAATGTTCCAATCTTCTATTGCTCAAAATCGGTGAGCCGATGTGAGTTGTTGCCCCAATCTCCTGTGCTTAGCTGACAGGAATGGTATTTGGAGTGGTCCTTTGTTGCTGTAGCCCATCTGCATCAACATGATGTGCACAAATAAATGGTCGTCTGCATACATTGTTTGTAGTGAGTGGTTATGTTGGTTTCTGTTGCTTTTCTATCTTTTCGAACCATCTGGTTATCTTCTCTATCCTCTGGCAGCCACAAGGCGTTTTCACCTGGATGCCTTTAGTTTAAACTGCAGGTGGGGAAGAATAAAAATGTTAAGTCTGTCTTTGTTTAATTTAAAAAATAGATTTGTCTGTCTTTTTTTCTTATCTAAAAGCAGAGGGTGTCTGCTTTCCCTGTCCTCTCTTTGTTTCTCCCGCTGTGCCTTTGGTACATACATGTATCTTCTCACTGATTGGTGAAGAATCACACGTGTGTGAATTCCGGATAAATGTATTGGTCGGTGATCCTCAAGGCAGTAATATATATACAGTAAAATGCCATAGAGTTTCTTTATTTGAAGTTTAATAGAACCTTAAGTTACGCTATTCATATCAGAAACATTATTCAAATTCAGTCTGGACTGAATATGAAGTAAGTGCGTCTGCCTGCACACAGGCATCCCATAATGGAAATAATTATTTAATATTTTAAAAACAGACTTGAAATGATGTTATTTAAACATGTAATTTAAACAGCAAGGAATCAGCATTGACAATCAAAAGTTTTCAGACAGCCTTAAATTCAACCCAACATCATCCCTCTATCAGTATCTATCTCATTGTGGGTGGTTTTGGTGCTTGTGCCCCGGGTTTGTGCCGATGGAGGTCAGGGAGGTCAACCCAAATGGAAGCGTAGATTGAGATGGAGATGAGAGGGTGAAGACTGGGTTCATGACAGGCCAGCAGACCCCAAGGATGTGGGAGAGGATGTGTGGATTATTCCCAGCAACAAAAGCCATTAGACCCTGGATGGACTTCAGAGACTGGCGCTATTTAATCTAGAGATTGGGAGGTATGTGGGCCTCAGTGCTTGGGACGGGGCCAAGAGCAGTTTTTGTGCAGTGCCCCAGTGGAAACAGCAGGAGCCAAGGGGGAGCTGTGGCGAAGGACTCAGGAAGCTGTTGTAGTGTGATACAGAGGAGAAAGGGAGGGAGGGCTGAGACGAAACAGGGGAGGATTCACAGCGGCGTGAAGTTTTTATACGGAGATACGGGGAGGGAGGGCAGGAAACCAAAGATTAAGGAGTCAAGTAAGGGCAGGTTTGTGCTGCCTACATTGTGCAGCTACAGCGCTTTTCTTACACACGCACATTGAAAGTGATGAGGCCAGTCTGCATTTCATAGAATTATACTGGATCAATTTTACTTTATTTTGTGTAACAATAAATGCATTAACCTGTCATATTATAACTCAATCATTTTGTCCTACTTCACTCTAAATTACTGCTTAATAGCCTGAAATATTTTAACAATAAACCCAAACAACAGTACTTTATTTTTGTCTCCTTGTAAAATTTCACAACTTCCTTTTGTTTTTCCAAATACTGTTGGGGATGGGTGATAAGAAATGATAAAGGAGTATGCAAATGAACACACATCATGTGCATAGTAGAAAGGACTGGGGAACAAGCACGATGCAATGTTATTAGTTATTGAGTCCTCATTTGTTTTTAAGGCAATTTTTAATATTTTACAATATGCTGAGTAATATGATACTTCAAAATTGCGATATATTACAATATTTCAAGATATAACCCTTTTTTCTCGGTTGCATTTAGACAAAAAGAAAAAAAGACAGTACTATTAGATTTAAGCAGAAACGTCTCAGTTTATTCACATCACTTCAGTCAGTTTTAATGAAACAGGAGTAGAACTAACAGGCTGATTTCTACACTTCATAAGTTAATGCAATTTGCTCCGCTCCAGTACTGCTGTGTCTGTGAATTACTGTAGAGATGGAGGCACATACCTGGGCTCCAACCAGCATGCAGTAACTTTAAGTTGCATAAAGCTAGTCAAGGATTGCACTATTTTCTAGCTTGTTTTGATGTGGAAGGCATTGACAAGCTAAGTATGCCAAGTTTTGACTAGTTATTCAGTTGATTTAGCTTAGCATTAGCTTTGTTGCTTTTGTGGGGGTGTTATGCCTCGTCTATGGGAGGCCAGAACACAACATGATCACCCATTTCCCCCAGATCCCAAGCAGCCACGAGAAACAAAATGGGTTTAGGCAAAACAATTATTATGATTTATTTCCAAAAAAAACAACCCAAAAATATTTCCAATAACGAAATTACCTCGGGGTGACAACGAAATTAACTCAGTGGAATGTAGAAGCACTGCTGTGTTTTGACACTATTAGTTAAACTATTGAAACATCCAGGAGCTGATTAGCCGACAGGAAGAAAAATACGGAGTGGTTAAACATTGATAGAGGGAGGAAGAATCTCCTTGACAAAAGGAAACAAATCACGATGCAGAAGAGTGGCTGACAATGAGAACAGATGGGGAATTCCTAAATGTTATCTCTGTTTCAAGTTAAGCATTTCTTTCATCCCTTTTAACACCATACCTGGGATTTTTGCAGTCTTTTCTCTTTCAACTTTGCTTTAATTACAACTGTGGAAAAGGTACAGACACCATACTTTTATCCCTCACTGCATTCCAGTGTTAATTTATTAGGGTTTAAAGAGGTGTTGGCCTTGGTGAGGTGACTTATTGTCCTGTAAATCCAGGCTGTCAGTGTCTACATATTATACTACATATATTTTTTTTCTTTTGAAGTGTCCTGTAGTTAAGTGAATTTCACAGTGATGGGTAAAAGGACACTGCCGCCCCTTTGAGTGTTTCAGTTTTAAAAACCAAAGACTGCTCAGTGAATAATCTGCACCACCTATATAACATACACTTACATTTTCTAACCTTTAGCTTCCTTGATTTACTTTTTGATCTGTTACAAGTCTCTTTTTCCACGATAAGGCTAATGTTGAACCTTTCTAACTACCTGTAATAGTTAATTTTCTTTCAAAACTTGAGTTGAATTTATTGCAACAGGAATGAAGATACACCTATCTTGACACAGTGCAGATTACAACGTAAGATGTAACTGCCTGTTGCAAAAATGTTGTACCTAAATTGTTGACCCTGGATTCCTCAACAGAGCAAGTACCTTAACTACAGCACAGAGACATTTCTTACATGCACTGTCGCGTCTAATAATGCATCTCATCCCAGTTATAAGTATGCTGGGGTCCAATTTTCAACCTGAAAACCTGTAAGTGAAACATCTTTTGCAATATTCTCCATTTAAATCTGTTTTGAGACTCCTCAAATTGTTTTCGAGTAAAATTAATGTCACTGAAGACACTGATGAATCTCTAAAAACAGAAGATAAGCAGCAGAGTCACATGTTTTCAGAAGCTTTACCAATTAAGTCATCACTATTAAAGCTGCTGCACCAGCTTTGTTTATCAAATATAAACGATGAAAGCTAACATACCAGTGGAATCCTCTAGCTCTGTTTTGTTGGTCTTGGGAAAGAACATGTAATCAAGTATTAGATAATAATTCAAATATTGACCTGCTGAACCTCTGAGGCCCACCAGGGGGCTATGGCCCACACTTTCAGGAGCATTGTCTTCATGATGTATGTTATACATTGTATATGTTTGCTATACATTATAAAAATAAAATGTGTTTTACAAAACATGCACTTTTGCTCAGTCACCTGTTTCTGAGCCATAGTTACAGATGCCATTGCAGTCATAGTTGGGTCATTCCGCCAAAAGAGTGAAATTTGCTTGTCGTAACTCTTCAAAATTAAACTTCATTTTTCATTCAATTTCAATATAGAATTTAGTAATTTACACATTTACTCATTCAAAATGAGTACTCGTCAATCTCAGGCTACTTTATTCAATTTTTTGCAACTTTCGACTGTTTATTATCATTGCAATTTTTTCTCTGCTGTTACCAAAACTTAAATGCCATTTTAAAACCATGAATAAGTACAATCATAATAAGAATATCAACCAAATACAATGTTTTCCCTTAGAAAAAGAGTTAATTTAGAAAAAATGGTTTGTTACACGATGAAAACACTAATATTTGTCACAAAAAAACGACTTTTTTTTTTGCTGTTACTCTTTATTTGAGTAACAGCAATGAGGGTAACAGCAATGAGTTTTTAGCATAAAATTAGCAATTGTGTGAAATCTAGCCACTTAGCATCTGTGCTAGTAGCTTGAGCACATGGAGCACATTCTTAAGATTTAACTGAATATTTTACTTTTGATATCAACGAATGTCTTAGATATAACTTAGGTAACAGGACTGAGTTCTTAGATTGACCATCTCTAAAACAGCTAATATATCATTAAATTTAAGGAAAAATAAAAGAGATAACTTACTTTTGGTCTTCTCATGACTTGCAGAAGACCTAAATGAGGTCAATCCCTGCAGAACATGTCACTGGTGAAATGTTCCAGAATTTTAAGAGGGGAATGTGTTTGGGTAACAGCAATGAGTGAAAACCTGGGGACAGCACTAAAATGTGAATTTTCACCAAAATATAATGACTTTTTTGTAAAACTTTTGTTTTAAAAGTGTAGACAGAATATGGAGTCACACTTAAATGCAAAAGAAAAATTGCTTTGGAGGGATTTTGTTCATGATGCATTGTAGTAAAGTGTAGCGTTTGGCTGTGGGGACAGGCAAGAAATGCTATGTTTAAGTGTTTTGGATGCCATTTTAAAATATCAAAAAAATATATATCTGTAACTTCTACAAATATTAATGTGTATGGTGTTTAGTATAATAATAAAATGTAATTTGTAATATATTACTACTTGTGTTTATACATTTAATATACAACAATATGCTGGGGACAGAAATGTCACTGTTTTGGAGGAATCGCCCAGTTAAGATAAATGGTTGAATGGACTTAAGCACTTTTCTTGTCTTTCTGATTGCTCAGATTGCTGTTATGCCGCAGGTCACACCTTCCCATTTAAACCCATTTGCTCTTACAATCACTCACTGTTCGGAGTTTTTTCATTAGTTGTCCAGCAGTATCAACCAGCATATTCACATCTTTTTGTACCCATTTACACACCACTCACGCAGCAGTGGGAGCACTTCAGCCGGGCTTGAACCAACGACTTTCTGGTTGATGATGGATCACACTGCCAGACTAAGCCACCAAATTCCCAAAATACATATGTTTGTTGTCAAGGCACTGGTGAAAATTCCTCACATAATGATGATGATTATTGAAAAATAACATTAAATTGGCTATTAAAGCTTTATATCTATTGACAGCTGTAATATTTGCCCTATTTTTCTCCTCTTTCAACTTAAGTGTAACGCTGCGAAGGGAGTTACAGGACAGCTTACCTGCCCTTGTCTCTGTCTGCACCTTCAAATTGGCAAAAATATTGTTTAAGAAAACATGTCTGAGCTCATACCGTTCCTTTTCTAATCTTTTATTTTCATTTTGATGTGTAATCTCATCCCATCGCAATTACGTCATTCGCTGGGAGTGACAGGAAGGGCACGGCATTTCCTCCCCCTCTTTCATGCTCCCTTTGACCTGAGTGAGTCCCAAAAGTACAGAGTGGAGGACTTGACGCACTAATCAGACATCACTGTGTTTGCATTGTGCCCAAATGAAGACATGTCTGATGTGCTGGAGCGAGCGGTGCTTTCCCTGCATTTGTTTGAGAAATGACACACTCTCGTTGAAAGGGGGTCTTTTTTAGCAGTGTGGGTGATGTGGGTTTTGTTTTGCTTCAGCGTAGACAGGCAGATTCCTGTGCTTGTGTTAGTATGAATACCACTATTGTTCAAATAATAGTGTAAGGATGTGTATTTTGTGAGTAGAGGGTGACGTCAGAGGAATGCTGCACGGATCAGATGTCAGTGCCTGTTATTGTCTCTTTCTCTTCGGGTGAAATTAACGCATTTTTTAAAGTTGCAGTAACATGTTTTTGACACAATTGTCTGTAATTACAGCTTTTGTTGAGCAGATCAAAGGCTCAGGTTTGTTGTTTCTGTTTTCAGGGGGGACTTTTTTTGCGGTGGGGAAATGAGGGCGGCCCTATTCTGGTTGATGGCGGGCTCTGATTAACACACACACACACTCACACTTTAACATATCAGTTCCTCAACACGTCTCATTGCACATTTATCACCAGCTTCCTTGATTAACTCTGTTTTTCTAAGCAGAACAACAAACACACTATGCAAACACACATCTTGAAAACATGTTTTGCAACCGAATAGTGTTTTTTCACAGGCCTCACCTCAAAGCGGGGGTCCCTGCATGAAGAAATACGGAGAAAAAGGTCCAAGTAGTAAAACTGCTAGTTCCCTTTCCAGTACGGCTAAACTAGGCAGCCATATAACTGTCACAGACACTAGGTCAAAATTATGACTGGTGTACACCTCTTGACCTCTCTAAGTGGCACTGGAGGATTTTCAGCCTGACTTCAGTTCACTGCATTGTTTGTTTATGGGCAAGCAGGAAGTTACGCTGGCCAAAGGTCCCTGTAGGGAGGAAGTCGGGAGCTGGAGTGCCGGTGGGGGAGCCTGTGCCCTGCAGGATAATCCCCAGCTGCCCCAGAGCGCTTCAAAACCACCTGAGCTCTTTTTTTAAAATCTTTTATAGGACCAGACCAACAGTCTGTATGTTTCAGACTATAAAAAGCCCAGATTTTTTATATTACTGCTGGCCATATTGACCATAAAAATAACACCACTTTGTTTTTTCCATTTCCTGTGGACACATTGGTTTCATTTGTTTCACAGCTGTAGTTGTGTTAGCTGTGCTGGCCCTGAAAATGGAAAAAACAATGACATATAAGATGATAGAATAGCAAATAAAAAATACACATCAAACATTTCAACCATTTAAAACAGAATAACAAATAAAAACACAGCAACAAATAAAAATTTGTAATCAAACAGCCCAACAACTTAAAAACAAGACAAATGCAAAACACCTGCACGAACATTAAGGTAAAACTAACAACATAAAACCAAAAACAACAAATCAAAAAGGCTACAAAACATGGAAAAAATGCTACAACCAATTAAGGAATCCCACTCCATATTAAAAAACAGCTAATAAGTGCACACAAAAACAAATAAAATAAACAACACAAAGCAAAACATATTGACAAATAAGACAAACAAGTAACAAACACATATACAATAAATAAAAACACATAACAAATATGATTTACAACAAAAAGGAAACAGAATGATAAGTTAAAAACCCAGTAACAAATTTAAATGAAACAAATAAAACCACAACAAAAAAACAGAAACCAGCAAATAGCAGAGCACAAAAACAGATTTACAACACAACTTAAAAAGTCACAACAATCAAACATGCAAAATAAAAAAGTAAAATACCAACCAAATTCTACTACACAGAAAAAAGAAGCAAACAAGAAAAAAACAAAAGTGCAACAGATTAGAAAACGTTAATTGAAATAAACTCACTTATTGATTAAAAATAAAACAGTATGAAGAAACCAATAAGAAAGAGACCAGATATAAATGCAGTATTTATTAAAAATATGGAACAATTAACAAAATATACAAATATGAATCAGGAAAACAAACAACGTGACGTCATTGAGACCAAGTTTAGTGTTGGTGTTCTTTAATTTGCTGTTGTAACAGTAATTGTAAGTTGATTTGTGCGTTTTTTGTTTCATTTTTTGTACAGACACAGATAGGAACATTTGTGGCCTTCTTTGATTTTATTTTATTAAGTCTGTTGCTGCCTTTTCATGTGCTGTTATGTTTGTTTTTGTTTTCCTTTATTTTCCCTGGTTGTTTTTACTTGTTGAGTTTTTTTGTGTTGTCATTTTGTATGTTATATTTTGCACTTGATGCAAAAATGCTGGCCTGTGAGAAAGCTTTGGTTTCTTACTTAATGAAAATAAACATTTAGAGTTACCCATGAAAATATTTTTTTACTTCTAACTAAGACTGGCATTTATTCTGATGCCTCTGTGTGATGCACTGAGGCAAACGTGAAAAGATTGATTATCTCTATAAAGTTGTTTTATGTGCCTGTCACCCCTGCTGTCAGGTAGATGTTGGATAAGGCGATAAAAACACGCTGCAGAAAGCTGCACGCTTGTATTTAAGGATAAAATGCTTTGTCAGAAATCTTGCCTTACATGTTTGCAGGCTGATATCATAAACTGTGACTGTGGCATGAAACCTTGTGTAAACAGATATTTTAACTGAACAAATTACCACCCTGTTTAGCTTTGTTGATGGAGTGTCTCTGCTGTTCTTTTTTATTGACTGTTAGTATATTTAAGACTTCTTTAAATGGTATTACCTGTCTGTAAATCTGTTTAAGGCAGACACATTTATAAGTGTTTGCTATTACTTTTGCTGTTGTTGTTTGACATGATTCCATTTGATCACTTGGACTTCCTAGGACCCTTTTCTAACCTGTTTTTCGGACAGTATTAGAGGCAGTATTCATCAAAAGAGCTGTAAATCATGACCCAGCATGGACCGGGCAATAATGACAAAAGACTTTAATTTTTTTTTTTTTGCTTAGTGTGCATACCTAAAGTACATCTCTACCTTTTATGATAATGATAACAAATCTTTGACTAAAGGAAGGAATGATAAACTGATTTGATCCTTTGCAGGCAGGTCGTTCTGGTGTCCCACAGCGATAGAGATGTTGGATTGACTTTGTGTTTGGACGGGGACTTTCTTTGTCGAGGCTGCGTGTTCTACTTTTGCATGAATGGGTTTTTCTTAGTAACCTGGTTTCCTCACAGACCAACACCATGCTGGTTGGAATAACAGGTTGCTCCAAAATTGCCCTTTTGTGTGAGTGTGTGAGTATACTTGTTGGTCTCTGTCTATCAGCACTGTGATTGGCCGGTGACCAGTTCATTATTTCTCACCTCTTGCCTGATGTAAGCAGGGGCAGATCCCAGAACCAAATTGAAAAGATGTTGTAGTTAACAGATGGATGGATGAGTCCAGTTCTAGAAAACAATATTAATACCTGTTTGGTAGCACAGCAACAAGTACAGACAAACTTCACAGCTAATCCTGGTCATTTTAATGGTAGCAGATTAACTCCTGCACACTGTTTGAATAGATAAAAGTGTGTGATGATCACACAAACAGCATTTTACCATGCACTGGGTGTTTGTGGCTACTTTGTTTGACTAAATCAAACATGCATCAGTTTAATTTGCCTTTTTCTTAATCAATTAACCCTTTCGTGCATGAATTATTTAAATCTCAAAGATATATGTATTTTTAAAAATGATTGTTTTTTACTTTCAACAAGTTAAAAATCATGGTAATTGTTTGTTATTTTTGTGTGAGTTATACATACATATGTTCACTACAGTAGTAATTTAGTGGAACTTGATGAGGATCCACAAACACGTCTTTGACAAACATTAAGAGTAAATAAAAACAAAACAAAATCTGAAGTATATATTCTTGCTCTAATCAAACTGTTCCCTTGTGAATCACACAAAAATTTTAAAATAAAAATACAAAATTACGTCAAGTCTGAATACAGGCATAATGCCCAATTTGCCCTTTGCTAGCTGTTATGGATTAATGATGCAATATATTGATATTTTGGAAATATGCAAAGATTATATTTTTATGAAACTTCAGACACAGGTTTTGAATTTACCACCTGGTAGTTTGACATGGTTCTGCAACCTAATGGGTATACAACTTATTCCAAATATCCGTCCACTGTAGTGAAGACCATGCATAAAAGGGTTAATGACATATATATATATATATGCACTTAGCCTGACCATTTCCAGATCATCTTCTGGTCAATAAGCATATTCCTGCTGTATTATTTTATACTGAGCATTAGGCCTGCCATCCATTTAATAAATGCCAGATATTGAAGTATAAAAGATTATGTTTGGCTAAATTACAAAAAACACTTCTAAGACCTTTATTATTTGCCCTTAACTCCGTTCACCTTAAGTTGTTTACCAAGGAACTTCAGATTAGTAGAACCAGATAGCTCCCCTCAGGGGCTAAAATGCTGAAAGAAAAATAAATGTTGTAAAATATTCTTTCTTTGTTATGCTATGATTGGACTAACTTTTTCACACTGTGTAAATTGCACACATTTTTAGCAACATTTTGGTGTAACTGGTGTAGGAAACCTGCAATCAAGATAATTGAACATAATAAATTACCCAATATTTAGTGTTTGAAGCTTCTTTTTGTTGTTTTTATAAAACATGTATCAGTGTTTATTCCTTTTTTTGCTTTTTTTTATAAAAAAAATACCTCTGTTTAGTCTAAACATTTGAAAATGATCATCTTGAGGTCAATAAGCATTTTACTACAGGGAATATTACTGTATTAGAGCATACTGACCTGAAGCTGTATCAGACTTTGATATGTCACATTGGAAATCATACCTATCACTACTAAGCCCTAAATTATTTGCCCTTTACTTAAATTGCATTAAGTTGTTGCCAAAAAAAAAAAGGAATCGGCAAAACCCTATACCAATCTTAGGAGTTAAAATGCAACAAAATAAGATGAAAATATTTTTAAAGATCCTTTGTTTAGTATCTTAATGTAGACTCCATATTTAGTTTAAACAAGGTGCAGGAGTCTGTTATTTAGATTATTAATAATATACATTTAATGCTTCTGAGGTAGAGGAATTAATAATCAAGTGGTCATGATTACTTATTATATTGAAATAGACTTTAAGGTCTTTTGCCATATCATATTTTAAAATATACCAACAAATCTAAACACTTAAAATATCATCTAGCACTTACATTGCACCTAGATGTTCATTGAGGGCTTTGAAATTGGCACAACCCAAATACTCCTCACATATTTTAAGACTAATAGTTAAATGGAAAGAAATCCTACCCAAGAAAACAAAGAAAATCAACTTGCAAAGATTAATTTGAATCCATGATTCTCATGCAGTTAATTAAATTTACATATGTATGTGTGGTCCATAAAAAGGAAAAAGAAATCAGGCCCCAGTATGCAAAAAGACCAAGTGTTAACGATCTTAAAGTGTCATTTAATGAAACGTAATAACAGCCCACAAAAGTGCAAATTAAAAGGATAAGATTAAATCTTAACCTGCTCCCGTCTGGAAAAGGAGTCTCCCTCCTCTCTGCCTCATTGGCCATGAATCCTCATCACTTTGCACCCTTACTGAATTGCACCTCCTGCCTCTTCACTGACCTGCATCGGCCCTTTTCTTCTCGGTTCCTCTTTACCCCGTTTCTTTCCCAGTCCTCCCACAGCTCGTCCTTCCCTCTTCCTTCTGACGTCTCGGTGGATTTCTTGCCTTTCTGCGCTCCTCTCCGGTTTGATCTGTGCAGTAACCCTAGAAGTGTGCGACACAGACCTGCTCTTTCAGGAGGCAATTGAGGGGTTCAAGGCGGGGCGGGTGAGACGTGGGGGGTCGTATTTTTTGGCACGGGAGACAGCTGTTAATCAAATAGTCAAGGATGAGGTGTTTCTTTCTTCCCACCTTGAGTGGATCTCCTTTTTTTCTTCGGTAGACACACACAACAGCCCGCTGAGTTGAAAAGGCAGCTCTGCATGCCTGCACCTGGTCACAGAGAGAGGGAGGGTCCTGAGCACACTTTTAAGAAAGATTGCTGGTAGTTAACTTCTTTTTTGGTGAGCTTTATCACTCTTTCTTCACTGAATACACAGGAGACAGTTGCGGCCCCCCTTAAAAAACCTGCAGTGACTACTATCCATCTCTGGTGCCTCCTCGTTTCTTTTCTTGTCAGACCTTCCTCTGTGCTCTTAATGAAGATAGCAGGGTCCAGTTTAGCAAGTGTTTTGTTAGTGCAGGGACATTCCTCCTGGGTTATCTCGGGCCTCTCAACTTCCCTCTCTCTATCTGCGGTATAGGTTTACCTGCTCTCCTACAGCACCTTCTCACAGCTGAAGGAGACACCTTTTAACCCTTCAGCTGCCAGAAAACAGAGGGTAGCAGCATCCGGGCATTGTTTTATTATTTTGTATTTATCTTATTGACGGTGCTCAACTAGAAGGTCCAAAAATTCTGATTTTTCATTGGCTGTGTCTCCATTTAGTGATGTCATCCTTTGGAGGATCAACCCTTGTAGCTCTTTCAGACAACTCAGGATGATCTGAAATGGGAGGGTGAAAATTTAGAATTTAGTCCACAGATGACTTAGCAGTTGTCTCACCATCTGTCCTCTCCATTATCCTTCACTATCAAAGAGCCTGTCTTTTTAAGTTTACATGCTCTTCACTGTCTTATGGCGTTTTTACACCAACCATATTTAGTGTGCACCAAAGAAGTTTTGGCCCAGGGTTTGGTACGTTAGTGTCAATGTGAATGCAACCACTGCACTTTGGTGCGCACCAAATCAGCCGGTCCGAGACCTCCATGAAGGGGTGGTCTTGATCTGCTCCATCTCCCTACATTTGGTGCAGTTTCACTGGTGTGAAACAAAGTGGTCCGAACCGATCTACTTTTGATGCATTACTTCCTGTTAATTCCGCCGTTGATTCTTTTGCTCACTCAATTTGTCGATTTGTTTATTCTCGTTGAGGATTACGATGATTTACGAGGGTCCAGAAGGTCGCTGATGCCGTCTCAAACACAATTAAAAAAACACATTTGAAGGAAAATGTAGAAGAGAGCGAAACAATGTAAACATTGGTTGTTTGGTGTCGGAAATGGTTACCATGGTAGCCTCTTCTTCGTTCTCCTCCGTAGCAGGTTTGGCAACCAGTTATGTGCATATCGCCCCCTGCTGTTTCAAACTGAGTAAATACACAAGTGGGCCCGGGCACGGTTCAATGTTGCAAGTGTGAATGCAAGCCAGCGGGGGAGGAGGAGGGGGGCGAACTGCGCCTCAGTATGGTTCAGACAAGTGGGCCTAATGTGAAAACGCCCTTAAAATGTCTCCTCTGTGTACAGGGGACCAATGAACGAAACAAAAAGTTTGCTGCAGTAAGATCTCTCCCTCTGTCCTTCTGTGCGGCATCAGCAGCTGCTTCATATATCTCGTTCCCCTGGCCCACCAGCGTGATGTCCGACTATTGTTTCGTTGTAAGTTTTAGCCCATTGGCTGGCGGTTAGTCAGTTGTAGAGCAAAGAATTTAGAATGAATGGAGAGCTAAAATGACGCATTACCACAGAGCAGACCTGTAAACCAATCAGAATCAGAATTCAGTAGTGTCCTGTTTCTGTATAAAACTTATAGTTTACAAGAATATCTTCACTCTCTTGTTTTTCATTGTATGTATTTATATGCAGATTTGTCAATAATGCAATTATAAAAGAGTCCGTGCCACACCACAACATCCATTGCCCTCAGGCACAGGTCAGATGACTGAAGGCAGTCAACTGGTCTTCATATTCATCCTCCAGAATACAGTCCTTGAATTGGGACTTACCTATGTATGAAATGTCCCTTTTTCAGATCCCAGTCACATATACTATAATGATGGTAATATCTTCATTTAGATCAGTTTAAAAAAGGGTTTACAAAGTGATTTTACCACAAGCAAATCAGACGCAGGCATAAACACAATGGAAACAAACCAAGGGCACTGAAAACTGAGACTACAGCCTGAAGAACCCAAACAATGAAACCAGAGCAACAAGCAATAAATAAGTGAATGTATAGTATGGAATGTTAGTGGAATAACGATTAAATAAAAAATTAGTAAAAGCCAAAAAGCAGAGGTATAAGAAAGACAACACGATGGCATAGAAAGAATGGGATAATATAGCAGCAATTCAGAAGCCGAAAGCTATGAAATCAACTAAAAGGACAGAGACAGTTAGAGTAGATACCTACATACATACGGTACAAAAATACATATGCCACATAATGTACACACACTTGCACATACTTGACATAAATACATATAAATATGTAAATGAATGAAAGCCAAATTAAAGCTGGCATTTTAGGTCTAAATAACAGTCTAAAATGTCTATTTTCAAATAAAACATGTACTCAGGAGCTTTTGTAGCCTTGATATTATGGGCCTTTTAGCTAACTTGTGCTTCTTAGCTTTTCTTTTGATTTTGGTCAAATTTTAAGTATTTTTCTGGTTGCTACGGCATCCCATAATTCATACTTTGAGTGAAAGGGATAAAGTCAAGAAAAATCAGATGATTAAATATTAAATCACTGCTAGTCAAGAGAGTTTCTGCCTGACATTTTTATGTTTGACAGATTGCACATGTTTATAGTGTAACATTCCTTGAAAACGACAACCACTGAAAATGATAGCCACTGCTCCCTGCTCTGCTTTATTCCCAGGAGTCATATATGCCACCATTGTTATCAGTGTTTGATGTGAGCGATGGCGCTTTACTTTGAACTGCCCCCAGATGTGAACCTGCTGGCAACAGCTGGCATATAGAAGTACATTTAACAGTAACACAGACACACTGTGCCATAACTCTAGATTAGAGGCTGTGGCAAGACAGGCCTGTCACTGCACACCCATTCTACTAACTAATAGATGAGTCCACAGGAGCCATTCCCTCAGGTGATGGATGGATCCATTGTGCGGCGCAGGGTTCGCTGCTGCGGCTCTTGGTGTGCATCCTGGGGCGTGTGTGTGAGAGTGGAACCTGGAAGCTGGGGGTAATTTCATTTGTCTGTGCAAAGCCAGACGGCTTAATGTCCATGGGACCCCTGTGCTGAACCGGCCAAAATGAGATATTTGGAACAAAGTGCTGTGAAATGCTCAGTGGTAATGTTTCCAATGTCTGGGTTTGCTTTTAGCCTTAGGGAGAGAGCTGTGCTCCAAGGCGGTCAACCAGATTTTGAAATCATCTGTTTTTAGTCCTGCAAGTGGAGGGGG
The DNA here is from genome assembly GCA_036419115.1 of Scarus forsteni. Classification (NCBI taxonomy): domain Eukaryota; kingdom Metazoa; phylum Chordata; class Actinopteri; order Labriformes; family Labridae; genus Scarus; species Scarus forsteni. The sequence goes on from JAZDUH010000066.1 coordinate 16,558,516, forward strand.
TTCGTACATGGCAGTGTTTGCCTGTTTGTCTTTCTGTTTGAATTGACAAATTTGGTCAGGGTGTCCATGCCCATTTTATATTAAGCCCCAGTCTCTCATAAGTAAAACACTATTTTAAAAGATAAAGTTGTTAAGAATTTCTGTCTATAAACTGAAGACCCCAGAGTGATCTCAAGAATGACAAGCTCAAGAACAACACAACAACAAAAAAATCACGAGTCTTCAAAGCTGCAGCTAAAAGCCAAAGTGTTAATTTGTGTGAACAATAAAAAAAAAACCTGGATGGAAAAAAAACACAAAATTCAGAAAAACAAATAGTGTGAAATTTAAGAATATAACAGACAAGGTTAAATGCAATAATGAATCAGCGTGTTTTTAAAAGATCACATAAAATGCCCCATCGCTGCATTTTTTTGTTGTGACTTCTCTAAAGAGGCAAAGCTTTTTATTTTTCAGCATTGTGTGACAGACTTTGTTTAAAAACACCTGCCGTTGAGTCAAAGGCAGTGGAGGATTGTAAAACAACAAACAATTAGTCATTCAGGCTGGTCCCAAACCATTAAGTCTTGTAAACAAGTAACTCTCAAGTCCATCCTTAAAGACGCCGAGGGCCTGTGAAGGTTAGCTAAAACAGTGCTGATATGGTCTGTCTTTGTTGTTCCTGTTAAAGTCCTGAAGGCAGAAATTAAAACAATAAGCTTGTTCATTTCATTATTTTAAATGACCTGTGTAATAAACTTGCATGAGATTCACATGACCAAGATAATTCCCATTTTTGCCGTATTATTTTACTTTCAGAGCTGCTTTGATTGACTTCTCTATGTGGAATGGACAGCTAAGGTTTGCCTGTGGCTTCAGCCTGAAGATTTGTTTGTAGCAAAACCTAAATAGCATCTTATTTCACCAAACATCTGGCACAGCAAATGTCTAGACTCATCAGACCAGGAAACAAATTTTTCGATCTTCGATCAAGCTGTTAGTTGAGTTATTTTCACCTTTCTGTCATCTGAGACCACTCTGGCAATTCTCCTCTGCAGCAATCCGAGTCTGCTTATATTGTGATGTTTTAAGTGGACTCCAGGAAGATTAGCAACCTCAACGGTGGAAGCTATTGGGGATTCAAATAAGGATAAAGAATGAAGAGTCTGAGTCGCTATGACTCGAGTCCAATTATCTGGTATTTGCTTCATCACAAGGTCCTATTTACAAATTTGTTGCAATATTCACTTTCACAACCAACACCCCCCCCCCCCCCCCCCCTCCAATTTGTGCATATTCTTGCAGTTTACTCTTGTTTTGTGTCTGACTGTGAAATTAAGCTGTCAGTGTCTCCTATCTCTCATCTTCACCCTGACGTGGGGTGAATCTAGTGATAGCCCAGTCCTCCCAGACCCCCTTGACGGGTGGCAACCCATCCCTAAACCCTAAAACATGATCTTAAACATACTAAAAGTGAGGAGTGCAGGTGGCCCAGTCACCCATGTTCTTTTTCTTTGTGACCTCACTGTAAAAATTATGGACAACCCCCCTTTAGGGCCTCCAAGCACAGTCATCATTTTTGGTCTTCATTCTACTGCGTGCATACTTACCTGTTGATTGTTCTTGAACCCTGTTACAGTACTTGTCAAGTGACATTTACATTTCCCAGCACTTGTCTCCTGTGTGTGGGTTGTTGTAAAAAGAGTTTACATCAAACACCTGTACCGCACAATACATTCATCAGCTGAGGGCTTCTGTCTGTCTGACAGGTAGACAGTCTGGCCAGGTGGCAGCCTGAAGTGTCTGTAGAAGAGACAGCTCTGCACACTGGTTAATTTCGCGTCGATCTCGCCTTCATCCATCTTTCCATTCTGTCAAACCTATCTTATGTAGCCCTGCAGTACTGAGCGGCCTCACTTTCCATCTCCTCACTGTCTCATTCCCTCATGTTACATAAGAGAAAAAAATCAGTCGATTCATTACCCAGCAGGCAAGAAAATATCTCAAATTATAATCCTGTGAAATAGATTTGTCTTTTCCTTTTCATTCAGACGGCGGACGAGGCCAAAAAAGGCCCCTGAGTGCTGTATGGTGATTGATAGTTTTTGCCTGTAAATAGCTGCAGTGATACAGGAATGTAGTTAATGGCACATAAATTTCATGTCGACACCACCCTTTGGCATATCGACAGGCTTGTTGTAGCCAGCTGAACTCATCTTGAACTGGGTTAGAGCTTATTGAAACACAGTGTGCACTGTTTTTAATAATCTGTGACTGTAGAGGGCTGTCAAACTTTGATATAAGAGCTGAAATTGATCACAGCATCTGTGCCTGTATTATGTTTACATGAAAGAACAAGGACAAAGGGCAACAAGTATGTAGCCTGACGTGCTCCTACAGCTGGGTGGTAAACTGATGTCACGCTGACACCTGTGTTTTATTTTGCCACAAAAGGGATTTTTATAACACTGCCATCAACAGTTAGAGGTGGCAGTACCTTAGTCTGAAGGGACTTGGGACCAGAGAGTGGCAGGTCCATGTCCTGACTGAACCATGTTAGGAAGTTGATTTGATAGCTAGAGCAGTGCCAGCTGACTTCCTAGGCATTGCAGAAGTTCCCTTGAGCAAGGCATTGAGCCCCAAAACTGCTCTGTAGTGCTTTTTCTGGAGTAATCCCTCTGACATCTCTCTATTGGTGCATGATCAATGGACTTGCTTGTGCATGTGTATTTCAGTCTGTATTTGTGTGTCATGTCTCAACAATTGAATTTCCCCAGAAGGATTACTAAAGTATGCCTTCACCTTCTTCATCTTCCTCTTTTGTCTTCTATACACACACACCTTGTGCTGTTTCATGAACAAGAGGCTAAACTGATGTCACACCAGTAACTTTCAGTATAAACCCATAAAGCTACAGTGACAGGGGAGCCTGAAAGTGACAGCCGCTCCAATAGTGCGTAATGTATTTTTGGTGTTTTGAGCATCACAGGACTTTTGCAAATTAGTTCAGTTATACCAGAGAGAAGGCAGACCTCTCTACAGTTGATATCTCAAAAATGTATCTCTCATAAATACAGTGAAAACCTAAATAGATAAACAGGTCTTTTAGTTATACTGATAAATTGTCTCTGCAGTCAGCACCAAACCAGTCACAACAAATTAAATGATACAGTGTTAATATTTTTGAACTTTTAAATTTGTTTTGTTTATATTATTCTCGTAGTTTTATTTTTCCTCTGGGTCATATCTTGCTTTTTTAGTACTTTTATAATTTTGATTATTTTTATTTTATTTGTTTGTATTCATGTTAATCTTTTTTTTTCTATGAGTTCCTTTAATACTGTAACAATGCTAATTACCATATTGATGAGACTGTTTTACTTACTTTATTCCTAGACCAAATAATGTCATACTTAGATACTAACATAATTCAACTAACTAATGTAAATTTATTTAGGATATGAAATGATGTCCTACACCTGCTTTCTGTTCTCACTGTCAGTGTTTCTTGTTCTACTCACTGTAATCAAATTAAATGTAAAGTTACTGCACGTGAAAAGTATGTGAACAAAATACACATAATTCAAGGCACGTAGCCATCACATTGATTAACGTTTTGAACCAGCCTTTACACAGAGCCATAATCAAAGTAGGTTATTTACTAGCCCATTTCTCAATTGTTGATCACATTAGCAGCCTCTGCTGATGTATTGTGTCTTCCTGATGTGGCCACGGACTTGATGCACAGACCAGATGTTTACTGTTGCGTGCTGCAGCATTGACGATGTGCTATCATGCTGAGCTATGTGCTAAGCTAACTCTGTTTGACAACAGACACACTGCACTGTATTTTCTGTTCGATGCAACTTGTAATGATAACACACTTGGGATATTTTCTTCCGTTTCCTCTGCGGACTCTCTCCTTTCTGTCCTTCTCTTTTCTCTTCCTCCATGATTTTAGAAGCCGTGAAGCAGCGGAGGCTGCAGGCTCGTTGCTCTACAGAAATGACAGTCTGTGTCAAACACTGTTCGCTGCATGGTGGTCTGGATTTAAACAAGGCTATGAGGCAGATAATTTCCCCAGAGGATATTTTGTTATTGAATTATCTGGATTATCCAAGGAATTGTTTCAGCCCTACAATAGCCATTTGATTTTGGTGGTTTTGAGTCAAAGGTCAAGGCCATGGAGTCATAACATCATCCTTTGCTACTGAGTGTTATCTTGCAAGATTTTAGATTATTTAGACTTCGCAAAATTGTCCACTCTTCCTGAAGGTTGAACCTATTACAGAACCCATCTTTTGATTTTTTTTCAGTTTTATTACTGTGTATAACTTGCATGATGGAGCAGCTCTATGAACAAGACAAAAGTCTGTGGCATTAAGACCCCTCTCTATCTCCCTCTATGCGGTACCAACATCTCATTCCATGAGTAGACCTACCATTGTTTTGTCATCACTTTAAGCCTATTGACTTTTGGTAGAAAGCCCATCTCAGATCATAGAGAGGTTAGAATGAATGCAGAGTTGTTGACAACATGGTGCCAGGCTCCACTAAACTGACCAATCACCACAGAGTTGACCTGTTAGCCAATCAGAACAGACTGAGCCTTTAAAGAGGAAGGAGTTCTAACAGAGCATTTCAGGCAGGAGAACAGTTTTTGAACATTAGTCATTGTGAACATACCCCAGCAGTTATAATAATATAATAATAATAATTACAATAACTTAATTTGTTTAGCACTTTTAAAAAACAGAGGTTTACAATGTGCTTTGACAAACAAGCTGGAATGTACAGGCAGCAAAATACAAGAGCATAAGCACAGAAGTAAATTAACAAAAAACCCAAAAAGCAAAATTACATTAAAGAACCCTTACAAACACAGAAGACACAATTGACATGTAACATATACAAAGATCAAAAGTATAACAGAAGAAACATAAGTGTTAAAAAATGAAAATATTAATTTAAGGCAAACTATGACTTCTGTACGTTTTGAAGGGGCAACATCAAATGGCCTTATGCCTCATGATCACCACTTGTATGTGACTGTGATGTCTCAAAAACTCTGCAAGAGAGACTTTACAAAGCTTATCTTTAGAGACTAGTGCCCATCCTGTTTTAAATTTGTACTCTAACATCACAGTTTCAGTCTCCTGCTAACTCTGACTCACACAAAAACACTGAGGAAGATTCCTCTGGCATGATATCAGCTGCTGGACTCTGTACCAGACACTGAACAAACTGCATTGTAGATTGTTTCACTTTAAAGAGAGGATAGATCAGACATCTGCTATCACTTCCCTGCTGATACAGATTCAAAGTCGACTTGTTTAAAGTATGTCTGTGTTTGTGTCTGTGCATGCATGGTTTTGCCTGAGAGTCACTGCTGCTTTAGGAGGGTTCTCTGCAAGCCTGATTCTTTGAGGTAGAAGAACTGACGAAATATAACAAGCATTTTAATGATAATTGATAGATTTTATTTTCCAAGGAGACAAGTGTAAAGTTTGTTTTGATCATTTTAGTTTATGTTGATTAAAATGATAGATCCCAGTCCCAATGATCGTTAAAAAGCTTGTTTTCTTTAAAAACCTCTAGCAATAATATGCTTTATGCCCACAAGATAAATATTTCAGCTGAATTCTTTAAAATTCCCTGTAATCAGCCAAGCTCTAATCTGCAACAAATGTGAGCAGCCCAAAGCAGGATGGCTCAATCAGCACCTTTGGAGCAAGAAGAGGTAGCAGCTACAAGTGAGACGGCAGCAGGAAGTGACAGCTTGTACAAGGATTAGCATAGATGCTAACAGCTTCACTTTAGTCAGATCTGGACCACATTTCTTTATCAATTGAAAAACAAATAACAACACTACGACTAGGCCTGTCGCGATAATCAATAAATCAATTAACCGAACGATAAATAAAAACGCCCTCGCCGGTAAGTTTGTCGGCCTCGATAAATTGACATGCATGCGTGTTTGTTTCCCTCCTCTCTTTCTACGTAACAGGTTGGGTGAAAAGATGGCTCACTCCGTCCATCTTTCTAAATGCCTGGGCACGTTGGTTTTATAGCAGAATGAATGGGGTTAGGGTTAGTGATCCATCTGTCTTTCATTCAATCTTTGAGGGGGAGGAGAGACCGCTCACGCGTACACACAGAGAGGGCTGAAGCGAGCGTCATGAGGAGTAACAAGGAAACAAACACTAAAATGAATGGTAGCACAAAAGCGGTGGTTCCTAAGCCGAATGCCACAGCCCAAATGTGGGAATATTTTGGTTTTAAACAGAATAAACAAGGTGTGAGCCTGTGAACACCGACATGCCGATATGTCATGTTTGTTTGAACGTATTGACGATGAAGAAAGGGAGGTACAGCTGAGCCTTCGTCATGACAGTCAGCGCTTACTGAGGCGTTTGGTCAGCAAAGTAAGTATAAATACAGCTGTGCAAAATGGTGCGCGCTCACAGACAGTGTCGTTCGCTACATTGCAAAAGAAGTACAACCGTTCAACAAGGTTGGACAATCAGCAATGTTTCAGATGTTTTACAGACAGTACGATTTGACTGGGAGAAAGTACATGTCACAAACAATTCAGGAACTGTATAAACTACATTTTATTTATTGTTTTTATTATTGTGTGTGTTTTTATTGTTTTTTTTTACTTACAGAGACAGGATCTGTGTTTTGTTGTTTTTGATTATTATAATATTTTTTTTACATGCAGTTTTTCCCAAAAGAGAGTCCATTTCATTTTCATTGTTTTTTCCCTCTTTTTTGTTGTTTAATTTATTATATTGTTTGTTTTTTTATTTAAAAGCTCCTGACCTTCCAATTACAGTTAAATACTCTTACGAAATATAAGTTAATTTCTTTTGATATGGTATACTCACTTTATTATGACATTCAATTACTTTAATAAAAAAAAAAAGATGTTTCAAAATAACATTGGCAATAATATCGTTTATCGGCAATACTTTTTGGGACAATTATCGTCCAGCAAAATTTGTTATCATGACAGGCCTAACTACAACCTTCTCTAGAGAAAGGATATTTTTGTTTTGCCAAGAGTTTGGTTTATGAATTAGCTAATGTTCTGTCCTTTAGACCAGGGCGCTTACTTACTACATTATCTGATCGGCCCTTCATGAATCTGATTGACAGAATGATCGTCCAATCACCTGTCGGATGTGTGTTTGAAGGGTTCTGCCCTTCTCAAATAGTTTCGACTGGCTCTTTCCCAGATGGACCAGTGAAACAGTCCATCTGGTGTGACAGGTGACGATTCTACGTTCTTTTCAAACTCTCACTGTTTTAGTTATGAAAATGACTGAAGGTTACATTTTTGTCCCTATAACTACTCTGTATCATTAAATTTAGGATCATTTGATACTGAACACAGATTAGTTTGTGTAGCATTAATGACCTGAATGTGACACCAAGGAGGTTTACGCACTCACAGCCTGGTACCATTCGTCAGATTCAGTTAAAAAAAAAAACACAATAAAAACCCATATTCCCAGAGTACTGGTTTGGCAGAGCATCTTCCCCTGCTCTCCTTTGCCCCTTATCACAAGCCTGTCCACTGTCACTCTCTCTCCTACCAATAAAGGCTCAATAAATGGGATATGATATAAATGTAAACAAATTTGGTGCACAAAGAAGAGGGTGTTATTTTTCCTCAGTGGAGCTTGCACTGGACCATAGAGTACATCAGATAGCATGGCAACTTATTATAAAGTAACACCTGTAGAAGTGTCCACAGAGTAACTGTGAGTGATGTGGAAAGTTAGCGAGCAGCTATGAAAAGAATAGGTTCTACTGCTTGAACAAGCTGGAACAAGTTCTGGGAAATAAAAGTATTTTTGAACCCGTGCATGTTGTCCAGTTCTGTTATGGTTTGCTGTGGAGACAGTGTAGTATTAACCTGTTGCTACTTTCATGGTATGTTGACTGTGGGACCCAAAACATTATTATTAAGTCGTACTTTAATAATAATTACTATTGCTGCTGCTTATACTACTACAGCGGTGCAATGACTTAACTTGTCACCCTGTTTGTGTTGGTCACTGGGTCTGTAGTGTCCTCACTGCAAACAAACTGCTCCAGGATTTAATTGGAAGTGAGCTGAGTCCACCCATTTCAGGCAAGCTTGGTGCAGTTGTTTGTATGGCAGCAGGTAACAAGGTAACAACAACTCTTCCTAAAGATGTATGAGAGAAATGGTGTCGGATTAAACTGATGGAGTATGACTGACTTGTGTCTTGGTGCTGTGCTCAGTGTAGCAACATGAAACTCTTTTCCACAACCTCACTTTAGGAGAGTTTTGCTGCACATGAGACAGTTTTAAACTTCCATTCCACCTGTTGTAGTTTGAGCTGATGAGTTCCAGCCTGCATTGTATGAAAATAATGATCATCAGCACCTGTTTTATATAACTGGTTAATCATAATGCACCCGATTATAACTCCAAAAGAAGAGATGCTAATTTTAGGAGAGAGTGGTAATTTGTTAAAGATTTGTCTCATTTGCTGACTTTGCATTTTTAAAGTTCATAAATACAAAAAATAAAAATGTAAAACTTTGAAAGCATTCTTACGTAACAGTGCATTTTTACACCCTCCTAACACTTATGAACAGTGCTGTATTTTAGATGTCCATCAGCATTATTAGGGTTGTGACCTAAATAGATCCCATCAGTGTGAAATGAACCTAGCCAGCTGTTTATGCATGAATGAGCTCTTAAGATTAACTTCTTGAAAACATCATGAAACCGTCTAACCTTGAAACATTCTGCTCATTTCTCATGTGCCGTCACTACAAAGCCTCATTTTCTCCAGACTGAGGCAGCGGGAGTCGCCCTCTTGTTCCTGCTGACCTCTGATATCTTTTCTGCTATTTATTTTCAGGCTCTGATGCGATGCAGTGTATGTGGGTGGGGTGTCTCTCTGGGGGCCCCGGTCTGGCCCCCATTCATGTGATCAGGCCCTACATGGAGTGGCATTTGGCCTGGCCCTGCAGGGCCCCGTCTGGGAGCAGGGAGCTGATCTGCAGCCAGCCTGGAATGCCAGACATTTGAAGTCAGACTTGTTAAAAAAGAACGACGGGTGGTAGGAGTTTGGTCAAATAGGCCCCTGTGTCTAAAATAGCCCACAGACTTTGTCCGAGAGAGAGAGAGGGTGGAGAAGACAAAGCTGTTTCCCGTAAGCTGACATTAGGAAAGGCCAGCCCTCCAACCTTTGTTTGAGTGGAAAAGAATAGACAAAGTTTTAAGTTGTTGTCTTTTGTTTTTGCTTTTTTTTTTGTCTGTCTCAGTACCTGTCAGTCACAGCGTCTTAAAAGTGCTTGACTGCTTGTTTCTGTTCAAGTATGCAGTTATGTGCACAATGTGTGAAATGTCTGTGTCATACTGTTCAGCAGTTCAATAGTTTTCAAGCCAGGGAGTTGACGCAACACTTGAGAGGGGGTGGAGGGAAGAAAAATTCATGACACAGTGAAAGACAGCAGGATGGTTTCTCTTTTTCCCAATAGCTTTGTCTTTCCCTTTCAAAAACTATTTACAATATCAGGATGAGGTGTTGTGTGTTTTCAGGTTGTCTGTCCACACTTTCATCTGAATGGGCTATATTTATGAATTCTCAAGAATGTGTTGACATATTTTCTTTATTTATCCTTTAAACTTTGCAGATGTCCACTCAGACTCAGCAGTAAACCATGTCAATTAAAGGGTCATGGGCCAAAGATTACAGATCCTTTGCTTGTGAATCTGGTATGGCAACTGCATGTAATGGAATTTTTACATTTTGAAAAAGTGCACTCTAATTTGAAAATAAACTAATTACATCTTGGATGTCAGGGGCAAAGGTCATTGGTCTTATTGTCATGCCTTGCTTTTGAATTGAACATCTCAGGGACCCTTCAGGATTTTCTCTGCAAGTTTTTTAAAAAGATGAGAGCATTCACAAGTTGTCACACTCTGATAGAGTGTAAAATTATAAGAAAGACAGTTATTATGTAGTTGTATGCACTAATACTGAGGAAACAAGCCTAGATTATACTTTTGCAGAGCTCCATCGGAGAGACAAAACTCAGAGAGGAGCAGATAGTGGATTAATGCTGTCTGGTGCCCTGCTGTGCTTTTAAGCTGCAAAGACAGTTGCTCCAGTCTTTTCCTAATCATTGCATAAATTATTAATTATCATAAATCATAAAAGGACATGGTTATAGTCTTATGTTCATTTCCTGCATCTGTATGTGTATCACATGTCCACTTTGTGGGTTTTTCCTTACAATTTGCACACTTTTTCACTCTGACTAAAGTAAAAACTGAGTATATTTTGTAAGACACAGGTCAAATTGTTGTGGTTATATAGAGGTGCAGAAATGTGCTCCAGATAAATACCTAAAATAAAGTTAGTGATGGACACATACAAGTTCTGCAACATAAAATGCATCTGACATTCCCATAGCTGTCAAGTCTCCCGTTTTGGCCGGGACACCACTGTATTTTATCCCTCTTTCCCGCCATCCCCCCGTATTAGTATTTTCCCATAGATTTCACCGTGTTATAAAAAATCAACAAAAAAACATTCCTCTGTCACTAGCCTCGTCGCAAGAATGAGGCGGAAATGCACCAAAATGATGGATGCCAACTGCCGCAAAACCAAATAAGAAGAAGAAGCCTCGTGAGAACTGCCATCTGCCATAGCCTGGGTGGCAGTTGTTGCAAGATTAGAGCCCACTGCGGGAATAAAATAAAAATGAGATGGATTGCTGCGAATGAGAAGGCATTCCTGTACACCAGTCTTAAAATTTAAGAGATACTGAAGCTTGGATGGGATTGTGGGATGGTGCGCAGCGGGCGCCGGGAATTGTCCCTTATTTAAAATCCAAAGCTTGTAAGCTATGCATTCCCCCGCTGTTGAATATGAAAACATTTTGGGAGGATGGTTGCTAATGAATTGCTAACAAGGACTACAAAAATGGCGACGGGCTTCAATGTAGTCCCTGATCATTTTTAAATAAACAATTACATATACACAATAGTCACAGCCATGGGCACCAACTTGATTGTGTGTGTTGATTAGGGGGAAATTATCTAACAAGATGCTATAATGATGACGTCATATACTAGAAGTGTGTGAGCTACTTTTAGGTGTAAGTAGTAGTTCCATTATAGCACTATACTTAGATTTTTACAACCTTTTTTATGTTTAAGCTTAAACAATTTTGACAGTTGTGAAGATTGTCATGATGAAGAAATGCCTCATGAATTATTAGGAATTATCGAAGAGCACATTGAAAGTCCCATTGGCTTTTAGGGAACCAGTTCAATGCTAACTTCCAGATTGACCCACAAAATAATCATCATTCCTGCATCACTCTGTTAGGCTGATCGTTCATGATGAACAAGAAAAGTTGGGAGTGATGAGATGTCTTCAAACTTTTTCCAAATGTTTGGTGAGTTCAGATTTTGTAGGCCACAGGTTGAAGTCATTTTTCTTATGTTCATCTTTATTAACTCTTTGAACTAGGGATACATGATATTGGCCTATCTGATATGCCCATATTTTTAATTGATTATTGCTGATACAGATACCAATACAGATATTTCTGATCAAGAGCGAAAGCTCTGTACTTCAAAAAATGTTCTTGTTTCTTTCAATGTTACAGTATATGTTTGCGAGGAACAAATGTAGATCAAGAGAAACAGCATTTAAGTCTTGCTAAAAAGAAACCCTTGATTTTTAGATGTTCCCAAGCAGTGATAAGAGGATGCATCAATATTGAACATTTGTGTAATTTGCAGATATTCCAGCTGATTTATGTGGCTGATATATTGGCTGTAAACACCTGCAAAAATGTCGCGATCGACCAATACAGGTATCAAACCAATAATATTGTGCATCCCTACTATAAATAATTTGTATGTTCTTCAAAATGTGCACAAATGTCCACCCTGACTCAAGGATGGGCTGAGTAAGTTTTGTCAACAAATGTCAAGGCTCCTGCCACCTCAATTCCTGTTACATTCACCCACACCATCAGAGAGATCGAATCTCCACCAATCACACTCCCACAACAAACATCTGAACCCTCTCTCTTGACCTACCACTCAAAACATTTTTGCTTTTTTATGCTCAGCCAAATTGACCTGCAGTCCTACAGATTTTGGCGATATCAGCAGATATTTTACTTTTGTACCAAAGTTTTGTACCTGACTTATAATTTCAGCTCACTAAAACTCTTCTATCACTGCAATTTCACTGTCCAGCTATTGTAACTTCATGGAGGCACATTAACACCGGGCGGTTATTTATTTTCTTCATGTACTGCTTTTATTGCTCATGTCTTTCTCCCTCTTGTATATGTTTCTTTATATTTTCTGCTCTTACTCTGATATTTACACAGTGCACACTCAGCTCACATAATATTTTTCCTCATCCCTTCGTCTCACGGGGCTGTTTTACTGGTGTCCCTACCATGAGCTTAGCCAGGCCACGGATGTCAATTACAGGGCTATGATATGGCTCCTGCTGCATTATGCATGGAAGTGTCCCACTGGAGGAAAAAATGGCCTACAGCCAGGGACGATGGATGGAGAGATGGAGGGATGAATAATGGATGGAGAGATGGAGGAATGAGACACTATTACAATCTGTGTCTCATCCAAATTGAAGACTTTTCTCCAGCACACACCTCTGAAGCTGCGGGCCAAGTCACCCCAAGTGACTTTGAGTCGTGAGGCTGTCGTGTGAGGAAGCACAGGAGGGCTTTAATCAGCCTTTCATTTCATGTGTTCAGACTCAATGGGGTACCACCTTCAGAAGGGTCACCTAAGGCCTTGTTCTGATCCTCTATATTCAGACAGCCTTCTGTCGTGATCACACTTGTTTATTGCCGGCAGGATGTAAATTAAAGCTCTGTTTGTCTGAGTTAATTTTTTTTTGCATAATTTCATCCTAAAAATAACACATGAAAGCAATCAGGAAGAGGAAATATATAATCAACAGCAGAGCACAACAAAACTGTTAAGCATCCAATTAACTGTCAGATTGTTAATCCATTTCTTAAATCTATTTAGAGGAACATGACTTGAACAAGAAAAAGCAGACAGTTTATCTGTGGAATAACCAGAGGGCAACTTATTGCACAGCAAGCAGTTAATTAAAAACAGAGTGACTATAAACACGAAAACAAATACAAGATAAAAACCAGCTCATAAAACTTTTAATTATCTAAAGGTGTCACTGACCAAATTGATATTAAATATCACATCATTATGAGTGGAATAATGTTCAAAATTAAAGAGATAGTTCAGATTTTGAAAGAGGGTTGCTCAATGCCAATAGCACTGTTAAATCTGAATGCCAATGAAGGGAAATACCAGCTTTGTCCCTGGGGGACAACATCTAGGGGGCTAGGGGCTCTAATTTCGTGGCGCAGTGCAGGGGGCGCAAGCCATGCGCACCCCACGCAGTGTTAATTTCGTGCGGCGCACCGCCGTGCGCTGCCAATTTGACAATTTGGTAGACCATCTGCGCAGAGAAGGGTGTGACGGCGCACCATGGGGAGGTGTCGGCAGATTCATGTTGGTGCAGTGACAATTTTGTTGGCGCAGTGACAAATTTTCAGCGCGTTACTTTCACACAAAAACACCGCTAAATAAGGCTCTAGTTCGCATAGCGCCGTGAAACGGCCTCCGCTGCACAGCCAGAGCTGTGGCTGCAGAGCCTCCGCTGCAGCTATGCGAACTAGAGCCTTATTTAGCGGTGTTTTTGTGTGAAAGTAACGCGCTGAAAATTCTCTAAATAAAGCATGAATGCAGACCGATATCAGACTTTTTCGGTGGGAGTCCGTTTATTTGTGTTTTTGGTCAAGTAAAATATGGCCCCGTCTGACTACAGCGGATTCAGCAGACGAGCAGATCCGAAGCGTGAAGAGGGAGTTAGGTCCTAGCGCCCTGGGCTTCTTCTCCACAGAAACACTGCTGTAGAGGTAATTTCTGCCCTAACCCTTGTGATAGGACCCAACTTGTTCAATCCCGGAATATCACTTTAAACATCATTACACATGTGAAATTTCTATGATACTCTTTCTGGTGCTGACCAAACCAAAGGAACGCGCACTCTGCAATAACTAGGAGTGTAGAACAAGAAACAAGAACCCAAGAAATCACACATTCTGCTGATACCTCTTGTGTCTGTCCACGGCTCCGTCGCTCACAGCAGAATGTGGGATTTCTTGTTCTATGCTCCTACTTATGGCAGTGCGCGCATTCGTTTGGTTTGGTCAGCCGCGGCTCCCGTAGGCACCCGTAAGTGTATCATAGAAATACCGAGTAGTACTGTTTAGGCTATAAACATGTGCTAAATGATGTCGTTTCGAGTAAATGGTGGACGTTATCCACTCGGGACACTTGGATTACAGCGCACGAGCAGTATGGAGGAATATTGCCGACTTTTTGTGGACTTTTTGTGGACTTTCAAGGACACTGTTTGTTCGGGCTCTTATCTAAGTCATGATATCAATGTCAGTGGACAGCGAGGATTCCCCCAGATCTCCGGCTGCATTCTAGATGTTCCAAAACTACTCCACAGTGTTGTTCAGCATGAGGGTGAGTAGAAAATGAGGCCAAATCGTTGTTTGGGTGTAGTGTTCCTTTAACATCTGATACTGAGTATATATATCTGGCTTCTCTCATTTCATTAAATTCAAAGAAAAGAGGGAGAAAAAAGACGAAGAAAAAGGAGAGAAAATAAATGTCTGTCACTCAGGATTTACCCGTGATTTCCCATATTTCTCTGTTTTAGTCTTTATTTTTAACGTGCTCTAAAAAGATGGAGTACATTATGGTAAGGAGGATGAGGCGGAGACACCAGGAGAGTATACAGTATATCACGAAAGGCTCTGCTATTTGGCGATGACAAACCAGGAGTGCAGGTGGATCACAAGCATTATAAATGGATAAGCCATCTGCGGTGTAACTGTCTCTTAATTTTGTGCTCCTATAATGACAAAGGAACAGATTACATATGTCCTGGGAGCTGGCTCACACGGTGACGCGTAGACTGATGCGTGCCGCGATGGCCAGTCTGTTCTCCCAGCTGCTGAATGACAGCCACAGCGCATCTAAAGGCGAGGAGAGGCGCTCATTTGATTGGTTAAGACAGCGATCAACTGTGTTAATCCCACTCACGTCTATTCTCCTCCTACTCTGACATTTGCGCGGAGAGGCAGAGACGTGGACGTGTACGCGCTCCTCTGCGCCTTGAGTGCGCCTCTCTTGGCACTGCAGGAAACTTGCAAAGTGCGCGGGTCACACCCTGTCTGCGCGGCGAAGGCCGGCGCAGGGCAGGTGCGCCTGCGCTTGTGCCTGGTCTACGAAATTAGAGCCCTAGGAGGTACATAACAGTACATGACGCCACTGAAAGCCTTGTAACTACCACTTTTGGGATGAAACTATACAAAAAACTATATTGTCTTGATGAAACGCTACGGTATGATTCTATACAACATTTTTTTTAAATGTATTTTTTGGGCATTTTGTGCCTTTATTGATAGGAGAGGGACAGTGGATAGGTTTGTGAAAGGGGGAGAGAGAGTAGGGGAAGACACTCTGCAAACTGGTCACAGGCGGGATTCGAACCTGGAGCAGCAGAAGCAAGTACATGGGGTGCCTGGTTGCTAACCACTCCACCAAACCAGCACCCTGATTCTATACATTTGACTTTTCCTCAGCAAAGCCCCCGTGTTTAAAAGTTTATTAAGTTGGGACTTAAGGGTGTCTTTCTGCCATCAGTTGGTAAGATTGTCAGCATAAACTCAAAACACTAAGTCTATAGTGTATAGTGTGTGGAGCCTATCCCATCTATATCAAGGGGCATTTAGAGTCACTTATTGATCATACATGAAAACTCTTTACAGCTCCAACTGAGTCAAAACCAGTAACCCTCTTGTGTTGTGGCAAAAGCACTATCTGCTGTACCACTGTGCAGCCCTGTGTACTGGCATGAATCTGGCAGTGTAATGTGTATCTTGATGCTAGGTTGAGGATACAGTATTTTGCAACATACTACATGGTGCGAGCATCACCAAATAGCAGATTTTGGTCTAAACAGGAGTACCATCCAAACCCTCCAAACTGTATGACAGCAGTGGCTGCCTAAAATGTCCCACAGTCCCCTCCAAAACAGACCTTCCATTATATAGGAGTGGTGTGCTGATCTGACGAATTACCAGAAAGAAGACTGGCCAGCCAATCAGAGCAGACTTACCATGCAGGGAAGGGACCTTACAGTGACAGGAATTTAATGGAACATCTCAGGCAGACTGAGAATACGGATGGATCAGGGAGAAAACATTTAATCAACATTAACAGTTGTTTTCAATCATCAAAACTAAATATATGATGCAGAGTTAAGGCAAAATATGGTCTCTTATAAATGTGTTTTGCAAAAATCATCTCCCACATAGTCATGTTATTTCCACTTTTTTACTGAGGTTTTCCTTAAGTTAAAACTTAAAACATTTTTGGCACTTTTGCATTGACTTAATTGTCCAGCGGTGGAGCCTGGGGCTTGTGATCTCTGCCAAAACAGCTTGTTCTGAGCAGGGTCAAAACATAGGGGTTTATAGGCATGCCAAAATCCATAATCTGAGGGGATTTTTGACAGGACTTTAAATAAGTACCTTTAAACTTAAACTTTAAAAATAAATCAGTAAAAAAAGAGCATTTTATGTTATTTGGATCTCTTAGATGTCCACAACTGTGATATGGGACCTGAATTTGTTTACTGTTCTTAGTTTTTGACTGAAAGCCACTAAATGCTTGATTGTAATTTTCCATTTCCATCAGTTACTTCTGTTTTTTTGAAACAGATTTCCTTATTTCCAAGGCAGAGTCTGGGTGAAACACACTGTGCAATTAAGGCATTTTCCTCTTACATAAAAATGTTTTTTTTTCAGAAAAAAAAACAGTTTTTTGGCTGTCGGAGGACAAACATTGGTCGCCAGAGTCGACCATAGTTTCAGATCTTAAAGGTGTGTGCTGGTGTGCAGGTGCTCCATATGTATGACAGTTCCTGAGAGTTGTCTGATGTGCGTAGCCCTGACAGGTCCCTGATGTCAGCTAATGTCAGTCAGTGTATCAGTGAGTGTGAAAGATGCTGTTGTTATTCATCCCTTCTATGGTGGGATGACACTATTTGTCACTGTAGTGATGGATTCCGCATCCCTCAGAGGAGCATGTGCAGACGCCGGCTCTGAAAGGCTGTCTTTGTGTTTCACACTCACTCACACACACAAACACGCACACATAACGCACTGCTGGAGCTGACAACAAAGGCGTGCTTATCCAATTGTAAGGGAATAAGATTAAGCCACAAAGAAACTCATAAGGCTAATGTTAGCATCTCCTGCTCCAGTGAGGCCCTTTGTTTGTGTAATCAGGAAAAACACGGGATTAGATTTGAGATGCTGTCTCTGAAATGATGCCCATAAGACCCCTATTGTGTGATGTTGACATGTTCCTAAATAGCAAGCAGAGTGGCTTGCCCTCTATCTGATAAAACAATCCTCAGGGAAATGAAACATAGTCTCGCTCTTCAGATATCCAATTTGGTTTTCCTGCAAAAGAGCCTGTCTGGTAGACCTTGGCCTCACCCGAGTCTTTAGTCAATGTTTTCCTTTCTAGTCGCCAAACATATGGAAAATGAGAAAAAAAAAAAAAAAAAAAAAAAAAAAAAAAAAAAAAAAATTAGAAATGTCATCTGGTGTTTCAAGATACTAATCTTTCCTTTATGACATCAGCTCATATTACTACTTACTGGTAATCACCAATGGCAGCAGCATGTGGTGTTTTGTAGCTGTGGGAGTAGACTGTGGATCCTGCAGGTGAAGTCATTGTAGCTACTGTTTCTCAGTGGTTACAAGAAGCACCATGGACAAGTTTTTAATGGAAAACACTGCACGGTGTAATTTTGTGGTCACAAGTATTTATAACACTAAAAGATGGACCAAGGCCAGGCATACATTATAATTTCAAGGTTGCTTTGAACCAGTTCTAAAGCTGGTAGGTGGGTTTTGAAGTTTGAAGTGTGCAGTTAGTCACACAGTGTTTTAGTGCTGTGCGGCATGATGTTTTCTTTGCAGTCATCGCATTATATCACTTTTATTAAAACTAGAAAGCACTCGGAGAGCGCAGACCTCCGCCAACACCACAATCCTCAGCCATATTGTCATTTTGACCATAAATATTACTCCTGCTTTTATTTCATGTTAATATTAAGATTCCTTGACCATGAAAACATACCATTAGCAACTGGATTCATAATGATATCTATCTTAGTTCAGTAGTTTTTCACAGAAATCACATTTTTCGCCATGGCGGCCAGACGCTGCTCCGGATCAACACCAAAATCGAATCAGTTCTTCCTTTTCCCATGCTGAACATTTCCTGAAAATTTCATCCAAATCCGTCCATACTTTTTGAGTTATTTTGTTCACAGACAGACGGACAGACCGACAGACGGACAGACGGACAAACTCTCCCAAAAACATAACCGCCTTGGCGGAGGTAATAAAAAAAATCATAAACGCACTTAGATTTTCAAAAATAGGGGGTCTCAAACTCCATGCCCACAGGCTAAATCTGGTAACGGTTGATTGGTATCTGCCAAAAAAAAAAACCTGGTTGGCGCATCCCTAGAGTGAATCAGGGTTCCCATGCGTCCTGGAAAACCTGGAAAATCTGGAAAATGATTGCCTAATTTTCTAGTCATGGAAAACATATGGAAAATGAGGAAAAAAGTGAAATGTCCTGGAAAAGCTGAAATTGTCCCAGAAAATTATTTGTCTTTTTTCTAGCTGAAACATAGAAAATGAAGTTAAAATGTACTTGGTAACTAATGTACATGTAGCCAGAAATGTGAGTAGGTAAAATAATGCTAGTTAAAGCATAAAATTTAAAAACTCAAAACAATGGGGACAAGAGAAATTATAAAAAAAATGACAAAATAAAATTTAGGCTAATTTAAGAAAACCTATTTATAAAAAAAGCAGAGTAAATAAAGATTTAAAGATATGTATAACCATAAATTTATAATGGTAAGACACATAAAAGCCAGACCAAACAGATAGCTAACAGACAATGTTCGTGCTGGAGAGTTAGAAACAAAGAAATTCTAAGATCAATATGATCGATAGCTAAAGATATTGTTCATCAACCTCTAATCTTGTTTTTCAGAAGGCTAACTAGAATTGAAAACTGCCCACAGCAACAATGCAACTTCAGTTGGTTGTGTAACATTGGAAAATGTCCTGGAAAGTCCTGGAAAAGTCCTGGAAAATGATTTCTAGAAAAGAGTGGGAACCCTGTGAATGAATCTTGTACTGATTAATTATTCCAGTGGTCACCAGCCTTCTTCAAGCCAAGATCACATATGATTATAACAGGGAGAGATGGATCTACCTGCCCTAACTCACTAAAATAAACACAATATTTACTTTTCAGTGGACGTAATTGGCAGTTTATTTACCCAAATTGAATCTAGCATTGTAATTTAAAATTAATTCAGACAGCATGGCACAATTTCAACCCATTAACAAAACATGAAGGCTAATATTAACAACTCAATTATTCCATCTGCTGTCTTCAAAACAGTTTCAAGAGTTATGATCTCATTCAGATTGTAAACTTGTTTCTCTCATTAGGCATTTTCCCACAATTAATTTCCAAATTATTTCTGTTTTTGCTAACACGGTGTACAATAGATTCTGGTGTACACAATTTTTCCACTGGGAAAACCCACTAAAGTAGACTGTGGCCTATTCAACTTATCATCCGAATTTTATGGTTGTTTTATGATTTTATGATGGAAAAGTTATGTGTCCCAGAACAGCAAAGTAGAGATGAGAAAGCTAGAATAAACATCAAACCATCTTAACGTAGCTGTAACTTTGATTGTCTGCTCCAAACAGTTACTGGAATCTCAAGTGGTGTACCAATAGGGATCTTTGCTGTTTAATCATCATTAAATGTGTTTTATTAAGTGAAGGGGGCTTACATGCTCTGTGCTTCATATCTTGGCTCAAAATTAAATTACCACAGTGTTGTAATGAAGGTTAAGTGTTTCCCACAACCACACGATGCAACGTGTTTGCTGACACAGAGGTCACAGTGCTAAGTTTTGCAGTAGGTCAGATAGAAATTGTGGACAATAACAGAACTTTAACAGAATTCTGCACATTTTTTAGACATAAAAACATCAATACACAATATAAAACACCCTAGACTTAGGGCAAATCAAAGCAATACACACATAGGCAAGGAATAAGTAATGATTTATTTCCGTTACGTTTTTTTTGTTTGTTTTCTTTTTTTAGCACAGGCCTGTACGTGTTACTGCCCATCATAGGTTACGTTGACTTCACATTGAGACAGCTAGAGGAGATACCCTGTAAATGTACAGTCAACATTATGGACCTACACTGGCCTATGAAGTATTCCCACCAATTTTGGGTCAATAGTGCTTGAGACACTTAGTATCTAGAGTGTGTGAAAGGATTCCTAGAAAGAGAACAAGAGAGAGGCATTCGTTTGCACCTCCATGACCTCCCTCCACCTCTCCGTTTGAAGAACAGCCCCCTGTCACGCACAGACTGACCCCAGCCCCTCAGGGCACCCTCAGCCTGTTATGCAACACAGGAGTGAAGAATGCTCCAGAGAAGTCTTCAGCCATGACATTGGCTTTGACTGAGCACTCCTATTAGTTTTCCTCAAAAGGCGCTGTCACAGGGATAACAATCACATGTTCTGCATGCTTGTGTCTGTGTGGGCCAAGCATTTGTGTTCAACATCAAGACATTATCAGACAAAACAGTAGAAAAGTTACATGATAACTCCAAGATAGCTTAATATGGCAAATGTAACTTTGAAATTCTTAGGCTATGTGGTTAGTTTAATGATGTTTCTATGTCTGTCAGCCACCCAAAAGGTCCAGAACAAACAAGTTGATCCAGGAATTTGTGGTTCACAGGCGATATATCATACTCACTTCTCTCAGACTTCTTTGTCATACCAAAAGGTTGGTATTTTTGAAATGTCAGTAATGAAATATTTGAACTGGCACTGAACAGATCATCTTTCATCTTCAATTCAAAATGATTTTTAGTTGTTTTTTTTGTTACTTTAGCTTCTCTCTTTAGCTTCTCAGTTGAGGATGACATTTTATGTTCTGTGCTACAGTCTTTACCATAAAACGATAAACATTTTGAATAATGTATATATGCTATAAGGCTGCTAATTAATTTGCAACCAATGTCAAGTGCTACCACAGAAGGGTGATTTTTTTAAGGTCACATGTTATACCTCTTTCAACAAGATTATATTGGTCCTGCACATGCAGTTGTTTTCAACCCTATTCTTCCAAGACACACCTACAATCAAGCCAAAGTCTCAAGACACACAATATCTTCTACCATGCAACGTAGCTACAATAACTTTTTAGACTGTACTGTTAATGAAGAAGCATAATGTGGGATCCTGTATTCTACTTTTTGAGTTTTATATGCCGTTCAATGTGCTGCTGCATGTAAGAGTACATCTATGCTCAAGACAAAAAGTCTGCATCCCCCAGTGCCAATGACCCACTTCATTAGTGTTGTGGAGACGTAAAAATTCCAGATTCCTACCAGTTAAGTTAATCATAAAATTGCTGGACCATTCTTAAATGTATAACCCAACCCTCATTTCCCCATCAGAAGTTTCCTTATAGAGTTTCTTATTTTTGGGACAGTCTCACCCCTTAAATGCTTCTGACAAAGTTCTGTTTCTGTGCCAATCCTAATTTAGCAGCTCAATACTCCCTGCTGACAAGAACCATGTGCAGTAAAGACACTTTCCAAACCCTCAACAAATCAAAAATTAACATCCTTGATTGAACGGAGCGGAACATTTGAGGGGAAAACCACATCCATCTGAATTTATCTGTCATTATTTGGATATATTAAACGGAAATTGGGAAAAATGTGTATAAAGAACAGTATTAACAACTCACTCACATTTGATAGCAGTTACACTGTAATTTAACTGCTCATGACTTTGTTGCTCCCGAATGGCTTGAAAAATAGCTCACTGAGGGTTGTAAATTAAGCACACCAGCAGACAGAAATACCTTACACAGGCAGTGTTAATATAATCACTTGAACCTCTTTCCTTTGTCATCAAACATTTTGTAAGGCCTCCTTTGTATTTACTCAAGAATCTGAAAGTTTTCTGTGTTTTATCTGTTTACAAGAGTGCACAGAGGGAAACACTTGTTCCTGAAACTACAAACACTTCAGATACCCTTTGAGTCTGTCAAAAGCAGAACCATGTGTTTAATTTCCTGGACTGAAATGTTGGAAGTAAATATCAATTAACGTAATTGCTCAATAAATCAGTCATGAGTATTTACTTAAAACAGATGCTTGTAATTTTTAATGGTCATTTTTCAAGCTTTTTTTAATGCCTCTTTTCATCTTTCGGGGATTGTTAAAGCACAAGGGTTTGATTTATAGCTGTTGCAAAGAATAAACAAAAATGTCTTAAACTACCATTATACGTTTCTAGATGTTTGCAGAGGCAGTGGTGGTAGGTGTTTGCACAACTTGATGACTAAACTACAAATAATTATAAAAGATGAGACAGGGATGGGCAGTAAGTGTCTCTCAAGTCATTAGTACACACACTTGTTCCTGCATGGCGTGTTGATCCTAGGTGTGGTTCATTACTTGAGTCACTTTTTGATCTTTTTGGAGGGTGGTCCAGTTCATAGCCATCCATCTTGGATTGTTTGTCTTAGGGCGCTTTCACATTAGGCCCACTTGTTTCGAACTGTACAGCAGCGCAGTTCACCCCCCTCCCCCTCCCCCCAGCCTGCATTCACACTTGCAACATCAAACCGTGCCAGGGCCCACTTGTGTATTTACACAGTTTGAAACAGCAGGGGGCGATATGCACGTATCTGGTTACCAAACCTGCTACGGAGGAGAGCGAAGAAGAGGCTACCATGGTAACCATTTCCTACACCAAACAATTTTTTTTTTTTTTTTTTTTTTTTTTTTTTTTTTTTTTTAGCGACCTTCTGGAGCCTCGTAAATCATCGTAATCCTCAACCAGAATAAACAAATCGACAAATTGAGTAAGCAAAAGATTCAACCGTGGGATTAACAGATGGTAATGCATCAAAAGTAGATCGGTTCGGACCACTTTGTTTCACACCAGTGAAACCGCACCAAATGTCAGGAGATGGAGAGGATCAAGACCACCCCTTCATGGAGGTCTCTGACCAGCTGATTTTGTGCGCACCAAAGTGCGGTGGTTGCATTCACATTGATACTAACGTACCAAACCCTGGGCCAAGCTCACATTCACTGGTGTTTCTTCTGTCAGAAGAAAGACACCCAAATAACCAATCCCTGCTGTCTCACTTTTTGGCACCCTCCTGAAGGGGTTGGCGAAAAATGCTGCAATTTGTTAACTAGGGATGGGATGATACACTTAAACTCACAATACGCTGCACCTCGATATACCTGGGTCACGATACCATACATCACGATACAATATCAAAAAAGTAAAAAAGAAAAAATATTACTGTGTAATCACAACTTATTTGTTTTTTGTTTGAGTTGCACACAGGAAGACACAAGGCCTAACAGGCCAAACACAAACAATAACACTCGCTCTAACCGTAAAGAGGTTAGAGAGTGTATGCTAGCGAGTGGTAGGCTCGTTTTCGCCGTCTTCGTCTTTTTTAATGAGAAAGCCCAAATACTGCCAGACAGATGACTTGTATCCAGGTGGAGCGTCCTCAATTTTGACCTCATTCGACTCCATTCGGCTTTTTGGAGGCAAGGTAGTTGGTGCTAATGTTTGTTGTCATCACTTCTGGTCACATGCGCGATTACCGGATGTGACGTCTTTATTTCGCGATCCATTTTTTTCAAACTCAATGCATTTTGTCACATACTGTATCGCGATATATTGTCAAACGATATTTCATCCCATCCCTATTGTTAACCTGACTTGCCAGATGGACAGCTCCATAGACCCGCCACAGAAATATTTCACTAGTCCATCTGGGGAGGAGCCAATAGAAAATGTTTTCAGAGGCAGAACCTTCAAAAAAACTGCAGCTGATGACTGGACTGTTGGTCTGCAAGCCACACTCACCACAGACCAATCCATATCAAGCCGCAGTGTGACGTAGCAGCTAGACCCTGTTCTTAGCAGTTAGCTTAAACTACGGTTTGGTGCTTAGACGCTCATCTTATATTAAAGTATGCAACACAGATGTATCATTTACCAACTATATGTGGCATGAACTTCATCAACGACGATCCCTACCAAGTTCTCCTGGTAAACTTCTGAGGAGAACATATTTTGCCAGGTATTGCTGGGTAAATATATCTACCATTTATTATACGTCATCATCTTTGACCGTGAAGTTGTAGGAGATTGGAGCTTGTGAGGTGGATTTGCGTGACTTCGGACAATACATCAAGCAGGTCCATCTGCACAGCAAGGTTAGCAGTATGTTGATTGGTCACAAAAAATTCCCATGTGACAGCAGTGGAAATGAAAACCCATACTTCACTATGTTCAAATAAGCTGTGAATTTCGAGTGATTTGTTTGCTGCTGTTGCTGGAGAGAATGTCCACACAAAACAATGATTGAGTTCTGGAGTGAAGAAGTTGGTCATTGTTGCTCTTTGTTTACAGTCATGCACTTTTTTCAGACCTCTCCACTGTTTGGTTACACATTTTCCTAGCCAGCGCAACCCTCACTTCCAGGTGCATATCCCCGTCCTCAAGTGAAGGTACAGCTGGCAGCGGACATGCAAACAAGATCAGGGACTGAATGGTACTGAACCAAACCAGACCACTTGTTGGAAACGAGGCAAAACTAATCTGTGGAGCAGATCGTATCCTGACTGTTGGAATGTTCGCAGTGGATGCAAAAGAAGGAATACTTAAAATGTTAGTGCAAAATAGACCCCTCCCTGTGCAAATAAGCTCTGATGCTAATAGCACAGTTTCTTCAGAAGCTACAGGCAATAAAGTGTTGCAATTTAGCGCCACTGAGACCTGCATCAAATCAACAGAAATCCTTTGCCTCGGTCTTATCTCTTCCCCTTTCTGATCACTCACTTGCCAGTGATTGTAATTTAATTGTATTTTATTTAAGAACTGCACAGCCAAAACAGCATGACCCCAGTTCCCCTAACCCTGAGAGTGAAATGCTGTTAAGATGACGGATGGATGGATAATTCATCCATCTATTTCAACGTGTTGCATCTTATGTGAAGAGAAAAAGGCTTGACAATTGAGTGTTGGTTCATAAATGCCCACCCAACATTCATGTTTATGTATTCATTTTTCCCATCTCAAACTTTACCCCTGAGACCAAATGATAGATACAAGAGAGTTTCGCCCAATCAGGCTAAATGACAATGTAATCACATGAGTATAACAAATTGAGAACTTACAGACATTCCAAACCAAAGCAAATAATATCTTTGGCCTGAAAATACAAACTGAAATCACAGTGTCATCAGAAAAAAAATGTCTTTTGAGATTGATTGCAGTAACTTGTTTTCAGATGTTCTCAGTGCTTGTTTGCTGCTCTTTGACATCCAGACGGTTTTACCAGTAAAAGGTTGGGTGTGTCCAAAGACTCTTTCTGAACAGTTGCAGTAAGTCTCCGATCTTTCTTCATTCATATTTTCTTTCTCATATTTTCTCTCCTCAGCCCCCACATCATTTTCCTGTCTCAGAGTGTGTTGGGAAGTGGGAGTCGTAGCTCTGGAGAAAACAGCCTTTCTCTTTGTGGATCCAGGATCTGCCACGAGATCGCTCATTCCTGGTTCGGTTTGGTTATTGGGGCCAGAGACTGGACTGAGGAGTGGATCAGCGAGGGCTTTGCCACTTACCTGGAAGACATCATCTGGACTCAAGCACAACAAGTACAGTATTTATGATTGTAGCTCATCACAGGTTTTTAAATAGTCATGATTGTAATTTTCATTTTATTTTGCTTCTTTAGAAACTAAAAATCATAGGAAGTTATTAAAAAAGGCCCATGTTTTTTTTTTCTTCTTTCTGTTTGATAATTAACACTCAACAGGCTGTAGGACTACCCAATAGCACAAGCAGTTCTTATTAGAGTTCAGGTCAGGCCCAGAGAACACATCCTGACCTGTCCTAAGCTCATGGATGTTCTGTCCCAGCTCTGGTCAGTTTCCTAAACCGTATTAATGGGACTGAAACCCACTTCGAAACCAACATTTTCAATATTCTTGCTCCATATCATAAAAAACCTTTTAAGGTACTTTTTCCCATTTTTAAAAGCAGAAACCAATTCAGGTGAGACCTGATTGCACAGATCACTGTTAAATGTAACAAAACAAGATGCCGTTGTCCAATACCTCCAATTTTTCTCCTCATTGGCACATCTTATTCTGCAGATAAAATTTAATTTTTGGAACCTTAGGCTTTGGGTAATCTGTGCAATGATCTACTGTACAGGTGATGCACAAGGCTGAGAGGAGTCATAGAAGATGCCATGCATGTGCTGTGCGCACACAAAAAAATAATCTGTTGAAGCTGTACCATGTGTGCAATGTAAATAATTTGCTGAAAAAGATTGCTTGTGAAACACACATGTTATATATGATTATCACCATTGCTAATTCCCCCTGAGTGGAACAGCGAATCAGCATTGTGTGGCTGTGTTACAGAACCTGAGACAGACTGTTTTCATTCCAGATCATGAAGCGACTATCAATGTTTATGTAGTAAACATTAGTTGGTGAGAACCTAAGTTCCACCTAGACAGACTGCAGAGAACTCGCAGACGATGCTGCTGCAGGGCCATCAGCTGCAGTGTTTTGTGGTTGGTAGGTGAGTGAGAAGGATACAGTCGAGATAATGTCAGCTTATTCATCCTTTTATATGATATATGACATGATTGCGGTGAAACTCGAATAGACGGGTGGATGACGTGATTATGGTCGCAAAGTTGTGTTCGGTGTGAATGCAGCTTCAGGAAGAAACAACACATATTGACCATTTCTACGCTGCATACACTTGACACTATTGGGAACCTCAGTACAGTGTGACAGATTCATAAGCAGCCACAACAGCTTGACACCTCCTCCAAATGCTGGTCATCAACTTGGCCACATTTTGCTTGGGATGGTATCCCATTCCTCAACCAGAAGTTGAAGGTAAAGCAGAGTGGTTGTGTTGGTCCCTTTAGCATGTATAGCCCGCCTAAGCTGATCTAATAAGTGTTTATTTGAGTTGAGGTCTGGACCCACGGCAGCCTATTCCATCGTATCCACTCCCAAATTCTGTAGGAAGTCATTGATGATCCTGACTCTGTGAGCACTGGAGAGTTAAGTCCCAGATTCTTGAGATACGGGATAACACTAGTTTAAGAATCTCATCACATTGTCTCAATGCGTTGAGACTGCCTTGAGTGAAAACAAGTTCTGTTTTGTCTGAGAGAGAGGACATGCCCCATGACATGGCCCTGCCCTGTTGAAAGACCTGACCTGTGCATCAGTGTGTAAAACGCACTCCACGCCGTCTCCACCCTTGGATACTGCAGTCCAGCATCCACAGACAGAATCTTGATTCATCACTGAGCGTGTTGTTGCCCCACATTTTAAGGTTCCACTGTCTGTGCTGCAGACACCAGCGCGTAGGGGCCTGACAGTAAGGAGTAGTCATTGCAGACTTCCTAGCAGCCTTATAAGCATTATTACCAGCCAGTGGTCTAGTTATCATCTCACCTGATCAGAGATCTTGTAGTGTTGCATAAATCCTACCGGTAAATCTCTGAAAGAAACCCTCCAGTTCCTCAGTGGTAGAAGCACCAGTGAGGAACCAGTCTTGGTGTCTTATCTTTCTGGGATGCCAACTTTACTGCCTGTGTTTGACTTCACCAGTTCACCAGGGTTGACGCAAATGGTGCTGCTACTCAGCCTTAAGTTACCCTATTGCACAGGCCTTATACTAGGAGGACAGATGTGGCATGTTAATGGTTGGAGCAAACACAAACTCAACAAAATTGCAGGACCCATGTGCACAAGATGTCAACTAGGTGGCAATCAAGTGACAGCCACAAAATTGCGGCAGACACACCTGTGACTAACACATGCTTAGAGCTCAGAACAAGTGAACATTAACAGAAGTATAGTGCAGCAGATTTTGGCAGAATTTTGGGGGGATGGTACCCACAGCTGTTTCTTTTTCTGTGAAAGCACAATCCTAACAAGTCGTATCCGTTGTTAAGGTGATTAATTAGGCTTTCCAGCAAAACAGAATACAATCCTAATTCCCATCATTAAAGAGGAGAAATAATCAGCCAAAATAGCATATCCAAACCTTTTTGAGGGATTTCATTTTCATTCTAGAGTTTGAGGAAATTCTGTCTTTCTTAAAACAATAGGGGGAGTTACTGTCATTGAACTTAAACTAAAAGTAATCTAAAATTGAAACAGCTTAGAGGATTACTGTCAAGCATGAATACTTATTTATCAAAATAATAAAATGTTTTTTTTTTAGTCAGCTGGAAATGGACCCTACTGAACATGTGCATATGTTCACAAACAAAAATGGGAGAATCATAAAGACATGCATCTGTAACTTTTTTTCCATTTTGTCTTTGTGCCAAAATCCCACACCAAACCCTTGGAACCCCCCTGTTAAATGCATATATTTACCTTGATGTGATTTAAAAACACTTAAGTTATGATCAAACTGTACTTTGTGGAACTTTGAAAGAGGAACAAAGTGATTTACTAAGCTTAAAACCTCTTACTAAAGATAACAAGAAAGCTGGTTCTCACCCTTCTTTTATTCGAAATTCTTGGGAAAAGGCATGACGCTTCCTGCATGTGGATTCTGTATAAATGTTGTCCTCCTTACGCTGCTGGTTAAGTGATCAATAGCCTGGGAGGGATGAGCTATTTCTGGCAGAACTATTAAAGTTTAACCTGGGTGTGCAAGTCACATCTGTGTGAGCACATGTATATTGATTTACAAATGGGGCATAATGTGTTTTTTTTTATAATTTGAACTTTGTTTGATGCCACCCTTCTTGAGTTTTGTTCATATGGGGGTTTTGTATGGATTCTGTCAGGGGAAATACAAGCCCACATTGAACCTTGAAAAGAGAGTTTCCATATGTCGGCATTGTGGTTGGAATCCATGCAACGTAGAGTACAACATTTTATTACTGTGATCAAATACATTTAGGGGGAATAAGGAAATGTTCTATGAAGACTCAATATTTAGTTTTTTGGGTTATACACATCCACTTATTCTTCAAAATTTTGATAACTTCCCTGTTATACAATGTTAACAAATCCTGTAAAATAATCCCAGCTCCACATGTGTATTCAGAAGACCACAAAAAATGTATTCATTTCTTCCCTGTGCCCTGATCAACACTCTCTGAAACTCTGTTAAAAGATTTTTGAGGCATCTCGCTCGGAGCAACACAGATGGACAGATAGACAATGACATGGACAAACCCTACCAAAATGTAATCACTTCTCCATTGTACCATACACAACATCACCCAGAAATTTTATTAAAATCCACTGGGAGGTTCTGCAGTAATTAGTGAAAACGTGTAAAACAGCCTTATCTTGCAAAGTTGACAAGCCATTAATAATGTCCTAAATCTGCATCCATATTTTGATCACCACCAAAATCAGTTCATCCTTGTGCCATGATCAACATACCCAGTTAATTCTAGAAAATCTGTCAAAACATTTTGCATTATTTGACAACAAATAAAGCAACAAATCATTAAACGCTGGTGAAAACATGTACTTGGTGAAGGGCAAAAATCAAGCATGTTAAATTGGCCAAATGAAACAAAAGGGAACTAAAGTTCATATTCAATCCATCAAACCTAAAATATCCTCACTTACAAATGAATAAGACTGAAGTGAACAATGTGAATCACAAGCAATTACAAAAAGCCAAAAAAATTGGGTGTAGTTTTTGGCATGAATTCGTTGCCTGTAACAATAACATTAGAACTCATCAGAAGTTGACATCTGAACAGCTCTAATCATTCTTCTTGCTTTCCCACACCATCTTAAGTTAAACAAATGTTTTTTCTTTTGTCTATTGTATTGCATCATGTCGGGTTTGTGACATGATTTGGCTCTAAATAAACTGATCCAAGCAGACCTGTCAGTGCTGCCAAAATCAACAAGACACAATGACAGAGGTAGCAGATATTCCTGACATTCTCATAGTATGTGTTCTGATTATTTTATGATTCAAGACAACAATAGCAAAGGACAAAGACATTTCTGGTGTCTGCCAGTCGTCAAAAGGCCATTTAACAATGAAAGCACAGCAACTAGGCTCTGTCTTTATACACCTCAACATTCACATAAGTCTGCAATGACGTATTTTTGGCAAATCAGTACAATTAGGATTTGGAAGAGCACGAAAGAACATGACATAGCATGTGCTTCATATACACACAAGGGAAGACGCACACATAAACACTGATTCTCCCTCTTGCTGAGTCTACAGGCTCTTCTTTCATAAAAATTATGCCCATGATATTTCCTCTAGAGACAGAGCAAGAGGGGCTGTCAACTTGTCTAAAGGGAGTTTATGGTAGAAGTAAACACATTAAACAACCCTGCTCCAAAAACACTGAACTATCCCTTTAACTGTTATAGGACAATGAAGCTTTATGTAATTAAAAGAGAATAATAGACAATAGAGATTTTTCTTTGCAAATTATATCAAACATTTTGTTTCCCAGTCATACTGTAGATGACAATCACTTTCATACCTAACCAAAAAAGCTCACTTTTTCAAAAAGTTTGGTTCATCCAGGCTGGTGTGAAAGCCCCCTGGAACTCTGGTGCGAACCAAAGAAGCAAACATTGGTCCACTTGAAAACAAGGGTCTTTTACAACTTTCACTGATAATATCAAGGAGAGCGTGAGTAATGTTAGCAGTGCTAGCTCTGCTGTACATCAGCCCTCTGCACAGGTTAATTTCTACAAATCTGTGCAGGACATGTTTACGCATCGCTCCAGTCAGTATGAAAGTGCCACATGACACAGTATAAATGTAATTTTTCTTTATTTTATGGCACAGAGTACTTCCAAAGTGGGCTTAGCTAAATGCATTACTAGCCAGTTTCAGTCCGAACTAGTAACAGCTACACATTGTTTGACAGGCTTTGGTCTGCCTGACAAAATGGATCTATCCATCTTCTTAAGTTCTTATCTTGGGATTGGAGCCTTTCCAGGCTGATGTTGAGCAAGGGTACACCAAAAACCAGTCACAAGCTGATCAATAGGCCAAAAACAAAGACAAACAACCATTCACACTCACACTCATACCTAGTGTGAGACAATAGAGTGACCGTTAACCTAATGAGCATGTTTTCGTGTATGGGTGGAAACTGGAGTGCCTGAAGAAAATTCACTCAGGCAGAAGAGTCTCAGGAGAACATGAGGTGGGAGACTGATAGGTGCCTCTATGCAAGTGTGTGCAGGGACTTGGCAACATTCAAGGTGGTTAAAGAGATTTGTGATTTTACTACCTTTAGTGCTGCAGTGATGCCAAACCCTTGCTTGTGTATTATCAGAGTTGGAAATCATATTTTCTGTCTTCCTGCCACTGTGGTTGATGGATTTAAGAACCTACAATACACTCCCTTTTACCAGCTACTTTATTTTAACCAACAGCATAATGTTATAATGTTTAACATGATATTAAGGTATTTTAATACCGGTATGTCACAAAATTCTTATGTTATGAAGGCCATTTTCTTAAGAACATATAAACATGCTTTTTCTTTTTTTCATAAAGAGAAAAATCTTTTCATTTGGTTGTTTCACTTTTTTATCCTAAGTGTGGTTCAAGTCTCCATTACAGCCATAGTTGCAAGAGCTGATTGGACTGCAATCAAACTTCAACTGAGATTGAAGACGAAAGACTTTGAATTTAAGTACATGAGGAGAGCTCATGTACCATGATGGAGAGTGAGTTTTGTGTTTAGGTTGTGCATAACCCCATGTTCATCTCATGTATTTTTATGGCACAAATCGCTCAGTATCTTTAATTATTTATTAATTTATCACCTGCCACTGAGGTCGATTGTCTAACAACATTTGGCAGTTTGCTGATGCTGATTTCCAACCCTGAGAACTTCTTTTACTTAGTCAGGTTTAAACATGAATGAAACTTTGACTCACTGGAATGTTTATTTGGTACCTGTATAACATCACTCTCACCATGGTTTCAGTACTTTTTCTCAGTGTAATGCCCTCCAAAGAAAACTATGGCTCTTGTTTTTATGTACCAGTGCCCATTGGTTTTCTCTAATATGATAATAAACTTTTCAGATCTTGGAGGTTTAAGTCAAACGTCAAAGACTGAAGGCCATATGCATATCCAAAAGTTGTCACAGCAATCCAGGCCCTGGCCCCCAACTTATAGGGCCAGAAACACCAAAGACAGCACACATCCTTCTGGAACGCAGAGATAGAACTAGAAGGTGTAGAGACTGTACCACAAAGATGGTGCAAGCTGGCACTCACCAGCACAGTCTCCAATGTTCCAAGCCCCATGAATTAAGGGCTCCCCCTTCCTTCCCAAACCACAAACTTTAGGACTACCCATGTCCAATTTCAAGGTGCCAAGTCCATCTACCCTCCTCACAATAAGAACCTGTTCATATGTCATAAGAACCTAGACTATACAAGATCCCAGCAACACAAAAATCAAACCATTAGGGCAAAAATAAATCGTAAATTTATATAATTAGTAATTAAAGGAAAGGTAAAGAATAGAAGGAAAGTAACTAAAAAGAGAATGGGACAACCAGCAGTCAAGTAAAAATACAAGAAAACAATAAAAAGAACTGTTGCACTTTAGCCATTGCTTCTTAATACTGTTTTAAAAAGGTTTTGATGTACTTTCTTTAACTTTGCTTACCAGACGCTTGTTCATGTGCTTTGTTTTGACCACAGCTCTCTGCTGTCATTTTTTGTAAATTTCCCCTGAGTTCAGAGATTTAATAAGAAGTTTTGGAAGAACATTCCTTCCAACAAGAGATCTCATTCATTTAATGATCTGAAAAAACTTCAGAGTAAAAGCTTTCTGTTAAAAGAAGGGTAGTTTGCCCACAGGAGTGGCAAACTTCCTTTTGCTTTGACTTTTAGAGACAGAGACAGAAGGTAAAACTTAACTGTTTCTGTCTGGACATTGACATATTTTTTCACTTTAGACTTGTATTTGCTAAAATAAGGGTTTTTATGTCTCTGTTTCTGGTATCCTCATGTTAATATTGATCAAAATATGCACACAGTTGTGGTTAGAAATAGGCAACCTCTCTATTCTTTTATAAGATTTTCTGCACAGGATATGCATGTCAGGCCTGGCAGTATGAAAGCTTTGACTTTGTAACATGCTAGCTGATATATTAATCCAATATATGCATCCAATATGAAGCCACTCAAGGATAAACTGGTACTTTTTTGATGGATGAGTCAATGTTCTTGTGACTCATGTTGGCCCTTTGCTCATTTAAGTAATATCTCAAAATGCTTTGAAGGATTTACTTCAAACTTTGCACGAATCTCCACTCAAGGATGTACTAAATACTTTTTACGATGCTTAGTTCAGCGTGAAATGAAATTCTGTGAGCACAATATTTCAGTATTTTTTGAAGAGATTTTGTCATGATTAGCACTTTCACCCTCAAACTATTCAATAGCGCTGTAACCCTGAGTTTATATAAAAAATACCCACACCCACACATTATGGAAATAATCTATCAATCCCACCACAACAAAACATCCCATCCCTTTCTCTTGACCCAGCACTGTAATTTCACCATCCAGGGATTGTATATTTTGTGCTAGGCATGTAACTACCAGGTTGTAGTTCAAGTTTCTTATAAAACTACATCTGATTTCCCTTCTGAAATTTCTTTGCTCTACCAAAATCTTTTACCTCTCATCATCTTTTTCACTCTCCCTCCAGCTATCAGTGAAAGAGACGGCAGAGCAGTCTGACCTGAAGGCACTGCTGAGGTGGAGACGACTCTCTGATGAGCTGCAGAACTCAGAGGAGGCACTTCAAATCCTCAGGTGTGTGTTTTTCACTCAAGTACATCTGTCTCCATAATCAACCTCCGCTGTCTCTATGGAGAAGACATCTCCTTTTTGACGGTGACACAGCACCTTCGTTAAGCATGCTTGTACCAGAACACGTAATCAGACATGAAGTTGAATCTGAATTGAAATGTGGACTTTTTGTTTCACCTTAACACATTTTTTACACATAATGAGAACAAGAAAATGTAAGAATGTAAGAAACATTTGTCTGAATACATAGTCTGTTGAAGTGCTCCCTGCATAACTAATACAAAATAAGTTTAAACCATTCATTTCCAATGACCGTAAGAAATAGCTCTCTATGCAAAAATCATTCTGTACTAGACAGCAGGGAATCACCAAATCATATTAAATTAAAGGACAAGTTATATAAATTATGAATCAGCCAGTTGGTCCTTGATCCCGATCCAGTTTTTAGGTTATATTTTTGCCACTGCTTGTTATCTTATTTGTTTGTTTGTTAACAGGATAACTTAAAAAGTTACACATAGGATTGGATGATATTTCCAGTTCGTCATGGTACCAGAGGGAAGTGTTGTTTATTTTTTCACAGAGTGTTGCATCAAGACAACTATCAAATATACACAGCAATTTCGGGTCAAAGATAGGGATGTATATCATTATGATTTTATTGATACTGATACATATACCGATACTCCTTATCGGTATCGATACTTATCGATACTCTTATCGATACTACAACATGTAATTTTGTGTAAAAAATAAAGACTTTACAAGATATTAAAAGATTCAACCTTTTTTTATTACCACAAGGTAATACTAAAGCTTCAACATAGAAGTAACGCATTACAAATGCTTCTCAGAGGCAAAAAGAAAGCTAAGGAAATGGCAAAATCCCTTCGTGCCACCCACCAGACTGCATGCACAGACAGACCCATATATCTTGTGGTGCTAAAATCGATGCTGTAATGATGACTGCCAGGGCTGTCACTTTATATTCGATATTCAAATAACCATTTGAATATGGGGATAAATATCCATATCCAAATAGTAAATAAATATTTGAATGTAAAATATTGAGTGTAGCAGCACATCAGGGCGCCTGGAGCAGTGGACCGTTTCATCCAACAGAGGGCGCTGTGTGCGCAGCTTGACCATCAGTCACATCCGATGCTCTCTTGACCTCAGTAAACAAAGAGTTTCTGCTCTGAGTGGACATTAACAGCTCCAAATCCTCTGAGGAGAGCTTTGCCGTCAGGTTTTCATCCAAGCTGTACGACTGAGTGCAGCGGCTCTTCGTCAAGAGTTTAATCCTGTGTGACTGTGTTGTTTTCGGCAGGGTCTTTACCGAAGGGGGGGATAATAGAGTCTCTGTCTCTGTCGGTGCTGCAGTCTTTAGTGTTAGCCGGGCTGCTAACTCTACTCGTGTTACTATAGCAATCAAACAGCCCGCACTCTTTTAGCTTTATACTATGCGCGCTCCAAGTGTTTGGTGATGTTGCTAGTATTTCCTCCCTTGGACGCAACTTCTCTCTGACAAAGATTGCATCGGGCTGAGTTTTCATTAACTTTGCTAAAGTGAGCCCAAACCTTCCAGCGCTTAGCCCTCATCGCCATGCTTGAGCCGGACGGCAGAGTGTCATAACTACGTGACAGTTGAAGAGACGTTTAAGTACCGATAACAGTATCGTTTTTCCAGATTCTTAACGGTATTAGGGTACCGACCCAGTTAGGGACCGGTACATGAAAGTACCGGTCCACGGTATACATCCCTTGTCAAAGAGCAATAAT
Source organism: Scarus forsteni (assembly GCA_036419115.1). Lineage (NCBI taxonomy): Eukaryota > Metazoa > Chordata > Actinopteri > Labriformes > Labridae > Scarus > Scarus forsteni. The sequence continues at coordinate 16,594,465 of JAZDUH010000066.1, forward strand.
ATTGTGTCTGTTGTTACTAACATTTTCCATCTTTTAAAACTTAAGTTTTCAGGTAGTTTCCTCACTTTCCATGCGTTTTCACTACCAAGTTCTTGCTCTCTGCCAGAGTCCTTGTTTCAGTCTTCTCTCCTTGTCCATCTCCAATGCTCGTTGTCCTCCTTTGATGCAGCAACACCCCCCCCTTTTTTTATTACCCTCCCCACAGACCTCCCAACAACATCAGAAACAAAACATTTTAATTACACTTACATTATACCCATTAGTCTTTTTATAACATTAATAGCAAGATGTATTTAACAGAAGAAAGATCTTTGTGAAACATTAATAACAGGATGTATATGACAAAAAAATACATGAGGGAGACTTTTTACCTCAGCAGGAGGGTGAACCTGGGAGCTCTGAGATAAGTTTAAACAATGCTATTGTAGTATAGTAGACAACCTTTAATCTCATTTGCATCTTGGAGTCAAGGGGAGACAATCTTCCATTTTTTCACTCCTCGGATTGATTGGGTCTTTTTTGAGGAAGGATATTCATTTTAACCATATCTTATTAAATCTATCCATTTTTTGATTAATTGAACAGGTGATTTTTTCCATCATGTAAATATCACCGACTGTATTTATCCATTCTTCTACTGTGGGAGGGTCAGGATTCAACCATCTACAGGTGATATTGTTCTTTGCTGCAGTTTTCATCATTCTAAATAATTGGTTATTAGCCTTCCCCTGAGGAAGAAGTGGTTTTATTTTGGTGGTGGTCCAAAGACAGGGCAGTTCTTCACATTTATGTTAATAACTAGAAGTTCTGCAGACTCTGGAACTGGTTCTTGGACTGCTTTCAGTGTCTAAATGAAAGTAATTACTAACCACTAACATGCCACAGTGCTGCTACACGTAAATCCCCCTAATATTTACATCCTGTGTGTGTTCTGCTCACTGTAACTGAGAATATCTGATCAATTAAAAAATGCTGACATTGGTCCAGGTCAGATGCTTTTGAGTAGTTTTAGGGCATCCTTGATAAAATGCATTAAAATGTTACATTTCTAATGAAATGTCTGTCCTCCCCAAGACCACTGCATACTGCAGACACACACTTCTTATAATAGAACTACATGCAGTTCTTATCTGACGTGCTGTTCTTTGACTCCAGCTGCAGAAATCAATTAATAATGTTTTGATATCTGCAACTGAAGAAAGTTTATTTATGATTTGACCTGTTCAAATATGCATTTGGCAAGTACTTAAATTTAATGCTTTCAGTTTCCCAGTGGCTGTGTTGAACTTTGTACAAGTGTTTAATGATGATTAGACATTGATTTTTATTACATCTGCATCATATAAATTTATCGAACTTAGAACACCTCAAATACCAGCAATAATGGAAACAGATAAGTAAATGGATATGAAAAGCTATAATCCTTTATGTTGAGAAATTTGCTAATAAAAAGTAATAGTTTGAGAAACCGTAACACATAATTGAGAACAAATGGAAGATGTGAAGAAAGAAACACTGGAACATTTTTCACATTGATAACACTGTTACAATCATCCTTTTTTTTAACTGGATACCAACGGGACTCATAACTTATCAGAGGCTATAAAAAATCATTAAATGTTTTTTTTTCTGTGATGTATGAGCCTTCACAGAGTTACTGTTACCTTAATAATACAAGTTGCTTTGTGTTTCCCACCCTTATGCCCCAGGCAGGCATTCGTGATTGTCACAAACTCAAGGTGAATAATGATCTATTACAGAGGAAACAATGCCCCACCTAAAGCACACAAAGCCAAACAAAAGGATGACATTTAGGTTGGTTGACTCATAGCTGTGTAAAAAAGCTAGAACTCAACCACAAAACATTCCCTTTACCTGTAAAGTAACCACAATTTGACCACAACATTGAGTCATGCGAGGTGATGCAGTGCACCCTATTCCAAGGCACGAAAGCAAAGCTTTTTCAACAGTGGTATTGGACTCAACATTTTTTATGGTGGAAGAGAGTTTGCTCTGCCTTGACAGTGTCTGCACGTGCAGACGCACACGTGAGCCCAGAGGTAAATGCATTCCAGGAGTACAGGTGTGGCAGGTGTGGCGAGAATATCCCGGTGCAGTGTGCTGTCATGTCTGAGAAACGCTCTGCACACAAGCACAAACAGAGAGCACGCATAAACACACAAACTCTTCATCTGGTACTGACAATGTGGGACCAACACCCTGTTTGTTTTATCCAGGGTGGAAGCAAGGTGTCATTAGGGGATTAAAGGCGCAAAACCCTCGCCAGGAGTTAACTGTTGAAGGGAGGAATGTTAAGAACTGTAACTCAGTATCATTTATATCCTTCCTTTGAACAAGAGGGTATATTTTAACTGCAGATTGCAGCTGTAGCATTGGGCACTATTGACTTTTACACTTTTAAGAACAAGACAGGAAATCAGTAAGGTATTGACTTTATGGCTCTTCCAATTACTTCTCACTATGTCTTGTAACTAGGCTAAGCAGTAAATGGAGATTTTAAGGATAAACCATTGATCTACAAAAGAAAATGGGCAGGATGACATTATTGTTTCTGTATAGTTTTTTTTTTAAATGTATTTTTGGGCATTTTGTGCCTTTATTAATAGGAGAGAATGACAGTACATGGGCTTATGAAAAGGAGTGAGACATGGGGAAGACACTGTAAACTAGCACAGGCTGGATTTGAAGCCAGGCCGGCAGAAGTATGTACATGGGTCGTGCGTGGTTGTTAACCACTCCATGAAACCAGCACCCCTTGTTCCAACATAGTTTAACTTTATTTTATTCTGAAAAATATGCCAGGCCTGATGCTTGGTCAAAATACTGTTTACATTAAAAACACAGATACTTTTTGACTATAAAATATCAGCTGGAATATTTATTCTAATTGGGAAATTGTAATTCTATGCAACTTTTCTTCCCTAAGGAGCATTTTTATTTGAAAAAAATCAATTTTATTGATATTAGGGATGCATCTCTGTACAAGTCAGGGGTGATGCTAGTATCACAGTTTCAAAGGAAAGGTCACCTTACAGATGCCTCACTTCTCTTGACGTAGATCAGGGGTGTCCAGACTTTAATATCCAAGGGTCAGATGCAACAAAAGGAAAGGATAACTGGTCTGCACTGATATACCTACTTTTTATTTCAGTTGGAAAATCAGTCAGATCTCGGTTCAAATATCCTTAAAATGCTCGAACAAAAAAAGTCTTCATCAAGCTTGGCATAGTTACTGGCTTGACAAAACAAATAGTCACTTATTGAAAACTTGGGGTGGGCTGATGAAGTTTCTGTCCCGGTCGCCCCTGACCAAGAGAGACTGACCAGAGAGGAGGTGCTGGTGACTCATTTACACTTTCATACTGAAAACAGGAGCAAACTGTACAAACACAGAAGATAAACATCTTGAGCTCATACCTGTTTACCCCACATTCTTTCGCTGATGGCTGATGTTTGCTAAAAAGGCATATCAGACAATATGATTGTAAAACTTGTGCATCATTACCATTGGCGCCGAATTCATTGTATGTTTTTTACATTTGCTTCTTTGGATCACATCACTTTCACTATGGCACCAATGTCTGTCCAACAGCCCTACTTCCACTTCATGTTGTTCAACTCTGAAACTCATTCCACCATTAAAATGACAAGCTCATTGCTGTGAGTTTGTTGTGGTTTTACCACTACTGTAGCCTGTTATGGTTGAGTAGATGGCACCACACTGCATACATTTCTTTTTGTGCATTTGACGACTTGTGTAGAAATTTGTCAGCATTTTAGGAAATTGCCCTTAGGATATGAGTGAATGGTTTTCTGTCTTTTTGTGGCCCTGTGATCGGCTGGGGACCAGGTCAGGGTATACCCTGCCTCTCTCACGTCAGCTGGGAATTATTCCAACCCCTGCAGCTTTGAAAGGGACAACAGGATTCAATGATAGATGGAAACTACTTTATGTCGGTGCTTTTGAACTTCTGTTTTTGTTGTTGTGGCATTAAGAAAGTAAAACTAGATGTTTATCCTATGAAAGCAGTCAAACTAAAAAAAAATAAAGGTATGGTTTTGTTTTTTTATTTACCAGCCTTTCCCAGAGCCACAAATGCCTGAAACAGTCATAGATTTACTGAAGTCAAATCAGCTTCTACTCTGAATACTGCAATCTGCATTTGTGGGAAAAATGTGATTACATCCCATTGGGTTTAAAGAATTCTTGTGCTCCAAGGCTGTCAATGCTCATTTGTATTCAGCTATCCCTGCGCTCAAACACTTTATAACTACAGTTAATGATGTGCATTATAAAGTCATATGTGAGCATGAGAGACTCCTGCATTAGCGTGACACAGGATCCATCCTAAGATAGTGATCAGTATGTGAGTGAAAGGGTTAAACTTGAACTCGAGAGCTCAGTCTGTCTGGCAGTCTATCAGGGTGTTCCCCTATGAGGCAGACACTGGGCGGTTCAGGGGATCAGGATAAGGTTTCTCTGCACCTGACGGGGTTAAATCAACAACATAAAACTAACATCTGAAATATGCAAACAAAACATGCACACACACATACGCAGAGACTGCATGCCCGTACTCATTGATGCATACATATTGACTGATATTCTTTCACAGAAACACATATGTGTTGGAGGATGGCACGCAAGTAGAGCTCATTTATTATTCTTACTTGTCTTCAGGCATTTGTGACCATGCTTTCAGTACATTCAAATAATGAAGACCCTCTTGGTAGCTGATGTTGGGCTTAAAGGGACATTTCTGTATTTTTGAAGTAGTTTACTTGAGCATTCTTGTCAATTTTAAGTATTTTAACCAGCTGGGGTATTGATCGGCTTAGACTTTGATTGAGAAACCAACAGGACCATGGTTGTCTCTCTTGGTTAGTGTGCTCCTGTGTTTTTGTTGTTGTGAATGATGTTGATGTCTTTTTTACCTGCCTGCAAAGTATATTTTCCTTAGGGGACAATAAAGTTGAAGCTGGATCATGGGCATGGAAGATAGGCTGTACCAAACAAGGTTAATATCAAACCAGACCTGAGCAATTAACCACATCTTCATCATCATCATCTGGATGTGGAAATGACGAGTCTATCATAAGGATGCCTCTCAGGTGATAAATGAATAAAAGAACCTGCAAATAATGTAACTCCCCCAACTGTGTCCACATGTGTGCTGCATGTGTCTGTGTGCAGAGCTGTGTGACATCTTCAAAAGATCGGATCGGTCATATATCAAAAAGCACCCAGAAAGGTCTCGTTTTTGGGCCAGATCTTCCCTGAGCTGGACTTTCACGAAGTGGAAAAGTGTGCTGTGGTCTGATGAGTCCACATTTAAAGTTATTTTTGGAATTCATAGATGTTGTATCCTCCAGGCTAAAGAGGAATAGGATCATCGACATTGTCAACAGCACAAAGTTTAAAAGCTAGGATTTGTGGAAGTATGGGGTTGTGTTAGTGTGGCATGGGTTACTTGCACATATGTGAAGGCACCTTTGAATGGTGCAAGGACGGCAGAAGTTAGCATTGCACTGGTTCCTTCCTTAGCAAGCCTTCTTAATGCCTCTGGGGTTGTCTCTGTGTTTTGGATCTTTGCTGATAATTGGCTCTGTGAGAACAAAAAAATATGAAACCTACATGTTTTCTCTTTGTCTTAACAAATAGACCTACTTTTCACAGTGTTTTGAGCATAAACATAATAGGCGAGAGTAAAAGTTTCTGGGTAGGCTAATATGAAACTACAACATAGCAGTTCCACTCTTTCATATGTATAATATCATGTTGTGACCTCCTGTTAAGAGTTACCTCATGATCAAGCGACCTAATCAAGTTGTCCTCATGGCTGTGGCAGTAATGTGCGAATTATTGATTATTGAAAAATAATCAGAAATGCTTGCCGTTCGGTGGTTGGCCATTTCATAGCCCTTGTTAGCAGCTAGTAAGCAACCTTTTCTTCAAGCACACAACAAGGCTTTAAGATTTAAAACAGGCAACATCAGATGCATTTTATTATTTTCCATTAAACATTAAAAATCTCATGTGCCTGTGTTCATCACTAACCTTATTTCAGGTATTCTCTTTACTTTGGGGGGGGATTAGGAAATACTAAATGCTAACTCACTTCTGTGTTTTTGGACTCATTCCTGCACCACTCCATTAAGGCTGAAAGGTAAATACCGAACAGGTTTTGGAGATTGGCCTATTTCAGGGAAGATAATGCCAAGCCACATTCTGCACATTTTAACAGTGTGGCTTTAGACTGGCTCTCCTGCAGTCCAGACCATGGATGTATTATAAGAACTGGATAGCGTGGCTCCGCCTTCTACCATGTAACGGTTTTGAAGCCATAATATCCCCCATCAGGGCGCCGCCATTGTGCAGCCAGTAGAGAATCTGGACCATATCTGGATGCAGCTGTCGTAAACGGTCGCAGCATACACCGTACACAATCATTGTGAAACTGCCGTAAACCACGGTTATTTTTAAACTCTAATAACTGATGAAAAATAAACTTTTCAGAAAAAAGAGGACTTGGAAAAAACGCAGCCCAATAATACTTTCATATCACCACAGCATACGGATGGGAGAAATATTTCTACGAGGTGTAATAATTTTTTGAAGTTTCACTACGGCCCGTTCAGATGAATGGGGGAGACGGAGATTTGACCTATACTGAAGCCAGTCACCAGGGGGAGCAGTTTTCGTGGTGGCTTCAATTCGAGCCCAGTGACATGACGCCCATGTTTTTTACAGTCTATGGTCCAGACCTGTCTTTCATTTAAAGTGTGTGTGGCATTATGAACCCCAAAATATGACAATGGAGATCCCAAACTGTTGACAAACTGAAGTCATGCATCAAGCAATGCTGGGAAGAATTCCACCTACAAAGCTTCAACAATTAGTGTCTTTAGTTTACAAGTGCTTGTTGAGTGTTGTTTGAAGGAATGGCGATGTAACACAGTGGTAAACATACCCTATTCCCATTTTTTTGGGAATTTGTTGTTCCTAATTTCAAAAAGAATGAACATTTACAAGAAATCAATAATGTTCATCACTTGATTTTTTTAGTGTACTCAATTAAATAGAAGTTGAAAAAGGATCTACAGGATGTTTTTGTTTAGATTTGACATATTATCCAAATCGCATTGCAATTGGGATTTGTAGTTTCCTGGCGTCTTGGGTAACATTACTCTATTAAACAATGAAAACTGTATTAAATGACACATTTTTCCTTTCTTATTACCTTTCCTTTTCATTTATAGGTAAGCCAACGAATTCTTCTCAATGGTGCCCTTTGCAAATACTGCCTATGCCACAAGCTTGCTTTGGATTGGTGTGCAGTCTTCTTTATGTTTGCCATATTATGATATTTATCTGTTCCATATCAAAAAATCTCTTTATATTTTGACATAGTGATGTTTGTAGCAACTATATCCCCCCGACTTAAGTCATAGTTCGACTGCCATTCCAGTTTCTGATGTGGGCTAGACAGCATGCACATCCAAATCCCGATGTGGCTCCACTGTTTCCCATTATAACTGCGGGATTGAAACATGGTATAAATAAACATAAACTGGTTGTCACAATGGATGAAAAAATGTTAGATGGGATATCGGGAGGGAGGGAAGACGAGAGCAACAAATGGGATGCTCTGACAGATGTGCAAAACCTCACGCACAAACACACACACATAAAATGGCTAAATGGCAGATTGTGCTTGCCAAGTTCAGTGGGTCACAATCAAGACACCCCAGTGATCCAGCAGGGGCCCCGGTGGCCAGCGTTTATCAGACCATTTCAGACGAGTTATATTTAGGGCAGCCTGGGCCAGACGCCATTCTCCCTGCTGATTCACGGGGCTGCTGGGAGTGCTGCTCTACCTTATCCGGTTTCCACAGTCAACCTGGTGTAATTTGTCAGGATATGGCTCACGGAGCTATAAACCTCTGTGTGTGCGTGTGTTTCACATTTAGTTCTGTCAGTAATAGCTCCCGATTTCCTCACACTCTTTCTTTTTCTTTCAGACACACCCAGGTGTATGCACACACACACGGCCCATGAGTCAGATAAGAGCACCATTTATTCTGCGATACATTGAACTATTGTGTGATCCTCCAAGGCAGCAAGCAGCAATTCCTCTTAGCGCTGTAGTTAATCATCTCTGACAAAAAGAGACGGCAAAAAAGATGAGAATTTACGCATCCATACATCCCTTCTGTGGACAGTAGGAAGGTTGGAGTTCTTTTGTCTAATATGGCACTGATGGATGACATTTTTTCTCTACCGATGTTTCTGATACATGGAGAAGCCACTTTTATCCTCTATCCTTGTTCCAGTCCCTTGTTTTTTCTGTTTTTCTCTCTCTTTCACATGAACACAAGCAATTCTGCAGAGATACAGAATGTCCTGCTGTCTTAAATATAGTCTCTTTCTTGCTATCAGCAGTAACAGACAGACATGTGCACCACAGGCAGGAGAACAGAGTATTTTAGGACTCAGGTAAAGCCTGAAGCCCCCCATAGTTTTAAAGATAGATTTTACTTATCTCTGTATGCCCTAGTGGACTCAAAATTCTGACATGCCCATTGACTTCCAAACACTAAGCATTGTCAATTAAATGGTGACAAGCAGAAAATGATGTCTGAATAGTGCTTTGAAGAGTTTTTCTCAAATTTTGTCTTAGCATCAGAGCAAAGGCCCATTTCTAACAGGATGCATTTTACTTGTGTGGCAGCAACACTGCATGCAGGTTTTCACTTTGGTGATACTGTTATCAAGTCAGAGCCTTCAGACTGCAAGTACAACCTGCCTGTATCATGTGCATCTCCAAAATATCGATTAAGGAGGCTCACCTAATTTTTCAGTGAGCAACAGTTGTTTCTTAACAAAAACTAAGACAGATATTTTTAAAAGAGGACCTAATTTACCTTAATCCATCTAATACAACAAGGTACACAGCCCTGTCTGTCAGACTTTATGTTTACCTCTTACTTGTGGCTGTTTTATTTTTTTACTATTTCATTGCATTTTGTCAAACTTAGTAAAAACATCAACTCTCACTCAATAATATCTTTATTAGATTTGGAGGTTGGTGTTCAAAAGTAAACTTCACTGGGGATTATAGTTATCCCTTGCTTGTGATATCTGTGGGAAGATTTGAGAGATTTTCTTTGTATTTGGCTCTGATGTTCAATTGACTCAAGGATAAACAGATAACATGTTGAATGTCTGTGGTTAAAGAGTAAGGTAAATGGGTTTCAGTATCATTCCTTGCTCTAAATGCTCTATTTAAAATATTTAAATGGTTTTCTCAAGATTTGCACAAACGTTCGTGCCAACACAAGGATAAAATAATTAGGCTATACTCATGTTAATCTCTCAGTTGTTAATACGTCAAGTTACTTTTAAGGGATTTCCCTTAAATGTTGCATAAACAGGCTTCCCATGCATCCTGGAAAGCCTGGAAAATCTGGAAAATTATTCACCTTTTTCCCAGTCATGGAAAAAATATAGAAAGTGAGGAAAAATGTAAAATGTCCTGGAAAAGCTTGAATTGTCCTGGAAAACTATTAAACTTCCTCTTACCTTGTTGGTGAACAAAAATCAAACATAGGATATTAAGTAAAAAGATACTTGGTAACTAACGCACAGTGAGCCATGAGTACTTAAAATGATGCAAGTTAAGGGATAAAACATACAGAAAAAACAGTTATAAAAAAGTAGAGTTAACAAAGGTAAAACAGTATAAACCTCTAGTGTGTAGTAGTAAGACACTATAAAAACCGACTAAAAAGATAGCTAGCAGACAATGGTCATGCCTGAGAGTCAGAAAAATACATTTTAATTGAATATGATATGGTGGGGGTACCTAGAGATATTGGTCATAACCCCTCATCTTGTTTTTAGAGGGGTAGATTAACCTGAGAATTGCCCACACCAGTATTGTAACTTCAGTTGGTTATGTAACACTGGAATCTGTGGTTGTCATTGTGATACTCTATGGTAAATTTTTCATGATTTCTAAGAATGCCTTGGGGGGTGGGGGGGTGATCTCTGGAAAAGAAAAACTGAATATGTACATTTTAGAACAGGAGTCTACTTTCCCCTGGACCGACTACTATACCTTTACTGTCTGACAATCATGTACCTCAGGGCTATTCAATTAGAAATTCAGTCTGGCCAGATTTTCAGATTTAGGACATGAGCTTGGCCGGATATTTCTGGCAGACAGTGAGCAAAGTTAATCACTTAAAAGAAACACAAAAAGATTAAAAAAAAAAACTCACTTGATGTTTATTAATTTATTGTCACATCCAAAAGGGCATAAACTAAATAAAGAGCAGTACTTAAACTAAACTTCTGCTGATGTACTGTTCCTTTAAATTTTACACTTCAAACAGATAACTTCAACAAAAAAGTACAGATTAAAAAACTCCATCATTTGGTCACATTTGAAAGTGCATTAAAACTAACTTGTTTAATAGCAGCCTTTCAGAACGTGATACATTCAATGTCTTTAATAATGTTGGAATTTTTGTAAGACCTTGTCAGTGTTTGTGAAAGTTTTTTCTGTTTTTCTCCCAATCACTTTGATTTCGGGCCGCGTGTGGCCCGCGGGCTGCTAATTGAATAGGGCTGATGTACCTTGTTCAAACAAACTGGATAGTTCCAGTTATTTACATAACACATAAACATGCACTTAAGAAGAAACTCCCTTGGCTGTTTGACCATAGTCTCCAATTCAATCGAGAAATTCCTGGAAGCTGATGACTTCCCTCTCAGCCTGCTGAGCAGACTCAACATGTCTATCTCCTGTCCTCGATTTCTCCCACACCTCCACCCTCTCCTCCTCTTTTCTTCCTCCTGCACACTAATCCACTTCATCTCCCCCCTGCCTCTACTTTCCAGTACGACTCCTGTAGATCAAATATTTGACTTACTTGTTGCTCACAGCCTAAGCCTAACTAGAAAAAATTACACATTGATGCTTTAAATCATACATGAATCACTGTGCAAAGGAACTGGAGTGTGTGTCTGTGGTCCCTCTGTTCGTTTGTGTGTCTGGACCTGTCAGGAAGCGGCCCTGTGGAAAAGTGCTAGCCAGTGATGAAGGGTGTATTGATTGGTGGGCCAGGCGCCTGGTGTATCGACTTGGCAGGAGGGTGATCCTTCAAGGCCTTCCTATTGGCACACTGAGTTAATCTGCTCAGGCTGATCAATACGGGCTAACTGAAACTATCATTGCACAGCATCCCACGTCAGTGCCGTGTTTGTCTGCCTTTATTGGCTTTATTTGTGTTTTGTTTGTGTGTTTATGGAGATTGAAAGGATGATTTGTATCTGTGTGGCCTGGAGAGAAAAATCCAGAGCAGGACTCCTTTGTGCTTGTAGACTGGGGGGGGGTCTTTTTTGTGGAAGTGTTATATGTTCACTCAGTGAGTCATGGGCAGTAAAGTCAGAGTGAGGTCATATAAACAGTATAACATGCTGTTATAAATCTGCTGCCTGATTTCAAGCCTGCCTCAGGCAAACTGTGGCAACTTGGCAGCGTGATCGCCATTGAGAGGACCGGCTGAGGGGCTGGATTTAATGCTGCTGACAATGTATTCCCACTCTGCAGAAAGTGTGGCTTTCCTGCAAGAAAATGTCTGTAAGATGAAATATAAAACTCTGTTCTTACACACCCCAATTCCAATGAAGTTGGGGTGTTGTGTAAAACGTAAATAAAAAGTGAATAAAATAATTTGCAAATCCTTTTTTAACCTATTTTTAGTTGAATTCACTGCAACAACAAGATATTTAATGTTCAAATTGGTAAACTCTTTTGTTTACTTTACAATTGTTCATTTATTTTGAATTTCATGCCTTCAAAAAATGCAAAAATGCTGGGACAGGGGCATGTTGATCACTATATTACATCACCTGTGCTTTTAACAACAAACATTCAGCATTTGTGAAATAAGTACACTTATTGTTGAAGCTTTGTAGGCAGACTTTGTTCCCCTTGTGCTTGATGTATGACTTTAGTCGCTCAGCAGTTGGGGGTCTCTGTTGCCCTATTTTGTGCTTCATAATGTGCATACATTCTCAGTGGGAGACGGGTTTGGACTGCAGGCTGGTCAGTCTTGTACCTGCACTCTTTTTCTATGCAGCCATGCTGCTGAAACGTGTGAAGGAGGTGGCTTGGTTTTGTCTTCCTTAACCAAGCAGGGATGTCCTGCTGCTCCAAAACCTGTATGTACCTTTAAGCATCATTGATCCCCTCACAGATGTATGGATTACCCATGCCATGGGCACTAACATACCCCTCTACCATCACATATGCTACCGTTTGAACTTTGCACTGATGACAATCTGGATGATTTTCCTCTTCAGCCCCAAGGACACAACGTCCATGATTTCCAAAAACAATATTTACTGTGGACTCATCAGACCAAAGCACACTCTTTGTTGTTGAAATATGGCATGGCTTTTCGTGGTAAAGTTTAACTGATGTAGGGGTTGGATAGTGCGCTTGATCAGTAATTGAGAGGTTGCAGGTTCAAGCCCAGCTCAGGGCAACACATGGCTATGTGTCCTTGAGCAAGACACTTAACCCCAAGTTGCTTACACTGCTGCGTCAGTGGTGTGTAAATGGGCATGAAAGGGCGTGAATGTCAGAACCATCAGTGAGTGAATGTGAGGGTGAATGGGTGTGCATGGGTAAGTGTGACCTGCAGTGTAAAGCAGATTTGAGTAGTCAAAGACTAGAGAGAAGCACTATATAAGTCCATTTACCATTTACCATTTTGCAACAACTTGTATTAACTGTCATTGTTTTGCTGACGTGTTTCTGAACCTGCATGGTAATATCTTACACAGAATTCTGTTTTTCAATGCAGTGCTGCAGTTCTTGTAGGTCAGGGGCATTCAATGTTTTTTTTGGCTTTGCTGCCTACATATAGACCTCTTCAATTTCTCTGAGTTCTCTGGTAATATCATGGACTATAGAGGATGAAATACGTAAAAGTCTTTGCAGTTGTACATTGAGAAATCTTCTTAAACTGTTGAAGTATTTGCTAACGCACCCTTTCACAAAGTCCTGAACCATGACTCCTCCTTAGCATAGAAAGTGATGGAAAAGACTGAAGAACAAGACTGTAAGTGTAGCAGGTGCTATAACAGTCTTGTACGTTATCCTGTTATTAAGCTGGAGTTTCAGATGTTGGACCATAAACTTGGCCTTCTGTGGGACAGTGACAGAGTCCACACATTCAAAGGCAGACACACAGATGGCTGTGTTCCATATTTATAAAAAATCTCAAAATTGGAGCTGAGGGGTTTGGACAAGTAGTGATACATAATCAATACAATCATTTAGTTTTTTTCTTATAATAAAAAAATACACATGTAGTGAGGTTTCTGCAAAACTAACTCAAATTACCAGTCAATGACAATTACAAATGTATGAATGCATCGTCACTTCAGGCATCTGTACTTGTGTAATTAGCTGTTTTGCCTTGTTTTGTGTCTTTATCTTCATTTGTTTAATTTTTACTCCTCCAGACCAAACACTGAGAACACGGGTCAGGTCAGCGAGTCTGGCGCCTCCACAGTTAAACACGCCCTCAACCCTGACAAAGCCTTCATGCAAGTCCACTACCTCAAGGTGAGATAAATGTGGGAAGGACAGGAAAGGAAAGGAGAAAATAGGAGTTGGTAGGAGGAATAGAAGGAAGGAAAAGGAAGAATGGAACAAATCAACCTAAAAAAAGAAACCTATTACTCCTTCAGATGTGCTTAAAACAGCACTTTTTGTAGTTGAAGGGGTTGCTGCCTTGGATACTATGATACTTAAATGTAAATCCATACAGACTTATACTTTAAGACACGTAATGATAGCTCACAATACTGACATATTTTGTCTCTTTGTAAAACATTATGATACCACTGGATTTTTCAAAGTACTCAGCAAGATGTACCAATACTTAACAATGTTGAATGATATTCAACAAACTTAATGATAACTGACAATACTTCACAGTGCGTTATGAGGCTTTGAACTGCTTTTGTTGATATCTCAATGGAACTTAACCATAAATAAATGATACTAAATGACACCTCACAATCAGTCATGATAATTCTTAGTATTTTATCAACCATAGACTACACAACTCTTTCAAATCCTTTAAAAATATTCTGTCCTTAAAATATTAAAAGATGCCTCACATCACTAAATTTATAATAGAGTGGCAATACATTGTTATCCTTTTTGACTCAAAACAAAACTTTAAGATACTTTGTTTTAGAATTAAAGCGCAGAAGTGCTGGTTGATTCATTACAGTCCATAATAAAACTTTTCTAGACTTAAGGGGCTGTAAAATACTTACTAGTTATTAACAATACCAAATGATGTTTCTTAAATCATTGTTCATATAAATCAACAATACTTAATGATACTCCACAGAAACTTGTAATTTGATAATAATCATATTTAACAACACTTAAAGAGAAATAACTTCTATAGAAGTTCTCAACAAAACTGCAGAAACTTTTCATAATACTGTAGAGTTCTTAGCTGTGAGTAAAAATAAAATAGATTATACTTTATATGACAAGACAAGGCTTAATCATTCTGAACAATGCTTGTTAACGTCTCTCAATACTTAAAAATATCTTAACACTTATGATACTGTATAGCCTTAGGGGTGATTTACAAATAATTTATGATACTCTCTAACTTATGTACAGTACGTTCTAATAACCAATGACTTTACAATGTGTTTACGTTCTTGTTTGTATCGCACAAAACATGTACTTGACAACACTACACAAATCTTTCTGATACTATACAATCCTTTGCAGTAGGTTGTGATACAATATGATATTTAATAATACTTTGCAATTGAGCAGTATTAACAATATTTAGTTTTACTGTATAGTACTTTACCACACTTTACAATACCCATTGATACCCCCCTATTCAAAACTTTGTGATTCTTAAGTTTACTAAGTAATAGCCTACTTTATGAGACTTAAATACTTGGCGATACTCAGAAAACTTTAACATTATTTTGTAGTACCTAATGCTACTAAAGAATTATTAGTGATTCTTACTATTTTTTAATACATTGCCATATTTTACAGTTATTTTAAGATACCTGATGATATACTTTATAAAACTATATTAAACTATATGGCACCTTAATATACTTGATAATCATTTTTGATTTCTTGTGATACTTTCAGATGCTATTACTTGATGAGATATCATGCTAATTCACACAACTTTCATCACTTTATTGTACGACAGAAGCAAAAAACTGTATTTGTAATGACAAATTTCCCATTTTACTGTGATACAGTATTTCATGCTCTCATTCATAATCTGGCTCAGACTGATGAATTGTTTACAGCTTTCATCTACACTGGTTGTTTAACTGTTGTCTTATCATGTAAAATCCGGTTAGCCTCCTACACTTTTTGTGTTGTTGCTGTTGATTGATCACATCTGTTGTTGTCTTCATTTGCTTTGTCCTTTATCCAGGGTTACTTCCTCCTCAGGTTCCTGGCCAGTCAAGTGGGAGAGCAACAATTCATTAACTTCTTCAGACTATTTGTGCAGAAACACCACGGGCAACTGATTCTGTCCCAGGTGAGGCTGTCGTATAAAAAGCTCATTATTACTAGATTAAGTTAACAGAAAATCTCATTGACGTGCAGCTTCTTGCGAGGCTGTTAATGAAATCTTATCTCAGATTTGAACTGTTTTGATGACCTGTCTCTGAGGCACGCCGCTATTTCCATAAATTAATTGGGAGACTGAAGTGAGCTTAATTTGTTAAGATTCCTCTGGTGTGGTCTTAAAGTTGATCACCACACACCAGCTAATGCACATGTATGTTTATTCTGCCATGGGCATGAAGCAGAGTGATCACACCTGGAGGTTTGTGAGTGTGTGACGTGTGATGTTTTCCACCTGGCTCGTGTTTCTTCAGTGGCAGGACCAGTCCTCCCACTGAATAATGGATGCTACATAAACACTGTTTGACCTTGTACGCCTGACTTAAGATCAGGTATGCCTTTCTCTTTTGTTTATTTCTTCCTCCTACACCTCCATTAATGCCTCCATCTCTGTCTCCCCCTTTTTTTGTTGTTGTTTTTCTGACAGGATTTCCTGCGAATGCTGCTGATTACTTTTCCTGACATGGAGAGGTATGCAAGTGGTTATGAATGTCATTCACTTTGTGATTCATGAATAATGAGAAGAAAGCTTCGATGCTGAAACCACTTTGTTTTTCTGCTGAAGAACTGGCAGTATGGTTTCCATTTACAAACAAATTAGAAATATGCTTTTCATTTATTTTCTGTTTTAACTTGACCCCTAAACTTTTTTTTTTAATGTATTTTTTGGGCATTTTGTGCCTTTATTTATAGGAGAGAGACAGTGGATAGGCTTGTAATAGGGGGTGAGAGAGTAGGGGAAGACACTCTGCAAACTGGTCACAGGCGGGATTTGAACCTGGACCGGCAGAAGCAAGTACATGGGGTGCCTGGTTGCTAACCACTCCGCCAAACCAGCACCCGGACCCCTAAACTTTTTCTTCAGAAACAGACATGACCTGTGTGTAGTTTTTGGAGCCTCTCTTAATAACTACATACTATTACTCCCCAGCAAATCATTTGTAAATCCTTTACTCCTCATCTCTATGCAGAATTGAAAATTGTTGTATATTTAATTTATGAACACAGTTAAAAGTGCTCAACTTACATGCAGATCTATTTGCATGGCATTATTATTACAAACACTTTTTCAACTACATGTTAAGGCAAATAGCTAAGCAAACAGTCATATGAGAGCATTTCAAATCATTCAGGCAAGTAGACGTGGTCAAGAAGACCTGCTAGAGTCCAAAAAGAGCACCAGAATGAGGGAAAAACGGAAATGAGATGACTCTGAGTGTGGCAATGTGGTTGGTACCAGATGGGCAGGTCTGAGTGTTTCAGAAACTGCTGATCTCCTGGGGTTTTTATGCACAGTCATTTTAAGGGTTCACAGGTGAATAGCCAGAGTGATTTGAGATGAGAGAAAGCAACAGTAACTCAACTGCTTATTAAAACTGCTGTAAACCATGTCCCAACACGCACTGAATCTTAAAGCAGATGGGCTACAACAGCAAAAGACCACACCAGGTCCCACCCCTGTCAACTGAGAACAGGAAACTGAGACCTCACTAAGGCCCCATCCACACGAAGACAAACCGAGGTCTAAACGCATACGTTTTTTGCCAAATCTGCGTATTATCCAGACGCAGACAGCATTTTGGGGGTCTGTAAACGATCATTTTTGAAACCAGGTTCCAGAGTGGAAAGATTTTGAAATGCCGTTTACGCAGCTCCGTGATTACTGGCTCTCCGCAAGTTTTCAGAAACGCTTACGTCATAGTTTCATATCTTCATTGACACACATGCGCCACACGCGGCAACGACAACAACAATGGCGGTGTACGGTGTAGCATATGTGCTAATGGAGCAAGGGA
The DNA here is from genome assembly GCA_036419115.1 of Scarus forsteni. NCBI lineage: Eukaryota > Metazoa > Chordata > Actinopteri > Labriformes > Labridae > Scarus > Scarus forsteni. The sequence goes on from JAZDUH010000066.1 coordinate 16,612,004, forward strand.
CCCTACTATCCCTGTTGCAGCAAAATCTCCTTCTTCTCAAGCACCACCGAGTCGAACCAACAATTATCGAGGACACATTACGGCATTTTATGGATACACAACGGGTAAATGCCGCAAGTGCGCTTGTCCACTGTTTTTTCGTCTGTTTCCGCTTGTTTCTGTCATATAGTTAGGTTTTTACTTCTTTTTCACAGACGGTTCAGTTGACGAGTTAAAATTTATCCACACCTGGCAAGATCAGTTATTTTTACTTCTTTCTGCTCCACTTCACTGTTTTCATTGACTATTTGATCCATTTAATTCTTCTGTAAAGCTGATTTTGCAAAGTACCAGCAGTTCCCTTTGTTCAAGCCAGTACAAATGACAAAATCAAACCAGAGCAAAGACCAGTTTTGCCAGAAAATGTCATATATTGGAAAAATGTGTCTTTGCTTGTTTGTAAACACAAAGAAATCTGCTTGTATTACCTAGAACATTTTTTTTCAAGATGGAAAGGTGGTCCTCTGGTATTTGATTGCTTTAACTGATGTTAATACTTTTGGATTTTTCTTTATTAACTCTGCATTCTTTTTGTTTCTTTCTGATACCCATAAACAGTGAGAGATGACGAAAACAAGTCAAACATTATCAAACATTTTGAGTGATAACAGGAACAAGATGCCGAAGCATCACACCACATTACCCTACCCTAACCACAGCCCTGTGCTTGTCTACAGAATATCCATTTCTGTGTATATGAGTGGTATACAGACAATGAGTTAGGTATAATTTACTTCATAGAATGTGGTTAGTATGAAGTGCCTCCATAGTTATTCTGTCAAACACACAATTATGTTTTGATTTACCCTCAGACTAGCTCTGACTAATTCCTGTTGTGGAAACAAGGCCAGCAAAAGCCTCCAACACCAATCCTGTTAAGAGAGCAGTCTCATCCCCTCTCATATTAATTGAAGTGTAAAAGGATAACTGCTCCTCCTGCTCCCTCCTCTCTAATTTTCTCTCTTTCCCTGTCAGCGCTCGCTTAATCATTCAGTTCTCTATGTCTCCTGATTGCCTCATTAACCTCTTCTTCTGCCTGTCTATGTGTTTCTCTCATTCTCCCTATCCATCCCCTATTTCTTTATTCATCCTTTGTCACCCCTCTCTTTCTTTACCTACCATTTAGTTTGCTTTAAATGTGGCTTTTTTTTGTCTTTTTCTGTCATGTGGAGTGTGCAGAGCTGAAATTGATTGAATTAAACAGAGGGAGTTGAGGACACTCAATATTTGGATCTGATGCCTCTTTCAGTAAACAACCTGCCAGATGAACAAGAAAAGACATTCAAGGTCTCTGCACACTGAGCTCCTGTTGTTAGACCCATACATAGATGTCTGTCTTATTTTTCCCTGAATATTAGATTGATATTGACACATTAGTACAGGCAAATGCTTTGAAAGATCATAATTAATAAGGTGGTAAATTGTAAAATAATGACATGTTGTGGTAAAGATCATTGACAATCTTTTAGTCCTTGGAGTAAGAACAAGGAAACACATAGTCCATTCAATCCTGTCAAGTCAAGAGCTTGGAGATACAGAGCTCCGGAATCACCCTGATCACTTTCATGTGTATACTTGGATGTCAGTTGTTCAGCTTGATACATTGCTAGCTGTGATGGACAGTAATGCTGCAACAATTAGTGTAATTAGTTGAACTACTTTTTCACTAGCTTGGTGGCAGTGTTGTTTTTTTCTAAATCAAATCTATTTCCTGCGGCTTAGTTACTTTGTTGATCAAGTAGTGCGGTAGTGCCCAGACGAGCTATATTTCCCCACATGAAAGCAGCGGTGCAGAGTAGAGCAGAGATAATGATACTGCTGCCTGCAAACAGGACCAACCCATAGGCTGAGAGTAAGCACACCAACTATCATCAAGTAGTGAGTGAGAAATAGCTTGGTATCTACAGCTGACCAACAGCTTCTAAGTTAAAGAGGACAAGTGTGGTGTAAGACTAGCTGTAATTATGAGTGTGTAGAGTTTAAAAAACATTTCTGAACATCCTCGTGCTGTTGCATCTGCCCAGTATGGGGTCATAGTGCCACAAACATCGTGGAAGTAAGAGGATAGCTGTTCTATGTCTAATACGCCCTCAAGGGAGATAAAACAGTTGCCAGTGTGAAAAATTGCCTGTGTGGGAGAAGCATTGCAGGCAGGAGTGGGGAGGTGAGCAACCATGCTCTTTCATAGTACACAACAATATAGCCTTGTATTGAATCTGCCTAAAGGTGCATTCACACCAAACGTGACTTTGGTGGTTGGCGCAATCCCAGTTGCCTGTCACATGTCCATAAATAGCTCATTTTGTCCCTGTCGCCGTCGCTCAGTGATGTCACACTGCTTGAATTTCACCACAATTATATCATATAATAGGATGTTTAGCTGACATTATTCCAAATGTGTCCTTTTCACTCAGCTACCAACCTAGACACACTGCAGCTGGTGGCCCTGCAGCAGCTGTGAGTTCTCTGTTGATCTGTCTAGGCAGAATTACTGTACTCACAAACTAATGTTGGTGACACAGACTCTATGAACCAGAATAAAAACACTGTGTCAAGGGTGTTTTCACACACCCTCACATGGCTGATTGGCTGTCATGGCAGAGCAACACGCGGTATCACCGAAGGAGTTCAAATTTTCAACTAGGGCAACTGAGCAACCCTCGACCAAGTCGTCCATAGCATGAGGGTTAACCATGCCCCATCATGGCTGTACATTGACCTTACAAGGAGGGTAGTTGCCCAGGTTGCACAAGTCGCGTTTGGTGTGAACGCACCTTTAGAGCCTGCTTTTGTTTAAAATCAATGCTGTAAGGTGCAGTTGTTTGGCGCAGATGTTTAACAAAATTGCACATTTTTTCCATGACCATTGCACATCCTATGCATGTTGCATGCACATTCCACTTTACAAGCATATTGTAAGCATGTTGCTTGCCTGTTGTGCTGCTGTGCTTGCTCGATTAGATGCATCCTTTGTCAGAGGTTACAAGATATCTTTCACAAACAGAGGTCCTTTAAAAAACATTAAGTGGTATGTTTTACTTTTACATTCTAAAAAATCAGCACAAAACAAGTGTAGTTTAGTGTTAAACCTTATTCATCAGGTAATACACTGTACATGAGCTGAAGGAAATAATGAACCAATGTGTTCACTGACTACTCTGCAAGACTGAGCATGAACACACAACAACTTAAGTGGTTGTTCTGCTGTTAGAATGCTCCAGACATCACCTTTGCTTGTCCTCACAGCTTCACTGCATGTGTGTGAACTTTTTTTTGTTTCTTGCAATTCTGTCTTTACTAATGACAAATTGTAATGAAAATATAAAATATTTTTATGACTGTGCACAATGTCTTTGACTCTAACAAGCATTGCTGACCGAGGAGGTCCATCGACCCTGACAGTGTTATTTTGGTGGTTGTGTGCTAAACAGTTTGGCAACCCCTACTGTAAATGTGTTGGGCATTTGAGGAAAGCAACAGAAAATCAAGTCAGTTCTGAGGATAAAAAAGAGGCGTTAATGCTTTTGAGTAAATTTGAAAAAATGGAATGTAAGTCTGCACTTCTCTTCGTTCATTAGGCAACAACAAAAAACAGACTCAGCGTACAAAGGTCTTTTTGGGGGTCAAGGGTGCTCATTTTGCTTAGTGCATATTCTGCCTTTTCCATGAACTAAATGAAAAAATTAATATTAATACGACCAAACATAACAGTGATTAACAAACTTTTTAAAAAAATCAATTTATTCATCGATTATCATTAATAAGAAACCAGTGCTTTCCTGGAAACACGGGCACTCTTTTACTTTACAGTGGCCTCTCATTAATCACCGTTACAGTAAACCAAATACACTTACCAAGCTCAACATGAAAAAACTTGTCTGCTCTGTTCTCGTGAGACATAAAGCTTATTTCTATCTAGGTCTTTGACAAGACAGTATTCAGAAGGTTTTATAGAATATTAACAGCATTTACCTTTTGTTTTTCCACACAGGAAAAGTACCACGACATAATCCTAAATGATCCTACTGTATGGTTTCTTATTGTTGGAGTGGCAGATGCTCGGTCTTTATATACCCTCTTTGATTCACCTCCACTTGCCAAGGGTGGAAATTTCCATGCGGTGAGCTCAACGATGAAGTTTTTAGAGTCCACATTCAGAACAAATTGCTGCTTTATGTGGAGTAATACCTCTTCTATTACACTGTAGACTATAAAAAGATTTTTATGCGCCTCAATTTACCAAAGGATCACTCTCCACCTGCCAAAGTTGAAGCACACATACAAAAGGAAATGACGCTGTAGACTTTACTACAGGAGTGTATGGAAGCAAAGGGCACAGCCTTGACCCTTTTTTTAAACAGAAAATATCCAGTCCCTCTAAAACACTTTTAATCACTCTAACAGTGTTCAGACGGAGTTTGAGGCACTTTGTTCCAAAGTTATATTCTCAGCTTTATATTAAATAGATTTTTATGAAATCTGACAAAGGCACTCACAGATTTGGCATTTTAAAATCAGGCTTCAGCTTGAGCCATTGAGAGGTGAATGAATCAGATTTTAATGGATACAAATGGAGCCAGGGGCTGAGCCTGACAAATTGAGGTTGACGTGTCCTTAAATGACTATTATAGAAGTCAAACTCTGTCAAACATATACCTATCAATAAAGACCACGTTACCTGAGGAAGGTCACTTACACTAAGGACCTGTGTTTGGGGAAGCTGGACAGAGGTTAGAATCAAGTATCCCTGTGGTTTACATTATGATGAAATGATTTCAACTCCAAAACAAAACTGAATTATTGACTTTTTAATGCATTACCTTACTGTTGCATAATAATAAAACAGGTCCCTCTTGAGTGATGCACTCCCTGCAAACTGGCCACAGGCTGGATTAAGCAGGTATATGGATCGTGCCTAGTTTCTTACCACTCCACCAAACCAGCACCCAGATACGTGGCACCCTTGATATTAAATGTAATTGTATATTGACAATTTTTCAGCATACTGAAGGTGTTTTACATTTGCTTGACATATTCCACAATGCCCTATGTGTCATTTAGTATAAAATCAATCCTCACTTTTGACTTCCTCTATCTCCTGTCGTGATTACCTCCTTGTGCACTGTGCACACCATAGACTGCAAAAAACATGGACGTCATGTGGCTGGGCTTAAATCTAAGCCGCCACGAAAACTGCTCCCTCTGGTGACTGGCTGCAGTATAGGTCAACTCTCCGTCTCCCCATTCATCTGGATGGGCCGAAGTGAAACTTCATCAAATTAATACACCTCATAGAAATATTTCTCCCATCCGTATGTTGTGGTGATATGAAAGTATTATTGGGCTGCGCATTTTCCAAGTCCTCTTTTTTCTGAAAAGTTTCTTTTTCATCAGTTATTAGAGTTTAAAAATAACCGCGGTTTACGGCAGCTTCATGATTGTGTACGTTGTATGCTGCGGAGTGTTGCGACCGTTTACGACAGCTGCGTCCGGATTATGGTCCAGATTCTCTACTGGCTGCACAATGGCGGCGCCCTGACGGGGGATATTATGGCTTCAAAACCGTTACATGGTGGAAGGTGGAGCCACGCTATCCAGTTCTTATAATACATTCATGGTGCACACAGCAATATATATATTTGACAGGACAGTTGATAGAGTCTCAAAAGTATGGGAAAATGGGTTGTTATAACATGCAGGAAAGGAGCTACCAGCTAGATTTAAGCCCACTTTAGTATGTCTTTGTTAGTGGGGTGAACATAGCCAAAACACCACTTGCACCCCTAACAAACACTCTTCATTAGCCAAACATTTTAAATGAAAAAGAAAGATATAAATCAATATGACCAGTAAATAATTTAGCCCTGCTCTAGCCCAACCATCTTAATGCCACAGCAGATATCAACATCTTATGTTGTCCTACTATATGTGTTGAGCCTTTGCAAATTCTTGTCTCAGTACCCTGTTCTTAGCTGACAGGAGTGTAACCCAGTGTGATCTTCTGCTGCTATAGTCTATGTGCTTCAAAGCTGGATGTATTGTGTGTTCAAAAATGGTCTTCTGTGTACCAGATAAGTGGTTATTTATCCAGATGTTGTGCTTATGCATCATCTCTCACACTGGCCATTCTCCACCAAACTCTGGCATCAGCAAGGCATTTTGCCAAAGAACTCGGCTCATTAGGTGTTTCATTTGGACCATTCTCTGTCAATCCTTGAAATGACTGTGCACAAGAAATCAGAAGTTCCGGAAATACTAAGACTAGTCTTTTTGCCATGTTCAAAGTCACCTACAGATGGAGCCAACTGAATTTTCCCAGTTTCCTTGGCTGGCCCATGATGTGGAGGTGCTATTACGTACCCACTTTCATGGCTACAATGAGATCACTACAATAATGGGATAAACACGTAACCCGGACTACTTCTATCTGACGAGATATATGAATGAAAAATAAAATCGTCATGGAAAATGGGACTGTTGAGACGTTAAAAACAAAACAAACTTAATCAATCTTTTTTAGACTTCCAGTGGCTGGAAGTTGGTTGAAAATTGGCTGTTAACTGGCTGGAACCTCGGCTGGCATTTGACTGGGAGGAGAAAATTGAAGAGGCTGCATCTGGAAATCTCCCTCTGATTCATGGGTTGAAGTACATGTCTAAGGGTGTTCAGTTGCTGCTATATGATTGGCTGATATTTGTGGTAATGAGCATTTGCAAAGTTGTACTTTATAAAGTAGCTGATGAGAGTTGATTTTAAGTTTGAAATTCAGTGATTGTATTTTAGGGATTCAGTAAAATTGAGTCATCTTTAACCCTTTGGACAGGGGGGAGATAAAACGTTTTACGGGGTGCTGGTTTGGCATAGTGGTTAGCACCCCATGTACTTGCTTCTGCCGGTCCAGGTTCGAATCCCGCCTGTGACCAGTTTGCAGAGTGTCTTCCCCTCCTCCCCCTTTCACAAGCCTATCCACTGTCTCTCTCTTATCAATAAAGGCAAAAAATGCCCAAAAATATACATTTAAAAAAAAAAAAAAATAAAACGTTTTACAAAATACTAGTCTGGAAGGGTTAATGTGACCATTTTGCTGCCCCAGCGGAGTGCAAAACATACTGTTGTAAACATGTTAATACATCTTGCACTAATGTAATAGATTTATTACATCTAAATAAATGTTGTGGCTTAAAAAAGTGCTCAAAGGTTAAACACAGTTGAGGAAATGATTAAGTGTGTGTTCTTTAAAGTACCAAACTACATGGTTAAGCAATGGTCTTGTTGTGCAATTAGCCGATGCAAATGTGAGTTCATTTTCAGGCTCCCTTATCTGCATATTCAGATTGCAGCAGGGTTCTTTAAAAATAGTTCTAATAAATGTGTGAAACCACTAATTGAACTCTGAATAGAAAAGCGTTCATGAGAAAAAATGGGAACAGAAAAATGTAAATTACAGTGTTTCATTATCCCGTCTAATGTGCCCAACATCACAGATTAATACACAGTAATAGCCTAAAACAAGCCAAGTGTGGAATTTTCCTTGAAGCACAGATGCTTTGCATATGTGTGTGTTTATAAAGGTGCACTCTCGCACACATAATTTACACATACTGCATTTGTATAAATCCAATTCATTGTCGGTGCATGCCTGTTTGCTTGTCCTTGCGATGGAAAATGGGTGTGCCCCTCGTTTTTGTTTGAGGTGTTGGCCTGAGCCTCCACTCCACTGTGACTTGAACAATATTTTCCCGGAGCCATGTTTTCATAGGGTGTCTTGGGTAATAACAGTCATTGCAGTAATAATAGGAATAATACTAACACTTGTGCTATTGTGTTGCAGAAATGGCCTCACCCTCAGTGCTATTTACACCGACTGGCTTGATCGACCTGGGATACCAGAGGTATGAAGAGCCCCTCTGATTTTAAAACATACGTTATTTTTGTATACAAACTTTTATTATGCTGTTTTTTTATAAACACAATCCATCCTACAGCCCGATCTGTTACTATATATTAACATTATCAAACACAAAGCTAAAATTGTCATTGATTTTACAATATATGCTTGGAGTTTAGCACTTAGAGTGTGTGATGTTTTTGTCTATCAAATTAGCAGAGATGGGGGCATCTGTTTGATGCATAGCTGTTATTTTGGAGTTGAGGTGAATATAGTTGAAGCAGTTTCTGCTTGACTCTTCTGCACATGGCCCATGCATGCATAGGGGGATAATTTCTCAGACGTGTCCTCACTAGACTGGTTCTAAGTTGTTGAGGGGATTAAATCACACTGAACTTGCTGAGGGAGCATTTCTGTGTGCTTAAAGTAATTAGTTTAAGGTATGTACACATCTACCACCTGTATATTATTGTGAAATAACATTAGCTTTTTCAGTGAAGTGCTGTTCAATGAGTGGGACTAATATTGTTTTAATCACACAGGTGTAATGGACATATGGGCAAAAGTCACACTGTAAGATGTGCGATGTAGTAACATGTATTGACAGTAGTAATTGCCATGTTATAACAAAACTTAGAGCATATTTTCACGGCACCATTGGTCTTTATTAAAAGCAAAATTTCCACTTCTTTTTCTTGGCAATCCGAAGTACAGTGAATGCAGTTTGTGTTTTCTGCATTAAAAAGCAGTGTTACACTTCAACAGGGGACCATATTAACTGGTGACGCTAAGATGTTTTTTCTTTCTTTGGCCTTTTTAAAAGTCATAAGTATAAAATTTTCTGTAATGATACTTTCATTAGGACATTTTATTTCTTCAAAGCCTTAACATGAACATGATGGACTGACTTTATGAGTGGACATTCTAATATGTTCAGATGTGTCCAGAAAAAATGACCTTTAAAAAAAGACTAGTGGTGAATTCCAATTCCTCCCTTAACCCTCAATCTTAACCCTCAATCTCAAAAATGCGCGATCCCGTGAAGTGCCAGTGCTGTCCTGATTCTCAGAATGTTAAGTTGAGGGACAAGTTTGAGGGCTGTACGGCCCCTCAAATTGAGATTTTCTGGCACCACCCTTGGGAGTAAGGGCTACCCAGAATGCATTGCGTATTTTCACCAGCTTCACCACAACCAAGATGGCGTCCAAAGCGGCGAAAAAAACGAGCTACAAATGTAAGTATTTTCGTCAATATGAAATAGAAATATATTACGAAAAACAATTGTATCATCTTATTTAAGCCCTCTTCACGGATTATTGACCTCATTGTTGCATAACATTCATTTTATTTGAGGATGTTTGCCAGCCGGACTGGCGGTCCCGGTGGTCCCGGTTTCAGTGCACAGCCTCATACATAACCTAAAGTTACGGTAGTGGAGATGGATGGAACATTTCGTCATTGTTGCAGGAGTCGGCGGAAATGGACCATGGATGACAGAAATGGCTTCTTCTTTATTTTTTTTAAATTGGCAGACTGAATGCAGCTTGGGCAGAGTGCTGCCCTCACAGTCTGAAGACGTAACTGCATTTAAGGGGTGTCCCATTTGTAAGTCACAAAATAGCCCTTAACACTTGGTTTTGAGTGTCACTGAGATTGAGGGTTGAGAATGAGGGTTAAGATTGAGGGTTAAGGGAGGAATTGGAATTCACCCTAGCATACTGAGGTCATTTTTACATTGAGGACAACAACCATGGCAGAAAATGTGTAAATAACTTTTGATTTGAAGTAAAATTTGTTTGCCTCTTCATTGATATAGATACACATCTTATAAAAAAGTAATGTATTTATTAAGTTTTTAACATTAGCTTATACCAATGACATTTCCAGTGTTTTTATTTGTTTTTGCAGATAACTGAAGTCAAAGGCTTACCTCATTCCTTAAGGCAAATATTTCTGTAAATTAGACACAGATGAAGATCAAAACAAGAACAACTTAGCCCCCTTTAAAGAGGGCCACCTGAGAATGAGCAGCCAAAATGTTATTGATAAGAGTAATGGGTGACAAATCATGCCTGTATCATTTGCTGAAGAATGAACCATATTATTACAGTGAATTGTCTCTGTGAACTATGTAACCACAGTCTAATAGTTGGTGCTTCTTTCTTCTTCTAAACTAGGAGCATGGGTTTCTTGGCAGTGAGAGGACTGTTAGAAAGGAGGCATTTCCAACCATTTTGTTAAGGAATGTATAGAGCTATAAAGATATCCATAAAACCAGTGATCCACATCATTATAGCTTTTTTCTCTAACCCATCATCTGAGGCAGCGGAGGGTAAATGGCGTCCCTCCCACTCCCATAATGCAGCCAGCCAGTCAATTTCATATATGAAAAAAAAAAGAACTATTCCCCAGGAAACATTGTTGAATCTTCAAGGAAAAAAATCAGAATATCAATATGTTAAAGAAATTGATCTATTACTGTTTAAAGCTTTGAACATGCATTTGTATGGGACAATATACTCAACTAACCAGTAAAATGCACTTTAACAGGATTTGAATTCTGTGTTGTTAATCAAATTAAGTATTACCTCTTGCATTAAATCCAGAAGATAAAAAGGTTGATATAATACCTCCTTGTTATATCTGTAGAGTTCTTCTTGTATATTTACAAAAAAAAATACAATGGTGAGTGTGAGCACTACAGTTCAGTCCCTTATGAAATGAGGTAGGGGAGAAAAATCAATTCACATAAGTATCGGGATTTTTTGTTTGACGATATTTAAATTGATTTTTTTTGTTCAAAAATCATTTTTTTCCCGAATTTAAATGCTTCATTTAAGTCTGTGTTAATAAGTCACTTTTAAATGAAATCCTGGCTTTTGAAGAGAGAGTATAAACAGCTGGTTAAAATATATTGCTGAATAAATCCTAAAAACGGACTCACATGTGATGTGTATCTTTCCTGATATAGCCTGTTGGCATCATCATTGTTCATATTTTTCGCTGGTGTTAAAAAAGGCTAACTAAAGATTGCAAAAATTGGCAGTATCGTAGAATTGCAATTTACATCAAATCAGCACGTAACAAATAATAAAAAATTGAATCAGGTGAAAAGGGTATCGTTCCAGCCCTAAAATGAGAGCAGTTCTAATCTGGTCCTCTTTGTAAGTAGATTTGCCCATCCCTGATCTATGGTATTTGTTTTTCTGCAGCATCTTTTTTAATAAGTTATTAAGTGGAAGCACAACTTCCCTTTACTCTAATTTTATTTTTATTTTTATTTTACTGTCTGCGCTTCTTACCATTTCAGGAGATTAAAAAACACAAATGAAATCTGTTTACAGCAGTTCAGAGCCTCATAATGACGCCTTTAGCTGCAGGTTTGACCCCCTGAGTACTCCTTTGATGTATTCTCTGTTAGTCCCCTCTCCTTATATTTTATCTTTCTTTACAAAACTTACAGAATGTTGAATGTGAACACCTGGGTCACTGTTTTCATACTCTACACATTGAGCTGAACTTATTTGTGTTTGTCTGGGAGGTCAAGTTAAAAATAGTTTCAGTAAAAGATGTCAGCTGCACATATTGCTTTAAAAGTGCTATACAAATAAAGTGTATTACTATTATTATTATATTATTATTTCCAACTCTTGAATCTAGCTGAGCCTTTCAAAGTACAGTTTAAAACATCTACATTAAAAATTTAAAAGAGCCATACTAAAAATATGAAAACGCAATGAATGCATCGAAACATTGAAATACAGACATTTTATTAACTGCTATCAAATGGCAATTTACAAAAACAAAGGATAAAAAAAATGATTACTTTTTCATTTGATTTATAGCCAGCACTTTACCTGGTTTTGTTGAAAAAATTTCAGCTCTTCAGTAGTTTTATTTCTGCTGGTAATGTGTCCCAGAGTTTTCAGCCTTTATGATAAAGCTGACTGTACAAACCCCAATGCCAATGAAGTTGGGACACTGTGTAAGATATAAATGAAAACTGAATACAATGGCTTGCAAACCTCTTTTTGATCTATATTAAATTAAGTTCACTACAAAGAAAAGGTATTTAATGTGCAAACTAATAAAGTTCGTTTTGTAAATAGTCACTCATTTTGAATTGGAGCCTGCAACACATTAAAAAGCTGGGACAGGATCATGCTTACCACTGTGTTGCATCACCTTTCCTTTTAACAAAATTTGATAAGCATTTTGGGACTGAGGACTGAAGCTTTGTGGGTGGAATTCTTTCCCAGCTTTGCGGGGTCTCCATTGGTGTATTTTGTGCTTCATTTTGCCAAATCTTTTCAATTGAAGGCAGGTCTGGTCTGTAGGAAGGCCAGTCCATTACCTGTTCTTTATTACTGCTGTTGTAACACATGCAGAATGTGGCTTGCTGAAATAAGCAGGGACGTCCCTGAAATGACTTTTCTTGGCAGTGTGTGTTGCTCCAAAACCTGTGAAGCTACATTCTGGCATTACTTCTAACTGTAGGTAACTGAAAAACAGTAAATAGTGATTCAGTTGGATTTCAAATACTTGATTCACAAGGGTGAAGCTGTCATGTTTGAATCGAGTACAAAAACCAGCAGTATTAAATTTAATTTTCATGTGTGATGTATTTTCTGTGAGTGTATTATAAGCTCTGAGATTTCTGGAGCAGTAAGGCATTTTTCTCTGTATTTTTACAGCTGTAAATAGCAGTGTAATGATGCCAATATAATGAAAATGATGTCTCTTATTAGGAGTCGATAGCTGTAAGTACATAAATCCTACATCTTAAATGAGGTGTGACAGTTTGCCTCTGGGTATTTTGAAGCTCCCAGACAGCGATGTCTCTCCACGATAACAGCAGAAAACCTTACAGCAACACCAGCAAATGTTTTAAAGGTAAATTTGTGGAGTATATATCATGATGACATTAATGATAGACTTAAGGCAAGCCAGGTTGAGGCAAGTTTAGAACACAATTCCTCATCTGGGTCTCACAGAACGTTAAAACACCTGAAAAAAAAAGTAAATATATGTGAGATTAATTTTACTTTTTAAAACAGACCAATAAAAAATTATGAAAACAACAGAAGTAAAGAAAATGTCTAAAATAATGTTTGAAACATAATAGGTAGGCATGTAGTGTCAGAGTAACAGTCACTAATGGCTCTTTTCCACTAGCACGCCTTGGCCCTACTCTACTCGGCCCTACTCGATTTGCAGCGTGTTTCCACTAGCCTGGTACCTCCTAAAACAAGCTAGTTTTCGTACCTACTCCACTCTGGTTCCAAGCGAGCTGAGTCAATACTAAAAGATGACGTCACTGACTGCCGGCTACTGATTGATCAGACAATGTCGTCATCCATGAGTCATGAGCGCGACGACCTAGCATGCTAGCAGTAGCTACCATTAGCTTACCCTCATACGTCTTTTCTTTGCAGCTCGATTGCTCTCGTCCTCGGCTTCATTCTGTTGTATAGCTTCCAAAACTCTCCTGTGCTTCTCAAGGGGTATTTCTTCTTGCCACCTGCAGCCTTCTTCTGCTTTCCTTTTTTACTCAGTTTGTGACAAAAAGCCACAGATTGTGGTGTCGCGCTCAAAATGACGTCATCGCAGTGCTGCTCAATTGTTTCCAGCAACACTGCACCCCGTTGGGCAGGTGACTGGGGCTATTGGAAAAGCAGCACAAGGTGAGTAGAGTAGACCCGGGTAGAGTCGAGTAGAGTAGAGTAGTAGGGCTAATGGAAAAGGGCCATTAGTAGTAGAGGTTGTTTTAAAAAACAGAATCTGTCAAAATATATATACCTGTTTGATGCTGAAGCAAAAAACAAGGCATTTAGCTCCCAGTGTCAGCTAGGATCATGTTTATAATAAACACAAATCTCTAACAAACTTCCTTCCTTTGTCTCAATTGCACAACTACTTCGACAACATTTGCTGATGGTAGCAGCAGTCTCTATTAGTACTGATAGTGTTCCCCCCTAACTTTGGAAAGCATTCTTTTTATTTGTTAATGGGTTGAATTCCCAGGTGATCAAATCATCTAGAATGCAGTTTTTTTATAGACCTAAAGTTCAGGAAACAGAATAAAAAAATACTATTAAGGATATCTGGTGACACTGTTGTAGGCACCTATAGCACACTATGTTCATAAAATTCAGGCCACAGTGTAATCCAGCTCACCAAAAGGACTTAGCTTGAGTGAAAGTTTGCTTAACTTCAAGAAGTCCAGCATTGGTTGGACTGTAGACGTTTATATTAGGATCATTACCTAAATCTGTTGACTTCTCCCTTGTGCTATGACAAACATCCACAGAAGGTTAATCAAACTGAAAACACTGGCAAAAAACTGAACCTCCTTGGGTGGGTAAAAAAATCATTTAATTTAGAACTATTCTGATTTGTACTTGTATGCTTTGCACTTTTCTTTAAAGGCAAAAAAATCATGTGAAATGAAACTGAATGGACCTCCTCTGCTCTTAATTTAATTCAACTCAAGAAGCTTTACTGGCATGGAAGTTGTGACAAACAATATTGCCAACACATCATATAAAATAGGTAAATATTATTGCATTGATTTGTAGTTATCATTATTAGGAAAACATACTAAATTAAAACGCTGCTAACCATTAACATTTTGAATTATTCACAGTAAATTACTTTTAGTCACAAATACTGTACATTAGTACAAAGAAAATAAGGGGACATAAATTGTTTGACATTTAATCAAATATTGAGTCCTGACAAACTTTGAGTATAATTCAAAATGAGAATGAATGATTACATGACATTTTACTGTAAAGTTATACTCATTTTATGACATTCGGAGACATAGTCAGCTGACAGGTGAACAGCAGACCTCTCCCCTTCCAATTTTTATCCATATTTCTTCTTGAATATTAAACATCCAGAGATTTCATTGTTACATTTTTGGGAAAATGTTTCTCTAATTTTTAAGCATTTTGGTCAGCTGATGAGGAAATTGGTTTCTTTTTCCACCTGTCCTGTTTGACAGTGCACATTCTCTCTCTGCTGACACTGGAGGGTTCAAAAGAAGACTGAAAGCTGATAACATTAATTTTTTTAAAAAGTTGACGGACTAAAAGACACTAGTAAGCATTAATTGAACAAAAACTGTGCATTAGTCTATTTCAGTGCAGTTAAATCAGAACCATCACCTTTGCCTTCAGACTGCTGCTGTATCTGGACAAGGTTAGCAGCTCTGTCTCCGGCCTTTAATCCAAAATAAGCCCACGGTCAGAGATAGATACTAGATACTCACACACCCACTCACACTATCAATCCACTTTAACAGCTTCTTCATTTCTCTCATCTCCATGGTAACTGATCTTAATTACCTCTGTGTGAGTGTGTGTGTGTGCATGTTTGTGCGTGTCTTTGTGAAGCTGTCTGGGAACCTTCACCTTCAGATTATGTGATGATGTAACTGGAGCCTTTCAGGGGGCCTCTGGGGGCTGCATGCAGGGGCTGCTGTTTTCTCACACCTGATTGGGTGATGATAGCTCCGGCTAAAGTGTTTTCTCGCTGAGGCTTTTTTCTGAAAATGTTTGATGTGCCAGTCACCTGCTAATAAGATCAGCCGGATCGATTGAAGCATTTTACAAATGCGAGTGCTTATCTATTATGTATACAAGACACAAACACATTTATAAGTCCCCCCTCTCTCTTTCTCTCTCAGCCTTCTATCCATCGCTCCACAGTGTGCGTGAATTGGAGAAAGGCAGGAAATGGCCTGGCCTAATAATAAACAATGACATTCAGCGATCCCGGAGTAGGAGATGTGAAATGGGAAGGCCGCTGTCAGTTTATTTTCGACTTCAGTGTTTAGATGAGTAAGCACTCCCTTTGGGATGAAAGATCATGGCTGAGAAACT
This sequence comes from Scarus forsteni, assembly GCA_036419115.1. NCBI lineage: Eukaryota > Metazoa > Chordata > Actinopteri > Labriformes > Labridae > Scarus > Scarus forsteni. Next base: position 16,627,820 of record JAZDUH010000066.1, read on the forward strand.
TTGTTTAAATTAAGACTACCCTTGATTCGCCTGTCAGGACCATATTTTCTTTGATTCTACATTTTCTTTAGATCATTTATGTGGTTATTAACCCATAATCTTTTCACATTTTTCTGAAGACAGTCCAGGCTCATCACAAAGGATGAGAAGCCATACATGAAAAAACACTTGGAATCAGTAAATATGAGATTTGGCAGTAAGTGACGACTTTAGTTAACTGGTAGCTTCTGATTGAGGTGCTTTTGTTTTTGCCAAGGCGTCAGTATGATTAGAAAAGAGTGTGCTTGAGTTGATCCAAAACTTATGATCAAAGGAAAAGTGGAAGCCAATTTGTGGAGACATTTTATAACAAATTGAAGGAAACCAATATTTTTTAGAATAGCATGGAATAGTTCCTTATTGTCAGCATATAAACACTTGTTTGGCAAGAGAATTTGTAAGCTGAAACATAGTTTGGCATCCTCTATGGCAGCATGAAAGAAAAACTAAAACACTTAAAATAGACAAGTTATAAATTTAATTAAGATAACTAGAGGAAAAATTTAAGATTTTTATGTACAATATTGTACATCAGGGCATTTAGAATCAGTGAAAGTGGCTTGTACAAAGTGTCTAGAACATACACACAAAGAAGGTGAATACACATTACAACAATAAAAGTGACATTAGAATTAATTAGGTAATAACACAGTATTTTTTGGAAAAATTTGGCACAGATTGGCACACATGGCCAGGCCACTGATAGTCTTGGGTATCTTGTAGCGAGTGCCTGGCAGTGAACTTAAGACGTTGCTTATTGGAAATGACATGAGTTGTGGGTGAATACCCAACCTTTGGTACATAACGCTTGGTGTGTCTGTGATCCACATGATTTTGTCTTCTTCGGCATAGTTTCATTATTTAATCCTATGTGTCAAATTTAGCATAATTACAAATAATTCAGACAGAAGGGCTGCTTTTACACCTGTAATGTTTGGGAGAGATGTTTCCAAACAAATGGGAATTCCCTTTTTTGCTTATTTGCTTAGCTACATTTGGACACAGCTGCTGCATTCTGTTTTGGTACAAATTGATCTTGCAGAGATTGCCTGGTAGAGAGGGTCCCAGCTTTGTGCCTAGCCCACATAGACTAATGTGTTAAATCATCCCATTGTCATAGTGCGATAGGTAGCAGCAGAAAACTGGAGAACTGAATGCCGAAAAAGTGTTTAAACTGTGAGATAAATAAAGAACAAGTATTGACTTGAAACAAGAGAGGCAATGAATATGTGATACACTTATATGATGGGCTTGTCTACTTGGCCAAAGTTATTACAACTTCTGTTCTTTTTGTAAAAAGAAAACATGAAGGAAGAGGTGTTAAACACACTTGAAACTGAGGGTTTCAGAAATCTCAGAAGCAATAAAGATTTGAAACCTTCGCTCACCATGTAGTTTGGCTGCTGCCTTTTATAGGAAGGGATAATGATAGGGAGTCTAAAGGGTACATGCACCAGGACTTGGAATTATCACACAGAAACAAAGAAAAAAAACACTAACCAGGAGTTCTGCCACCTTTTACGTTTTCTTGTTAAATGCTTCTTGGATGATTTTTTTTAATCTGTTGTTGCAACATTTTGGGCCATATTGATTCTGTAACATCTGTATAACAGTATTTATAGGCAAAGTGTAAGTGATGATGTATGGCTGTATTGATTATATAAAACCCACTTCCCAACATGAAAGGTGATCAATATCACTGTTAAAAATGGACATAAGTGGTTTTGCCCTGACAGCAGCTGTATGCTATTGTTGTATGAATTTCATATTATATGCTAACTTATAATTATTTTAGGGATATTACAATATCCTAAATATTCCTTTTATGTACATAATACAGCAGTGTCTGTGATTAACTTCTTAATCTTCCTAGTTCATCATTGAGTACTTTTAACAGTTATAATAGACCAAGATTTCACAATTACTCAAACTTAACTCCATCATTCACTACTCCTCTGGGCAGAAATTTGATTTGGGTTTTACCTCCAGGTTTTAAACCAGAGCCGCTTAGAAAGAGCTAAATTGGCTGATAAGACAAAGAAAAAGCGCCAATTACTGCAGCTCAACTCTCTGAGATGAATAAATGGGCTGGCTGTCAAACTCAGTACCTCTCTGGGTACAGCCGCTCATCTGTGTGTGCAGCATTTAAGATTGTAGTAAACTAGAAAACTCTCCATGTTGTCATCAATTTCTGGTTGAATTAGGTTCTTCTGTCTTCAGTTTTTATGGAAAATGTTTGATATATATTCTAAAACTACTTTGTAATTAATAAATGTGGATCAGATGTTTCAGATGTGTCAGAATGTTAACACGAACAGTGATAGTTTGTTTGGCAGTTGTGTATCCATCCATTTATCCAATTAAATCATCATTGATAATAACTAGCTTTTGCTCCTTTTCTCTTCTGCTGAGATCATTTCTACATGATTGTCATGCTGTCAGGACATTTACCTTTGACACAAGAGTAGCCAAATTCTAATTTTAACAACACTTAATTATATCAAGGCAACATAAAGAAAATTCTAAGATACTTGTTTTTCCACATCAATCACTTCTGGTATATTCAGCAAACAGTGACAACAGATTATTTTAGCCATTTTCTGATGATGTCAAGTTTTTTATCTTGTATATCAAGAGTTGTAAAGCACACAACAGAAAGAAATAGTCCCAGCTTTCCTCATTTTGGACAGAAGTGCCACGGTATGTCTTGGTCTGGACCATCAGAATGATTAGAATACTGTTGTTTGTTTTTATTCTTCATTGTTCAGAAGTTTAGAATGTTCTTGTTAAAGAAAAATGACTTTTGTTAAGAACAAAAAGCCCATTTATGTTAAGAAAATTGAATATATATATAAAACCGTATTAAGTAGGTCTGTTATTAAACAAAAAAATAATACTAATCCTTCCCCTTTTCACATACTGCGTACCCGTGATCTTCCTCTGTTCTTACTGTGTCTGAGATGCTCTGTTGGAGCTCGTACCACATTAAGGCTCCAAATCCCACACTGGCCTAGTCCAGGGATGTCCAAACTATTTATCGACCCTAAGCAATGTAAAAATACAAAATTACATTTGGCCCTCATTAGACCTTTTTTTGTTATTTTTGCTTGACTCATCAATAATGGTGAATCAAATCTGTAAGCAAAAAGGATGCATTTTGGCCATTTTCTCCCATTATTTCTCAAACACCACCATTCATTCAGCTACTTTCATTTAGTTTGCACTTGTTTTGTGCATGAACGTGAAGTTTTGGTGTTATCTTCTTCCCTCTCTATTGTTTAGAGCTTATTTTTTTTCATTCTCATCATGACACGAGGCAGACAAGAGTAACCAGAGCCACCTGAAATCTGCCTGACCAGCTCTAGATCCTTTAGTTTCATACTTCAGAGGTGAGGTATAGCAAGTGGCCTTTTAACACTTTTATTTCTCAGCATGTGGCCCTTACAGAAAAAATAAAAAAGTTTTAGTTTGTTCTTACTTATCAAATTGTCTACACTGATAATAGGACAGTTTAGTGAAGTTCTGTGTTTAAAGCAGCTTTACATTCCTTCTACAGCTGGTTCTCTGCACTGTGCTCGCCCCTCAAGCCAATTGGCTTGAATCATTAACAAAACAATGGTAGGATGTCATACTGGTAGGAAACTGCAAATACTAAAAGGAGTTGTGGAGCTCTTGAGGTAATAAAAAAGAAAACATCTGAAAGCTGTTCTTGAATGATCAAAATTTGTGGTGATCCAATTTTGAACATATTTAACAAATACTCTTATATTCATAGAAATACATCCTGGAATAGAAAAAGTATTTTGCAGTGATTTTTCCAACTCATTACCTTGACAGACCTCTAGTTAGAAAGAGGGTGTTAGTCCAAGAAGGCCTCTCACTGAAGTCACAAATGGGGGCTTTAATGCCACTTTGCAAATGTCATCCAAAGAATACAATAATACATCTCAGATTTTGGCAGGTTTTTGGGGTTGATTTTGGGCTGGAGCACTTTCCAGCTGTCATTGTGTGAGAGGTGGGTACAACCTGGACCGATCAGCAGACAAACACAGGGCCAGCTGTCAGAGACAAAACAGCCAAAAACTCAAAGCCAAGGGCAATTTAGGGACACAATTCAACCTAACAAGCATGTCATTGGTCTGTGAGAGGACACAAAACCACCTGAAGAAAACTGGTGCATGCACAGGGAGAGCGTGCAAACTCACAGAAAGGCCCCAGCTGACCCTGGAGCTCTACTTGCAGCACCATGATGTGGCCTGTTTCAGCATACTTGGCCCTAGTTGAAAAAAAGTTAAAGCACCACAGCACCATTGCACACATATTACTTGTCAAGAAGCACAGTGTACCCATGCATGTTGGGTTTCAGTAAGTTTAAGGGCTTAGATAATTCCTTACATTTCTTTCATGCCTCATGTGCTGTCTCAGATATTCATACCAGTGATATATAGTTACAGTTCTGTACAAATACTCACCAAACTGTGTATTGATCTCAGCTGGAGATATTGTGTCTTGCTCAGACACATTACAAATGACTCGGTTAACCTGAAGGATTTATCTGCTCCTCATGTGTGTTTATGAGTGAAAGGTGTAACTCCTGAACTTCCACACAGCATATCTAATATTGATCCACTAGAGAGACATTACAGAGACGAGGGCGCAGGCTAAAAAGAGAGTTTGAGGTAGACAAAAGCCTTGCTATTCAGGGAATGGTAGTGGGGATCCAGGCAGCGAAAGAGCTATGTGTGGTATCTTGTTACACAATGCCAATTTACTGCTTCAACACTCACTCCATTCTAAACAACCCACTCTAACACCTCCCTCTCTCTCTCTTTACCTCTCTGTGTGTTTATTATTGCTCCTGGAGTACTTGTCTTATACTATACATAGAAAAATGTCTAAGAATAAAGTTAAGCAGCAAACCTTGATTGATGATATGTAGTGTTCGGTTTTCATGATACCATAGTTTTAAGACTCATCTGTGCTGCGTTTATATATAGAAATGGTTCAAACATTTTTAACTGTGCAACTGTATGTCCCCATATAGTCCCACACATCTTTAACATCTGGATGGAAGTTCAAAGATTCTTTCGTTTGAAGGCACAGTTATATGTTTGTAACTTTTAACAAACCTGCCAAATAGAGTATTCTCCTTCGTTGTGGTTTGGCAGTAGGGATGGGAATCAAAAATCAGTTCAGGTTGGGAATCGACAACAACTCCCTCATGAATTGATATCATCCTCTTTTGGCTCATTCCCTTCTTCAATCCTTCCAATTTATTCTGCATGCTTTGCAGATAGATAGATAGATAGATAGATAGATAGATAGATAGATAGATAGATAGATAGATAGATAGATAGATAGATAGATAGATAGATAGACAGACAGGCAGACAGACAGACAGACAGACAGATAACTTTATTGTCCCAATTGGGAAATTCATTTTCACAGCCTGCCAAACAAGAAGGACATATACAACAAGAAAAACATACCGTAAGGGAAACAGACACCACATGCAAAATCATACAAAAACCCCCCACAGAAAACCATAGAGGACATCGTGCTCTCATCAGAACTACTCAGCAGAAAATTCAACAAGAAGTCAAAAGTTATGACAAGAAGGGGGCAGAAGGGGTCAAAGTTTTGTCTTAATTTTTGACAAAACTGTGCTTACTGCACAAGAGTGCTACATGTTTTACATCTTTATTACTGAAAACCATTTAATCCAACTCTTTTCCACAAAGAAAATCAGTAGGAATCGATAAAGGATTTGTTTAAGAATTGAGTTGATAAGTAGAACCAGTCATGGCATTGGTATTTAGAGGATCTTATCAATTCCCGTCCCTATTTTACGCAGCCCCCAGAATTTTCACTGGTGTTGATATTTGGATTGTATACTTCCAGGGAATTTTCAGAAATAAGGACAAAATGAAGTTTTCAGAAAAAAAGACTCTGTCCTTAATGGCATCAACCATGTTGGGTTGGGACCAATGTGTTTGTTTTAACCACATATATTTATCTAGGCCGTAAAAACAATCCATTTGCTGCACAAAACCATGTAACCTCCAGGGCTTGTAGCCAGCCTTAGGTGGACACTGAAGGAACTGAAGTTTGAGGCTCTTCAGCTTGGGCTTCGTTTTTCCAGCTCTGAAGGTTGCCACTAGGATATTGCTTACTTATATCCCTTTCAGACTGGCCAAAAAGCCCTTTTTACCTGGTAACAATCGGCGCCTGTCGACAGTTTGAAAGGGTTTAATCCACATTTCAATCCGGGTTGACTTATCCTGCAAGTGACACAGTTTTTTATCAGCTCGCCTCTGATTGGCTTCAGTGGGAATTTCACAACCTGGGTCACCCCGCTAACTTACGGATGATGTCGGCATAACGTACCCATGGCTTAATATCACACCTGCTCCTTCCGTCTGTAACCTATGTGACTCTGTGGCATCTCAGCAACTAATTTCATTCACCTTTGTATCATCAGTGCTGAGTTTGTACTTTTTTAAAGAGGGACAAAAGTACAAAGTCCAGAAAACAGTCAACTTCTTCCTTTCTATTGATTACATGGCTGTGTTTCGTTGCGCTGATGATTTCATCAGAATGATGACATCAGCTTGATATACCAGAGGAAAAAAACAGCCACACAGCTCGTCTGCTGCCGATTAAACCCTTTGGGCAAAGAGTCACTTGTCGATTGTTAATGGGTTAACCCGCACTGAAAAAGCCTGCGTTGACCCGCTTATTTTAGTGTGAAAGCGGTAACAGATGGCCTGGTAAGATATTCAAGGTCTTGGATCAGAGGTAACCATGCAGTGCAGTTGGATCTGCTTGATTTATTCTCTGTAAAGTCAGATCTATCTTTACAAGTTCCAAGCTACAACAATCGTGCTCGGCCCAATGTGGGACAGCCCAATCAGCTTAGTTTAAAGTGACCGCCTGTATAGAGATTAGCATAGATGCTAACAGCTTCATTAGCATCTTTATCAAATCAGGACCAAATCTGTTTATTCAAAGAAGAACAAACAATAACACTGGAAGCATTTTGCCATAAAAAGGGTATTTCTGCTCCATTTCTTGGATGTTTAGGAAAGAGTTTGTCCTACAAAATGGCTCGTGTTTTGTATTTACACTGCAGCTGTAGGGCCTCCTCCACATCCCTCCTCTCCTCCACTCTTCCTACTTTTCTTTCTTGTCCTCTGGAGTTTCCATCAGAGGTTCAATTGATCTGGCTTCCTCCTACTACATCATCTAGTTGGTTTGAATGAATGTGATTGACAGAGTGATCTTCCATTCACCTGCTGGATATGCTTTTGAAGGTCCAGGTGGACCAGTGTAATGTTCTGAATTGTACATATGATATGTCTGGTTAAGTCAAAAGTAAAGGTCATGGACTGTCATGACCTTGACCTCAATGTTGTAAAATTCAAGATCACAAAAACCCAGCAAAGACCACTTGGTGTAAACACATCTTTAGATACATACTGTAGCTTCATTGAGCTTCAATGCTATCCCAGACTTTTCACTGCTCAATAAATAGGATTGAATTGTTGATAAATGTTTGTCATGAAAACATATTGATCATTATGACTGCCTCAGTGTGGAGTGTTTCCTGATTTGTGACACTCAGGCATGTCTCATTTTTCTGTCTATGTTTGTGTGCGGCTGCATAAGTGGGTGATTGGTGTGACATTACAAACACGTTGCATCCTCTCCTGTCTGTCTCTTAGCTGATGCACACAAACACTAACAAACACACATAGCCGAACACACACGAGCCTCACCGTCATCGCTCTGATATGTGATTCACATCACTCCAGCTCCTGCTCTGCTGAAAGCCTTAATAAGGTTAGAGAGTAAGTGCTTTGTGTTTGTGCCTACTAGCTCCCTCTCCCTCGCTCTCTCTGTGTAGGTGTGTGTGTTTGTCTGTTCCCTAGTTTCTAGTTGTTGAGATTTTTTCCTCCCCCCTCCTTCTCCTCCTCCACATCTCTCCTCTCCTCCACTCTTCCTCCTTTTCTCTCTCATCCTCCGGAGTTTCCGTCAGAGGAACAAGTGATCTGGCTTCCACCTCCTCCTCCTCCTCCTCTTCCCTTTCCTCCCACCTCTCTCTCCCCCTCCCCTTCCTGCGCTCTCTCTCTCTCCTCTCTCTCTTTTCTCTCTCTCTCTTTCTGCCTCTGCAAAGCATTCCACTCTGTCCCGATCACTTGCCCCCGGCTCACTGCTTTCTCCTCTCTCTTGTCGTTTGTTCAGTGGCTGTACGAAAGGAGCGCCGTGTGGTCACAGGCGAGACTGGTGGACGAAGTCAAAGCAGAGGTAAGCACTCTCTCTGATCTCCTTCTCTCACCCTTTACTGTCCTCTTCTTCATGTCTTCAGGGAGTGGCAGACAGGCAGCTCAAATCTGAAATCTTTCACCCCAGACTCCATGATTTGATTGCCATATGATCTCATTACCATCTTCCCTTCATTCAGTCACTCTGCCTCTGTTTTTTCCTCTCTCTCTCATTCACACGCTCCGTCCCACCTTGTTTGATAGATACCATCTCTTATCTTTACCTCTCTTCCTCCTCCATCTACCTCTCCTTCGCTTCAGTCTCTCCCTCCGTCTGTGTCTGAGCGAAGTGCGGCACACAGCGCTGTACATCTGTTGCGTGTCATTCTCTGCTGCCTATCAGATTTCCCATAAAGCTGCCCTTGTTGTTCTTCCACAAGCTCTGCGTTCAGTCACAGATCTTGTCATTTATACTTTCTTTTAAGTCAGGCCAGATCTCACATCGGGAAATTCTTTTTGAAGTGTGTTTTGAGCACCTTTAAACAAAAGAATAAATCTATGATAATAAAACTTTTTGCCCCCTTTAGGTGCTCAGAGACCTGAACTCCACTTGTACTCCAGTTAGGGCTGGGCGATATGGGCTGAAAAGATATTTGATTGTTTTTGTGCTTAATGACAACACGTAATATATATATATATATAGCAATAACAATTGTTTTTACATTCACATATATTTAAGTTAAGTAGAATTCTGTAGAAAATAAAAAATGAACTCTTTCTTACCACTTCAGCTAAACAGATGCACAGATGGGCATCGAAAGATGTCAAAAAAACTGTGAGTCATTCTCCAAATTACATGAAGCCATTGGAAATGTTTTCATATATGAAGGTTGCCATCATTTTTCACCATCTTTTTTCAGATGACGATATAACTATTACTGTCAAATGTTTAAAACCTCCTCTGATAACCCGATATGTTTACTGCGGAGGTCCTAGCAACCTGTTTTATGGAACTAATAAACACTTCACAGAAACAAAAGAAGTCTTTGTTACAAGCTGGAACGTTGCAGAATCCATCCTGTAACAGTAAACTGATATATGCCCAGTGCACTTCGTCATTAACACCTCTTTCCTTCCTTTTTTCTCTTTTTTCTTTTTGCTTGATCAAGTGCAACATCATGATTGAATGATGTTTTGTAAAAGTTTTTATGTTAAAAGAAAGAGAGCTCTTAAATCCCGTAATGTCGTGTGTTTTAAAATGATAAAATCATCATAGCCAATAAAGAGCATGTAAGCACTGTTGAAGAAGCACATATATGTTTGCAGCATTTGCCAAAGCGGAAGGAATCAGTGAGGACTAACTTAAGCCATCAACACTGCCGACCACCTTAACTGTCTAAATTGTACAAAAAAAGACTCATTTTCACATTTTATAGATTTTCAACATGTGTTGTGCCCTTGAATACCATTTGATTGAAGGTAAAAATCACTGCCTTAATAATAGGTGCTACTAAATGGTATAGAAACTTAAGCATTGTCCTTTTTGTGATAAACCAAGGAACAGCACTTATTTAATATTCAATTATTTTGACAATACTTTAATATATTGAGCTTGTCAATACATTTCACACTCTTCCAAAAAGCAGTTTAAAAACTATGTATCTATACAGAGAAATAACTCGTTTAATGACAAAGTATTTAAGAAAAAGAACTCAATAAAAACAAAAATTTGATTATCTTTATTTACATCTTTAACCACCTTTAAATTTACAAATTGCAGCTTTTCTGTGAATTGAGGTCGTCAAAATGTTGAATACCTTAAAATAAAATATAATTCAAAATCATAACATTCTTTATTGTTTCTATGATGAGTTATTCCAAAAGTATATATACTTTTTAACCTTCAAACATATTTTCAACTAAGAAGAGCTAACACTTACTGAAATGTACAATAATGTTGGAAACATGCGGTGTATTGGAGTTGTCATTAATTTTGCTTTAAATATCATGCAATTGCACACTCTATGACTTCTCCTTTATGTTTTACAACTACCAGTCCATATAACTTTCCACTTAATGACTCTTAAAAAAGGTCTCAAGGTCTTAAACAGTAATGCTAACCTTTCCTTTTTCTTTGTCTGCATTGTAATATATCCCAGGATATAAATATGAGCAATATTATCTTGCACTGTGTCTGAAAGTATACTGATCAATCTTAAAACCCAACATATTTCCCAGCCCTAACCACAATGATGCATTCCCACTGAGATGTAACCTGAAGTGCAGGAGAGGAGATAGAGTTTGGCCTTGATAGTGATTGGCTGTTTAATAGAGATCTATGGTGAAGGGAGTTGCTGCGCTCCGGGCTCCGTCACAGCAACATACTTCCTCTATTACTCTTTTGTCTCAGCCTGGCCGTTTGTGTAGGATATATACGGAGCACGAGAGCATGCTGAAAGGTTGGATTAATGTTCAAGTGTAAGAGAGAGACGGAGGTTTGGGCTGTTGTGTGTTTGTGTGCCTACTAGTGGTTTGTTGGGAGTGTGTGGATATTCCTGTGTGACTTTTGACTCTGGCTGCAGGATGTTACCGAAGTGATGTTGGTATCAGCAAATGATAGCTTCAAATTTCTGCTATTTTGTCACCCATATACTGGCCGTACATATCAGCACGATGTCCAAATGTGTGAAAATGACTCAGTTAATTAGGTGAAGCTTCAGGCTTGTGAAGTTTTAAGCTGAACAAACAGAACTACCTCCACAGATATTTTTTGTATTTCTCATCCTTATAGTTAATCTTTAAATTATTTTCCAAAGAAGTGGGTTTAAGATCTTAAGTAAAGCAAGTTGGATTTTTGCGTAAATCTTTTCCTAACATAAGTGTGCTGTGGGAAACCTGAAAAATATTAAGGGCCCTTCTCATGAAACTATCACATGGGGCGCAGAGAATCAACCTCCCTGGTTTGTAAACTCATAAACAGATTATTTCAATGTGGGCATGAGTTTTGCATCCCTATTTTCTCCTGCTTTTTTTCTTGAGAATACTTTATGACTGAAATTCCCATAAATATAAGTATCTCCAGAAACACAGGCAAAGTATTGTAAGAAGAGAGAAAGAGGAGTGGTGCGATTTTAGACAGTGTGTCTCCAGCTTGTTCTACATCATTAAATTAAATATAACTCTGGTTCTGTTTATAAGATTAAAAAAAGTAATTAAAGCTTCCATGTAAGTTAAATCTTGCAGCAGTTCCTTGCCAGTTCTGGGACTGATTTTTTTTTTTAATAAATTCGATTCTAATAAAGCAGTTTCAAGCAGGAACCACAATCATGTCACAGGAGTAGGGACATAGTGATGGCAAATAAAGTGTAATTCTATAGAAATAAATACAGAGATGCAGTTTAGGCTTCTGATGAAGGAGGGAAAAGTTGAATCATGACATAAGATAGTCAGTGTAGGAACACAAAAAAGTGTATATGTTGCTCAAAATAAATGCAAACATAGACCATCTTCAAAAAATTACAGACAACTAGAACTGCTTGGGGGCACAACCCTCCATCATGGCTTTCTGACACTATTTTCCCTATCTCTATATTTACAGATCAGCTTATTGTGGCTTAGCTGGTTACCATATTCGTTAAATGACAGGCGGAACAATCAGCAAAGAGTTAGTGCTCATCCAGCTCTGAATTATGGTTTCAATTAGTATGTTGTTTATTACAGTCCACGTTTTGTGATGTCATTCTTCATGTCCTTTCTGTTGCTTGATGTCTTGGTGTCAGGAGTGGCGAGAGAGTGTTACCTGATGGCTTTCAGCCAAACAGCAGGTGCTGAAGATTGAAAGTCATGTCAGATTTTGTTCAGTTTTAATCTGTATCTGAAGTATATTTCTGACCTTGTCATATAAGAAATCTAATGATTTAATCTCTGTTCATGGTGAAATAACAAATAATTACCTCGTAAAGTTGGTGGTCTTTTTAAACCAATGCAGTAGGCATTTACTTGGTTCAAAATAAGCAAAACACCTGGTAAATTTGTAGCATTAAAGGTCATTGAAAAGAATGCAAGTACAAAACAGAGTGTGCCAATAAGTTTGTACATCTTGAGGTTTTTTGTTATAAAACCTTGGTTTCTTGGGTCAGTTACACCAAAAATACCAACATATAGAATTACCACAAATCGAGACTTTTCGTTTGTGGTGACAGAGTGGTGCAATTATGTCACATCTTAATAGGCCAACCTTAAAGTTCACATCACATTAGGTTTCCTTTACGAAAAGCCCATGCTATTATTTTTTTTGGATGTACAAATACATTTAGTGAAGTACATTAGGGCCATTCTCTATCTTTAAAAAAACTTAATTAGCCAAATTGTGAAATGAATACAGTTGTTGACATTTAATTTTATGGGCTGCTGATTAAACAAGAATGCATTTATGGTAGAATCATATATGTGTTTTTTACATGAGTTAAGAATAATTAGAAAGTCAGTAAAGAACATGAAAAGATAATTTGCAGTAACTGTCATTTCCAATAGTCAAAATAAAAAGTTTATATACATATGATCATTTCTGATGTAGGTCAAATTCCAGTGTTAGGCCTTCTTGCTTTCTACCTGAGCAATTGAAAAAGAGCTTTATTCTCTTTGTGTACTTTTTCTATTAGATGTGACCACTCACTCCTTTATCTCTTTCTTCTCTCCTCTCCGCCCTTGTCATTGTTGCACCTTCCCGATTACTTCCCCCCTTTCTCCTTCACACCGTCTGATCCCGCTCACTCAAATCCCTTCCACTTTGTTGTCTCACTCTCTCTCTCTCCATGTTCCCTTCTTTTTCCCGCCTTCGCCACCTCACCCTCCCCGTCCTCCCTCCTGCAGGTTGTAAAATGGATTCTCCTCAGTCAGAGTCATCAGGGGAAGGGCAGAAAGCGGAAGAGAATAGAGCCCAAGGTGAACTACAAAGAGGTGAGACACTCTGATGCATTAAAACCTTTATTCTGCTCTTCCTTACTGAAGTGTCCCTATGTTCAGTTGAAGCCTCAGTAACACCCCAAAACAACTGCAAACAACTGAGTATGAGGAAAGCAAGAGCAAATGCTTAGCTAATCAAATAAAAATCAGACGTATTTATCATTGATTGGTTATAAATACTCTTTTTATGCATTACGAAAGCATTAGTGAATACTATGGACTTAATACATTAATAGGGTTGAGATCAAGGTCTGAAAATAACACAATGTTATATTTTTGCATCAGTTGCATCTGGATGCTACTCGCCTTCCCTTCATTTTGCTTTCACAGTGATGTAAAATAAGGACACCGCTGCTCCTTTGAAAGCCTAATTTGACTTAAACAAACTCCAAAACAGCTCAGAGGAAAAGAAGTCTGCATTTTGTGAGATCAAACACTTCTTTTTTGTTCTGTTCCCTTCAGCTATTTTCGTTTACTTTATGGTCCATTGCAGAATCTTTTTTTCTGTCGTCATGCTAACATTGTCACCCACCGCAAGTCCCTTATTTCAGCGTTGGGGTAATTTTTTTATCTTCTCTGTTTTAGTGCAACATTTATACTTAAAAGCTCCATTTTAGCTGCTTTCTCTGTGTGAGAAACCTGCATACGATAAACAATTAAGATAGGAGATTTTCCTTAGAAACTTATTGATTTGCTGGTGCCCAGTCAAGGGTGTATCCCTCTTCTTTTCCAGTGTCAGCTGAGATGGGCTTCAGCTTTCCACAGGTGGATCAGCATATATGATGAACGGATGGTTCAAATTCATTTAGATGTTTTATCAGTTTAGAGTTGAACTAGTCCTGTTGCCCCTTGATCAACTTGCATAATCATAACCTGGATGACTGAGAAATTAAACAGATGGACGGATCTTCTCTACAAACCGCTATTTGTTGCGCCTTTACCTTGTAAGTTGTAGTCTCTTAAACTCAGATTTTTTTACTTCCTGTTTGGATGGAAGTCTGCATTTATTTTGGCCGAAAATTCAGGAACTCTGGTTGTTAACCATAGAAAACAGAACTCTCAATTTCCCAGAAACTAAAATAAAATAACTAATAGGAACAGCTAAAATGTTAAATGTTTGATAGCATGTGGAACAGATAACTTTTGATTCATAAACTGAGCTGTGTTAAGTTTTTTTTTTATTAATGTGACATTCAAAGGGGCAGCAGTGTCCTTATTTTCCATCACTGTGCGAGTAGAAGGATGCCTAGGTCAATTATATCTGCAACAGAGGGCCTCAAATAGCAAAAGCACATTATTAATTGTATGGAATATATTTTAAAATATTAGTTTGAACACAACCATGCTGGTTATGCTTAATTTATAAGTAATAAAGCGCCAGTGAAGAGTTTAGTTGAAGATTTACATCTTTGTAAAAGGATGATACTTACATCCTAATGATCAGATGAACCACTAACAGCTCCATGAATAACTGGTTGAGTTGATTTGTAAATGTGTATTCATCAATTATTATGTGTATTAACTAAGCAATTTTGACAATATGTATTACCTATACAAGCCGATTAACATCAATATATTTAGTTACTGATGCTTTACTTATGCCTTGCCAGTGTTAAAAAGCACAGTTATAAAGTGGGATTCAAAGCTTTCCTTCCTCTCTGATCTTTTTTCTATGATTATTGAGCTGATGGATGAATAGAGGTTCAATGCCGTGTTGGCAACTAAGGCCATGATTCTTGAGCTGCGCAGTGTCTATGTTTGCCCGACGACACAATTACCCCTACTCCTGTTTACATGTTGTGTCTACGAGAGCAGACAACCCTGTACTTGAATGAGTCTGTGTTTGTGTTGCGTTTCCCCCCTGTCTTTAACCTTTTAAGAGCTTGTATACATCACATACCTTCAGCTCCTTTTGTGTGGTTGTGGCCAAAGTGTGTGTGGGATTGTGTCTTTGTTTGTTTAGAGGCGGGATAGGGAAACATTTAGCCTCGTCATTCTACCTTCAGATCCGGCCTTGAATCTTTGATGCATCTCTTCCCACACTTGCCCATCAGTCTGTACACTTTATTACCAAACAAAATGCTGGAAACTTCCATAAAACTGCCTCCAAAATAGATGGCTTTTGCTGGTGTGGAAAGTGTTAATTAAGTTCTCTGGGGGGAGCTAATCCCTCCGTCTCACTAATTAACACACACTCGCACACACACACATGCCTGTATCATTAATGAACACACACTGATCTATAAGCCACAGAGGACAGAAGTCATTAGTAAGACCAGAACTTTTAAATATCACTCTTAATATGGTCATACATCCAAAACTGCAGGAAACATTTGCAGAGCCTCTCATCTTTTGTGCAGAACATTTTATGGCATAAATAAGTTAGGGTTGGTGCTCCCGGGCGTGTTTGAATTACATTTCAGAATATGAAATAGAACATTCATTCATAACCAAGAACTTTGTTTGCATTGGAGGCTTTTAGATCTGTTTTCAATACTTGGACAAAGAGATGTAATTAATATGATGACCTGCACAATACCAGACTTTTAATCTTTGTTGCAATATCAATGTTACTAAGGGCCTGTGTCCTCAGATAGCAGTTTTTGTTCAGGCAGGACTCACAGCCTCAGTTTCAGAGTGCATCTCACACCCAAAATCCCTCATAGTTCATCTGTGTGGAGGTTTTGCCTCTTTTTAAGGCATGTGACCTTGCCCACAAGGTCCATTTCTGGAGCTGAACTAAGTGCTGTGCTTGGTAGGGCAGAGTAGAGCTGTTGGATTACCACATCCCAAATTCATGTGACAAAAAAGAAGTTGTTACCTAGTCTGCCCAAGATGGATTCCTGTCCATTTTTGTCTTGCTTGAGGTTATGTTACTGTTGTAAGCAATCAACAGTTTTGAAATGTACTTGTTGTTTGTACTTTGCATGCAGTTGTGTGGCATCAATAAGTGTTAGAAAGCTGTGTGCGGCAAATATACTCTTTATTTCAGGAATATATCTTTATGAAATCATGAAATAATGTAAATGATGACATTAGCAGCTGCTGTACATGAACATGTGTTACCACGATAATGAAATTGTTTTGCATTTTCTCATGAAAGGTATGGGAGTTTATGGATTCTGCTTGCATATTTAAACTCTGATTGTGCGCTATTTTGGTATGATATTCCTCTTCCACAGCTTGATATTTAGGACAGGAGGCAAAGAGGTGGAGCTCTGTTCCTTTCTTTTGGTGTCACAGTGAAAGCAAGGCTACCCTTTTCTGGGAGCAAGATCTTTTTGCGACGACCTGGTTCTATGGCCAGTCTTTGGTGGCTTATTGAATATATTATTTATATTGAATGCTGCAAAGATGACTGTGGATCTACTTTTGGATGTGTTGACTCTACCATCAAGTAGTCAAGTAAAGGTCCGCAAACTATAAATTTGGAGCTTGATGGCAGAAGAACATGATCCTTGACTGTGATAACCTTTCCAGCTCTGTTATATGGGACAATCTGATAATGTACTGGGAAGGGGAAAACAATGTTACACGTAGTTGTTTCCTTAAACACAAGGTACACATTTTTAAGATCATGCATTCATGATTTCATGATTTTGGCAAAAAGTGCCAGAATCCCCTCCTCTCCTGAAAGAAAGCCTTTGGTTTATCAGTAAAATAAGGATGAGGAACCAGTCTTCTGGGTTTTGTCTTGCCGGGACACCCACTTCACAATCTGTCTTTGACCTAACATATCTCAGAACTTGATCCTAATGAAGAAAATTGTACGAGGGCTGATGCCTAATGATGCTGCAACTCTGCATATGGGACCATTTTGGAACCTTTATTTTTTGGGTGCTACTCACATGTTTATCTGTGTTTGCTAATGCCATGAATGCATGATCCTTACAGGATTAACCTTGTTGTAAAGGTGGCTAATAGCTGTTGATATTATAAAAGGGGAAAATAATTGACCTAACAAATAACAAATAAGTTACCTGAGCACTCCAATGGGGTTCTTTCTCCTTTACGCCTGCTCAACAGTTAGTGTTAACAATGGTCAAAGTTATGTGGTTTAAGCACTGCCTCAGTTCATAAAACATAGTTCTCAGGTATAATTATCTGGATCATATTTCCCCTAATGTCTTGTAATATAGGATTCAAAGTGAATGAAATGCCTACAGATGTCTGCGACCAATGCAGCCCCCCTCAGCCACCTGATACCTGCCGTCTGGCATATTTACAATGTACACACACACATTTACTTCTGAGGGGGCAGCAAAAAGGGCCTCTTCCTGTGGAGTGGGAGGGGGAGCCATATAGTGCTGAAATCAGCCTCATGAAAGAATAGCCAATTACTGTCCACTTGGCCATACACAATAGTGAGAAAAGAAGAGGGAGGGATGGATGGAGGGAGAGAGAGAGCGGGATAGAAGGGCGGGGCTGTGGGAGGTCAGCGTTTGAAGTTACACCATAAAAGCCATCCTGAAAGGAAACACGAAATGAACCCTCCCCTCTTTTCCATCCACCTCTTTCCCCCCGTGGCAAGCCCTCCCATCTCTCCTCTCTCCTCCCTTTGTTTCTGTGTACACAGCGAGCCCCATGGATGGACCAGGTGTATTTTATATTACTCCTTCATGTACTTCAAACGCCAAATTTCCACCCAGACCCTCCTCTTTTTATCATCCTCTCCTTCCTTTTTTCCTCCTGCTTCTGCCAGCTTGTTACAGGGCCATAAATCACCCACCAGACCTGATCTGCAAAGGTGGGAGAGAGGCGGGTAAAACGCTGGAGACATGAGGGTAGAGGGGGAGGGCAAAAGTTGGA
Organism: Scarus forsteni; assembly: GCA_036419115.1. NCBI lineage: Eukaryota > Metazoa > Chordata > Actinopteri > Labriformes > Labridae > Scarus > Scarus forsteni. Next base: position 16,645,897 of record JAZDUH010000066.1, read on the forward strand.
TAAATCAAGAAGAATGAAGTCGCAACTTAACAATGATCATCAGAGGCAGAAGATGAAAAATCAAACACTTGGCGCCACTGATAGGCATTATTTTTCCCCAGTGGTTCTATTATTGATCAATTCAAAGTGGAGAGGAAACATTTTAAGCCACAAAATGATGCACTTTGGAAGAAAGAGTAAAAGTTGCAGGGGCTGCTTCTTGATAGAGAATAAACAACATGGAAAGAGAGAGTGGGGATAACGAAAAGGTAGAGTAAAGGAGTTGGAGGAACTGGCAATATGAATTGAAAATTATGCCTTGATATTCAGGCTCATGGAGACAAATTCAGATTTCTTCTGTGATGAAACAAGAATGTGAAAATAAAGTGGCAGTGATACCTGCTTGTAACTATGACAACTAAAACAGCAGTACTTGATACCCAGTATTGACCTCTTTTTTTTTTTAATTATCAAAAATTAGAGACAGCTCCTCACATACTATTTAACCCTATAAAGCCAATTGTATCATATTTGATACATACTTTTATAATACCTCTATCTACTCAATATGATCAACAAATTACAAAAAAAACATCTGAATACAATCAGATAAAAATGTCCTCAAATGGATTATCAGTTGCAAAAAAAAAACATAATATATCAAATGAGATGCTAAAAATCTATATGTTGAATTTTATGGACATTTTGATTTTTGTTGAATTTTAGCGGAAAGTGAAACAAACATTTCAGCTCCTAAAAATTAGAATTTTCTGGCTATAATCTATGGTCTTGGGCCTTAAAGGGTTAAATTGTTGGATGTTCTATTTTGGGACTGCAGTTGCAGGTGTCTTGGATCTATTTTTCTTTTTATGTAAACATCAGTATAGGCTATCCTGAAACCATATTTTGATTTAATGGATTAGTTCGACATTTTTGCTATGTAAGATTTGGAAAATAAAAGTAGCATTTTTTTCCCCCTTGACTTCTGTATTTAAAATTGTTTCCTGCGTCCCTCCAATGGCGACACTTTATCAGTTTGTAAGTTGTTGCATAGTTTACAGGTATAGAAATACTTAAAATTTTCAGTTTTCACAATGCTAGGTCCTTCCATTTTTTGCACATTTATATTTTTAAGCTTGTATTTGTTTTTTAAAGACATATGATAATGATAAGAGATATTCATGATCATGTTTTTTGTTAATGAAGACAAGCCTGCTTATGTCTAAACAACGAAGTGTACCTTTCGTAACAAAATTATATACAGTATGCACTTTGATTCCAGAGGGAAGGGCAGTTACGTTTTTTGATAAGCCTTTTTTTTTGGTAAAATACATGCAGGGCTAGTTTAAGGTAATATCTGTGGTATTTGTAGTTTTCTGTCTTTGTCAATGATTAGTTTTGTGTAAAAAAAAAAAAGTGACTTAATGTTGTATTATGACAAACATTATTGTCTTATTTCCTCTCTTGTCCAAGCTTATATTAATGTGTCAAAAAAAAAAAAAAGCTAAATAAATGTAATGCCTCCTCCTGATGTCCCTGCTGGGCATTATTTTTCTCCTGTAGTCTTTATGGACCAGTTCAGAGTGGAGTGGAAACACTTTTAGAGGATGTATGGTTGGAGGAGTAAGAGTGGAAGGCAGTAGCACAGTATGCTTTTGAAAGACTTTAAAAGGATGAAATGAAAAAAAGAAAAGACGGGAAAATGGTTGAAAATACAGACAAATATTTTCATTTTTTTGAGCTGAAGATTGAGGTGAGAGTGAGCCGTAACTGTGAGTCAGAAGTTAATGATATTGTATTCCTGTAAGGAAATGAATCTGTTACGAGAACTCGAGGAAACGGGGGGGCAGAGTGGACAAAATTACGGGACCGGATGGCTGATGTAGGAACGGCTTTGGATGAGAGAAAAAAGATGATGAAGGGAGAATTAGCGAAAGTTGTACCGGGCAGAATTAGACGGAGCGAGGGTCACATTTAGCACTAATGACATCATGGCTGATTGGGAGAAGCACACACATACACACACTTGGAAAGCTATAGATGCTCAGAGAGAAAGGAGCCAGACACCCCCTGCAGAGCAGCCATAGATCTGGTCCATATAATAGAGCCAAAGTTTATTACCAACTTCCTCCTCGTCTGTTGTGTTATTGATTCACAAGCGTCTCACTGTGTGTGTGTGTCTGATTCTCCGGTGCACACGAGCGTGCGTGTGTCCAGTCGTTGTGGAGTGGGGTCTGCAGAGGGAATTTAGTCACGCCCGTATGGTAATGGGCCTCATTTTGCTCTCATTTGCGTCTTGTGGTTTTCTGTAATGAGAGGGTCCCGTCTGCCCCTGCTGATCAGGACAGGAAACCCTGTAGGCGGGGAAATAGCTCTGACTAGCGGGAGGCCTTGGATAGCTTTTCCTGGGAACGGTGTGCTCCTCAGCTCTTACTGTAAAGATGAGCTGTAATTGATCTGAGTCTCGTACTGATCCACTGGACTCCAGCGTTTAACGACTGAAAGATGATCAATAAGTATCACAACAACCATAATCATTCACTGGAAGCTCAGAGAGATGCTCCGCCATATTATATAGGCAGTACTCCAAATGGTCTGTCAGATTTGTTGAATTTATGATGAACTCAGCAATTCTGACTTGGCATTACATAAATCTTAGCCTGTTAATCTTAAATGATATCAAGGAGAAGTTTGTCCAGATGTTTTCCAGAGGCTTAAACAAAGGCAAATAACATTTTAGCCTTACAGTCATTCTACAAGAACTTTGTTTTTAAGGAGTTCACTTTATTAGCACTGACTTTTATGAGGAAACAGATGTTTGCACAATGATATTTTTATTTTTGTAATATCACATATCATAGGTTATAGCCTGATAATTTAGTTGCATTGTGCTTGTAAATGGGTATAAAGCTGTGTGGCTGTGTGAGATTATACCGATGGATACCTTACTTACAAACTTAAGCAAGTGAATGTCAGAGCAGATGGCTGTGAGTGGATGGATGTGACCTGTGATGTAAAAGTGCAATTGATGGTCAGAAAGAGGAGGAAAGAGCTTCTTAAGCTTAAGTTTATTTACCGTTTTGTATGTGAAACTTTAAGAGTAAAAGTTTAAAAAATGCACAAATTGAAAACAAAACAAAAATCTTCCACAGCATTAAGGGCAGTTCAATCAGGACAGACTAGTCCATTAAGTAAATTTCATTATCATTTTAGAGAGGTATATAGAGGTACCATTGTTGTTTTAGGAAAGAAGCACAACAATTTAAGTAGCAAAGTTAAAAACTGTACATTTTATTAAGAAATGCATTCTTAAATCAAATTTAATGCCTACAGCCATTTTCAAAAAAAAAATGAGACACTGTCATATTTTACTGCATTGTAGTATGATCTTCCTAATTTTGTACTGTGGACCATGAGTGGTACAAAAAGAGGAAATCTTCATATTGATTCACGGTGAGGCTCTCCTGGTTTTTTAATAAATTATCGAGCTGAGGAAAGAAGATTCCGGGATTTAAATCTAAAGTCTTGTAGTTTTTAAGCTGCACAGTCATATTGTGCTGTATTCTTGTCCCCGTCTTTCATTTAGATCAGTGGTTCTCAAACTTTTTTCAGTGATGTACCCCCTTACAAATATATTTTTAGTCAAGTACCCCCTGACACGGGCAAAACATTTTTGGAAGAAAAAAGAGGTACAGTGCGGTAAAAATCAGTGTCTGATTTATTAAAGCCAAACAACTTATGTCAGTGAACCTGACAAATACATTCATATTGCAAACACTGCATGTAGAAACAAAAAAGAAAAACAGAAGACAGTGGTGGTCACTGTCAAAAGTCATATATGCGAAACGCTGCTAATTTATATTGGTCTCTGTAATTGTACAAAATAAAAAATATACATAAATAACAAAAATGTGTTCACAGAAATACATCTGTAACTTAATTATAATAAATAATATTTTGTTTAAAAAATAAATTAGCTTGATAAATAAAGATTTGCTCACAAAAAATTATTAACATTACCTCTTTTAGGACGTCTCCAGAGTTACAGTGTTACGTGTACAGTGTAATGATAGGTCGCTGACGAGTGCACTGGGTCAGTGGGTCAAACTAAATGGGTGGTAGTGGTGGTGGTGGTGGGGAGGTCAGTTTTATTTTAAAGGATATTGAAGCTAAATACTGAATATAAAATTCAGTGCATGAACACACATTTATATTTTATCGAACTTTTTACAAAATAGACTTATTATTAGGATGAGCCTACTGATTTTTTAAAGATATTTTGAAAAGCTTCACGTACCCCCTGCAATACCTCCACGTACCCCCAGGGGTACGCGTACCCCCATTTGAAAACCACTGGTTTAGATGAACTCAGATCTCTCAAATCTCTTTCAGTTGCCAAGTTTGTTGCTGACATTTTGCAGGTTTACAGTATTAACTGTTAGATGGTCCATGACAGGATTTTCCAGACCTATGACCCAGCTGTCCCAACCCTTGAAGTATGTTGCTGGCATCCATACATTTTATGAATAACAGTTACATTTTTATTCAGTTGTCAGTTCAGGGGGTTTCTTAACTGTGAAAATTCTCAAAAAAATTTTTAAATGTCCCAAATTTTAAAGAATTGGGGTCAAATTTGGGTAAATGATCTCCCTAATTCTGATTAGTTGCTCTGTTTCTATTCCTGCTTTGGGGTAAAATATGTTTGATGCAGTATGACACATCTTTGTGCCTTTGGTGCAGAAGTGATAAGGTTCTGTTTATAGAAAATGTTTGAACAGCTCTTCCCCCGGATAAACAAAACTGGGAAATGGTGTAATCCTGAATTCTTGTCATTCCTGCAGAAATTGTTGTGCGCAGCTCTATTTTTAACTTTACACTTCTCACCTCTTTGAACCCATGGCTGTACAATTATTCCTTAGCTAAACATGATTACTCCTGTGTGGATTAAGATGGTGATATGGATGTTTTGATAAAAAGTGTAGGTGTTACATTTTTTAAATCACACATTGAGTTTTTTTTCTCCTGTTTTTGGCTAAAGCTGCAGAGATGTGATTTTTAAAGAATTTTTCAAGTCAAAGGACAAATTTTACTTCAGAACAGTGACTCTTTTCTGCAATCCACAGTAACCTCGCCGATGAAGAAAAGGTGAACGATGAGTCAGCCTTCATATCAGTCTCACCCTGTCACCTCATTTGCACCTACATGGTGTTCTGCACCCTCCTGGTCGAGGGTGTGGGTTACTGTGAAAACATGTAGCGTCAGGTTTGTGTTCATGGCTGAGGACAACTCACCAGTAGATGATTTAAAGGAACAGCCTGTCTTGAGGCTATTTTCAACTTATGCATCACCTACCTTTGAAAACATGAGGATCAGTTTACTGCACATTTGTAAGAACTCTTTATCCTAAGATTAAAATCAAGTCTGGCAAAGATGAAAGCCCAGCAGCTTCCAGAAACAGCAACTGCTGCTGGAAATGAAATGGACTTGAGCTAGCATGGCACTTTTTCTAGTCATCACGCTACTAAGTGTGCTTTTACACTACAGATTACTTAATGCATTCAAACCAATTAAAGTCATCAGTGGTTAAATAATCTGTGATTGTTGTCCATCAGTGTTAGCTCCTCATGCCCTTTCAAACCCATTTACAAGCAGATACTCAGCAGCAGGAGCAATTTAGTTATTCATCTTGCACATGAAACATCATCATGTGGGAGCTGGGATTGAACCCTCAACCCTCTGATTGACAGATATGTGATATACTGATCCACCGCCAGTCCAAATTTCACACTCTACCCACTCCAAGCTCACCACTGTACACACAACTCAACCTGCTAGTCCTCTCTGCAACTGTACATTTCCAAGCCATGTGCATTGTCCTGCTTAGCTCTGCCTGCCTCCGCTGCTTACTTATCCATTTGACTCAAGGACTCACACAGTAGTGCACTTTATGAGGTCTCTACATCCATTATCTATACAGGAGCGCAATATAAAGGGCAAAGAGCAAGGATAAAGTGGTTTTCTCGCTTTTCATTTACTTGTCTCACTCAGCAGATCTTGTTTTTCTGTCTAGTTTAGCAGAGATATCAGAACAATCTGTTTTGGTGAGTGAAATGATTTACTTTCACTTTCACATTTATGAGCATTTGAGACCACCCCAAGTCAATAGAAAGCACTTACAGTCTGTTTCTCCAAAAGCACTTGATTTAAAGCTTACATTGGAAAATACAGGGCTTGGAATTAAGTTTTTGAGAGATGCAGTGTGGATCACATACGTACAATACTCCATTGAGAGCTGTTTAAGTTATTTGCTCAGATGGACAAATGCCTGCAAAAACATGTCTTCCTTGGCAGAGGTAATAGTCAGTACTACTAAATTATGAAACTTAAAGAATCACAATGTAAATCAAGAACAATGTAATTGTGATTTTTAAGGGAATCACCCCAGCATGCTTGAAACGTCCTGATATCAAAACTAAGTAAGCTTTAGAAGTGGGAACGCTTGGAAACATGTCTACAGAACTTATCTCCCATTGTTTGAAATGAGAGCACTCTGTGGGGAGAATCTTGAATACTTTTGGTTTAATTCCTCTACTGGCTCAAAACGCCCCTAGCTAACTTTACCAAAAAAGTATTTTGTTCTTTTAGCTTGCATGCCACATGGTCACAGATACAGACTTCTTCTTTTGTGGATGAGGTAAACCAAAGAGAGACAGAGTGTTGAGAGAAATCCTTTGTGTTGTTCTGAGTGTGATGTCTATGGTCTGACAGTGGAGCTTGTAGAGGTAACCGGAGCCCCTTTGAGAGAGTTAACAACGCTGAGCGCATGATCTAAAGACTTCTTCAGCTGGGTGTGGTTTGCAGGTGGTGTATGATGCACTACCCTGCCACTGTAATTTAAGGCTGGGACAAAACGACGAAAGATTAATGTGGAAATTGTTTCCGTCTGCATTGATTTGGTCCTTTCCCTGCAATCCACCTCCTCCTTTGTTGTTGTTTGTTTTGAGCTTGACCAGTGCCCATAATATAAAGCACATCCGCTCAGTAATAGTATTTTTATTGCAGCTGTGTTGTTGTTGTTGTCTTCTACGATAAGACGTTGCTGCTTCAAAGTGCACTCCACCATATTGGGGTATGTGAACTCCTCCTCTGAGCTTTGTTGACAGAGACGCATCAAACATCTGGTTTTCCTTCATCTTCACCCTCTCATCTCCAACGCACTGTCTCCCCGTCCTTCCCTTCCCTTTACTCTTTCACTTTTCCTCACTGGTGCTGTCTCTGTCTGTCTCTCTGTTCCTGTCTCCCTCTTGCTCTCTGATTTATTGGCAATGAATCAAGGATGAGGGAGTATGCCGGAGGAGAGATGGGAACATTCAGGGAAATGGCTGTTTCCGGCCAGACTTCATCACATCAGGATAGGAAATGGTCGTAAGGGCGTGTGTGTGTGCGTGTGTGTGCGCATGTGTGCGTATCATCCGACCAGCTGGGGATCAGCAATGCGCTGCTCAGACTGAGTCCACCACTGTGAGCAACAGGTCTAAACAGTAGTTGTGATTGTTTCTGAAATGAGAGCGGATTTTGAGCTTTGCAAACATATGCAGACACATACAGAGCTCACTCAGCAGAGAGCAGCCAGTGAAACGCTCAATGAAGCAAAGAGGAATATTTTGTTTGGCTCCGATTTTATGAGTCTGATCCATGTTTATACTGTACTCATTATCATGTTTAACCTTCACCTTATCATGATGAAGACTGTGTGTGTCAGCCACATTGGGAGCTGTGTTGTCTGAAGCATGAAAGTACTGATTAGAGACTTTGATCGGACGGATGTTTTTCATGCTTTTAGCTTGTATCTACCTGTTTTGTTCCTGATTGTTTCTTTTATTGTTATTTTATGATGTCCTTGGGCTGCTGTGGTGGAATTTTCTCCATGACTTGGCATCGAGCAGCAGGTTGTCTGTTTTCTGGTGTGACAAGAAGCGCTCAACAGATTTTGTGGAAATTATCAGGCAATGTTAGTCATGGCACAAGGAAGAAGTGCTTAGATTTCAGACTGGTGATTCACATCCAGATGCAGAGCCAGGGATTTTTTTTTAAGGTTTTGTTAACATTACAAGATACAGTTGGGGAGTTTTCGCACATTTTCATGAACAACTCAGCCAAGAATATCAGAAATGCTCTGGTGGAGGTTTGTGCTTTCTGAGCACTTTGTTCCACCATTGACCATTTGAAGACATGTTAATAACATGTTTAGCAGTTTATAACATGGCATCCCTTACTTGTGTGAACAATGTAAAATGACAGTTTTGATATCAGTATTGTGATTTGTAAAGGGGCAGGACTTGAAAGATTTATTTCTCTTTCTGTCCCTTCTCAAACTGGGTTGTTTATGAACTTAAGTTGGTATTTTTGCAATTTTATTTGTTGTACAATTTGTACCGTACTCACACTAAAATCAATATAACCATAGTTGCCAATACACCATAATGCATAATAGCTTATAATTATGTCAGAAATGCATTTTTGAATGGCTTAAGTGAGCCAAAGCATCAGTAATACAGAATAAGGAAGACATAAAAACAAGTATAGACAATTGCTAGCATTAACGTTAGATCATAAAGTTCTTCTGATGCAAATTATAGTTTCAGCTCATAAAATAACTTACAGATATATTCTGCTGACATTTAAGGCTTAGTTTGAAGATTCCACTGCACCAGTAGATGCTCATGGTCGAACATCTAGGTTAAAGTTCATCACTTGGGACATTTATATGTATTTAGATGTCCCCTGATGAACCATGTCCATCAAGTAACATGGTGGACAGCATTGTTTTTGCTTTCAGTGACTGTTCACAATTGCTAATGTCCAAAAATCCTTCTGAGTACCCCTGATCCAGATGTATTCTCAGTCTGTCTGAGACACTCTGTCAGAGCTCCTGCCACTTAAAGACCCTTTTCCCTGCGTAGGCCCAGTCTACCCTGATTGGTTGATTGGCCTGCTCTGTGGGGATTGGTCAGTTCAGCGCTGCTTGGCACAATATTGTCAAAAACTGATGATAATGGCTTTTTGACTTGCACAGAGAGATATGTAAAACACGCCACTGGGCATCCAAAACTTAGAACTTTTGTAAGAGAATATTTTTGTCCAAAGATATAATTTGAAGTTCTATTAAAAGGAAATATGCCACTTTACAAAACTGAAGAACAGACATTAACAGCCTGTTGAAACACAGCCCAAATTGATCTTTAGATAAATGTAGCTACTCTGATGAGGCAAATAGCCAATCACAATTCAGGATTTTGGATTGCTACCAAGATGGGCCAGTTAATTTACAAGGTTTGGTCACTCACTTTCTCAGACTTGTCACGCCTCCTTCTGGGGTCGAGACTCACTATTTGAGAAACGCAGGTGCATAGTGCTAATGAGTTGAGATGATACCAGAATTTGATCTCCACTGTATGAAATATTGAAGTAATGACGGTACCTGTTTTTTCTTATGGCCGACTTGTTTGTTTTCAGTTATCAGAAATGATAAGAAAATGTCAGCATAATACCTTAATTAAGTGAATAGTCACGCATGAAAAAGAAGCTTTCTATCGCTCTTGAATATCTGTTCTATCAAAACTAGAATCTTAAGCTACAATGATGTGGCATTTTGACCGTTTTTTGGGTGAATTGGTTATATTAAGTGGGCAAAGAAAGCGAAATGGTTGGATGGATGTAAAGACAGAAAAGGATGAATGTCTGATGAGTAAAATCCAACTTTGTGTTTGATTTGCACGATACCCAAGCCTAAGAAATGTCTGTAAAAGGAAATAAAGATTCAAGTGTTTTTAAATACATGGAACTGGTATTTGTAGGTGGACTCACAACAAGGACACAGCAGCACACATAGAGTAGTGCAGCTGCATTATTGCATTCCTTTGAGTTCGCTGGATGAAAAGTCCCTCAAGGCTGAACTCTGACAGAGATGGAAAGATAGTAAAAGATCACGAGAGAATCAGAGGAGAGGGTGAGCCAGGGACATCTAAAGAGACAACAGAGCTGAAGTAAATCAACAGATCGATAAAGTAAGAGCACTGGCTTTGTCATTTTCTGCTCAAAACTGTAGCCAAAAGTGCTGACCAGGAGGGGCAGACTGTGTGAGCATTGAAGGATCAAAGTGTAAAAAAAACACTCTCTGATTGACCCTCTCTAACAATGACTGTTTATCAATGAGCTGCTGATCCAATACTTCCTACCAATGGATTGTTTCAGTAACCTTTTTGGCCTGTGTCACTGTTGATTCAACACAGATTTGGACTCAAACTATATTATGAGTGACTATGACTACAGATGACTTTTTGTATCAGATCACACTCCAGTTAAATTGTTTGATTTATAATGCCTGTATCTAGACTGTTAAGGCTAAAAAGCCCTTTTGAGTTGATGTTACCTTTGAAGATCTGACCAAAACTGCTGACATTCAATCACAACTGCCTTCTCTTCATGGTGGTGGGATCCAAGTGTAAAATATGACTTCAGAAACTCAAGGAAACATAAAAAATGCCTTAAGCTCTGTTCACACCAAACGCTACTCTGCAACCATAATTGCGTCGCCCGCTGAAGTGGCATTACATGTTCCATAAATACCTCATTTTGCTCACCGTTGCCATAGCCGTCGCTCGGTGATGTCACGTCTACTCGAGTTTCACCACGATCATATCATACGTATGTTTCCACCAAAAGCAATATGTACATTTACTAAACAATGCAAGTTAACCTTCACTCAGAAATTGCTCCTGTTAACCTGCCAATTTAACCTGATCTAGAGGTTGTGAACACCCTTATACTTTGATAAACCAGCAATTTTTAGCCAAAACATGCCATCTATTCCTAGATACAGCAGAAGCCTGTGAAGTCTCTTTTATTTACACAATGAAATTGGTAAATAAAATTGAGAAAAACTTTGAGAAAACATACATCCCCTGTTCTTGTTTACATCCATGTAGTAGAGCATATTGGTGCTCTTGCAGTAGGGCAATAGGGTGTTTTTATAACCCATCTCATATATGACATTTAGGCATTATTTGGAGGTCAAACAAAGCAAATCTGGAGGAAAACCATCACAAGCTATCAGGCAGCACAGAAATTAAAACAAATGTTGTCCTGTTGTGGTATTTGTGCAAGAGGAGAGGGGATAATGATGATGGCTCTAAGCTGAAATGTGTCCAACCTACTCTAGTCCATCAGTGCTATAATGTCCATGTTATACTGTTGGTCATGGAGAAAATATGAAGATCAGTTTTATCTTCCACTATTTTCAAAAGCATGCTTCTTCTGGTGCTGCTCCAAGTTTGCATGCCTTAAACCTTTGTTACGAAAATACAGTGCAGTAAGCTTTGAATTGGTTTTCTTCAGAGCAAGTGTGTATAATTTATTACACTGGTTACTATATATGTCTCCAGAGTTTAACCTGTAAATGTCATGCTGTAACACGACAGGATATGGCTGTATAAACTGACTGTGAGTAATATCCAGGAGATGTCTGTAAAAGTACGGGACACACTGCCTTTTTTTTTTGTTTTGTGGATCCTGTAAGTCCTCCTAACCCAACTGAAAAGTCCTCCAAACCCAAGGCTGTTTCACTCCGGAAAGTTCAAAGTTTTGTTTTTTGAAGTTCGAAAGGGCTCTGTCAAAGTAGGGGTTTTCTTTTTTGAAAGCTCGTCAAATCATTTATCAGCAGTGCCAAGGTTCAAGATGTGGAGATTTATGTGCGGAGATGGGAGGAAAGGAGAGAGGGGAGATTGCTCCATTTATGTTGTGTTAATGAGGGAGAGCAGCACAGGGGAGAGTGAGAGGGAGGGAGAGTGCCAGCGTGTATTTGTCTCATTTATCACTCAGCAGCAGGTCTGTTTTCAGGGTCATTTGAAGCTCACAACTTGTCTCATCTCATCCGGGGACTCCCTGCTGTTTGTACGTGTACATATATTGTGTGTGCATGTATATGTTTGTGAATGGAGGGGTCGGCTTACATAAAAAATGAGATGTAGAAAGTCAGCCGGTTGGGTGTGACAGTGCCGACAGCTATGACTAAGCAGTATATTTTCAATGGGATATGTGGTAAGACAGTATCACTGAGGTTAATGTAATTTGTTTTGCTTCAATTGTGTCTTCTAACTGCATTGGTGAGTCCTATGTTAAATTAACAGTTAAAATAAAATGAATGCAGGCTTGATGCCCTGCAAAACTTTTACCATCCAAACCTCAAACAACAATATACTGACTTCCCACAAGATGATCTAAACTAGTTTGTGTTAATATATTGTCATAATTGATTTGATTTACTTTAGCTTTTAAAGTATTGGCAAAAATGTAAAGTTATTGATAACGCATCAACAAACTTTCTGGACATCCTACATTAAGGGATTTATTGTTTTGATCATCCAAAAATGCAGGAAAACTTTCAAATACTGTCAAAACTACACAAACACTTTGTCAGATTATGGAGAAGTGGGCAGAACTACCTTTCCTTGCAAAATATACTGGATTTTGTCAGATCCTTATTCTGTCATCAGGCATGTTCATCTTGAAAATCTCTAAGCTTGTACTCTTGTTCTTGGCCAGACAATAACTTAACGGATCAGATTTACGCATTAGTAAGTACTCAGTATCATTTTTATCAGAATTGGCAACCTTTCTCATGAAAGAAGAAGTAAGAATAACATTGAAATCGTTTTTTATTATATATTTTCAATGGTCATTATTGAAAATATACAATAAATTCCCTTTTCCTTTTGATTTTTCAACTGGTCTGTATTATGTAGATCAATGTTCAGCAGCAGTGCTTGCCCACTGTATCGCCTTATAGACCAGTTATGAAATTGGCTGAAAGATTGTTTGTCCAATAACCCTCCAAATTTTTAAGGCCCAGTCCACTCAGAACATTGTCTGTGGGGTATTTTACAGATTGACTGGTGAGATATTTATGCAGTGCTCTCTCTCTATGAGAAAAATACAACAGAGGGTCTAAAAGTTTTTCTAATTTTTGGTTCTTAAATCATTAAACTATATTTATGATTGGAATACATTACGTTAAACAGTATATTCATTTTTAACAACTTAAATACATTTAAATGTTGTTATAATGTTTGTGTTACATATGCTGAAAGTGTTTAAGAATCTGGCAGGTGATTGGATGATCATTCTGTCAATCACTTTAATTAAGGGCCAATCGGATAATGTAGTAGGCAGACACTACTGCCATAGTGTAAAATACAAAACATGAACCGCTTGTTAGAACAAACTATCCTAAAAACATGTCAAAAGTGGAGCAAAAAATCTTTATCAAGACATGCTTTCAGTGTTGTTGTTTGTTCTTTATTTGATAAAAAAAAAAGTGAGCCAGATCTGATAAAACTGCTTACTGCAGCTGTTTACATCAATGCTAATCTCTGTACTAAGCAGGCATCTTGCTTGCAACTTTAATAGACCAGTAATGGTCTAATAAAGTTTTTTTTTCTGAACTACAAGCTTTACTGGAGCTCTTTTGATCTCTTCAAGACCCTTTCTGTCCAACCACATTGGAAGTTGGTAAGGTGCCAGAACTTCTGACTTCTGATCTTGCTCGTAGCTCCCACCTCTTCTTAAGGACACTGATTGGACTGTGCCGCTTTGGGCAGCTCACGATCTTCGTAGATTGGAGCTTGGCAAGAGAGCCCTGCCTGATTACAGACACTGAATCAGGCTGATCCAGCTGCTGCTCGAGGTAATGAATCAAACAGCTACCAGTTTTTAGGCCATTTTAAAATTCTAAACTTTATGACAGCTTCTAGCAATTTTATACAAAACAATACTGATATATTTAACTCCTTGAATTTTAATAAAAAATAGAAACACAATTTTTGGTGTGTATTTCCTGGCTCTTCTGAAGACCCACCTCTCAGAACTGCCACTTATGACTTCATGACTCCCTGAGGACAGCACCCATGCCCACTCACATGCTCTTAGACGCACACACAAGGTGAGGTCACGAGTTGCAGTGGTTTGTTCTGGGGCGTAGCTGCACTGAGCTAAAGTAGCTTCAACCAGGTTTTTACTGAAGTGGTCAAAAAAAAAAGGACACACACCCTTACACAAAGACCCACAGACACACACACACACGTGCGTATATACACACATGCATACTGAATCCCAGAAGCATTCGAGTGTCATTAAAGTGCAGCTGTGTTTGTCTTTCCAGCACACATGGAAAACACATCAGGGAGAAAAAGAGAGAGAGGGCAGATCCTGATGAATACGACTGCCACATTATGTACAAAACAAGAACTTGGTGCCTCACATAAATACACATTTTTCAGTTCGGAGTCATTTATGGAGACATTCAGTATTAATGCACTCCTATAAAAGTGTGCTGTAGCATGAAGGTGTCAGAGTTAAACCCAGTGGCACTTTGGCTACATATTTAGTGGAGTCATGTTCTGTCTTAGGGTGGGGCCGTAAAGTGGAGCCAGCCTTTTAGTGTTGGGAAATGAATCAATGCTTTTCACATAAAACCTGATTTAGGCATCACCTCATGGCTTTCTCAGGTACTGTATGTCATACTGTGGTTGTGTATGTGTCTGTGTGCGAGCTGAGTTTTAAAACATCTGCCTCTTCTTGTATAATGACCAGAGAGCCGACGGTGCGCTCAGACAGCCCTGACGCAATTAACCTCATCAGAAAACACACATAAGCCATTTCCACACATGGTGACCTGAAAATGTCTTGAAGGTAGCAGTCAGGCTGCTTCTACAATTTTCTTCAGTGTTTATGACACTATAAACTAGGCAATATATCAAGATTTTTAAGTATTTATTTTTTATCATCACAATGTATGCATAAAAATCCAATGTCTTTAAAGTGTTACTTATTTAAAGAATACAGTAAGTAACACATATAAAGGAAAATGCTGGCTGTTTGTCAGAGAGAGTGTTCTCGAAGTTTTTTATTATAATTCATAGTTTATTCATGGGATATGTATTTGATAAGAAACTCAATATATCAAACTACGTTGCAGACACTGTAAACTAATTATTTTCCACACTAATCCATCCATATGTTACCTATACTGCTTATGTCTTTCCAAATTGTTTGAGCCTATTTTTACACTTAAGTATTTTAGGTTAAAATCTAGACTTTAAGGATGAACGGTATTATCTATTGATAAGTGCAGAGACTGATTTTATGAATGAAAATTTAGTTAAAACACATTTTAAACTGCAATTCTTTTTAGTTTTGTTCAGACAACTTGAAACTGAAGACATACCCTGACATATCTAAATATTAATTGAAAGACAAGATTGAGCGGGAACATGAGACTTTGAGGTGTCTTTTTAAAAATCCTCTGTAAAGAGTCCATATTATGCTTTTTTAAAATTGTTTTATGCCTCTTAGGCTTTTTAACTTTCTCCCTGTGAGCTTTTTTGCACAAGACATAAAGTCAGCAGCATCAGTACTCTCTCCTTCTCTTTATGGCACCAGTCACTGCCTGAAAAGGCTTGTTCTTGTGGTCACCATGTAGACCTACCAGTGATGCATCCCACTATTGTTCCACCAGCCGGTTATAACCATTGGCTCTGATTGGTAAACCCAGAAAACAGGTGAATCAGGGGTGATGCAAATGTTAACAATGAGTTTTTTATATTAACGTCAGTGGTTGTGAACATACTCATCAAAACTGAACCTGGTTTATGTGGAAAATATGGGCTTTCACATTCAAAATGCTACATTACAAACTTGTTCTATTACTGATTGAATATACAGTGTGCTTTACAAAATTATTTTTATGAAACATCTAATATTGAAAAACAGAGTTTTGAGTAAATGTAGTAATATTTACTCAATATGTCTTAGTAGAGATGAATATGTTTTACCACAACAATGTCGCTGTGTCATTCACACTGCCAGTGGGATGACAACAGACAACAACTGTCTTAATCTCCCTAAAAGTCCACAGTAATCTAGTATTAAGGCAGGCAGACAGACGCGCTTTAAAGCCGCTCACTTGTTGCCAGCAGCCACACTGCAGGCGACAGCTTCTCCGCGGGCTGGATATTGTGTTACTGAACGGGATGTGGCCTTATCATCCGAAAAGAAGAGACTGAAAAGATTACGTTCTGGGGTTTAAATGCAAAGTTAACAACACGTTTAGAATTTCTTTCCATCTGTTTCTCCTAACTGTTTTCTCAGTGATGATATTCTTACTCCATCTGTGGTGTCTGCGATCATACTATAATATCCTCTCTGTTTTTATATGTTTATTTGACTCCACAGCTGTGTGTGTGTGTGTGTGTGTGCGCAACAGATATCTGGGTTTAGTCCATCACACATTCCTCTGTCGGCTATGACTGCTCGAACCCAGCCAGCCTGAAGTTCACACAAAAGACAGCACACAGACACACTTCACAAGCACGACAAACACAAACTGCTTTTAGAAATACACAAAGACACACTGAGAGTCCCTTCCTTGAATGTGACCTTTCCTTCTGATGGCTCTGGCTATGTTCTGCCGTCTCCTTGGCCCTCCTGGTCCCGAGCTGCCTTGTTGTGTTTGACTCTGTCTGCCAGATCTGTCCCCATCTTGCCTCATCTTCTCCCTCTTTCTTTCCTTGTGTATCTTTCATCAACATTAAGATGCTATCGCTCCACGCTGGAGGTCATCACTGGAGCATGTTTGTGTTTCACCCTTATTGTCGTCATCATCTTGTTAATCCAGCTTCAGTGGATGAATCATAACGGTTGTGTCTTTGTGTTTGGATGTGCAAGTGTGTTAGAGCCAAGGGATAACATTTTTTAATATTACGTATCAGTCATGTGACTTGAAGCATGTCATACTGTAACTTTTATGTAGTTTGTTGTACCAAAAACAGGGATGGAAATGGATAATAAATCAATCAAACAAGCTTCAAGCTTTAGGCATGTAGCCCATTTCATACATTTCATTGCAGGTCAGAGTTTTTTGCATAGAGAAAGAACATTTTTTTTTGGCAAAAGATAAGAATTAATAATGAAAACAATCATGGATTTTTCTTACAACTTTCCAAATAAACACTCAGCAGAGGTCCATTTACTCAGTAGTATACCACCGTAATTGTGATAATAATAGATCAAATGAAGGAGTTGGAGACTAATGCGTTGAAATAGCCAATAAATTCAAGATGATTGATAACATATATAAGAAAAGAAACAAACAGCATCAGAATCAGCAAACAGGAATAAATTAAATGCTAAAATACATATAAGCCATGTTAAAAAAAATGAAAGAAAATCTGAAATGATAAAGCGTAAAAAGAGAAGTAAAATATATGATCATAAGATATACAAACAAATACTAAAGATATAGAGAAACATGAAACAGTAAAACTTAAAACTTAAATTTAACAATAAAGTAAGGGAAAAGTCATACTTATTAATAAATAATTCATAGAATAGTCATTAAAATTATACTACCACATAAAAGTCGGACTGAATAAAAGAGTTTTTAGGTGAGGTTTAAAGATTTCCACATTTCCAGCTCATCCTAGATCTTTTTGAAGTGTCTTCCACAGTTCAGGAGTATAACAAAAAATAACAAAGGGGGATTTTTTTATGGACACTTTCCATCTTTAAAATCAGCCCAAAGTCAGTGGTTGCCTTGGTCACTCATCAAATCGTAACACCGGCATGATGCTTGAGGCAGATGCTCGGTTACTTAAGATTTAGAATCAGAGAATTCCCTCTTGCACCGTGATAAAGACTGGAAACAGAGCATATGTGCTCCACCAGTGCATATGGGGAAGTGTAATATGAGTCATAGGCAGCACAATATGGTAAGTTTTCATTTCATTAGAAGCCACAACCATGGGGATGATCATGTCGACTGCAACTTAAAGTAGCATTAGAAATAGTTCATGACATGGACTTATGATTATGATAAAAAAAAAACCAAATTTTAGATTCAAAGACAATAAAAGAAAATTGTGATTTCTTGTAAAAGATGGCAATAAATGTATTAATAGGAAATGCAGTATATTGCATTATTATTCCTTTCCAGTATTGCTCAGCTTTAACTTAAATCAGAGGCTTAAAAAAAATCATGCTGAAACTGCCAAATCAGTTTCAGAGGATTGTACCCCCTTACAGCAATGCTTATGTGAGTCTGTGTGTGTTAGTGCCCTTTTAACCCCCTTAATTATCATAATCCAGAGCAGCAAACAGTGAATATATTTACCCACAACCTCTTAAAGGAAACGTTCTTTGCGGCTTGTAATTGCTGTTGCTTTTTCCCCTCTTAGAGATAATATTTAACCACGACCCCCAGGCTGCTCTCACCCTCTCAGGAAGAGGCCAGGACTAATGACACAAGGAAATTAAACTTGGGTGCTCTGCTATTTTCAGCCCCCATCACATTTTAAACTTCCGTAGCATACAGTATATGTTGAGGGAGTTTTAGTGAGGTTAACAGAATGAATTGTGTGTCCAGTATTCAGGTCTCAATGAATTCAGTATGATCACCCTGGATTCTGTACTTTCATTAAAACATTGTTTTTTTAATCAAATGCTATTTTGGTGAATGGGTTTATGATGAATAAAGATAACTTCTAAATAAAAACAGATCTAGGAAATATAGTTAAAACTTCAAACGCCAACTGTATTGACCAATCCAACAGCAACGTATCACTTGGTGCCTGTTATTTCTGTAAGGTCTCTCCAGTCTTTAATCCCTTCCATACTTACCCTGGTCTTGTTTTCTTTTTCTTTTTTTGCCGTATGTATCACTGCCCTCTTCATCTTCTAGCCAAAACCATTGTGCAATACAGACGACCTGTCCTTGTGACTAGTCAGCTCCCTGTTGCAGGGCATGAACTTGCACTGTATAGCAATGCGCACCTTTGCAAGATGACTATGGCATGCTGTCAAACTTGCATAGTGCTATATGCATGTGACCAGAGCACTCTAGGAAATTTGGAAGAGCACAGTTCTCTCTGTTGAGTGCCTTGTATTTTAAGATTAAGTTTAAAATGACTATTTTTAACAGTAAAAGTTACAGTGTTGCTCGAAAAGTTCAGTTTGCAACCAGTATGTTCAAACTCCATTGATACCAATCCTCTCTTTACTGTCTCTAACCTCATAAGCAGACAATAATGAAGCTGAGGATAGTCAGAAGATGAGATTTAGACAAATAGTGGCTGTTAAATAATCTGATGAGGTAATACTTTTAGAGATCACCTTTTACATTACTGTCATTTACAAGGTCAGATAAGTATTAAATCAATGCACTTTCATTTGACCTGTTTAAAATTCTTAGAATCAAAAAACAATTCCAGTCGAGAATTGATAACAACTCCCTCAAGGAATTGATATCATCAGCCTTTTTGCTTATCAGTTCCTTCCACTTTTTTTCTGCATGGCTTGTAAATTAAGGGTTTTAGGCTCTCATCAAAGGCAGTCAACAGAAATTATTACAAAGACGACAAAGATGCAATAATGGCAGACAGGAGGCAGAAGTGCTCAAAACTATTGTTTAATTTTCTGCAAAAAGTCCCTGTCTGCACATTTAGAGAGTGGGAACACCATCAACTTGCAGAGTATGCAAAAGCACTGCATTGCTTATCAGGAGTGCCATGTGGTTGACATTGTTTCCACTGAAAACCTGAGGAGGCCAGCTTTTGTCCATGTAGAAAAGAACAGAATAGAAAGGAATAGAATAAACCTTAATTCGTCCCACACATGTAATTTAAAGTGTTACAACAGCAAAGAGTACAGCATTAATAGAATAGAAAATAGACTTAAGTATAAAAAATTGCAGCAAGTACTTTATTCTATTCTAATACAATATATGAAATATACATATATGGATATGGATATAATATATGGATACAAAACTAAAAGCAAATCTTATAAAGATTATATACACATTCATTGAGTGATTGCACGTGGGATTAAGTACATGGTTGTACTTCCACATTGTAATTGCACATGGCTAGAGGATTGCACATGAATTGCACGTTGTAATTGCACATTGTTCGATACTGTAACTGCACAGTAATTGCACATTGTGATTGCACAGTTTATAGTGACTGGTAGCAGTGCTTGTTGTACAGTCTAACAGCCACAGGCTTTTTCTAAAACCCAGAACCTCCCATAATGCAGTATCTGTTTGGCTCCAATGCTTTCTTCTCACCTCCCTTTGTCTGAGCTGACATCCAGCTGTTTGGATGTGTCACTGTGCTACAAACGCAACAGATTTTTCTCCCTCATGCGAACAGCGCTCCTTTTGTTCCACTTCTATTTCAAAGGCCTTTTTCTCTTTCAAAGGCGTACGGGTGGTGTACGGGCAAAACACCCACCAGCCAGCCACCACTGAAGCCTGGGTTCAATCCCCAGTCGTGACTCTTAGTGGTTTGTTAGGGCACCCCTGCACGGAGCATGGCGTGATCTAAAGGGGCTTGTTATGTATGCTCTTCCGGAAAGGGTGACAGTGCTGGAAAGGACACGGCACAAGCAAAGACAAGAACAGTCCTACAGGGGGAATGAAGCTTTCCAAAAACGGGAAGATGAGGGGGAGACAATGAAAAAGGATCCCACCTGGAACGTGCATGTTATTGAGGACTTGTCTGTGCCTCTATCAGGTGTGGAACAATGGGTTGTGGGAATAGGCGGGGGATCAACTGGAGACTGTTGGATCTGTGACTTGCGTCAAAAAGATTAATTAAAGTTTGCCTGATTTGGAAGTGTGTACGTATGAAAAAGTATGAGTCACAGTGGTGATGAGTAGGAGAGCAAACATGTTAATTGCCTTGACAATCAATGCCAAATTGCTGGAACATAGGACATAACTAATATTCCACCCTCTTCAGCTACACAAGAACTTTATAATAATAATAACAATAATAATAATAAGTTTGCTTATTTATATTGCACCTTTCAAGAACAGCAGAGCCACAAAGTGCTTCACAAAACAAATAAAAAACGAAAGAAAAATAAAGTACAGATATGATGATGTTATTTTCACAGTCACATTGATCTAATGAGTGGGCTTTATCGGGTAATGGCAATAATCTGATGTGATGTGTTAACATCCTTCTCAGGATGCATTATTTTAAAAAATGAAACTTTTTCATCTCCTCTTGGCGCTCATGCAGCGGGGGGTATGACGAGCCTGACTCAGTTGCCCTGCAGTGTTAGCTTTAAGCTGTAGCCTTATGGTAGTACACAAGTGCATAAAAAACACAGATCCTTGAGTGTCTACTAGAGGGTGCCTGTAGAAGCTCCACCATGTTAAAGTCATGATTTCAACAACAAAATAAACTTTTTTTAAAGACTGGATTAAGAATGGTTTTAGAAAGTTAAGTTCATGTTCTCTGTGCCCTTACATTGTTCAGGGGATGATTTTTTGATATCACATCCATTATGATTTCAGTTATGATTCAGTGTATGCCTCGTTAGGGTCATGGCTTGAATCTCATCACAGCTTCACCCTCTGACTGACTCAGAGTTAGTCTGAAACAGTTTTAAGACCACCATAGATGATGGTGTTCAAACTTTCTTAAAATATTTTACAGCCAGCTCTTCGCATTGGTTTTGTGCTGTAATCCTCATCTTCTTTTGTCCTTAGCTTCTCATTAGCCCATATCACAGTGCCTTCATGCAGAAGTGCCACAATGAGGTTCTGCTATATTCTCACCTCGAGACATTAACATTAATTTCCTGAGGCCACAATATGTGTCAGTTATGCTGCAATATGTCTTGGATTTGCATGACATGTCAAAGATAAGGCAGAGACACTCACTTGCGTTGCTCCTGTCTCCCACTGAGTCCGCATGCCCCCATCTCTCCAATATTAAACCTCTGACACTACCAGAGCAAAGAGGGGGTCATCTCATTTCCTCCTTTCTGTCTCCATGACTTTCGCAGTGGTGGTGAAGTGTCACAGGGGCACTAATGTTATGGATTGAAGCGATAACAGGTTTAGGGCCATTGAGTACATTCACATGCACAGTAATGGAGTCATCATTATCTGACCTTTGAAGTTGACTTTAAACATCAACTTCACTCCTGATCTAGTCATGTAAACAGCATAATCCAGTGCCTGGGGAAGTTATGTTTCATACAAGAGGCTGAGGGTTTAATTCTGGTGGTAAATACCATTTGTGTTCCCTAGCAAGAAACTTAAGATACAGTCTCCTCTTATTGGAATTGCAGGTTTGCCTTTCCAACCTGCTTGGGAGCACTGAAATAATCATATTGACACTACTCACTTGAGAATTATTTGGACAAAAAATCAAGTGCAACAAGCCTTGGTGATGATCCCCATAATGTTTGAGGGGCTATTTCAGGCCAAGAATCTGGCTTGGAATGTTCTGGTCCGTAGCCAGCCTTAAGCTAGCTTACATCAAAGATATGAGACAAAGCACAAGTCAGTCCAATTCAGAGACGTGCTGATATTTTGATACCCTTGAAAACAACAGGAAGTTTGAGATTTACGTCATGCACTTGCTGAGAGAAATCCAGCTATTGTTAGAGCTGTGTAAACAAGGTTTCATCCAATAATGCATTACTGAAGTGCATGCAAACTCATCAAATCAGGTTACCATGCCTTGATTTTCCCCTGTTATCAGGTTAGTGTAATCATGTAAACATATTCACTGAAGAGGAGCCGTCCACAGGGCCAAGATGGCTACTTGAGCGGGTACTTGTACACACTTCTGATGTTTTTTTTCCCCGTTCATGTGTGCATGTTTGCCTGGCTGATTCCCCCTCAGAGTGAGCAGTCATTCCTCATCGGCAGGCCCACTGTGTGCGCTTTTTCAGCTTAACCCTTGACTCGCAACCCCGCTGTGACCCCACGCTGCTTTTTGATTGGCCCGAGGCTGTGAACTTGAAGGCCAGGAAGGAAGATGCGGGGGGAAAAGAGCAGCTACTAGAAGCTGCCCATCTTAACAGGCAGCAGCTGATCAAACACCCACTCAACAACAGCGGCTTTCACACAAACATTACAGGGTGCAAACTGGGTTGGATATGGGTGGAAGAAGTTCACGGATTTGGTAGTTTTCCTATATTGACTGTGCATAAATATTGATCCTGGACTGGATTTTTTGATCCCCCTTTTGTCAGAACCGGTTGTCAGCTGCTATCCATCTTTCCGTACAGTCTGTGAGCTTTCCTGCATACACTCCAGTTGGTGCTCCAAAAAGTACCCAGCATACTCGACTTGCAGCATAAATGAGGCACATTGACTTGTTTGTTTTCCAAATGGGCTCTGTGTTGATTGGCAAAGTATTCTGCGTGCTGTGAATGCTTGTTACCCATTATCTTCATGCTGGTGAACATCCCATTCTCCCATCACTTCTCTTGTTGTCAGTGTGTGTGCTCATGTCAAAAGACACACTGATGAGACAGCTGATCCTGACAGTTATCATGATTGCAAGGTCAAAACTTCAAAAGCTCTCTTTCTCTTTCTTTTTTGGCTCTTTTGTTGTACTCACAGCACTGTGTTTGCCGCTCTCAAACCCTCCTTCTTGTTTTCCTCATGATTAGCTTGTCTGATTGCAGCTGCCAAAAACACACACAAACACGAACGCACACCCTCATGCTGCTCTCTGCAAATGAAAAACAAAATGTATTAACGGTATTAACGATCAGGTAGCAGATAGTCGGGCGCAGCTGTAGGTCATCGCTGAGGTCATGAGTCCGTGACTGGCACTATCTGTGAGATCACCGCCGTGCCGCGGCAGCAGGTGTGACATCATTCGCAGGGATGGTTGCACAAAGGACAGCTCCATTTTCACAAGAAGAAACGCTAACATGTGACTCGGAGATAACCTTTGAGCATCAGTGTGGTGTGTGTTTTTGTGTGTGTATTTGTGTGGCTGGTGCTCCAATCCATTACCTGAAATTGGTTTACAAAACCTGTGATGTCAGCGGGTCGTTTTTATAATGTCTTTTTGGACCTTGTGAAGCCTCAAGATTGCAGTATCCTGCAGTGTGCTGATGTGTTTTTGTTAGCCACTTATCATACTTAAAGGTTTTAATATTCATAGTGTCCTCTAGTCGCTGCTGGTTGTCTCACTTTAATTTCTAACATATATTCTGCTTTTATTGTTGGCAGACTGCAGAGTTTAGTTTTTGATTGGGCAGTTAGGGTCAGGGTCTATGGAAGGGCCTTTTAAATTTTATTTTCTTTTGAAAATGGAAAGTAAATTAGGGGGCAGAGCTAGCAATGAAATGCAGGTAGACAGCCTCAGGTCTTGCTTAATTACAAGTACAACCAAAGCAGTTCACTTGGTTGACTGTATTCGCTGTACTTGAGACACAAACCAACCAAATATCTGATCTGCAAACTGAAACCTGAATGTTCTACTGCCATTCTATCAAGTGCCAGGTTTGTTCCTGATACAAACAGTGCAGCTTCTGATGCTTTTTATGGAAGCCAGTTGTAAATGTTGGAGCTTCTCTGGCATTTACAGACTCTGTTTCAGCTGCAGGGGGGGTCGCAGACCTATGAGTATCTCTGACATTGTCACATTTAATGCTATAGAGTAAATGAAATCCTCCTTTCAGACCAGGCACTGCTAGTGAAAATGGCAAGTGTGGCTCTATAATGAAAAAACACAGCCCCAGCCCCCTCCCCCCATTCCAACCAAAGTTAGCTATTTCTCACTGTAGTGTGACGTGTGTGATTATGTACCTTTCCCAATTTCTTGAAACTTGTTTTAGTCTTCCTTGGTGGCAAGAAAGGCTTTTTTTCTGCTTTACACTACAGAGAAGCTGGTGGTCTTTGTTACCAACCACATGCTGCCAATTTCTTCTTGATTAGAGACAGTTACTTTGGGTGTGCCCAACAATGAGGAGACAAGCCCAGATAACACATTTAAGATTTGAAACTAGTCTTAAATACATCAAACTAGCCATATACTTTCAGATAATAACCTGGTAGTGGTGTAAGGAGAAGGGTTCTCCATTATTACTGTTCATAATCATACCTATAGAGACTTCTGGCTGAGTTTGTGTTTATTAATTTTAATATTCCTAGCCTGTACAGGGCACCAAGGGGCATAATAGATGGTATCACTATCTTCCTGCAGTTTTTGTGTGATGTGAACATGTTTTTTTTATGTAGAGTTGAAAATGAAAGTGCCTGTGCTGTAGTCCCACGCATTGGTCAGTACTAACTGACACTCTTTTTATTTTCCAACCCTCCTAACTGCTCACATGCCCAAAAGCTAAGAGTGATCCAAAAACATTTATTCATGTCAGGGCTGTGATTCTTACTTTCCACGAGTCTGAGTTTGTTAAAGTTTTTTTTTAAATAAATATATCTAAAGAGTTTTTCATGCTATTCCAAGCACCCAAAAATGTGCTGCTGTTACTTTTTGTCAACATGGGCTTCCATAGTACCCGGTCAAAACTGAGGTGCATGCTTGTTCTAGCTGGTAAAGCTAGATGATATTTACCTGTAACTTTATTTTTGCTAATTAAGTGAAGAAAAATGTTTTTTGTCCTCTATTTTTTCTTAGATTCAAAAGAAATATGAAGTTTTGTAAAAAAAAACAAAAAAAAAAAAAAAAACAGAAAGAACAGCATAGACTAGGACGCTGCCCTGATCTACCGTTTGTTAATTTATTGCACCAGATCCCTATTGCAATATTTTAAAATGTTATTGCACATTACATATGCTTCTTATATTATGCCGCACTCTTCTGGTCATGTATGATGAATCTCATCGATGTTATGGTATAATTCTACGTCAAATGTAAGCTGTGGTGCCACTCATGCCGCTGGTGTTTCCATGTCACCCTGCCAAAACTCTTTGTCCACAGTATGATTTGTACTTTGGTCCTAACATGTTTGTTTCCTTGTTTTGACATGTGGTTACCTTTTGTCTGAGTAGACCACGAGCTGGTGTTGTTGGTGAATGAATCTGTGAGTGTGTTGTGTTGGTTATCTGGTTCCACACCACGCACCGTAAGAACAAAACTGGCAAATCTGTCATTGGTTGTCGTCAAATCTTCTAGTGTGTGCCAGGCTTAACAATTTTGCTGACATTTCACAAAGCTTTACAAGCAGTCATCAACATTTAACACTCCCAAGTTACCAACAGTGTCTTCATGTTGTTTGATTTTCAATTTGACTTTTTTTATCCCTGTCCATCTGCCCTGTTTTTGTTTCACATTTTAATTCCCTGCAGCTGTACCGAGCAGTTCCACGCAAAGTAAAAGTTAAAGTAATTGTGATGCTATTTATGCTGTCATGGCTGCAGAGAGAATCTTAACAGCTGCTCGGTGTACCCTTTCTCCTCAGGACCCCAGCACTGTCTTTACAGTTTGAGCCACAGATGAATGCTCAGGCCCTTAAATCAAGTGTAAAATAAAGACAGAGTGGAGGAGATAAAGGAAGCAAAGGAGGGGCTTATAATTGGAGGAGCCAGACGCAGTTTGGTCGAGTGAAAAGAGGAGTTGGTATGGAGACGGGAGGGAAGCAGACAGTGGTGGAGACAGAGGCAGAGTGAGAGAGAAAGGGAGGGATCTGAGGGGAAGAATGAGTGAAACCTTAGTACCTGAGGCGTGGGCAGAGGCCTTTAGCTGCTGGTGCCAGAATGTGTTTTTACGAGCCTGCGGTCAGACGGAAATAAAAGGCAACCGAGTGGCTGAATGGCATCGCGCTCGCACACACATACACACTATTCAATGGCCTCTCACAGTTTGGTTTTATAATGTCACAGTTATTCAATGTCTCCAGCCCCCATAATGCAGTGTGACTGAACAAGCAGCACACTCTCCCCGGTGGTACGGAGATAGGGAGTCAGAAAAAAGCTAGAGGGAGTAAAAGACGGCATTAGCAACACCTCTGTATTCCTTTCAATCATGCCAAGAGCAAAGAAACAGGTTCTCTTCTGTTTTTTGGACTTATTACACAGATTTTATGGTCACCTAGTAATATCATACAACTTTTTTTAAGGTCATTCTTCCATTTCACTTCTGCTCTCACTTCAACACTCAGTGATGTATTCTTATTATTTTGATTGAGTAAAGGGACAGAAACTATCAAAAATGATTGAAATAAGTTTTTCAGACATCCAGCTTTAATGACAAAGTGACTTATGTCTGACACATTTCAATTACAGCTGATGAAGTGTTGATGCGGAAAGACTAAGTGGATTTTTTCACCACAGCAACACTGCAGGGGGTTTCCGGGGCAGCTCAGTAGGACTAAAGCCAACCTTAGAAAAATCAATTCCACTTTGATAGTACACCTTCACTGAAAGATTAAATGGTTCTCTAAAAAGGTTGTGGACTCTACTGTCACTCTACCAATGCCAATATACTAACTCTGCAGCAGAATAGCAGAATAACACATGTACCCTGATCTCTACCCCTTAAAGCAGGGGTGTCAAACTGATCCAGTAAAGGGCCACTGTGGCTGCAGGTTTTCTTCCCAACCAAGCAAAAACACACCTGACGCAAATTATTCAATCAACTGGATTGTCTTTACATGGTTGATTTGTTGGATCAGGTGTGTTCTTGCTTGGTTGGAATGAAAACCTGCAGCCACATTGGCCCTTTACTGGATCAGTTTGACACCTGTGCCTTAAGGAGACCAATTCATTTTTTTTTTTTGTTTTATATGTCTTCTGCTAGAGGTGTGAAAAAATATTGTTACAGCAATATATTGTGATATTTTGACCTCGGATATTATATTGATATTTCAAATCAAATATCATTTTTTGTAGAAAAAAAACAAGCAAAAAAACCCTAATATTTTATCCGAGTTGGAAATAAAATACAACTTACAAATATGTATGCACAGGTTTTTTCATTCAGTCTATAAAGTTCAGACAGTGACAAGAGAAATATGTGATTTTTTGTGCTTACTGTTGTGCTGTCAGTAACACAAATCACTTTGTTCCTCATGTTTAATTACAGTTTGAGCTGTACTGCAGGTTAGGATGCTTTCAATACATTTAAAGGGACAACACTGCATTTAACACATTTTAGAAACAAAAAAATGGAAAAGCTGTTTTCAATCAAATAGTTTTGACTTGATTTGTGCTTTCAATTTTGAGTAATATTGTGTGATTTACATATACACCATCTCTGGGTTTTTTCTTAGTTAACTGTAGAATATTGCAATATATCACAATATTGTGATATCGTGATATATTGTGATATTTTCGTATTGTATCGTGAGGCTCTTACCAATACTCACCCCTACCATCTAGTGTGTTTTACGTGTCTCATCTGCCACATAGAGTTCTTCAATGCACAAGACAAAATGTCAGATGCATTCAGACTCCTCGCCCTCCCACAGCTTGTTCTCTCGGCCCGAGCCCCGCTGACTACACGTGCCAGTGTGACATCCTGCCATTATTTTGTCATCACTCACTGGCTCGGCCTGGCGAGTCTAGTGCAGAGCAGAGCCTGTAGAATGAATACAGTTATTCAAAACATGGTGCTGAGTAGCGTTAAAATGATAATTTACCCCGAAATAGACCTTTTTTTCTGATTAAAAGAATAGATAGAAAGGGACCTTGGAGGGGCAGGAGCTCAGAGCATCTCAGACCGACTTGGAACACAAGTGTATCAGAGATACCAGTGTGTAAAAAGTACACATCTCTTTATCTCTAGGGATTGGGAATATTAGCAGTAATCAAAATCTAATACATGAAACTATATACAGCTATATTAAATTGTAATAGACATTTTAATTAAACATTACAGTACAAGGATTGTATTTATCCTTTGTCCTAAATTTATAATCATGCAGGACATTTCCACAGACATGGTGTGGTCAGCCAAGGGTCCTGCAGTCTCCACAGTGAAACTAAACAGCTGGTTTATTAAACATTGTGCATGTTGGATGGGTGGCACTCCATCTTTTAAAGCTGAGACTTTGTATTATCACAGGTCAAAATTGTAGCAAAAATGCACCACCCTCTGTTATACTGTAAGGGATTTGAATCAGATATGCAATATCCAGTTATTTTAATGACGTTTACTCTTTATTTTTAGATCTAAATTTTACTTGATGTCATTATTTTTCATCTCATCATTAGAGCTACTGTTGGAACAAAAGTAGTGATGAAGATCCATGATTTAAAGTCATCACAGCAGACATTTTCAGTGATGATTCAATAAGTAGAGGTTATTCAAGGTTCCCTGAGCAGAGATGTGGTGTTAACTGGTGAGCAACCTCTCGATAACACAAATGACCAACAGAAGAGGAGATCATGACCCTCTTTGGCAAAGTGTGTTTGTGTGTGGGGGGAGTGTGGAAGATGGAGAAATTGGAAATACATTGAAATCAATCCTCAGGCTCCTGAATACGGACGCGAGCTGACTCTGCTGTGTTCCGAGCAGAACGCAGAGTGGTACTCTGTGCCGTTGCCATGGAAATGCTGAACAAGTGATGGATTATTGGAAAGGGACAGAAAAAGATTTAAGATCTTACAGTTTCATTTCTTATTGGGCAACCTTAAATACTTTTACAGCAGCTCAGAGAGGAACGCACTGTTAGCTCAGAGTGAATATATCAGAGATGAGATAATTCCTGACTCTTACCTGAAACATCACTTCAGACTGATTTTCATTCAGGGTTAAAAAAAATAACACAAAGCATCTCTTTGAAGCTTTAATTTGTGTTTACACATTTTAAAGAGGAGGCTGAAGAGCTTTGATTTTTGTTCCTCATGTGCACCAGCATGTTATGCAGCAGCAGTTGCATGACTAATGTTGCTGAGTCCCATACGCCCACACATATGCACTGATACACACAAGCACACACGTGAAAATTTTGCTTCTTCCTCCTTTGACTCCATGATACCCGCTTTGTTTTACCACTTAACCACACACACAGTCACAGGCATCTTGTTAAGAGTTTACAATGTATTAACATCCTTTAGCATCCAACATTGTTTGAGATAACGCTGTACCTTTTTTGTCAAATAATGTCTCTTTATTTTGATGAACCATGGCGGGCGTAAAGCTCAGGGACATGTTAAACTCAACGAGTAATATACTAATCAATGGTGATGTATTGGAAATATTCAATAGGAAAATAATTTTCTGTTTAATTCAGATGAATTTGTATTTGCAACAAGAGGAAAATGATTTCAATACCCATTTGACACCTTAGCATCAGAATACTAGTCCTAAACTGGAGTTGGAATTGATAAGATTTCATTTAAACCAATTCCATTGTTTTTTATTTATTTATTCCAAACTTTGTTTTGCCAGGAAAGCCTCATTGAGATTGAAAATCTCAAGTGTCCTGGCCCAAATTAAATCTGTTTATTGATCAAGTGCTTCAAAAGCTCTTGTGGAATTTCTGTGAAAAATAAAAACCAGTCCACACAGTTTTCTGAATCAACAACATCAAACACATGACACCGTTGATTGATATCATGTGCTACCAGATGTTTTAGCATGTTGCAGGTCATTCTACCTAATCTATAAACCGCAAAAAAATGTGTTGCATTGTTGGTATCTTTTCTTATATAACTGAGTCTCACTATAAACCCCTCCTGTCTGCTTTCCTCCTATTTTATGGACTAAAACCTCCTGAGAAGTTTTCAGGTGTCCGGTCATGTAGAGCTTTACAAACTATAAAATAATTTTAAAATCAAAATGATTATGATGATGAACAAGCAACTAAAGTAAAGACTTAAGAACAGCTGTTTCATTTCTTTTTAGATTATATGAAGCTGTTGTAGTGAAAACCTTAACATGATTTTTAAAGGTAAAATTAGACAAAGACCATCCCAAGATTTTGTGTTCTGTTTGGCTGGGCTGAGTCCTGTTTTATTGACGTTTTTCACAACGTCCCAACTTCATTGAATGTCTGGTTTGTATTTATAGCATGTGGTGGACATCATATCCTGTGTTTACCATGCCTGTTTGTCTCATTGAGCTCTCAGTCAGTGTGGCAAACAGGCTATATTTGTATACATTCACATATGTGTGTGTTTGTGAGAGCTATTGTTCTGCAGAGGTCAGTGTGTGTATCGGGGTGACATTTCAGCCGCACATTTCCCAGAGGGCCTTGCAGGGCTTGACTCAATATAGAGCCGGTAAAACTGGCCTATGTAAGCGGTTTGTACAGAAGTGTGTTTTTTATATTTTCTGTCCATATGAATGAGATGGTTTTCTTTCCTTCTGGGTAAACCAGCTCAACAAAGCAGCCGCTCAAGATATCAGATGTCATGATGACTGTTTGAGCTTTTTATGTTAAATCCGTTTTCCTCTAAAGGCTACATTTCTGTTTTCATGAAAGGGGACGTTTAGGCGGTCCTTGGACACTTTTGCATAAGAAGTATTAAATCTGGCTATCTGACTCTGGTTGAAATGATGAGTACATGAATTCTATCACAGCTCTCTTAAAAAGAAAAAGACATTCTGCTGCAGCACTGAAGTAGGAGACACTCTTATTATTTTTACAGGGCTTGTTTTTTTTAATTAATTATATTTATTATAATGGATTGGTAGAAGAAAGAGTCCACAGTAAGGGGAGAGTGGTGAATGACATGCAGGATAAGAGATATGAGCAGATGTGAACCTGATCCACCCACTCGTTAATTTAACCTTTTCATGATGGCAAAGCAACACACAGCTAGCTCTTCTTGGTTATTTATGTTCTGAAAACTTCACAGTGCACCTCTTGGCTATGTCCACATGTGGGCAGGTATTTTTTAATTTTGTTTTTTCTCCTTCGTTCTATAAAGTAGTCCCACCCAAGACACTTTCAGTTTTCAAAGACACCTCCACGAGAACAAATACAGGCATGACTTTCCTGTTAAATGCTGTCAATAACGTGCAACGATGTCTGGAAGTTGCCAAAGAATGATTTCATCATTTCTTTGCAAATATTTCTTTACATCTTCAGACTGAGACGTTTCTGATGACCTAGAAGATAATTCAATTCAAAAGCACCTATGAGCACTTTATCAGTTTCAACATCTGTTCTGTTAGGGATGGAATCGAAAACCAATGCCAGTAGAGATTTAACTACTACTACCTCATGTAATCAGTATCATTAGTGTTTTTGTTAATCCATTTCCTTATTAGCTCCATCCACTTTTTCTGCATGCCTTGTAAATCAAGGGGTCAGCAGAAATGATACCATAGAAGTCAAAAATCATGGCAGACAGGGACAGAAGCTATCAAAAAGATGCCTACTGCACTACTTTAAATAAGTGGAAATACCAGAAACTTACAAAGGCATTTATCTTTGCGGCATGACATTGAGTATAAGTAACGTCATTTGTTCGGCATTGTTGCCACTGAAAACCTCCGTAGGCCAACTATTTCCTCAAAGAAAGTCACCAGGAATCAATAAAGGAATCCTTAAATGATCAGATCAATAAGCAGTACTGTTAATAGCATTCGTATTAGTGCCTTCTCTTCAATTCCCATCTGAATTCATGATTTGCCAACCACTTACACAGGCAGTCCTGGGTTGCCATTTCACCATAACTCTGGAAAATGTCAGCAGGGTGTGTATCATCAAAATGTCACTTAAAGCAACATAGTGAGGGAGCAACTGTTGATGCATCAGCAGAAAACAGTCCAGTTTACATTTCTTTAATCAGCCAAATCTTAGGAACATCTACCATAGCACTATGATCATACACATAGAGTAATATAGCCTCCTGTCTATTTGCAGGACCGCCCATAATGAGGACTTTAACTGGTAATAATAAATCTGACTTCCAGTTTTATGCTATTACTCTAGCATACCCTGGTATCACTTGAGTAAGACTTCCAAAGGTAGTTGCCAAGGTGGTGTCAAGAATTAAACTGAGGGACAGCCTATGACACAAAAAAATCTGACTTTATACTAACAGACTAGTTTTTACCTCTAATCTGAGTTCATGGTCCCCCCATAGGGTGAGCCTGTGTATCCTGTCTTTTGCACCATTAGCATTCCTCAGCTTTGACGGACAATATGGGGATGAAACGCCTCTTTCTTGTGGACAGATTCTGTGCTGTGTGTGTTACGGTGTCTCAGAGAGGAGATCGTTTCACATGAATCGTCAAAATAGAGAGGGATACATTTCCCCCCTTCAGTGGCGAAGTGCTTTCACCACTGTACTATTAAGGGCTTTTGTTAGAGCCTCCATGACCTGGTCATGACATGAGCCTGTGTGTGTATGTGTGTGCTGCTCTTCAGAGTTTACCCATTAATAAGGGAGTACTCAGCCGTGGAGTTCACCTTTTCCCCTATAATTGGCTTCTCTCTCTCCTCATCTCACTCATCACACACAACCACACTCAGCTGTATTCAGACTACCCCAAAAACATTTTCAGTCTCTGATGTGATGTTAGGTTTTCCAAAAGCAGAGCCCTGAAGCACTTATTGATCACTTTAGAATTATGACACGGAAGTCACAGCAGGCAGTGATAAAGGAAAGACTTCGCAACTTTTTGAAGACATAAAGTCTAAATTAATTCCTAAAAATGTATCTGTGTTAAATCCATTTGTGATAACCAGCCTCACTTAAGACTGTTTGTCTTATTCTTACTTTTTATAGCGAGTGTAACACCAGAACACAGGATCAGATAGAGCCATGGGCTTGTCTCTAAACCCCAAGTAATGAGACACTCATGAGCCCTTGCTCTGTTTTTATCAGCTGCTTAAGTTGGCTGAAAATCACCTGTTGACACGGTATCTAATTAAACCGCTAGACCTTTGAGCACTGAGGAATATGCTGTCGAAATGTTGTGCAGTCTGAGCGGATATGATGTCTCTATTGAATATTGATGGGTTTATTAGGTCTTACCTCTTACTTGAATCCCCCACATCAGGTTGTGTAGTGCTCTCATGTGCCACGACTGCCCTCCACTTACACACATCACCCTGAATCAAACATCATCCAAAGCACAGGTGGAAGAGTGCATGAGAACAGAAAGAGAACTTAGAAATACAGCCCTAAGATCCCTGTCAAACACTCTGTCTTAACTGCACAACCACCCAGTGACCACTGTAGCTCTGCTTAATGTTGCCATGGAACAGAGTGGATCAGCATAGTCTACTTATGCTGCAGGGTAAACTTGTATCTAACCACTAACCCAGAGATGTGTGACCATACTCCATTCTGTAAATCAACTTTTGATAATTAATTATGGAATCCTGGGATAAATCAGAAATGTTGTGCTTTATTAACTGAAGACTATTTGGATACATTTGATTTCATCTGCCTGGGAACATCCCAAGTTTTCTTTTGTACAAAGTTTGATTACTTCAGACAGTCAGTCTTGAGTTTATATTTGTTTAGTGCCAATTCATAGCAAAAATTACTACATAACACTACAAACGAGTAGACCTACAGTAGATCATACTCTTAATTTATTACACTGATGCTGCTTTGACTCTAATATGCAACCCTATCATTAGTTGGGGCATTAAATTGTTGCTGCATTTGATGTTTCACTTTGTTTTATCCACGTTTTTATCAGTATATAGCTTTACAACGAGATTTAAAGGTAAGCCCACCTTGGGTATCTACTCAACTGCACCTGTAGTTCACTTTGAATCAACTTTTTCCTTAGAATAAAAAAGAAAATAAATAAATGTAACTAAAAACCCAGTCTTTCAAGGTGAACCACACTCAAAAAATTTGTCAGAAAGACCACGTTGATATTCTCTCTTCTAGAAATATGCAGGTTATTTTTTTCCATTAAGTCAAAATCTATTTACTTTCTTGATGTCGATCTTTTTTTTAATGATTTCAAATAAAACAAACTGTGTAAACAGCTAACTAGTAAATTCTTGCAGCAAAACCACAACAAAAAATGTTTGAGTTAGAAATGTTTGTTCGTTTGTTGTACTACATTCTACTGAAATGAATATTCTTTTCATTTCTTGAGTGAGGATCTTGAAAACTTTTTGATATCCTGTGTCCTCCTTTGTTACATTTTGCTTTTAGTTAAAAAAAAATCGCTAGGGAATATTCAAGCATGTGCAAAATAAGAAATGTATTCTGTCCCTCTGAAATCTCTTTTGAAAAGGTGTTAAAGTTTGAATCATGAATACCAAAATTTCTTTGATAAGTGTCATGCCTAAATGCAGCATAAGAGCTTGTTTATATGAACCTATTTCCTTCCCCAAGGAAGTCAGAACTTTAAAATGTGATACACCCAGTAGGGCACCCTTTTTAGAGTTCATTGCAGAGCCTTTTCAGGGTATGTTTTATTCATTTTGTACAAATTTTACCATCCAGTTGCCAATAAATCCTTTTTTTTTCTGTTTTGCATATGTATATATGCACTAGTCTGTTGGGAGATGCAGAATCTGATTGTTCATCTGAAAAGGGACAAAAGGCGTTTTTATCTCAGTCTTTTACAGGTGCCGTCCCGACTTCTTTGGAAGTTGTTACACAAGCTTCTATGTATTCTAAAAGTAATAACGTTTCTTTGACTGAACATTTGTCAGCTTTTTGCAATTTACTCTAATCAGTTCTAGCAAATCACCACATTATGTTTCGATTTACATTTTGCACCATGTTCCAACATTTTATGGAAACAGGGTTGCTCTTTGTTTTTACATTTGAGAGGTGGACAGATTATGGCAGCAGATGTTAGTTGCTGTTCTCCTTGGAGATGTTAGACGGGATGGAGCAGACAACCATGGCTCTGTCTCTGAAATGTGTACAATGTGTGCATGTGGGGATAATAATAACACTTGAAATTGATTTGTTCTGTACCATCATTGACCAGGAATTTGTTGTTGGAGACACTGGAGTAGACGTATCGATTACCCGCCATGGCAACACAAGTACATAAAGGAACAATAGGACCTCACAGTCAGCGATGTGTGTACCAGTGAGTGTCGTTTTATTGCTGTGGACTTTTTAAAGGGTTGGGTGAGAGAAAGGGCGGAGGATCACGGTGGGCCTCCGAAGAGACCCTTTAGAGATGGAGACACCACTTCAGACAACACTCAACTTTCACAAAATGGAGGGAGGAGGAGAGAGTCGATAGAGTGTGAAGGGAGAGACAGGATATCAGATTTTACACACAGTTAGACAATCGTGTGTGTGTGTGTGGGCCCATGCAGGCAGGCAGCTTTACCATTAGAGGCTTCGTGCTCCAAGGAGTCTGGATATTTAGAGTAGATGTGTATCAAATATGAGGTTCAGCTACTGCATGTTTGAAACTGCTTTCAAGGACCGAGACACGAAAACTTCACAAACTGATTGGACAGTTGGTGAGTGCAAAAATCCACACCTCTCTAGATTATTTTGTTTAAAGTTTCAGTTCCAAACATATTGTCCAGCACGGCTAATGCTGTCTCTCTTTTGCGCGTTGAATTGCAGACAAGTCCCTGCCCATTGTACAAATTGAATAGGTTGGCATATTTGGAAGTGTTGGAAAAGTGATGGGAATATGCAGAACCTTTAAAAAGCATATCCGGCAGGTGATTGGCCGATCATTCCATTAATCATATTAAACATGGACCAGATAATCAGATAATGTAATGTAAAAAACAGACTGTGAGCCACTCCATAGAATAGACTCTTACCAAATGGGGTGAATTTCTATTGAGAAATGCTTCAGGGTTGTTATTTGATTTTCTTGTGATGAAGAAATGTGGCCCAAATCTAATAACACTGCTACTGAGGCTGTTAGCATCAATGCTTATCTCTATACAAGCAGTTGTTTTCTGCTGTCATTTTGCCCCTAGTTTCTTCCTATTCCTGCTTCTAAGGACTCTGATTGGGTCGTCCCTCTTGGGCCAAATCAGCTCTGAATCAGCACTAGCATGTGAGCACAGTAAGAGACAGTAACCTGTTGATTCATGCTGATTTACTATGTGGGCGATAATTGGCCTATAAAAATTTCAGCTGCAACAATGTCCAACACGTCACTCCTAATATTCAATGCTCTGCTTTGTAGATAAAATCCTCTGCAAGTTCTGGTGTTTCCACTTTCTAAATGTCTTTTTACTGAAAGTTAACCCACAATCTTGACAACTTCTCTGCCATGATTTTTGGCTTCTTTGTTTTCCTGACTGTGTCTCTGATGGCTTTAATTTACTAGGCATGCAAAGTGGAAGAAATTGATAAAGGAATTTAGTAAAAGACCAATGATGCTGATTCCTTGAGGGCGTGGTTATTGATTCTCAATTGGAACTGGTTTGTGATTCCCATCCCTATTAAGATACTTCTCTCTCTCTCTTAGAATAACATTTTGTCAGTTAATCTTTGAAAACTAACTTTTTATGCTAATAGGATGGCAGTATTTGGAAAACTGGTTATTGGAACTAAGGAGAAGCAGCTCCACTAACTTTTCTACATGTTGTCAACTTCTTTGGGAAACACAATAAATGAACCAAAATAGATGCAAAACATAAGCTTGTTACCAATAATAATGAGGAATAAAGGTAAACATATGTGTATTAAGATAAAGGTCTCTTCTCGTTCATTTATGAATAAATATCCTTTACCTTACTTTATGTCAAAAGCCCCTCAAAAGCCTCCAAATTGTTTTTTTTTTTCCACAAATCATGTCTGCCTTTAGATAAACGAGGAAGGGTCTCATATTAGTCTTTGCATCGGGCCTGAAAATAACTGAACCCGCCCCTGCATGTGTGAGAAGTGGTGCTGTTTGATTTGACCATTTGCCAGTTGGAGGCTGGGTGTTATTCCCTCCGGTCCGGCAGCTACAAGCTGAAATACTTCCTGCTTTTAGCTCAGGTATTTCCCAGCAGCATTAAGCAGCTTGTTTACCAAAGATTGCTTTAAATGGATAGGTGCTTTAGAAAATATATACTGCTCAAACGCCTCTATTTACTCTGGATGTGTTTACCAGGGATAAAGGCGTTTAGTCCCTCCCCCTCCTTCTTCTTCACCCTCCCTTTGCCTCCCTTCCTCTCCCTCGCTCTGCTTCCCTCAGTCACACACACACTTCATACCTATTTTCACATCAGTCTCTGCGGGCCCCTCAGCCATTAATTGTGTCCCAGACTGGGACCAGAGAGAGAACGTGGCTGGGTGCGCTGGGGTTGTGAGCAGGAGAGAGAAGCAGCAGGCAAGGCTGGGCACAGCTCTCTCTCTCCAGAGGAGGAAGTCACTCTCTCATATCGCTGCCCACATCCATCCTCAGAATAATCATCTAAATTCACCACTGACTTTTCACTGTCTCTGTGGATATTAGTCACTCTTACATGGAATAAAGCAGCCTGTTTCCCTCATAACCATCACAACATGTGATACTGAAAGGAAATAATGAGGAATTCACTGTTTTATGTTCAGTACTGTTAAGCTCCTTAATCACTAATAACAGATATTTCACAGCAGATTCTAATATGTAGAATTTTTGCACCATTTTTTTTTACACACATAGTTATCTTTAACAGCCTTTCTCGACCAGGGTGCCCTAATCCTTTGTCAAGGGTGCCTTCAAATTATATGAAAATTCAGCCGAGTGTTCTCATTATTACCAAGTTTATCATTTGCATAAAAAACATAGACACAGTTCTTTCATATCCCCACACTCCCAAGACCACTATTCAAATTTCTTGGTAAATAAACAGTTTAACATCAGTTTTATGTGAAAAGCTTATAGTACCTTCTTCAGCTGGCAGGTGTTTGTGGAGTGTATGTCGTAAACTGCAGCTGCGAACAAGCTAACAATTTCATCATCAAATCTCTGAATCTGAGCCACCAGCTTCATCATCAGGGGTTATAGCTGCGAGAGGAGAAGAAATAATCATGATATTGGTTTAAAAAGTGGACAACACTGGCAGGGGCAGGCGATGATGATGTTTGCAGCCCCTGGAAGCTGACCTTGTAAATATGATTAGTAATGAATTGTTGTATATGTTAGATAACAACCGTGTGTAAGCTGACAGTCAGAGGAAATCTCAAAGCAATAATTAATCACTGTGTCCTAAATGATCATGTGCTGGCCCTCACTGGCTGCTAATCATTATGATCTAATCATAATTCTGTCCTTTTTTTTAATGTATTTTTTTGGCATTTTTTGCCTTTAATGATAGGAGAGAGACAGTGGATAGGCTTGTGAAAGGGGGAGAGAGAGTAGGGGAAGACACTCTGCAAACTGGTCACAGGCGGGATTCGAACCTGGACCGGCAAGCAAGTACATGGGGTGCCTAGTTGCTAACCACTCCGCCAAACTAGCACCCCGTTATGTCCTTGTTATTAAGGCTACACTTGATGTGCTCCATCAAACTTCAGTAACTGTATGTAAGTGAAAAGTGTTGGAAGATGGAAATCTCCATTGTGTGACTGAGTCACAAAGATATATTCTTACTGTCCTCTAAGTTTGCTAACCTGACACGCCTGGCTGACATCTCCACTTAACCGCCAGGGAAATATTTCACTAATCCTTCTGGGAAAGAGCCATTGGAAAATGTTTTCAGAGGCAGAACCTAGAAACACAACAGCAGCTTGTGATTAGATGATCATTTGGCTCGTCACCTATCACAGATCAATCCATATCAAGCAATGCCACTACATATGACATAGCTTGCACTGTTGTTAGCCGTTAGCTTAAACTACCTTAGACTGTTGTCTTGCATTAAATTATACCACACAGATGTATCATATTACACTTCTATGTGACATTAACCTTGTCAAAGACAATGCCTACCAAGTTTTCCTGGTAAACTTCTGGGGAGAGCATATTTCACTAAGTATCACTGAGTAACCATGACGACCACAGACTAACAGACATGTCAGTGGAGGATTTCCTGTTCTCTCCCACTTTCCCAGCAGTGATCCACGGTCAGCAGACGAGCAAAAATATGATTTCTTGTAAGACAAGCTTCAAGTTACATTCTTTGCTCCTCCTTCTAAGAATGACTTGAGTCCATTTCTGATTTAAAAATAAAAAACGAAACAGATATTGAGACCACTCCAGAAGCCACTGTTGTTTTCAAGCGTGCAGTCAGTTCCTGTTGTCGTCATGTCGTGGCTCCTGCCTTTCCTCCCGGATTGGGCCATTAAGCATTTAGCTGAGTGAAATCTTTGGACAATGGATGTTGGCAAGACGCATATAAAGATAAAGATGTATTATATATATCTAGACTGAGACCATGTTTTGACCAGGCTATATAGATGTGTATTAAGGCCATAGAAACCATATTTTCCCCTCACAAAATCACTTGGGTGTCAAGTTAAGGCATCTGGCCTCAAGTGGACACTCTGGGTACTACACTTCCTCAATTTCAAGCCTTGGATAGCAGCAGCCTGGGGAATATCCCTTACTGCGCAAGTGTCAGTTTGATTTTGTTGCTGAGGAGGGTCAGAACAGCAGGGAATCACTGTCATGATGCCCACCATCCCTGATGTCATCTTTTGTAATTGCTTTAAACAAGAGCCCCTTGGCAATGAAACACACATACTGTGCCTTTTAAGTATTACAGCAGCATCAGAAGAGAGACAGTCGAGCATTTATCTCTTTCTTTAAACCCTTTCATTAACACTTTCAAGCTCCCTTTATTGCAGCTATCAGGGTTTTCATTGCAGACCCTAAGTCCATAGAGTATAACTGCTCTTAATGGCATCTTCTTTGTTTCACTTTGTGTCTGACAGTGCTACTCCCTTTGTTTCTCTATAGAGCAATATCAAAAGGGACATTTTCATTGCTTTATTTCACTTCTCTCTCCGTACGCTTGATTTACATCCTAATATTTTCCCTTTGTGTCCTCTTTTGCCTGTTTTGTAATATTTTCCTCTTCACTTGGTTTAACATTTTTATTTAATTTTCACATCAGTTCTGTTTTATTACGCTTCCATTGCCTCAGTTTGAAAGGCTGCATTAATTGCCTGACTTACATTGATGCACTTTTTCATAAGGCCTCCCTGGCACTGTGAGGAAAATGAAAATTTTCTACAATAATAAATGTGAGATCAGTCTAAGTGTGCAATATCTTCATCACTGTGCTGGTTTAAAGCTCCTGGAGTGAGAGGGATTCGGCTTTTCTGCTCATAATATACAATTAAGTGTCTCCATGTGTTCTAAATTGAAGATTTTGTCAGTCAGCAGTTTTAATCTCATGTATTGTTTCGTCTCCAGGTGACATCGGAGCAGCTCGTGATGCTTTTGGAGCTTCTGCTGGAGGAAGAGGAGCTCAGTGTGCTGACAATGTGTTCTCTGCAGAAAACTTACAACCTACAGAACCAAGACGCTGAGGTAGGACCACACACGCGCTTCACGGAAAAGAAACACATTCACCCACGCACACACATGCCCAGACAAGCAAGCATATGCATCCAAGCTCGGTAATCTTCTTCCAATAATAAAAAGTGGAGGGTTTCCTCTCCTTGGTTTTTTCCATGCCAGGGCAGAGCGCTTTGTAATGTGCAGTAAATTCTGCCATAATAGCAGCTCTCTTCTTTACAGCCACCATTACCAACTAAATCCCACAAGTATTCGCTTTATGTTTTAGTACAGCACGCAGTTCCTTAATGGTACTATTAACATTGTTTGTGTGAGTGTGTGTGAGTTCTTTCCCATCAGTGTTTGTGCTCTTA
Organism: Scarus forsteni; assembly: GCA_036419115.1. Lineage (NCBI taxonomy): Eukaryota > Metazoa > Chordata > Actinopteri > Labriformes > Labridae > Scarus > Scarus forsteni. The sequence goes on from JAZDUH010000066.1 coordinate 16,687,367, forward strand.
TGTTGTGCGTGTGTGTGTTGACGGTTGAAGCATCTAAATTTCACTCTTCAGTTCAGGAGCACGAGTGTGAAAGCACAGCTGCTCAATGCTCACCTCCATCATTAACACACGGTGCATCTTGAGAAGAGAATATGATACATATTTAGTCTTTTACAACTTCTTATTAGTTATATGAGCTGTTTTGATGGGGCAATAATGTATATAATGGGGCTCAGATGTTCGCCTGCACCGAGCCATTGTACCGCTAATTACATTGGATCCAGATGTTGGAGTTGCATTCAAGGTGCTTATTTACATTTCCAGTTTCATACAGCACCTGTTCGAGAGCTGAAATATAGAAGTGACTTGTAATTTTCTTTTGTTTTTGCAGTTTTTAGGCATATTAACACTACTTCAATGTTAGAAAAAATACATTAAGATGTAACTAATACCGTCTTGCCAATTTACCCAAATAGGTTCTTTACTTTAGGATGGATGTTTAAAAATGGGGGGTTACTAGAGGGGTTATTTTACAAAGCCCTACACTTCTTCTTCCCTTCCATTAAACTGACATTTAGTTTTTATTTAATCCATGTGCATCGAATGCTGCTGTTTCCTTTAGATACTAGATAGGTAATTGGATGGATGGATGGACAGATGGACAGACAGACTGATGGATGGATATATGTATGGTCATCATTGATCCCAAGCTGAGAAATTGTGGTATTACACCAACTGGTTTTAGGGAAAGAAGGTTAATAACATACACATGCTAAAACAGACAAAAGATCTTGTCGAAATGTAATATACCTGTATACAATAAATAAGGCAGAAGGAGGGAGTTAAGTTTATGGGGGAGACACTACCATGTTTCTCCATGTTGGTCCTAACAAACTGCTCATTACTTTACCCAAAACTGTGGGCCTATGGTGGAAAAAGTTCCCCTTTGATTTTTCATGGTATGTAACATTTGGCCCACATTAATAAACTTAAAGAAATATGGACAAAAGAAAAACAAAAAGAGGGCTCAAACTGCTGCCACATGTATAGACTGGATGGCATAAATGAGCTTGAGTCAAATTCAAGTATAGGGTTTTTTTCTGAAGCTAGATGGTAACAAAAACTTGACAATAGGCAGCAAAGTGTCTGAAAGGGCTCTCAGCAGCACTGGACCTTTAAGAAAGATCAATCTCAATCAATCTTTATTTGTATAGCGCCAATTCATAACAAGTGTTATCTCAAGACACTTTACAATAGAGCATAAAGCTCTTCATTTTACAGATACACACATATGCATAGATACATATATACATATATACATATAAAGATACACATATACATATATATATATACATCCAACACCCAACACGAATCCATATAGCCAATCATGAATCCCTCCATCATGGCGGCAAGAAAAAACCCTCTGTTAAGCAGCAGGAAATCTTGAAGGTGGATCCTAGTCTCATGATGAACAGCAAATCCACAAGATGTTGTGTTGGGTGTGAGGGCAAAGGAAGGGAGGTAAGAGGAGACAAGTGGACTAAAGTAAGAACTAAAGTTAGGGACAGGTCCATGAACCATAGACCTGTCGTCTGATTTATTAGAGGTTAGCCTCTTGAGATGCTACATCTCATTTTCAGGAGGGTCCTCATGTCTGAATGGTTGTAGGATGAGCTCAGACTAACTATAAGGTACGCCGCTTTGAACATTTCAGTTATTTTTGCGTAATTATGGGAGTTTTATGTAAAAACGAGCCACCAAACTATATTGGGTTGAATTTTCTATTGGAAATTTCATGCAGTGTCTTTGTTTGGCACTATTTTATTATGCGGCAAACAACTACTGTATGTGTTCTTCCAACTGTGTGCCTCGATTTTACTGATCTGATGTTTTGACTAATTGATTCATGTGACCATGACATTTATTTTACCGTAGATGCACAGGGTTACCTTTAAACCAGAATATACTGAAGAATAAAATTCTTCAGAATGAGATTCAGTGAGCGTAATGGATCGTGCTTTCATGTTGTTTATGAAAAATTATAACATCTGAATGTCTGAGTGGAAAAATACGTTTATTTCCATTCTTCCATTATCCAGTTTTGAAGAGCTAGACCTTCAGAATCACAGAAGTTTCACTTAGAAAACTACCAATACCTGTATATTTAGTTTTTTGGGGACCTTTCTCTGTAAACCCTATCAGTGGTTGTGCATGGAAATCCCAGTTGATCCGTAGTTTCAGAAATACTCAGACCAGCCCATGTAGCAACAACAACCATGCAGCGTTCAGTCCTCCCCATTCTGTTGTCTGTTTGAACTTCAGCGGGTAGCCTTGACCATGTCTGCTTGATTCAGTGCAGTAATCGCTGCCATTTGATTGGCTTTAGGGATGTAACGATATGAAAATTTTGTATCACGGTTATTGTAACCAAAATTATCACGGTTATCATTATTATCGCGGTATTGTTGCAGTGTGCTCAAAATGTTCTAAAAGTACTTTTACACAGAATTGAAATCATTTAACCCCTTTATTATTATATTCATAACAGTTCTTTTGTCTTTTTTTGTCAATAAATGTGTCAAACTCAGAGGCCAAACAATGCAAACTGTGCATGTGCACCTCGCGTGAGGCTCCTTAATCGAGGGCAGATACATAGTTCCAGCTTTTCCAGGCAAAGAGCAGCATCACCGTGCGTTACTGAGGCAGTGTGGTGATCAAGCACGATATAATGGTAATTTTAATTGGACACAGTAACGATTATCATGGGAAATTTTATCGCCGTTTACCATTTTACCAGTAACCGTGACATCCCTAATTGGCTTCTTAGCTATTTGCATGAACAAGCAGATTAATGGGTGTACTTTATGAAGTGGCCAGTAAATGGTAAACTTCCTTGAGCTTATACAAGGCTTTTCTAGTCTTTTGGACAACTTACAGCAGCTACGGCAGCTTACGTCTACATATTCTTTCACTGATGGATAGGGTTTCTATGTGAGCTGTCCATCATCATCAGCTAACACATCCACACCCTTTCATACCCTCAAACAGGCCACTGGCACAGCAACTTGGGGTTTAAGTGTCTTGCCCAAAGACACATTGCCATGTGACAGCTGGAGCTGGGTGTGAACCCACAACCTTCTGATTACTGACAGAGTCACAGGGAGCAGTACATAGCAACCACTGCCATCAGTGTGCAAAAGGAGCATGAATTGGAGAGTGTGACATGTGATGTACAAGCCTATTTTAGTAGTTAAAGATGGAGAAAGCATGGTACATGCCATGATGTGTCCATGTTGTCTGTGAGAGGGAGTTTTGCACCACATGTACTTGTAGACTATCAGTGAGCGCTAAAGGGCATCAGACAAAGTTCCTAAGTATTGTAGCTTTGATTTGTTATGTCGCTGTGATGTCAATGGTAACGGTATTTATGTATGAGGTCACAAGCTGAGATAAATTTGGGTTTGGCCTCCAGTCAACACTCAGGTTCAAAGGCCGGTAGAGCTGCTCTTCCCAGCAGATGAAACCAGATTCTCATCTACTGTTTCCAGGAAAACTTTCAGTGTTTGCTAAAAATACACAAGACTATTATGCACATAGTCATGCATGAAACCGCACACACACATCTTCACTCTGTTTTCGCTCATACTCACACCTGTTCGCACCTGTCCAAAGGCAATGGTCCTCTTCTAATGTCAGTAATCTCATTGAGGAGAGGTTAATCACCTCCGTCTCTCCTTATAAATGTGCCCATTAATTCTCCTTCTTTTCCTCCATTTCTGTCTCCCTCGTCTGATTGCGTTCAATCTTTCACTCAGCCTCTCTCTGTCTGGTAACGCATCCTTTTTCAGGAGATTGATATGTTCTCTTTATTTTTGGAAGTCTGAGTGCTGCTCAGCCTGTGCAGCCCCTCACTGTTTACCTCACAGGGAGCAGGAGCTTTTCAGAGTGGATGAATATTGGATTATAGAAATGATTCTTGGCTGCTGAGGAGCGGTTAGTAAGACGTTGACTCAGAGAGCATCGTGATTTGACAAAACACGACACAGATTGTTCGGCCGAAAATAGAAGAGTATTGTCAGTCTGTGTGGCACAGAGTCGGCCTTCTGAAGAGGATTTATCACTGAATTAATGACAGACCCTATCATTTGTTGTTGTAAGTAAGTTTTATTGTCCTTGTTAAAATAGGCTTTGTCATATGTTTTGTTGTTTTCTGTCACAAAAAGCTGTCATGACCTTTTGCAGAAATATTTCTAGAGGGGGCTCACAATCAAATATCGATACAGCGTCATGGCTGTCCTCTCTCCTGTGACACCATTATCAAATTACCGGTGCCCATATCAATAATTTACAAAGAAAAATACAGCAATCCAAACAGAATCCTCTGCCAGGTTGACTCACAGCATCACTGCTTCATGAATTTTCATATTTGCATCTTCGTCATCAATACTAAAAAGATGTTTAAGGGTCAGAGAAGACAGGGCTCAGAAGTAATATCGATTGTTTCAACCAGTTTCTATTCAGTTAATCATAAAATGGGAAAAAAACAGTAAATTTAATGACCACTTGACCATTAAGGTGTATTTGCTTGGTTTGTCTATATGCCCTCTAGAAGATCAGAAGGGTCAGCCACTACCTTACAGAGCAGGCAACACCTCTTGTGTTAGAGGCTCTGGTAATTTCATGCATCGACTACTGCAACTCCCCACTAGCAGGTCTCCCCTAATAAACATTGAAACCTCTGTAGATGATCCAGAATGCAGCAGCATATCTAGTCTTTAACCAGCCCAGAATAGCGCTTGTCACTTTGCTGTTCATCTCCCCTCATTGGCTCCCTGTGGCAAATCACTAGCTAGACTCTACTCTGCTGATCCTAAATGTTAAACTGAATTACCATACTCCATTCAACCCACAGAGTCCCTTTCTTCTCTTAGAAGAAAGTTAAAGGTTCAACTTTTTAGTTGGGGCCTTATACACTTAGTCTGACTCCTCTGTAGTCCTGAGTGGTAGAAGTTAGAAGAAGTTAGTTAGACCCTGCTCTTTGTGAACAATGCAGCACTGAATATGTTGATGTTTAAAATGATGTTGATGTGAATTACATGAAGACCTACTGAAGATGATGATGATATTGATGTGACTTGTCGAGGTTTTCTGTCAACGTCTTGGTTAGGAAAAAACAGACACTGACTGGAGCACTAAATGACAGCACCTTAAAGACTTTAAGCAGTTTTTTGCACTTTTTAATGTTCCATCTATTCTAGTTTCTTGCTCATGTTGTACTGATATGTTGCTTTAGACTAAGCATCTGCGTCAATTAAATTTTAGCATTGTACTATTGTAAGTGTTGGCCATTGTCACATCCCAAAATATGGCAGAGGAAATGTAGCTTTTAAAGCCAAGTAATGTATTATTCATTACTTTTGTTACAAAATGAACACTACTGAACAAAAAGTGTTTTCACTTTACATTTCTCCAACACAAAAAAAGACGGAACAAAGAAACTCTTGAAAGAATCTCCAAAGTTTTTGTTTCCCTCCTGTTGGCACTTCCGCCAGTTGGGTGCAAGTGGGAAGTAAACACAGCTGTGTCAGTGCATGCATGTAGCTTGTAGATGAAGCTAATGTAATACCAAAAAGAACAACAAAACACATCATCTTATTATATTTTCTATATAAAGACATGTTTCTATATATATATATGAATTTATTTTTTTGACTCAAGGAAACTTACAGGGCAAGAGTTAAAATAATAAATAACAAGATGAGAAAATGAATGACTGATATACAGTGATCATAAGATAAAATATCTTGATCAGATGTAAAATCAGTTAGACTAAAGATGCCAGTTTGAAAAGATGGGTTTTTAAACAGGGTTTATAGATGAGAAAGTCAATGGTTTGAGTGTCTGGTGGGAGGGAGTTCCAGAGACGGGAAGCAGAGCGACTGAAGGCTCAAGATCCCATGGTAGACAAGCCGGGGTTGGCATAGTGAGTTCAATGGAAGAAGAAGACTTATGCTAGCAGGAGGGTGTGCTAATCAGAGAGATACAGAGGTGCAATATTGTGGAGGGCCTTGAAGGTGAGGAGCAAGATCTTGAAGTCAATGTGATGGGATAGTGGAGGGGGCTCATGGCAATGACACAAGCAGCAGAATGTTGGACAAGTTGAAGTTTTTGGAAAGATTTCTGTGGGAGACCGAGAAGAAGGGAGTACAGTTATCCATCCTGACGAAGATAGCTTTGGTGTTGTGTGTGAGAGATGGACGAAGGCTGTTGGTATAGCATAGAAGTATGCAGAGAGAGTGACATTATTGATATGAGCTTGATAGATAAGAGTCAGAAAGATAGACTGCTGTTGAGGATGACACCCAGACTCTTAATCTAAGTGGAGGGAGTGGAGTTTTCAGTTTGTGTTGACACCAACATGAAATATAAGTTCTGAAGTTATTAATATTTGGAGCTGAAGTGCAGGCTGTACTGAATGAGAAGGAAGGTCGCATGTGGGCCCAAGTCTCCAGTTGTTTATTTCTAATTTACACAACTGTTTTGTTCCGATCTAGGTGTTTGCTTGTTGCACCTATGTGGCACAGAAGAAGAATTCTTCCTCTGTTATCCGTCTTCGAGTTTTTCTGTTGGGGTTTTTTCACCTCCTGTGTGGGGAGCTGTTTTTGTTTCCAGTCTGTGAAACCCACTGAGACGTCAACGTGATGAAAGGCTACACAAATAAACTCAGTTTGACTTTTCCTCTTTCTTTCCTAAACACTCTTTAGTTTATTGTTAATAACTCTCTTTCCTCTTTCATTGTCTCCTCTCCTCGCTCTACATGTTGCAGTGGGACCAGACTTGATGTGGTCCGGCGGAGTCTCCAGTCACTGAGGGAGGGGAGCTAACCTGGGCTTTAACAGACAATACATCCTGTGTGCTTGACCGGCAGATGGCCTTTCAAACACATAACAGTGCACGCTTGCCCTCACAGAAAGAAATTTGCTCATGCACATACATGAACAAAGTCTCAAAGAATCTCGCATCACATGAGGCTCATATGAAAGGAGGAGGGGGTTGTGTGAGGAAGGGGTAAGGGGGGGGGAGTCATGAACTTTCCCTCATACATGCAAACACATGCTCCAGCTCACACACGTATTCATGGTCACTCACACCGTTCACAAAGCGGCACGCACACTGCTGGTCAGCCACATATTTCCTGTCGCTTTAGAGTACACGCTCACGCATATTACACACACAGAAACTTAAGCTCGCACGCCACTCTTCACAGGACCTTTGACCCACAGACAAGCTCACTTCTGAGGCTTTAAACTGCTGGGAGTGAGAAATATTAATATTATCGGTGATCAAGAAAATTTAGCAGACTGTCTTCATATTATAACGTGTTCTGAGGAGAGGACCACACAATGCATGTACATATCCATATATTGTATACATGTAGGCTATATATGTGTGTGTGTGTCTACATAACCCTCCAAAGACGTAAAGAAGTCTTAAAATGTTATTTTGGTCATTTACCAAAATTATAATTACATGAAAAACCTTTAATAACATCAATTATTATTGCATTTTACATTGTAGGATAGCCTGATTAGTCATCTTTACAATGAGGTACAACTTGTAAGGATTGAAATATTTGTATGGGTCACACATCTTAATGTTCGGGTATAACCTCCAAAAAGGTCTGAAAACCCCCTTTTACCTGTTCCTCAGTGAAGCTAGGGTGATGAGCTGGTCTTCTTAGAGCAGGGGTGTCCAAACTATGGCCCGGGGGCCAAGTGTGGCCCACTGCCCGTTTTGAATTGGCCCCTGAAACAGTTGAATGATTAAAGGCATTTCAATTGCAGCAGCAAATACTATCAATCATGCACATTTTCTGCTGTATTTACTTTGTCACAAGGTCTCATTTACAAAGCATATTGCAATATTCATCTTCAAGCACCAACCTTCTTGCAGTTTACTCTTGTTTTGTGTCTGACAATGAAGATTAGCCATCAGTGTCCCATCTCTGCTCCTCAGAAGGTCATTCTCACACCGAGTAGATACCCACGCCTAAACCCTTAAACTTTTACCTAAACTTACACTAAAAGTGTGGTGCAGCAAGTGGCTCAGCCGTCTGTGTATTCCTCTTTATGTGGCCCTCGATGTAAAAAGTTTGGACACCCCTGTCTTAGAGTGTTATCTTCCTGGGATTCTCACTTCATGCTTGTCTTTGGCTTCACCAGTCTCACAGAACTTGGTCCTAAGTTTGGAAATGGTACCAGGGTTAACTCCAGTAATGCTGCCACTATGCATACTGGTGCGCCAGTTGCAGGGGACTTTTTTGAGGGCTCTACCCACAAGTTTAGCTGTGCTGCTTATTCTACAAATGCACAGTGCTTACATGTTTTACCTTGTAATAAGGAAACTAATCAAGCCACATGTCCATCATCTACTCCAGCTGACATAGTACCTCTAAAGTTATTAAAATGTTCCTCTCTTCTCGCCATCATCAGCACATCTCTCTCACCGTACTGCATTCCTGATTAGTTTAAGTCCTTCAGTGTCTTTCCTCCTCCTTAAAACCTCAACCTCACTCTGATTTAGCTAGCCACAGATTTTCTACACTTCCATTAAACTCCAAAATCCTTGAAAAACTTGTCAGCTTTTTGGAACAAGTTAAAGTCTACACCATCTTTGGTGAAAGTTAATGTGGTTTCTGCCAGAGACGCAGCACTGAGACAGCTCTCCTGATGAAGCTGATGAAGGAGAATCCTCCATTTTAGTTTTATTAGACTTGTCAGCTGCCTTTGACACCACTGATCGTGCAGTTTTAACAGGAAAATTGGTTTCTCTGGGACTTCTCTGAAAAGGCTACCTTCATAAATGTCTTGAAGATCTTTCATGTTTGCTTCACTTTTATGAGGAGTCCCACAAGGGTCAGTTCTTGGAACAGTTCTGTTCTTGTTCTACAGGTTACCCCCTAGGTGAGAAGCAACTGTATTCTTAACTCTTCTTAATGATCACATCACTCTCCAGTTTCTGCTTCACACTGGATGTACCAAAACTTCTGTCATCTCTACTCTGATCCTTGTCATTGGCTCTGAGGTCAGTCAGTACAGGACCCCTCCCAGCCATCATTTGGCCTCTCTCTAAAAGCATTTACAGTAACAGTACAGTAGTTTCCTCTCTGGGGTCAGTGCAGATAACACTCGACTCCATAAACACCCTGCACATCTGTCCTGTCTATTAAATTGTCTCTGTAATATGTTCGGGAATTTTTATGTTCAAGTACTCACAGAGTACGTTAGCATGATCTGTAGTGTCAGTCTGAGTCTGACTCTGAGGTTTAGGAGGGTGAAGGAGGGCCGGGGGCAGCAGCAATAAATGAAGGAATGTCACTGTGTTATTGCATGTGCTGTCAGAGAGGGAGAGGCCCAGCGAGAGGAAGCAGATCTACAAAAAAAAAAAAAAAAGAAAAGAGGAGAGGTGCACCAGGCAGCTGCTCTGCCCCAGGGCTCTCCCCAGGAATGTAACCCAGCTCAGGGAACAGCTGCTGGGGCTACGCAGGCCACGAGGGCAGGGCTGGCACCAGAGGGCACGCATACTGTAAACGGTCCTGAATCCAGGCACACGCACATCCTCACTCCCATGCTGCAGAAACCACACTACACTTGACTTCTACCCTTTGTCGTTTTGTCATGTCTGCTTTGGGGTTTTTACAGTCCTGCAGAATAAACACAGTCAGAGAATATACAGTCGGAGCAGTGGATTTAAGATTTTGATGAAGGAGGAACTAGAAAGGCCTTCTGAGACCAATTAAAGTCATGTTTATGTAGCGAGCTGCAGCGGTACTGTGAGGATTTGAATGTGGCTGTTGAAAGTAAATGGAGCATTGCTTAGTCTTCGCTCTCATAAACTACATAAACAGGCAGAGCACCGGTGCAACAAACAAAGACAGAGCTCCTTAGAGTGAGCAAACAGTCACACAGCACTCAGGCTGATCCTTCTGGCCTCAGTTTGGGTTAAAGCTTCATGATGAATACCTGTACCTGCCTGTTTGAAAAGCCCAGAGCTTTTAGCTGTTAAAATAGAATCAGCTACAGAAATCCCACTCTCGGTCAGTGTACTCCCCGAAGTGCTACTTTATTATCCTGACTGAGAGGAGGTGGTGATGGAGGAGACTGAAAAACACACACTGAGCCTAAGTCAAATGACATTGACCAGTTTTACGCAAAGTGAGAGTCCTTTGAAAGATTTTCTGTTACACTTGTAATCGCTAACCTTGTGCAGCAGCTGGATCCACCTGATTCAGTGTAATCAGGAAGATCCCCTCGCCAAGCTTTAATCTATGATTGTGAGCACGGTCCAATCAGCATCCTTTAGAGTAGGTGGGAGGTATGACCAAGACAACAAGGTTTAGCATAGACGCTAACAGCTTTAGTAGCACTTTTATCAGATCAATTTATTAAATGAGAAACAAATAACAACACTACAAACTTCTGTTTAGAAAGGAAATTTTCGCTCTACTTCTGACATGTTTTGGTTAAAGTCTGGTCTACCCAGTGAGTTGTGTTTTGTAATTTACAATGGGGCAGTAGCACCCGCCTACTGCATTACCTGATTGGCCCGTAATGAATGTGATTGACAGAACAATCGTCCAATCAACTGCTTTTGAAATATTCTGTTCATTCCCAACAACTCTCTATGGGCCACTGCCAAGATGAACAAGTGATATGGATCAATCTGTTTTTTCAGGTAATGTAATAGCGACACTAGACATCAACAAATGGTGGACAAGTCCAGATTGCATTGCCACTCTATCTGGACCCAGGCTGATTTGTTAATAAAGTTTCTGATAAGAACATTGCTGCTTAAGGTGCCATTAAACTGAAGCTATATACAGCCTGGAGGATCACTGACCAATGAATACATGACACACATGATGCTTCTAAGCCAATCACTCAGATGAGACTGTATAAGCGAGTGAGGAGAGGATGTGAGTATTAGATACAGAGTCTTTAAGTGAGTAAAACAGGCTTTTACGTGTTTATTTTCCTCCAGCAGTTTAGACTAGAATGTTTGCTATGCTCAAATGTTTCCCTGGAAACATGAAAATTGATACATTGACAGCCCAGTGTGACTAGTTTCTCAATAATCCTAATTTACTGTATTAATACTAACTGACCAACAATGTCCCAAATACAATCCTTGTTGCCTTAACCTGTACTAAACTTAATAATCCTTAATGACGCAGGGGTGTCTGTTAAGATTATATTTGAAATCAATAACAGGGCTGAAGCGCATTTCTCTGATTAAACAAAAGACAAAGTGAGACTGAGAGAGGCACAGAAAAGAAGCAGCTGTTCAGTTTTTATTTTGAGCCGAGAATGTTTGATTTGTTTTGTCTTGTTTTTTTTTTAACAAAATGGAAAAGTTGAACAGGGAAACTGGCAATAACTTGAAGAGAGAAATGACTGACATTTTTCTTAGACTTAGTTGTTTTTTCAGTCAGCATAGTGTGTTGATTGCAGAGGAAAAGCATCGGTTATACTCTTAGTGGGTGTAGAGGACATGCAGCAGCATATCTCAAGGCTTTTATGGTAGTGATGGGTCATACCAGACTTTTCAAAATGATATGGTACGGATACTTTTTGCTGTATTTTTCTACATTGATCATTACTCAATATTTTTCAAATTTGGCATTTTTCACTAACTCAAGCTTATAAAGGGAAACCACAGGCTACCAACCTTTAAATCAACAGTGTTAACGCAGAGATTAACGTGTTAGGGATACTCCACTGTTAAAAAATTGTGGGTGAATTGGTTTTTATTCCATAAATGAGATTACAGAAAAAAAAATAAAACGACGTAAAATGTGGCTCGACATTCCACTGATTTATAGATCTACTCAAATAATGAAAAAAAAAACAGTAACGTTATTTTAAGATGTTTCTTCTTTCTTCTTTTGTAACTGAGTGTAAGCTAAGCTAAGTTTCATTTCACCGGTCTCCACAGACAGCAGCTCTGTCTCGATGTGAAAAAGATTAACAGCCCAGGGAAGAGTGGAGATATACGTTTATTAGAGTATTTACTCTGTTTTGATATTTTGAAGACGCCAAATGTGTGCATATATCAATATTTCCATTGGACGGGTGATAAATCCAGCTCCTTAACTCATCTTTGGTATCTGTGTCTTTAAGTAATATAAGACTTTTACGTCACAGGCAGTTACTTAAGTATTTAGAAATGCTTATCTAATACTCAACAGTGTACCGATATGAAGTTGTTCATTTTGTTTTTGATCTCTCTCATCACTTGTGTCTCTTTTATCATCCGTTTATCTCCTCACTGTCCTGCCCCACGCCCTCTCACATGCGCACTGGTACCAGATGATGAAGGATGATGGCAGAGGCAGGGACAGAGCCAGCCTCTGATCTCTCCTGTAACCCCAGCAACAGAGCTCCTATTGATCCTCTGGGCGAAAGGCCAGGCATTAGCTTTCACACACAGGCCCACATACAGTAAAAACACACCTTTACTGCGAAACCCACACACACGCACCACCAAAGAATAAAAAAGGGCTATTAAAAAACACAACCTTTCGATTGAAAGGTTTCCTTTCTGAGACAAAGTTCAGGCCGGGTTATCCTGAGATTCTGGATGAATCAATTCATTGTCAGCGGAGCGGCTTCCAGCTTTGTCTCTGAGCCTGTCAGATGAGCTGTTTGTCTTCTGTTACTGGCACTGAGGGAGACCTAAGCGCATTAATGTGTGAGGAAACAAGCCAAAAGCAGAAATGACAGGTCTTATTAAGGGCTACAAAATGCTCTGTGCTCTTTCTCTTGCTGAGAAGTATCTCTTTTTTCCACCTCTTTAGCATCATTGTGACTTTACTTGCAATTTATGTATTATTAGTGAAGCTGGCATTTGGTCAGCTCCATCTGCTTTTTGAATGAAAAACAAACATAGAACTGCTGCCTGCCCATAATTTACCTCAATGAGGTATAAAATCACCAGATGGTAAAAGTCTGCTTTGGATCAAGAAGGATTTCAAGTTAGCGCCTTGCTACTGCTTATTTTATGCCTTTGCTTGATTGTAGGGATGTTTGATGAATGAATGCATCCTCACAATGCCTTAAATCTTTGGTTACAGTGAATCATAAATCTTGTATGAGCGAGCTGGGTGGCCCTCTTTGACCATCCTTATGCTGCGTTTACACCGCGAGCGACCCAGCTACCAAAATCGCGTCACCCACTGACGTAGCGTCACGCGTCCATAAATACCTCATTTTGGTCACCATTGCCGTCGGCCGTCGCACGGTGACGTCACGTCCGCTCGAGTTTCACCGCGATCATATCATATATCATATAATAGGATGTATAAGCGGACATTATTCCAGCTGTATCCTTTTCATTCACTTATCAACCACAAAACACTGCAGCTGATGCCCTGCAGCAGCATCATCTGTGAGTTTACCGCAGTCCGTCTAGGCAGAACTAATGTCCTCACTGACTAATGTTTCTCACACAGACATGGATTGTTACTCTGTAGTCCGGATGAATAACTGTCTCTCTAGGGTACTGTCACACGTGCACACACCTGCTCATTGATCAACTTTTTTTTTACTTTCACATCGCGTGACAAGCTGTGTGGTAGTGTGAAAAGCGGCTGTTGCATCGCGGGAGTGTTAGCCCCACCCCATCGCGGCTGTACATCGACTTTGCATGGAGAGAGATCGCCGAGGTAGTACAAGTAGCGTCTGGTGTGTACGCACCTTAAGACTGAATCATTGGCACCTTCTTACTGACAAAAATATAATTGCTCTACTTCTTTTGTACTTGAGTGACTCTTACAAATGAGATTTTTAATTTCAGTGAGGGTTTCCTGGTTAAATTAGGTTAAAAAAAACGTAAATTAATATTTATCATTATCTTTAAAAATGCATTTCTGTGATAGAGAAAAATTGTATTTCTTTACTGGTGTATGAACATGTTTTGTGGCAAATTTGAGTTTACAGTAGTCCTGGTTATCTGTTTTTTATAAGTTCAGCCTTGAAGACTTTTGTGCAGTCTGAAAGACAAACTCTTAAAGTTTTCTTCAGACATCCTGTCCACAAGCATGAGCTCAACTTGAGCATGATTATTCCCATGACTTCTAAAGTCGATAAAGTACATTCTTAAATCAAGTCAGCAAGACAGGGATGGGAAGCCAAATGAACTTGATCTTTCACTTTTGTCTTCTGAATTCACTGCAGTTTGTACTCCAGTCAGGTGAAGCTTAAAAAATCCTATAAAGCATACTTTAACTTAATTGTTGAAATCAGACAGTAATTCAATTTTTACATTCAATCAGTAGTCAGTGTGGGCTTTGTGCTCAGTAAAAAAAAATCTGTCTAAGTATTTCTGATGTATCATGATTAAAGGAATGTCCAAAACAGACGGACAGATAACCTGAAAACATGATGCCTTTAGTCTGGGCTACCACCACCCTGGAAAAACACCTTATCTCACTTCACTTTTAAAGACTGAATTAGGAAGCTGAATTTTTTTGATAGAGTTTTAGTTTGAAGAAGGAAATTTTGACCTTTTAATCTTTTAATACCTAATTCCATAATCTCCTTTTCTTGGTGTTTGGATTTATTTGGTTTGTGTTGCCCACACTGCATGACTCTGTCTGCCAGATACAAAGTAAATAAAAAATGTCAAATAAACAACTACATAGGAGCATATTCTTTCTTTAACAGTGTTTGTATTTTCTTTTCCTTTTTGCCTTCAGGTTCGACATCGGTGGTGTGAACTTGTGGTCAAACATGCGTACGCCCAGGCTTATGGAGATGTGGAACATTTTCTGATTCATGATCAGGTACTTGAGTCTTATTTATTTAACATTTTTAAAGTGTTTGAACACTGTCAGCCTAAAAAGAAAAAAATCCTTTGTGTTCCAGGCTATGGGGGTGTATCTGTACGGGGAGCTGATGGTTCAGGAGGACTCCGAGCAGCAGGCTCTTGCCAGGCGTTGCCTCTCATTGGTGCAGAATGAAATGGACCAATCGGCACGCAGAGTAGTGGAGGAGATGATCCTATGATGACAGAGGTAATTTGGGTTATGTTTTAGTTTAGATCCCTGAAGTACAGAAGGTGGTATGCCCTTTTACAGGATGACTAGAATCCATCACACCATTTAAAAGCAGGGATTGGATCTTTTTCCCTTAAACAAATTAGAGGATATATTTTCAACCTGGCTCACGGTCTGAGGCTCGGTCATGCCAAAGATCTGTTCTCCTTCAATCAGACTGAGCCTGCTATTTTTGTGAGATTGACACATCTTTGTTTGACTCCTCTGTCAGCTTTGTACGTCACCGTTCAGCAGGTCTCTGCACAGCACACAGATTACCATGAAAACAAAGCTTGAGGATGTAAAATGAAAAATCTCATCTGGAGGATTAATGCTGTTCCAGTGTGGAGGGCAGTTGCAGCTGTAGAGCACCTTCAACTTGATTCATCACACATGCCTCCATGATGTGCTGTTTAACAACTGGTGAGTTGCTTCAAGTGTAATTATTGAAGCCAGAACACTGAAAATGTAAGATTTGAGTCAGGCTCGGGCCCATAAATGTACTTTAGGGGATGGACTGGACCAGGCTCAGACAGAACATTGATTGGATTGAGAAGAGTCTGGCTGGATCTATTAGGCCTGATAAAAACTCTAAAACAAATAGACTATAGGAACACCTGGTTTATGCTCATTGTTGTATTAAGAATAGAGGAACTCATCATGCAAAAGAGACGTGTAAAATTTGCTAAACTGGGTAAAGCTTAATATGCCCTCCTTTAAGCCATTTGTTGAGGTAATATTAAGGACAGGGTTAGGGCTGTAGCAGCAGGGAGATGCAGCAAAAACACATCACAGGAGGCCATGGTGTGAGACTAAGCCGACATGCGCCGAAGCCAATATGCATCCAGCACAGGAGCATCAACCTCAATCACAGAAGGAGCTAAAATCTAAAAAAACAGTCCAACAGGGTCAACATTTACTGAGCGGTCTATGTATTGATCAAAAATATGAATTTGAATAGCGTATTTATTGTTGGGCAAGCTTAAAAATCACTTTGACAGCATTGAGCTGATTAACCAAATCCTCCTCCTTTGGCTTTATGCTGCGTTCCATTAACCTCAGAAGTGGGAAGAGGGGAGTGGGGGTGACATCATCTCCGAGTTATCAGCGTTCCAGTTACAAAGTCGGAAAAAAACTTGGCGATCTAGAAGGCTGTTGTTAGCCATTGTGTTAGCCGTTGTTAGCATGCCCTGCATTTTAGTCCTCAGATACCACATGAAGAATGTAAATAACACTGTGGCAGCATTTCTATAAATACAAGTTGAACAATACGGTGTTTACGGCTGATTAATTGCCATAAACATTAGTCAGAAGTGCACATGAACAGAATATTACAGTAGCGTAATAACTGTTTACACTGGGGGCAGCCATCTTTGATTGTCAACTCAGGGGTGGTGAGGATCCCCGTTGTTCCCAGTAGGAAATTCCGACCTCGGGGGGGCATTCCAGTTGAAATTTCCTACTCGGAGCTTTGAAATCCCCACTTCCCAGCATAACTGGAAAGCAGCATTAGTGCAAAGGTCTTGCATGGCAGCTGTTGCGGTGCATTGTGGGCTTTGTAGTATAGGCGGTGGTAGGGCTATTTAACAGAGGGCATTATTAGATGTGAAATGATCTTGTATTTAATTGCATCTTGGGCTGGATTGACATTGAGTGTGACATTACAGATCTAGTATGTTTCAACTGCAAGCTAAAGGCTTTTCTTACCATTTCAATTTGACAACCATCCAAAAATATAAATAAATAAACAGACAATCAGCTTACCCTGCAGAAATGTAACTCAAGGCTTGCAGGCTAAACCGTGGAGAAAGTCAAGGTAAGAGCTGTCCCCTTTTTGCATTTGAGCATCCTCTGAAAATCAAGGTAGATTTGAAGCATTTTTGTGCACATAAAACAGCTTTAAATGTATTTGAGGTTCACCTGCTTTTGTTGCTGAATGTGGGCAGAAAATCCATCCACAGGTTCCCTCACAAGCCGAACCAAAAAAGCATGTGTGTAGGTTTGTGAAAGAGTCCCTATCAATCTGGACGGAGTGTTTTAGATGCCTCACATTTCAAAAAGAAACTCCTTTTTGTGTTCGCCTCGTGATTTTTACAGAAACTATGCTTGAAACATCATGACAAAAACAAGGTTTAAAGGAGTCCCATAAATATTAGAACAAAGCTTCTTGCTTATTCAGTATCATGTGATATTCTGATATTTGATTGACGTTTTTTTGGCAAATTTCTCTGTTCACATAAAAGACAATATTTCTGTCTCCTCGTGGTCATGTCACTCTGAAATGTCGACTTTAAAGGAGAGCTTTGTGTTGGATTGATCCTGATTCCAGCAGACAGTCCACTCTTGAGTCACTTGGCTACCTTAACTTCACATTCCTCTCTGAGCTCACCGTGCATATGTGTGTCAGCGTGTGTGTGTCTGTGTGTGTTTGTGGACTCAGAATGGGGCCTTTTCCGTGGTTTCACAGCAGCGCCATCAGGATGTGTTTGTCAGAGAAGGAATTCGGGAATGTGTTCCTCAAACAAACGAGAGAAAGAGAGGACGGGTCAGTGAGCGTTTTCTGAGGGGCTCAGAACGCTCTGCGCTTGATCTGGGCTGATTTTTATACCCTTGACCCTGACATTCCTTCTGTGTGTATGTGTGCGAGGACCACCTAAACTCTGAGTGTCTCGATAAGTGAAGGGTTTATTGGTGTTACACTAAATGAAGGGAGGAAGAGATTTACGGTTTAGACTGACAAATAGAAAGAAAAGTGGGGCGGAAAGGGAGCGAGAGGGAGGACCCGGGTGAAGACAGGCCTCTTTGAAGCTGCTGATCTTCTGCTCGCACTGACTCTAACCTTTGAGTAATGGGAGCCGGCAATTAAAGAGATCCTGGCACAGAAGTTTAACTGTAGCAGCACAACAACTTTGAGACTTTTTCCCGTAATTCCTCTTCAAGGTCTGACTTTGATAGCTGACAAGATGTGAAACAAAGTTCTTCTGTATTCATTATTCTCTAGTTTAACACATTTTCTTTGGAGAAAATCCCAAACTGATGTTAATGGAGGAGTTTGGGATTATTTGACTTATTTCTAAGATTAAGTGATTCAAGTTACAACATGAGGAAGGTCTTTGATATCATAAAGCACCAGAAAACTTAACTTACAAATTTATTAATAATAACACAATTAATCAGCAACAGAAAATCACATCACTTGTTTTGTTAAAAATAAGGGTTTAAGATTAAAATTTTAATGTGCTTTGCAAAGCAAGTTTTGCTCTATTTTTTATTATTCTATAGAAAGAAAGATTGATTGAGACCCCTTATCTCAATCTTGACCATATAGGTGGCTCAGTCTGACAGTGCACTCTGTCATTAATAGGAATGTGGCGGGTTAGAGTCCAGCTAAGGCTGTTACATGGATGTGCGCTTGGGCAAGACACGTAACCCAAGTTTCATACCCATTTATACATGTATAAATGGGTATGAAATGGAGTGAATATGTTGGCAAATACTGATGGACAATTTACACGGCTACTCCGAACGACTGATAAGTGATTGTGATAGCACATGGGTGTGAAAAGGTAGATGTGACCTGCGGTATAAAGCTGCTCTGAGTAGTCAAAGAGACTAGAAAAGCTCAAGTGATTTTACCATTTACCATATGTGCTACTGTTAGCACAAGTTGTTTTCACACCTAAGGCCCTTTTCACTGTTTGTCACCTTTCAGGCACCCATATCCTAAAACTCTATTCTAGTGTAGTCTACAGCTGTCAGAGCTGATTACTCGTCTTCTTTAGGGAACTATTTCCTGGTCCTCAGCTGGGTTACTATGACACCTCTGCCAAGGTTAGGTTTGCTTTGGTTTCTTTGTTTGTTATTTGGTCAAAAGGATAGCTCCAAATGATTTCAATGGTTTTCAGAAAATGTTGGTCATGGCTCAAGGAACAAGTTATTATTTTTTGGTGGTGATCCAAAACTGGATCCAAGAACTTTCCGAATGAATTATTCATATTGAGAGATAATACACTTTACCACATTTTTCCTAACAACTCAAAAAGTTCTCAATAGATTTTCATAACATTTCCAGGAAATGTTGGTCATGGCACAAGAGAGAAGTGAAGAGATTTTGGTGGTGGATCCTGGAATTTTTCAAAGTATTTCTTAATATTGCAAGTTACGAGAGCTTTCCACATTTTTGCCAACAACTCACCTGACAATGGTAAAAATGTGTTGGTTGAGATTTGTGCTCTCGGAGCACCTGCAGTTAAAAAGTTATTTGATTTTGAGTGGTTGAGTTAGATCAGGCCTACCCTGTCAGCAAGATGTCGTTAACAATGAATAACAACCAAAAACTTGGTAGAGTCACATTTTTATCATCAAGTGCTGAATTAAACTGTTAATGTCCATAAACAGAATTGGTGTCACAGGTTTTCACTGTTGAAATAACTGGTGACATTTCATCAAATCTCTTACTCCACCACTTCATTCCTGATTATTAGAATATATCCATGAAAAGTTTGTCCAAAAAGAAAGTTTTAAAGAAAGTCAAGCAGCAGAACTAAGCATTTTTAGTGAACTTTGTCTATGAAACAAACAGGAGGAGGTAATTAGTTGTACTCTTGTGGCTGTATGAAGGTTTTTGTGGGATCCTGATAATTTATGGGTATCAAAAAGGGCCATGGTGCATTTGAGTTTGGGAAATGCTTTCTAAAGCCAAGGTCAGACTCTGTATTTGTTCTTTAGTTACAACAGTCAATCTCTCAGATTAGGCAACAACACAGCCATAAAACAGTGTGGTGACTTGCCTGACAGGCATGAGAGACCACACATCTGAAACGACTGCATGTAACAGCTGACATAATGATATTAGAAGAAGGAGAGCTGCGGTGAAGACAGCAAACTAAAACAAAGCATTCAGAGTCCTGTACTTCTGCTTGTCTTTAGAGACGTTAGAAGTCAGAGTTACCCAGATGATAAATGAAACCAGTCACCAAATTACTAAGGTTCCTCTGCTGTCTCTCTCCAATAATTTTCAGTTTATAGTCTGGTAGTAACTCCTCACAACACGTTACAAAAGCAGGGGTGTTGTTTCAGAGCTTAACAAACGGCTCCCTGGCTCTCAAGACAACAGATTTGGTCTGTCAATGTCCATGTTTGCTGCACATGCTGTCATGGGTTGTGAGTCACAGAGGTTTTTGGTGTTGGTCACTACGGCACACTACACGAGATAAACTGATTTTCAAGGCAATTGTTTCTGAAACCCAAAAACTGTTGGGTCGGGCTGTAATTGTGCATAAAGTACATAAAGCAATCTGGTTTGCTTTAAAACAGAGGATTAGACTCAACATCAGAAAGCATGCTAAAATGGTGGAACAAATGTCAATAGCATAGCAATGCTAGGCTAATGTTGCTCTGGTCTCACATATTTCCCGTCAATGTCAGTTTGATAAGAAAAAAACAAACAGATACTTCTGTCTGTGTGGCTGAAAATACTGACAACTGCTTTATGCCAAAATATTCTACTAGTGATTCACTGTAATGATTCACATTATTTATCGGGTTATTGTGCAACAACAGGCCAGGGGACCAAAGCAACAGTCTGCAGATACAGGCCCAAACTAGTAACAGGTGGCCACAATTCACAACATTTGATAAGCTGTGGTTAACTAAACAGGATACAGTGTGAAAGACGCTGGATCAGATGAAAATACACCATGTTTAAACTTCACCATCTCATCAAACAAAGAGGACTGAACTCCACGTGGACCGAGCTGTCACCAGTCGGAATAACAGATTATCTGATGTAACTTGGTTCCTGTTACGCCTTTGTCTTTATCTTAACATCAACACTGTCCAACATAACATCCTCTGCTCATGTCACCTCCATTTCAGGAAAAAGCACCTGAGTGGCAAGTCACGTGTCAGGGAAATCTGCTTGAATCACATTATTATTTTCTCATAAATATAAATTTTGCTGTCAATATGTTGATTAAATTCAAATAGATTTATTGGCAGGAATGTGGTAAATGATTGCCAAATCATTAAATTAAAAAAATAAAAAACATTTAACTATAGAAAATTACAAATATTAACTGGAAAGCTCCCTTGGAGCGCAAACTCCCACCAAGGTAGCTCACATATTGCTTTTACATCTATAAGCAATACTTCCATGATGAAGTAAGCATCATAACATGAAATCTTGACCCAGAAAAATCACACCTAGCACTCGGAATCATGTTGATATCATTATTAGTTAGACAGTTATTGAGCAAAAACAATTGTTTGTCAATAGTGGTTATCTGAATCACCACCAAAATTTAACAATTTGTAAGTTGAGCCATTACCAACATCCCCTGAAAATTTCAGCAAAATCCATCCAGTACTTTTTGTGTAACATTGCTAACAGACAAGCATACACCGGCAAAAACATAGCCTCCTAGGTGGAGATAAAAATAAAAGAGAAATAATTAATCGTAATGATTGTGTTATATTGTAAATGATGAGGTTGAAAGAAAGTGAAAATGGATTCTTATTTCAATATGTGTAAAGGAAAACACAATCAGATGTAAAATTGTAAAGAAATGTGTGTGCTTTGGTTGTCCTCAGATCCTCTCCTCTCCTCTCCCTGTGTATTCAAACTATGTGTGTGTGTTTGTTGTTTGGAGATTGTATTCTTCTCTCTTAATCTTACATTCAGGAAAAGATGTGGGGAAGTGTATGTCTGTCTCTTTCTGTCGAGTGTGTCAGAGTGGACAGTCTGTCCTCTTCTGTTTTCGTCTTTAGAGTTAATCTGGGGTCACTGAGTCTGTACCCTGTCAGGACTTTTTCAAACTGGCTCAAGTAATCTGCCAATTTGTATTCTCTCCAAATATTTGATTTCAACAAATGTACCTGACAAGTTAATTATTGCTGTATCTCTACAAGTTTGAAACTTTTCTCAGAATCATTGTGGTAATTGATGACATAACACACAAACTCAAGATCAATGTTCCAATTAGCTGATGCAGATTTTTTCATGTCCTATCATTTTAATCAGCGCTATCCTTCAGTCAGCTGTATTGTTACCCAGCAGCCAATTAAAGGAGTAAAAGGTCGAACGAGGCGCCTGCGACCTTGGTCAGCACAGTGGTGCAGCTAAATACTCGTCCCCATCAACCTGAGTGACTTACAGCTCCAAATCCTTTTTTAGGCCGTGACCAAGCCGCTACAAGACAGCCTTTTATCTTCAGACACAAACACACATACACACACAGACAGCTTTATGCATTTGTGCAGGATGTGAAAGGCTTTCTAGACAAGTGCTCGGCATCTGGCACAGTCCTGATAAATCTCCCTGACACACACACGCACACACTCACGCAGACATGCAGCGCCTATCCGTCTGTGCCCAAAGATCCTTTATCCTCATCGCTCACTCCCTCACTACACCTCCCTGTGGAGCCTCACTACAAGTACAGGAGGGCTGAGACAGGGCAGCAAAGACATCTAAAAGAGAGAAGAAGACGGAAAAAGGAGCATTTAGAGATTTATTTCCTAACTTTTAGCATTGTTTCCCATTGGACTGGACCAAAGAAGCGTCTGTAAACATTAATGGATCATGTTGGTCAACTGTGGTCCAGATCTCTCTCCAATTAAAATGATGGATGAAGCAGCCTCTTCCATGCCTTTTTTTTCATACGGCACTGTGGGGAGATGAAGTCATGTTTTACTGCTGCGCTTGTTTTCCTCTCATAAGCAGTTTTAGTATTAGGCAGATATAGGCTGTTGCTTCGGGCCTCAAGATCCAAAGGGCCTTGTGATATGGTTGTTGTATGTAAGCATCAAATTAAAGCATAGTATGAAATTACGTAAAATAATTAAAACATGAATTTTAAATGAACAGCATGATGTCTAAGTGACACTAAGAAGTTGGCAATGCTCGGACAAGATGGTGGTACTTAAGCCTCCAAACTGATTTGTGCAGTGAATACAATCAGGTAGGGATGCAGAAATGGGTAAAAAAAAAAGGGTCTTATTTATCACAGTACCAGCTTTAAAGTTCAGCCAGATGACTCTCTAAAAGACCAAGGGACTGAAACTACGACTTGAAGTCTCCCATACCTGCAACTTATCAAGCAGAGTGAGCACCCCTCCCCTCTTCCTGATGAGGATTCATTTACATGAAGCAGCATCTTTAAGACCTGTTGCTTCTATGCTGATGTAAATTAGGGATGTTTTCGCTACTTTTTTACCCTTCCCCTCATCGCGAGAAGGATTTGTTTATGAACATGAAGTAGAGTACTCACCCTAGCTGATGCAGAGGACCCCCATTACCCCTTCCTTGGGGAAAAACAATAGAACGTTCAGGGGATGAGTCTAAAGTAATCTGCATCCTGTTAAATTAATATTTTAAATGGATCATGGTCTACAGGACGGAAGCTGCACAACACAAAACAAATGTCCCAACTTCTAAAAATGATTAGGTCACAATATTACAGTTTAATACGGATACAGTATTGCATTACAAAATGTTGCAGTATAATTGTGTATCAGTATTTTCTTACACCTCAAAATAATTACAAAAATACAAAAAAATCAATCAACAACCTTTTCTTTTCTTTTTATTTAGAATTCACAATTTAACAGATCAATTCAAAATGAGGCAAACTGATGTAAAAGAACAGAAACATTAAGAAAAAAATACAGAAGACATGAAACTAACACTCATGTGCAGCAGAGAACCAGAGAAATTCCAATTTAGTTACTTATGATTCTTACCTAGAATCTGATCTAAGTGGTTTATAACCTCAATCCAATTTCATCATTCGTCCTCAAACACATCACCCTTCAATGTCAAAGAAAAAGTCAGTTTCTTTCTCCATGGTATTAAATTAGACAACAGGTTATGTAAAGGTCCCATGTCCTGCAAAATGCTTTGGTTTTGCTTGTAATGTTTAAAAGAAAACGTTCGATTTTTCTCCACAGTGCCATAAGAAAACTGTTCAAACTGCATTCAAATCTGGCAATGATTGAGCCCCTGTTTATTCCAATTTGTCCAGACTTTGCCAAACAACCTAACACTTTTGCGCAGCTGTGGCGTCACTCTTTCTTTGGGGCTGGAACACGTAGTCCAGTCATTGCCAAACAATGCCAACATATCTCTGCGATGTCAACAATACTTCCTCTCTTTGGTTATAATGATCTGATCATTAATTCTTTTTTTCTAAAAGCCTTTTAAAAACCCACAATGTCCTTCTACATCAGAGACAGCCATATCCCTTCCCACCCCTGTGTGCTCCCCTACAGTCCTCCTTAAAGTCAAGTGGTCCTCCCTTTACCCTTTTCCGCCCTCACCCTCATACAGACAGCGAGGTAAAGTGGGATTAGGCCGAGGCGGGCTGAGCGGGCTTCAACTCAAAACAACATGTCTGTCAAGGCGAACTCTCCGCTCTGTGTTTTTAAAACCTAAAAAAGCACAACCCTCTAAAAGGAGAAGGGTGGTCTTTTCCCCGGCCCTGTCCTTTCTTTCCCCCCTCTCTTTTTTCTTTTTTTTTTTACCCTCCCCTCGTTCTTTTCTTCCCCCGGTACATGCCTCTGGAATCCCTCTTGATCCGCTTAATGAGGGGCATATCGCCGGGTTAGCCGAGCGTGGCAAATGGGAGAGGAGGAGAGGGGTAACCAAGGATATAGTGTGAGAGAAGAAGGAGGAGAGAAGGAGGAGAGGGAGCGAGGAGTTACAGGTTCTGCTCTTTCACAACGTTGCTCTGATAGAAGAAGGAAAAAGGAGATGAAACAAAGGAGGTTTTAATCTTGAGTTTATTTTAGTTTTGAGCCAGACTTCAGAGGTGAAAAAGCAGAAGATGTCGTCCTTTCATGTCTGGGCTGTGAGGGTTCCTGGCGTGCTGATTTGTGACTTATGATAAAATCACATTGCCAGGGATTACCACACAGCCCTGACCCAGCAGCCGGCTATCATGGCAACCACAAACCCCTCTGTAAACACACACACTCACTCTTCTTCCTCCTCTGGAAACTTAGAATCTGGAAACAGCATGGTTGTCTAAGAGGGAGTGTGATTGTGTTGGAAGACTTGATGATTTTAGGAGTACAGACTTAAAAAAAAAGATCATGTTATGTGTGTGGGGATGGTCCTTCATTTGGCCGTTTTGTAAGAGAATGTGAGCGTGGAGTCGACGGTCTAGCAGACAGGTTGTTGTCTCCTCTCTCCAGCCAGGCACAGAGCTTAGCTGATTGGTGAACAGTGATTGATTCCCTCTTTGTTCACAGTGGCTAAGTTCTGCACCTGATGAGAGCAAGACCCAGACAAGCAGACAAAAAGAAGAAAATGAAGGTTTGAACTGGAAAGACGGTCTTTTTTTCTGTATTGGCTGCTGTTTGTGAACTTTCTGTTGTGGTGGCCCATTATCTTTAAAGTAAGGAAGCACAGTATTATCAAAACTATATATATATCAGCAGGTAATTACTGAAAAAGTTGATTCTCTATATTGTAGATGTGAAATCTTATGCCTGCATTTGCAGCAGATAATTTGGGAGTGCACGTGGGCCATACCAGTCCCACATATATATCAGCTGCACGTATGCTGACAAAGACCAGAAGGGGAGCCCACATCACACTGATCTTAAAGTCTCTGTATTGGCTGCTTGTATCTTTTAGAGTTGATTTTAAGGTTCTTTTATTAGTTTTTAAATCTCTTAGCGGCCTTGCTCCTGCACATTTATCCAATTTGCTTTTACCATATGAACCCTGTAGAGCCCTCAGGTCCTCAGGTAAGGGTCTTTTAACTGTTCCCAGAGTAAGAACTAAAACATACGGTGAGCTTCTTTTTGTCATTACGGCCCCCGTCTGTGGAACTGTCAACCTGAAGCACCTACTGCTCATATTTTTAAAAGAAAACTTAAAACCTACCTTTTTAATCTGGCTTTTAGCTTATTGTACTTATTGTTATTTTACGTTATATTTTAACTTATTTTAACCCTTTTATTTTGTTTTATTACTACATTTCAGTTCAGATTTTGTATTCTTTGTTAAATGCTTTTCCTTTTATTATCCTATTTAAGCTGATTTTATTATGCACCTGATGTTACACTTTCTCATTTTACCAGATTATTTATCCAACTTTTATTCTATACTGTTATATTATTTTATTTATTTATGTATTTACACACATATATTTATCTTACCCTCTAGTATTTGAGTATTTTTCAGTATTATTTTAGTTTTAGCTCCTGTGTTCCTCATTTTTAATTCAAGATAGCATTTCCTCAGTCCTCTAATTCTCTTTTCTATCAGAATTTTCTATTTATGTCTTTTTGTGTTTGAGTAAGTGAGTGTCTATATTGAATGTGGTTTGGGGGAGGGGGGGTTATGGGGGTCTTATGTTTTCATTTTATGCAATTTTCTGCTTCTAGATGCTTTTTCGCATGTAAAGCACTTTGTATTACAAAGTCCTGTATGAAAAGTGCTATACAAATAAAGTTTGATTGATTGATTAACTGGTATCAAAATCTTAAAATGTAAAAACAAAAATCAAAAACTGACAACCTCATTCTGAAAGGTATGCATATCTTAATTTGGGGGCAATTAGAGACAACGTCACCAAATTTATTTGATAAGTGTAAACGGTGTTCATCTGCAATATGGCTAGGGCTGGGTATTGGCTGGGTATTTTTAGCAACCTCACGATACGATACTTACCGATACGTGTCCGATACACCTAAATTGTGAACGTTGACCACAGTTTTAACAGAATTTCTGACAACTTTTGTTTTTCCTTAAAAAAAAAAAAAAAGAACAAGGACACGTATTAAATGATTCTATAGCTTAGAAAACTTGAATTCAGGCCCCTAAAGATGGTAGGCCTAAGGTCAAATTAGGAACATGTGCTTCATCATGTAGGCTTCTACTTTGAACTGTGCCTTTGTTAACATTAGCCAAAGTGTATTTACAACTGTCAAAACATTGAGGCCATATCAATTCTGTAGAATCTATGTCGATACAAGTGTCCCCAAGGAGTGCGTGACGATTTTTTGCAGTATCAATATTTTAAGCACAGGCCTATTGGTGGCCAAAGAGTAAGATCTTTGTTGCTGTTGTCCTGATACAGCTGTCATTGTTTTTGATTTTTCTTGGATTACATCAAATCTTCCAACACCATGACGTCTCTTTACACTCCTCAATCATAGACTTCTGTTCCTTCTGCCCTCAAAGACTTCCTCCTGGATTGGATTATTCCCTTCCCTCTCTTTTCTATTATCACTCTTTTCCCCTCTCTTCTTTCCCCCAGGCCTAAAAACTTTCCTCTTTTCAATCCTCACTCTCCCGCACATAAACTTTCCACTGAGACCCTCTCACTCAGAAGAATTAAACACATAAGGCTCCTCGCAAATTTCAAAAACGCTGTGAAACATCACTAATGAGCGCCGTGCCACGCTCGCCTGTTTTGTCTGTTGTTCTTTCCCTCGTCTTTCATCTCCCACCTCCTCTGCTTCAGTCTCTTTTTAGTTTTTGTGGTAGAGAGGATAATCCTGCAGATGATTCTGGCTGCAAACGCGGCACTTTTGGAGGTGAGACACAAGTAGGTTTGAGAGATTCCAGTTTCAGTACTAATGAGGCCTGAGGGCACAAAAACTCTCCGTGCTGCCGCTGACAGATGTGTAATCAGCAAGGAGGCAGTGGGAAAGTCGGGGTTCTGTTTGTGTACTTATTACTTTAAAGGAACAGTGGACAGTACTGGCCTTTAATCATTTGTATAATTTGGTATTCGGGGAGTTTATTAAAACTTTATTATTATTGATTCTGCCCCTGCTGCTCTCTGTTTTTGTGAAAAAGTAGAACACTCACCTTAGCTTTTTTCACACATGCACTTAAATGTTTAAAATCCCCCTTGATGAAGTAAAGGAGGTAGGATGGTAAGATGATAAATGATTAATTGGAATGGAAAAAAAACAATTTTAGTTGTTCTATTAACAAATATAGCAAATGCAATAAATATAACACCATGAAGACATGGACCATGAAAATACTGTAGTAGTTGTGTAGAAATATACACAAAGTGAGTTTTTCTGGCATTAAATCCAAACATCTGAAAATATTTGCAAAAACTGAAGTACAAACTTCAGTTCCAATAAAGTTGGGAAGTTGTCCCGGCTTTTTCTGTTGAGTATTTGAAATAAAACAGTGGAGTTTATCAGTTTGAGGATGGATTTTCTTCTATATCTGTTTAATTGAATATTAATATTAAATTGGATATACTTAACTTAATTGAGTGTAGGTTGACAAGGGTTTGCAAATCATTATGTTCTGTTTTATTTATGTTTTATGTTCTAGTTTCATTAGATTTAGGTTTGTAGCTCAGAAGGAGCACCTGGATGATTTTTGGGTAAGGACAGGTTACAGAGTTACTTCCTGAGGAATGGTCTATAACATGTTAAAGTTTCAGTTTTTGGACTTCATTGTCATCGTACAACCACGTTTATGACCCATAACCTAAAACTTGCAGCTTAATGACATAATATCAGACATGTTAACCCTGACAGCTACTAAATAATATATGCAGGGAAAAGAACAGACTGTGTGTAGTTTAGCTTGTTTTGCTGAAACAAAGTGAGCCAAGGCTGTTTCAGTAACTCAACACAAGCTTTTGAACTACAGGATTTCATGATGTTGGTCTTGTTCCCTCTTCCTAAATCACACATGAGCTTATCCAGCTCTCCAGTGGGAGAGAAACATAAACAGTGCTGTTTCTCTGCGGTGACAAAAGGGAGAGTAAAACTGGACTACTTTTTGTGAATGTCTGACTTTTAGATGTAATATTGCTGTTTTTGACAAGCATCTGTTACCTACACCCTCACTTCAGATACAGAAATTAGAATTAACTTCAAAGAATCTGATCACCTATGGTTTTGTTTGTAACTGCTGCTTAAAAGGGGGATTTAAGTACTCATTTCTATCTGGTTATAAATAGATACTCCTCAGGTGAGCTTTATATCTGACATTGCTTTGCACAAACACACATATTTAGATTGTATGTATTAAAGTAATGCTATAAAATTAACCTGTTTTTCCTGATAATAACCAAAAAGACTCACGAAGTTAGGAGAACTTCAGGGATAATGTGTATAACAACAAAATTGGAGAAAATTTCCAGGAGTTTTATGCAAGTTTATACTCTTTTACCAAGTTTTAAAGTTTCAAGGCATTTCTCCTCTGCTTGTATTTAATGATGAGAAGTTGTATTAAAGATTTACGTGGAAAATACTCACATTAGGTTTGGCTCTTCCTAGTCTACAAGGGAAACTGTTAGCTTGGCAATGTTGTTAGGTAATAAACTCGACCTATAGTGTCAAAACTTCATGAAGACACACAAAACTATTATCTAAGCTTTTCTCTCTTTTATTTCTTACGCAACATTCATAAGACAACATCTACTAAAATATGTCTTCCCTTCCATTAAAGCTTTTGATGAAACACTTGTTATCAAGGCCTGCAGACAATTCGTGGTTAAAATCCTCCATTAAGTACTTCAAGTGCTTCAGATCCACACTTCAAATCACTTTGGCTGTGAAAAGTGCCGTCCTCGCGTCTCTGCCTGATATGTATTGATTTCTGATCTAATCGCAGCCTGAGGAAGAGGAGAAACGAAAATCCATAAAGCAGACAGATTCTCACCAAACAGATTTTCACACTGTGATGGAAAATAATAGCGAGGCGTCAGAGGAGGGAAGTCTTACATCAGTGTGAGAGCTTTCCGTCATTTACCAATGTCACTCTCACTGTAATGGGACAATTACGCGTTTCCACGCTGGATTTGTAGTCTGATTATTCGTCTTGATTATTAGTCTGAGACAGGAGAAACAAAAGGCAGTGATCCCGTGGAGCACCCACTGATAACTGGGAGAGCAGGAGCAGTAAATTGGGTTACAGCACACACTCTGTTGGAGGCACAACAGAGCATTTGGAGAGCAGGTTCCCAAATTAGTCGAGATAAGCTTGAAACAATGCAGACTGCCAACTGTTTCTGCCAAGACAATGATCAATAACTCACAGTCTGTCCCCATAACCAAAGGAAAAGATTTGTTTAGAGACTGTTGTATTACAAACTCCACTTACATCTTTTTTCTGAACAGTAAGCCTTTAAAGAAAAAGGTGACCTGAGGAGTGAACAACCTGTCATCAAACAACCAAGCTAGAGACATGAGACATCTCTGTTATTCACATTGTTTATAGAACGAAGTAGAACAATATACTCACCCAGAAGGCTTTCCTGATCCAAACAGTGCTTCAGGAGATATTTAGATCCAAAATCAAGCGGCGGACATCCGTATAATGGTCGCACATAGGGCATGTATAGCGCAGCTACTAAAACTGCATTAATCGCCCAAAAACTCATTAGTTTCACCAATATTTCATCATGGTCCACTCGCGCTACTCCTCCAAGACAGTCTGTGTCGCCCCAGACATGTTTAGTGGCTTTGCTGACCTCTGAACTGAAGAAGAAGAATGTTTGCCTCCGAGCATGCACAGTACGGCTCATTGTTTCAGGGGAAGACAGCCGGCTACTCAACAACTTTCTACTTCCAGTTTTGTGCAAAATGGACAAATATCTATCGGATGATGTTGTGGAGGAGAACTTTGAATATGATGGGTGTCTTTACAGTTTCGAGCCAGAGTTTACAGATGAGGAGCTCATCGAAAGGAGGACGCGGAGGCAAAGAGAAGAACAGCTCTCCAGAGAGTACTGCGCATGTGCGGAGGCAAACATTCTTCTTCTTCAGGTCAGAGGTCAGCACAGCCACAAAACATGTCTGGAGCGACACAGACTGTAATGGAGGAGTAGCGTGAGCGGACCATGATGAAATATTGGTGAAACCAATGAGTTTTTGGACGATTAATGCAGTTTTAGTAGCGGCGCTATACATGCCCCGTGTGCTACCATTAAACGGTGTCCGCCACTTGATTTTGGATCTAAATATCTCCTGAAGCACTGTTTGGATCAGGAAAGCCTTCTGGGTGAGTATATCGTTCTACTTCATTCTATAAACAATGTGAAAGCTGTAGAAACCAAACTCATCCTTTAATGGAGGTAATATTCTTAACATGTTCACACAAAGGGTAGTGGCTCTAAATGAATTAAATTCCAAAAAGATCTCAACCCTTAAATACAGATAGTTTCTTCTTAAACTGGGACTCAAACTTTGCAGTAATGTGTGTAGTTGGAGTCCACCCCCTGATCCAAATAATGACAAGATGGCTGGAAATCGACCTCAGATCTGGTCAGTCTTTTTCTGGTGGTCACAGCATGAGACGTGAGGAGGTACATTACAGTGCTTTATATTCACGAGGACAAAATGGCGACTAAACGAGGACAGATGTGTGAATTAGAAATGAGGGCCATGTGGAGCCTGCCATTTTTAGACCTATATTTAGGGCCTGTTAAAAGAGTAATGACCATCAAAGGCCTGTAAAAGAGGAATTGCCATCAGAGCGCCTATCCAAAAGGTGATTTATCACAGTCTAATGGGAGGGAAATGGTGCAGCGCACATCAAAGAACAGAGAAACATTGTATGGAGAAATGGAGACACCAAAAATAAACTTATTGGGCCCACACCACCCACAACTTCTCCTCTTCACGCAACTAAACTTCACTGATTGTCTCTGTAATGTGGAGTCTTTTTTTAGGATGCTGCAGTGCTTCTGAGCATTTGATTGGAACTTTTTTTTTGGTTTTAAGTGATGCAGTATGAATCACACGGCACACAAGGTGAAGGAATGTGGTTCTGAAGGATTTACTGTTGCGTTTTTATGATCAGACTCTTACAGAGTCATACAGCCTTTTATTTTTGCACATCTCTTACTCTTGAGTAGTCATTCTGCTGACAATGTGGTGAAGGGCAGGGCCATATGGACCAAGATTCACCTCTGGATGCACTTTAATTGAACCATGATACACTCTACTCAGCTTGATGTTCCCCTTAGTGAAGAAATAAACTGTTAAAAAAAATGGCAGGATTATAACTTTGAATTGTTTTTTGTAAAAATCAAACAACAGGAAAAACTGTTTGAAAGCACAGTGACCAAGATCTGGTTTACACATTAATTTTTTTTTAAATCTTGACTGATTCTGAGACAGCAGGAGAGTCCACACATGAAGACAAATGATGGCTTATTTGTTTTGTTAATGGTGTGTTGTGTGCCACAATGACAGACACATAGCACCAACCGATTCATACACCAACCACCAGGGCCTCCACTCTCTCAGTTCGTAATACCATGTGATCAAATGCAACTTTAACCATAAAGTTATGTAAACAAATATGGCAGACAACATCAGGAGAAAATCACATCCTTGGTTGTGATTTTCCACCCAGCTCTCCTTTTTTCTAAGTTTATGTATAATTTATGGGTTAGGCTGTTGAGAGAAGTTGGTCCTCCATTTCAGACCTTTTAACTTTTTGCTTTGCCTTTACTCTGTTTGCCATGACTACATTTCTTCCACATTGCTGCCTGATTGCTTTTTAGGATTCTAGGTTGAAAATGTTGAGCATGTTTCCCCATTTTTCTTCTGACAGGAAAAATGATTCTTAACAAACCTCAAAAGGGACTTGTGCACATTTTACCCACATGTTAAGCTTTGCTGCTGTAATCCAGGGATGCTAAATCATTACCACACCTCCAAATTTTGACAACGTATTTGTACATTTCAGACAATTTTGTGTGCAGTTTTGGACATGTTCAAACAATTAACTATTATGGATGCATGGTATTAATTGATCAATGTCAATTGTAACCGTTTTGACCATTGAAACAGGCCGTTGATATCCCACTTATTGACTATAATATTGGTCAAATGTACCATGATGGTCTACCTTATCTTCTGTCAATGTCCTCTTTTTGAATCAAATGTATCATTTATTAAAGAGTAGCGTGTTGGTTTTCTTGGATCACATCTGTTTTGTGCTCATGAAACTAGACATAAATGACTCAAAAAGTTAAATAATAACCCCCCATTTAAATGCACCAGTTTCAATGGATTATCTTGTAGTCAGTTGACATCGTAGACCTGTTTTTATCACCATTAAACATTATCAAACTGTATTCAAGAAAAACATATTTTCTCATCTGCATTTTCTTATTAAATATATAAGTGCATCTTTACATCTTGATAGCCTGATAGCTCAAAACTGATACAATATAGAAAATTACAAGTTTCCAAAATCTCCTTTGTTACCTCTGCCAGGGAGGTTATGCATTTGTCTGTCTATATGTGATACAGCTCGCAAAGCTCTGTAGGGAATTTAATGACATTTTCAGGAAATGTTAGTCATGGCACAGGTAGAATTAATTTGATTCTGGTAGTTATCTAAATCCAGGAGTATATTTCTTTAACAATTGGTTGACATTGCGTATTGGGCCATTTCCACATGTGTTTTTGCTCTTGACACACATCCATATTAATTATCGTATGTTGGTGTTAAGGAGTTTTAACCTTTGCTGCAGTTCTATCAACCATTAATGATATCGATTTTTATTTACTAGGAATATGAAAAAAAAAATACTCAGAGAAGTTAAATTACTCCCCATTTAAATGCACAGCTTTCATTGGATTATGTTGTAGTCAATTAGTATATTAGACCTGTTTTGGTTTTTTTTTAGATCAGCATCATCGAACTGTATTCATGTAAAATGTAGAAAATATATTATTGCTAGATAGACTAATTGACTGCCCACCCAAAGTGAAATCATACGATCTGAGATGCATCAATGGACACTTCTTTGTTTACTCATTTTGTCAAAGCAGAGTGCAGCCTGACACGCAGCTCGACACGCAGCCAGAGTTTGCACTGCTTTTAACTTCATTACTCATGCTGCTAGGAAAGGTGGTAAAATGTGTGTTCAAAACCAGCGAGTGCTTCACGAGAAGGAGAGAAAGACTCGGGCTCGGCCTCCTGTGCCTACTGAGCTGATAATCAGTCCTACAGAACCACTGGCTCAGTTCAGCAGGAACAGGAGTCCAGTCTGCTCAACACTGGAGAACAAACACGAGTGCTGGCCCTGTTCTCATGTCCTTTTCTACAACAGAACAGCTGCTGCTAACTCAGGCAACTGACACACAGAGTTTTCTATGACAGGATTTCTTTTCAGCTATTCAAGTGTGGGAATAATGAAGTTTTTTTCAGCTGTACAACACGTGGCTTTGACTGTTAAGAATATGAGTTTCGGAAAAAAAGAGAGAAAATTCTCTTTGTAAAACTGACGTGATCATTGAAAGGTTTTTTTTTCATGGCATCTTTTATTCTTTTTCACACGGTGGGTTTTCTGATAATTTGAATATTGAGGGGCATAATTAAGTGTTCAAGTCATTGTTGCTGCATTATCCTTCAGTGAATGTATCAATCAATTTCTACAGCTCCAGCATTTTTTTTGACTACTCACTTGTTGATTGTTATTTACTGGACTGCAGACATTTGAAGTTTCTGATAAGTCATTCTGATTTTCTTTTAATTTTCAGAGGGTTTAACTGGGATCAGAGCCTCGAGTTTTGTTTCCTTGAGATACTTCATATTTTTCATTATTTTCTGACATTTAACAGATTGAACACTTGATTGATTTACAGCAGAAATAGCTCAAAACTGATAAAAACAAGACGTAGCCCAGTTTAGTGTTTGTACTGCTCCAGGGAGGTTAGGTATTTTCCAGTGTTTGTCTGTCTTAAAAAGTTCAGTGCGGATTTTGGTGACATTTTCAGGTATTGTTAGTCAGAATTTATTTGATTCTGGTGGTGATCTAAATCCAGTTCCATGAGTTTTTTTTAAGCAATTGGTTAACAAAAGGGCAATCTTCCACATTTTTCCATAACTACTCAGTTAACAGTGTGGGTTTTTTTTCCAGACACTCTGGTTTCTTCCCACATACCAAAAGAAAGCTTGGTTAGCTGGTAACTCTAAATTGCCCATAGGTATGGGTGTGAGCACAAATGGTTGTCTGCCTCTCTATGTGGCCCTGTGATCGGCTGGCGAGCGGTTCAGGGTGTAACCCGCCTCTCGCCCAATGCCATTCCCCCGCGACCGCACAAGGGATAAATAATGGAGGGATGTTGTAGACACACTGTCAGACTCGTAAAGGTTGTCCACTAGAGGGCAGTGATGTGGTCCCTCAACTGTCTGTATTTCATATTTATGTGATAGACAAGATGAAATCATCCATCACAATGTTCTTTAACTCTCCAATCTCTTCATATCTTTCTATTCCAGGCTGCAGACTGCTGAAAGAGGTCGTTGAAGTTTGGCTCACGAGACAAATGAGGACCCAGCGCTCAGCTCATCTTCCTCAATAGAGGAAGGACCGCTGCAGAATCGCTTAGCAGAGTGAAGGAACAGCAGAAGGATGTGCTTTTACTCCACGGCCGAGGCAAACTTCCAAGTTTTTTAGCAGCTGTTCTGTTCACTCAAGTCTGAAGAAGCAGGCGAGCTGTTTATAGTCAGACACAAGGTTGTTAACAACAGTAAGGCTTTAAAAACAGATCCATCTTGTTTACATATGATGGATAATGGACACAAGAGAGATGTTTCCTGGGTATGTCGTTAAGGAGCTAAAATTAATGTTCTACTATAAAATCCTACAGATTTTGATGGCTGTTTTGAAACCATGGCACCGTGAAACAGAGAGTTCTCGGCATCTTGATATGTTATATATCTTTATTTTAATGATCAAACAGCAGGTAAACACCAGCAAACTGTCTTAACTCCAGAAATACATTGACATATGTCTCTGAAGAGACTTTGGACTGTGCTTTGTCCCCTGATGATGGCAGCTTTGAGTTAATAAAACTGTGAATCTGCAGTTTTTTTAGTGTCGTCTTTCTGATTCAACAGCTGGTAGCAAAAGTGTGAACAGGACATCTTCATTCATGGAAACATGTCAAGCAAATTCATTCATGTTCCGATCCTGAGCTGCTGTGTTTAAGGTGGTTTATGTAAATGTGTGGGTGTGCATGAGTCCAAGTTCACGTATGTTTAGTCTGAAGTCATGATCTGATTCTTAACAGTTTAGACTGGAAATACTTTCAGGTGACTCGTGTTTTCAGACATAACAGATTACTTCACTTCAGCCTGTGAAAACAGCCAGGGCAATTTTCCTACAACATACAAAATCATTTCTGTGCTTTTGTATTTTTTTTCTGTTTGATTGTAAAGTGAAAATTTTTAATCAAAATAAAATTTAGTTTTCATAAAATCATTGCTTGTCTTCTTTTCTTAAATCACCAAAGGAACCAAAACTAACAAAGGAACCTGGCATGCTGTCATGTAATGCCGACTCTCATTCAATCGAGTATGAACATCACTGCAAAAATGACCTTTTGTTAACCCTGACCCACCCTCAGGATAGTAATCTTACTGGTCTACTTCTAGGTAGATAAACTTTTCTCAGGCAGAGTCTTTCCAGTGTGCTATAGTGAAATTATAATGTAATTCAGTCTCAGTGATATAAGGTGAGCTTGAACTGTCTTCAAGAGAGACACAAGATATGAATATCCCCATCAGGGTAGAGATGGGCAATGTTTCCTTTTTTCTTTTTCAGCTATTTTCATTTTTTCACATTTAATTTAATAAACAACATATTCTTTAATGCTCAAAAAGGTGGTGTTAAAAGCATTTACATCGGGAAATATGATAAAATCATTGAGTACAGTGGGTTTTTTTTTAGAGATTCTTTATTTTCCCAGTTCTGAGATGCAGACATCAGGACACATTGTATACATGAAGATAAAAAACAAAATTCCAAAGAACATTTTTCATACCAATTAGAAATGATCAGCTGCATCAGTACAGAGTGTTTATTCTATCAGATCTCTGTCCATGAGTAATCCTAGGATCCTCTGGACCATGGCTTCTTCTTTTTAAATTTCTGAGAACTGTGCACTGATCAATTGTAACACCTGAGTTTCCCCAGAGGTATTCAGATTATGATTCTGATGTCAAAGCAAAGCAGCTTTAAAGCAAATTATTAGCATTAAAACAAGACATCTGCTTAAAGTAATGTTGATACTGCTTTTTAACCATTTGAAACATCTACATAAAAATGTATGCTAATTAAAGTTATTGAGTCTACTTGTGTACCAAAGTCAGTAAAAATACTGCAAAACCGTTCCAGATCCTGTAAATTAACTGATCAGTAACACAATCACATGACAGATAAACTTGTTTATTAGACAACTGCACAACTGTTTTCTGTAGGCCTGTATAGATTTGTCAAAAGTCTTGATGCTTTGGTTTTCTATGAGGGTTGTACCTAGTACCTGGATCAGGTCCCTGCTAGTGGGGTTCACTGCAAACTGATGTGGAGACACTGCTGACCTCACAACAGTCAGTGTACCACAAGTCGAGTTGAAAGACCCCTGTTGTCAGCTTCAGGAGGCTGCATGACTTTCCAAACTCTCTTCTGCTTAGATAGCATGATGTTTTTACAGCTTGAAGCGGTCTCAGAGATAAAAAATAAATCATCTTGCTGTTATAAAGTCTTTGTTTCCTCCTTTGTTTCGTAAGATTGCCAACAAAGTTTCAAGCAGCAGTGCCATGGTGGTCTAGCAACCTTAAAGAGCTACTGAAATACAGTTTAATGGAAAACAGAGCAGGCAGTAACCAAACTTTGAAAAGAAGAGCCAAAATGAGCTGATACCACAAATGGAAAAGCACCAGGTCTTTCTTAAGTTGAGTCTAATACTGAATCGGAAATTCAACCTAACCTGCTACAGCAACCAAGAGCCCAGATCACTAAGAGATGAGCTGCTGTCGACAGGCTTGGTTGAACCTGCTATCTGATTCAGGCTATCCAATTAGCTGCTCTGTCAGAGGAAGAAGGGAAGGCACCTAAATGACTGAAATAATCCTCTCGGTGCCTGCTTAGACCGTCAACAGTGAACATAGTCAGAGTGGGCGGAGCTAGGCTCTAGTGATTTGATCCT
Source organism: Scarus forsteni (assembly GCA_036419115.1). Taxonomy (NCBI): domain Eukaryota; kingdom Metazoa; phylum Chordata; class Actinopteri; order Labriformes; family Labridae; genus Scarus; species Scarus forsteni. Next base: position 16,725,387 of record JAZDUH010000066.1, read on the forward strand.
GTAGGTGGAGAGCTGGTCCAGTACCTCCTGTGCAGGGTTCCCAAAATCTGTATGGGTCGCACAAAGAAGCCATAAAAAGTAAAAACAACTCTTTGACCTATTAGATGCCCTCTTTAAGCTTTTAGAGTACATTCTGAAGCAAAAAAAAACCCATAAAAAACTGATGTGAGAGTAAGATTTTAATGATTTGTATTATATGACATGTAAGAGTTACCGTCTACATTTGAAACATTTCTGTACAGCTCTGGTGAGAGTCAACAGGTTCTCAGTCTGCTCTGCGTGTACTTTAACTGGATATCGTCTAATGCTGGACTCAGTGCTGATAGCAATATGGATTCCCTGCCAAAGTGTTGGGTCAGTTTTATCCGTGGCAGCTGAAAACGTGCACTGATAAGAGGGCTGAAACTTCATTTCCTATTTACATTTCGTCGCCAGTACGCAGGATTCTATTTTCCTATAAACATATTTTAGTATAAACAGTAATTATCCAGAGATAAGTACTGTTTGGTCGTTCCATCCTCCAAATCTGAACGCCTTTCAGTCAGCATGTGTAGCGTGAAGGATTTATGTTGTGAGACAATTATGCGAGTGGGAGGACTGTGACACGCTGTACGAGCTGCTGCTTCTTTGCAGAATGATCCGTCACTGTTCGAGTGTCCTTGTGGGCCTTGAAGTTTGTGTTGTGTGTGTGCGTGCATATAATTGCCGCCTCTCCAAATAATCTGTCCTCGCTGCACTGTTTTGATACACTCCTGCCGATGTACGGCAACATTTCTACACAATGAGAGCAATTTGTCATCCTGCATTGATGCCCTGAAAAGACCCTGAGCCAGGGATCACCTCACTGATGTGTTTTTCTCTGCATTAATAAGGGAGTGAGCGGTGTGTGTGTGTGTGTGTGGGTGGCAGTCTATGTGCTCTCACCTGTTTTTAAGGAGTGTGAGTGTGTGCTGCGATCTCAGCGGGGTTTTCAGCTGCACGCATGTGTGTTAGTGTGCTCTGAAGAGCTTTGATCCTGAGATGAACTCGGTTAGCATCACCTGATGAGCTGCTTCCTCCGTTAGCTTTGAGCTCCAGTGAGCTGAGCACACTCGCTGCTTCATCAACCAGGCGAGATGCATCCACCACCTGGACAAAGACACAAGACTTGTTATCAAAGTGCTGAAAAGATAATCCAGTTTCTGATGCAGCAGATTACTTCAATATCAACCATAGCACTATTGATGATGCATCAGGATGTAAAATAGACCAGCGAACATGAAATATTCAAAGTAGGGCTGTCACTTTAGTGCATTAATTAGATTAATTAATTACACCGCAAATAAATGTGTTATAAAAATGAATAGCAAGATTAATCATAGCACACACACATTTTTATATTGACCAGCTGGAGGACCCGTACATGGCAGTGGCACGTCACTTCACACATGCGTCTCTATTCAAACCAAACAAAGCCCAGGTGACAACAGGAATGGCCTATTCAAGACTTAGTCTTATTTCATTTTTGAATTTATTTATCTATAATTGTACTAGATTATTTGATAATGCATCAGGCCTAATTGGTTTGCTGGATGTCCTCGACCTTTTTCTTATCTATTTATTTTTTTTAAAGTTATTTTTTGGGGCTTTTATGGCCTTTATTGTATAGGACAGCTGAAGATAGACAGGAAAGCAGGTGAAGAGAGGGGGGATGACATGCAGCAAAGGGCTGAGGCCGGGATTCGAACCAGCAGCCGCTGCTGGAGGTTGGCAGCCCCCGTACATGGGGCGGACGCTCTACCAACTGAGCTAATGTCCGCCCCCCTTTTTCTTATTTTGAATTTGATTTATGAAACACACTTAAAGTGTAATTTGAGTTGCCTGATTGAGCTTAGAATTTTCTGGACAAGTTGCCCTGACTTTGGTTTTATTTAGTCACCAATAAAAATGTGGATTTACAAATCTTCACTTCTTAGTGTATTCATTTGATTAGTCCTGCACTACAGTTTTATAAAATCCTACAATTCAAATTCTTTATGCACCTAACATTTTTTCTTGGGCGCACTGGTGCACCAAGAAAAAATGTTAGGTTAAGTTGACAAACGTGACTCAGGTAGCAGAAAAACCTGCCGAAAACAGACAAGACACAGCACCTGCTTCCTCTCTTTTCTCAGTCTCTGCGTTGCATCTTCACAGGCTGCAGGCTGTAGGCCCACCCAAACACATGCACACACGTTTGTACGCACACACAGCCCTCAATCACCATCCAATCAGCTGTTAGTATGCAAATGAGCCCTGACGAGCCTGACTGTGGTGTCAGGTTTCAGCAAGACAAGTATTTCTTTACATCTTATTCTTGCTTAAAAATCATTTACATTATATAAAAGTTATAGAGAGTGAAAAAATGGTGACCATATGGCGTTAAAGATGACACTATGAAAAATTTGGGTGCACCTAGTTTTTGTGCTGGTGCACCTTTAAACATTTTTTAGGTAAACCGTTGCAACCAATGCAAAAAGTTAGTCTGGAGCCCTGTGGTGTGATGAAAAATGCAACTAATCAGAATATATTTCTGTATTAATATAAAAAAAACTTGAATATTCAACTTTTCCTGAAAAAGTTGAAAAATAAAGATTATTTAGACTTCTTTTCAGGCTTTAATTCAACTGCTCTCACGCATTACACATAAAAAAGAAAGCAAATATGATGAGGTGTACCCCTGTCTCACAGCTGGATCTGTGGAATTTATTTAGAAACTATTGAAAACAGATTTCCAGGAAGAGGAAAATCAATTGCTTCCTCACCGTGCGTAAAATCTCTGTTGATCCACTCAGAGATTGTTGGGAGAAAGCAGCAAAGTTGACTAAGAGGCTGATAATCAATAATGTAGGCGGCGGTGGCTGCTGAGGCTGTGGTGACAGCAGAGAGACCAATGACTGCAAGTGATCAACAGGAAGAGGACGAGCCAGGGCGGAAAAAATGAAGCGCAGGTGGTCCCATGCTTCTCTTGCACGTGACTGGAAGACAACAGGTCACATGATCAATTCGAAGTTAGATGACAGACGTTTGCAGACCAAGAAAATACATTTCAAAGTATCTTCAGCAAACAGAAAAATCAATATACTAGTAATTCACAGATGAAGAATAAGACAAGCCGGTGTAAGTAGGAAGGTAAGCGGTAATAGGAGAGATGGCAGTGAAGACAGGGAGTCTCCGAGGGTTATGAGAGGAGGCGGACAAACAGGAGACAGAGAGATGAAACCCAGGCCAGCTGGCCAGACACTCACTGAGAAATCAATACTACATCACCCTCCTCACCCCGCTCTCCTCCCTCATCTGTACCGCTCTCTTTCTCTCTTTTCCACTGTCTCATTCTCTCCTGCTCCAATGGGAGGTCATCCATAATTTATCATTCAATGTGTTATTCCTCTTTCTCGTGATTTGTTCTACCGCCTTCGATGACAACTGACCTGTCAAGAGCAAATAACCACAAAGCATCCAGGCTGTTATGGTGTCGAGTTATGATGCTGCAAAGTCTTTGACAGGATGGCTGGGCTTATATCTTCTCGACTTTCTGTTTCTGGTCAAAGAAGCAGGAAAAATGCTCTGGTTGTTAAATCTGTTTCTCTTGAGTAAGCTGCATCCGTTTTCTTCAAAGCTTAGAGAGAAATGTAACCACTGTCTTGTGGTTTTATGCCTCTGCAGGGAATATAAATAAACCAACTGCTGGACAGCGAAAGTACAGTGGATGGTAAGAAATAGAGACTGGGGGACTCTGGTTTGGTTTGGGGGGTTGTTTTAGACAGCTACTGGTGCTGTAAACATGAAGGGGGGAGATGTCCTGATGCCCTGGACTTTGGGTGAACCCCAATTGTACCCCTTAACCCTTCCCCTTAGTCCTCCATTTTGAGAAACGAGACACCACTTGATTTCTGCTACATCATCACCCAGAGCTGCTCGCTGGCTGTGATGTAGGCAGACACGACAATAGCTGAAGCTACAGCTGTGAAAGCTAGCTCGTTATGACGAAAAATTGTAAAATGCGACCAACAAATCAAAACATGATAAATATTTACTTGATGATTTCATAATTATAATTATAATTATGCACTGCTGGGGTGCTGGTTTGGCGGAGTAATTAGCAACACATCCCATTGGCACATCCCATATACATGCTTCTGCAGGCCCAGGTTCTAATCCAGCCTGTGGCCAGTTTGCAGAGGGTCTTCCCCTTTTCTCTCAACCCCTTTCACAAGCCTATGCACTGTCATTCTCTCCTATCAATAAAGGCACAAAATGCCCAAAAAATATACTTTAAAAAAATTGTAAAAAAAATGAGGGGTGCTGGTTTGGCGGAGGGGTTAGCAACCATGCACGTCCCATGTACATACTTCTGCCAGTCCAGGTTCAAATCCAGCCTGTGACCAGTTTGCAGAGTGTCTTCCCCTACTCTCTGACCCCCTTTCACAAGCCTATCCACTGTCTCTCTCCTATCAATAAAGGCACAAAAAATGCCCAAAAAATACATAAAAAAAAAAAAGGAGCACTGCCTTTAGTCTCTGCTCTGCCGTCGTGTCAGCAGGCGCGGCGTATTACGGTAAAATTCTTATACCCCTTTCTTCAAGTGAGGTCCCAGTCTGTCTTCGTTTCAAGGGCTGTGAGGTCCTTGGTCTTAGTCCTTCCCCTTAGCCCTACGGAGAGCTGTGACACCCCTTCACTGGACGTGAACGCACTAAACCAAGGGCTAAGGAATAAGACTACGGCTAAGGGTAGAACTGACTAACCCTTTGTTTTGTGTGTAGCAGTGACTTGGTATGTAGAGCAGACACACTTTTAATAAAACTCAAAAACATACAATATAATCTCCTCAGGCCTCCAGGCAAAAAGCTATAACCCACTTACAAGGATTGAACTCAGCTACGGCGTGAAGTATGAATAACTCTCTGACCTTGAAATCCCTCCTGTGGTGCAAAACTATCAGTATGATGGATCACGTCAACAACAACTGTGCACTCAGGCATTAAAAACAAACAATACATTAAAAAATGTTTTTAAAAATCCTGTTTGGGATTAAGAAAATTAAACATCTTACAAGATGGAGTGCTCTATGGTGCCCTCTGTTGGTGGGGTGGTGGTAAAAAGCCAGCATCCACAGGAGAGGATCACCATTCTCAGGTCCAGATGTCACCAGCAGCTGGAGGGCCACCTGCACCCAGTGTGCACACTGGACCAGCAGAAACCAGGCCTCAAACACTCTGTGCTGCCCCCTACAGGAGAAGAGGAATCCACTAATCAGTTTCTCATAGGATGTTAAAATTTTAGGAAATTGCTGGATATACAACACTTTTACAAGTGGTATATAATACTCTTTATGACTGCATTCAGACATTTCAAAAGAAGAAAGGGAAACTATAACTTACAAAGAGCGCTCATGCTAAAGTAAGAAAACTGAGAACAAATATTAAATACAGATGTGTTTCAGTTTTGGAGATAACGTTTGGGAATGAGCTCTGTAGTGAATTAAAATCAAATAAATCTCTCTTTAGGTTCAGAAAACTTCAAAAAAATTAAGAAGTTGCTTACAATGCACATTGACAATTCAGCGTTATGATATACTGAAGAATGTTTTATATTTTTTTACATGATTGATTTTTCTTGGACAATAAAAGAGAGGCAAAATTTGGTTCATCAGCTTGAGCCTTTACCTTTGCTTCTAATATAAGTTTAAACTAAAAGAAAAATATACAAAGCAAGTTTTCTATATGTAGAATGATCAATACAAAGACATTTGTAACAAAATGACTGAAATAGATACGAAATAATTTTTTGAACATGAAAACACATTCTGAGTCAAAAACTTTTCATCCTAGACAAATTATTTTTTGTCCAGAACTACCAGCTTAATCTACAGAAGAGGATTAGGGCCAATGTAAAATGAAAACTTCTGAGTTAAAAGTCAGAATTCTGACTTTTTCTCAAAATTCTGAGAAAAACTTCAGAATCTCAGAAGTCTGATTTATTTTTTCCTCAGATTTTTGAGAAAAACTTTAGATGTAATTCACAATGTGATCTTTAGTTGTGATGATAAACTCAATCGAACAATATAAGAAAAAAATCACATTAAAATCTCTTCATCTTGTGCTACTTGTGTGGATCACTACTGCCTTGTCCATTTTCTGTCCCCATAGCTTTTGCTGAAAAATGATCTCATGTCAAGTATCTCCTCTCCATTCCTCTTCTCTTCAGCCCCTTGTATAATCTCCTTCCTAATTTTAATTGTTTACATTTGTATTCATTTTGATTATATAGTTAGGTTTATTACATCCCCCTATTTCAGCATCTATAAAGCTCTAACTCAAAGTTTTTGCAAACTGATTTGGTTTCCAGAGCATGAAATATTCCCTATAATAGCAAGTAAGGAGGGCTTAATTTATATCATAATGGTTTAATTAATGAGCCACAGTTTTGATTACCTGAATTCAAGACCTGCCTCTACTGACAGACATAATGCATGGTCAAGTAACGATCATGCATGCGAGTCCACCTCCTATACTGATCTGATTAAGAATCACTGACTCCCATTAGATGTTCCCTGTTGTGACATTGTTAAGTAATGATTCATCCTATGAAAAAATGTATTTCTAAGTCAATCAATGATGAACACAAGTGTAAGTTAGTTGCAGGCCTATAGATAAATAATGGAAACAAATTATTTACTTTATGTAGTCCTTTGCAAATAATCAAATTTAGAATCCAATTACAGTTTTGGCTTTCTATTACCGTCAAATGAAGAGTGATTACTGCGCTGAATGCTGTTTGATTTGTTTGTTTTTGTCCATGCTAGAAATGTATCATTGTTTATTTCCAGATTTTAGCCATAAAAGTACATCATTACTGCCTCAGCCTGAAAGAACAGTTGATTTGATTGAATATCATGACCTTCTGTTCGCATGATTGTTGATTGCTTTTGAAAATTAAATTGAGATTTATTAAAAAAAAATTCAAGACTAAAACAAGATCAAATTTGCACCACATAGCAATGCCACTTTGGACTTTTACATGTGACTGCAATATCTTGCATAATGCCTCGATTGACTACACACAGCCTGGCCACTTTATTAGGTATGTCTGTTAAACTACTTGATAAGGCAAATGGCTAATCATTCAATCACATGGTAACACCTCAATGCATTTAGGAATGTAGATATGACCCAAGACAACCTGTCGAAGTTCACTCCAAGCATCAGAATAGGGACAAAAGGAGATTTAAGTGATTCTGAGTGTGACATGGTTGTGAGCAACAGGCTGGTCTGAATATTTCAGAAACTGTTGTTCTGCAGGGATTTTCACACACAACCATCTCTAGAATTTAGAGAGAATGATCAGAGAGAGAAGTTAGTGGCAGAGCTCTGGGTGAAAATGTCTTGTTGATGCCAGAGGTTACTCAACAAGACAGTAGTTGCAACCAAGGTATACAGAAGACCACTTCTGAACACATCATCAAATCTTGAGGCAGATGGGCTACAGCAGCACAAGACCACAGCAGGTGCCACTCCTGCCACTGCTCACAGGATCACCAAAATGGCACAACAGAGGAAATATGATTTGATCTCATGAGTCTTGATTTCTGCTGCGACATTCGAATGGTAGGCTAAGAATTTTAAAGCATGGATGAATTCACTCTGCCTTGTTTCAACAGTTCAGGTTGCTGGTGGTGCCAGTGCAATGGTGGGGAAGATTATTGAACATTGTTAAAATGCTACAGCCTGCCTGCCTAAGTATTGTTGCTGACCAGGTCTACCCCTTAATGACCACAGTGTACCTTTCTTAGAACATAAATGAATTCACTGTCAGTGTCTGTATGTGAGGTATCTTGGCAGAGGTTTGCACTCCTGGAGTGCTGTCTAGTTCTTGATGACGTAGCTTCAACATGGAGCTGTTAGCAGTCCTCAGAGACTTCAGCTCATATTTACTATCAGGTGTGTAGGCATGATGTGTTGCTGTTAAATCTATAAGTAATAGTTTCATAATAAATTTACCATCATAATATGATTCCTTCACCTGAAAACCTAACACTTGAATTCATGTTTATATCACTATTAGTTAGACAGTTATTGAGCAAAAGCGATTGTTCGCTAAGGGCTGTAATCTAGATCACCACCAAAATCGCATCATTTTTAAGTTGGGCGATTACCAACATCTCCTGAAAATACAGTCCTGCTCAGTATTATTGGCACCCCTTCATCATTTTCATTTCTTGAACAATATCTTCAGAAATAATTTGAAATGTACTCAATTTGTGTCATCAGGATCTTTTAATTGAAGGTCCAAAATACAAGTTATATGTTGTAATTTCAAAGAGGGAACTGAAAAAAGCATGTGCAGCAAAAATAGCACCCCTCTTCAGTATTTTGTTGCACACCCTTTGGCACTGATGACAGCCTCCAAATGTTTCTTGTAGCCATCTATAAGCTTCTGGCACTTCTCAATTGGTATTTGCTCCCACTCCTTCTATGCAAATTGTTCACGTTCTTGAACATTTGCAGGTTTCTTTTCCCCAATGGCAGATTTCAGCCATACAAAAGATTTTCAATCGGATTGAGATCAGGACTGAGGACTCATTACTGGCCATTTTAAAACAGTCTTTTTTTTCCTTTTCAACCATTCCTGTGTGCTTTTGGATGCGTGCTTTGGGTATTTGTCTTGCTGGAGGGCCCGCAATCTTCGACTTAAACCAAGTTTTCTTACACTGGGTAGGACATTACTCTCTAACATTTCTTGATAATCATCTGATTCCATGATTCCTGTGATACAGTCAAGGCCTCGATGCAGCAAAGCAGCCCCAAACCATTATGGAACCTCCACCATGCTTAAATGTTGGTAGAGTGTTCTTTTCCTTGTAGGTTTCAAGAGGTGGTACTTAAAACTGCCTATTCTAAATATGACTGCATGATCATAGTAGCTAATAAAGTATAATTTATAAACCTTAAAATGTGAACATTACTTCTGCCAAGTTTGAGTCTAATAAAGTGATGCAGAGCAAAGTTAGAGAGGTTTGTAAAGAAACTGTTTGTCCTGTCACATTGTGTACTTGAACTTCATGGGTGCCAATAATGATGAGTAGGACTGTATCAGCAAAATCCGTCTGTCTGTCTCTGCATATTCTGGTGACAAACATATGTCGGCAAAAACAAAAGCTCCATGGCGGTGGTAATGAAGGCAGTTCTCAAGACCAGAGGAGGTGCAACATAGATCAAATTAATTCCCCATTCAGACAAAAGATGATCTCACAGGCAATATTTTACTGGTAGTGAATCTTGCTTTATTCTACAGTCTATGCACAGAGCATTTGTCTGGGCATCCAAAATTATTATTTATTTCAAATAACCATCATAGTAATCTATGAAGTTTCAAACAACAGGGCCTTAAATTATACTGTATTTAGTTGATTCATATTCTTTTTTTAGCTGTACTAATCTATTTTCAAATGAGGTTTAAAGTCAATACACAGCACAGCCTTAAATGTAAGATATAAAAAAATATGTTTAGTAGTTTAAGGCAGAAACAGAGAAAACTGGGCCCCACAGCTGCAACAAATAGACAATGACTAGGAGATAAAGGATCGATCTGAGTCTCTCTCTCATATTTCCTTAATACCATCATTACCGCTATCTCCCCCATCTCCCCTTGCTCTCATTGGCTCCAGAATACTAACAGCAGCACCCTGCAGCAGGGCCATGGCAGCTGCATCTTTCCTGAGAGCAACACAACACACTACTTTCCCACTGCTGGCTCAGAACGATGTTTTGGGAATTTTGCATGAAGCTCTAGAAAAGAGCGGCGGCTGGGATAATAGGCCTTGTTAAAAACCGCAGCTGTAGGGTATCGAACAGCCGTCTCCATCTCTACAACATCAACAGATTTGTGCTTTTTCATCTGCATGCTCCATCTTCCTTTTCTCTAAATTTGTCAAATCAAGCCTGTTTAAATTTAACTTTTATCTATTTCATGCTAATATTTTTCCCCCAGTACAATTTTTGGTTCTTCTGCTAAATTCGTTTCTCAGTCTTATTGAGCTTTTCAACACAAATTTTCTCCAAACGCTCTCTTTTTCCCAAGCTAATAGCCCCTTAATGAGTAGTTGGAGGGGCCACGCAGCGCACCGGGACCTCTCTGCTGTGGTGCAAGGGGAAACTATCTGACTAACCACCCCCTCAACAGCAGCTAATGGAAATAAGAGCACCACACAAGCATTCTGCCGGGTGGTGGAATCGGACACACATTAACACATTCTCTCTCTGCTAGTCATTCTCACTCTAAATTGAAGCTTCCGCTGCTTCTTCCGTCTCCCTTTTTCTCTTCTTCTTCTTCAGTCAGTCTCTGTAATGAGCTGCTGAGCCAGTTCACGTGAGACCTCCAGGCTTCCTTCGGCATCTCTGCAAGAACACATTCAGATATATAGACATAATCAACACCTGTGGGCCATCAATGCACCTTCTATATTTAATTGAGATCTGCAGTATTTAAAGCAAGTCGTATTCAGGCCAAACAGAACACTTCATTAAAGGGAAAAATGTTATTGTTTGAAATTATGATTAAAAAAACTATTAAAATGACATAATTACTCCTCTGTTAATGAAGATATATAAAGGTCAAGATAGTAGCTTGTAAGATTAGCAAAAAGACAGAAAACAGGAAAAAACACATATATATTTTGTCTTCTAAATTTGACAGTGTAAAATATCAGCATATGACTGGGCATTATAAACTAAAAATCCTACTTAAAGGTGCTATGAGGAGAATCTATGTCCGGTGACATACAGACTCTGCTACCCATGAGCACGAGCAGGGACTGTCATAAAGACGTGACCCAAGCCAAAGCGTGTGCTTGTTGTGATGCTAATGAATGCAGCTCGGACCTTCCTCAGAACTCTGCATTGCTTTACAACTTCTTTTTTCAACAACTTACAGGACGCAAACCGACAAGGAAATGTGTCTCTTTCTAGTGACGTAGCGGTAGTTTTTGATGTGTGACATCAAGCATTTTATGGAAAACTTATTATTGTAGTTTTGTAGCCGGCTATATATCACAACTTACAGCCCGGTGCTCTAAGACATGTCTGAATAATATAAATTTGCTCTAGTTTTAATTGTCTTGTTCCTGAAGTTGAGTATCCAGACCAGTCCAGCCCTGTCCGACCCGACCACGAAGCTAAGGAATAGCATTTATAGATAACCTATTTTGATGCTATAAAACTCATCTTAAAGTGTGTATTCCGATCAGGCATATATCTAAAAGTGAGACTTTGTTGTAATTACTTTAATCCTCCTAGCATCTTTAAATACTTTTGGCTATTTGGTAATAAAAGATGATCAAGGTCCACCTTCACAGTTGAGAATCAGTTTCAACTGATGCATCAATGGAATTTGTCTCATGTGTAACAATTTCCTTAAAAATGCCTTCTTCTTAGTTCTGCATGTTTTGGTAAACAATGATGTCACACACTCACAAATGGAAGTCAGCACAAACACTAATTAAGGAGTTGAAGTAATCATAGCTGACAGAAGGCAGTCACTCATGTCCCCTGCACTAAGTATCAGCAGATAGTCATTTTAAAAGGTAAATATTTGCATCAGAAGATATGAAAATGTTTGTGTTTAATATTTACTGCATTCATGTCAAACTTACATATCAGCATCAACTCAGCTGAGTTTTGCATATTAATTGAGTTGGAGGTTTAAACTCTGAAAAAAGAGCTGATATTCTGTTCACAGATTGTAAACAAGTGTTTAAACCTAAAGAAGTGGCTGCTAAGCAAACAAAAGTGCAATCATGATCTCTGATAACAAATAAATGTCCCCATGTCAGCTTTTGCATAATCATGTTATATTGTTAATATTGTGCAATACCACTGTGTCACTTTGTCTAAGTACTGGTAATCATGTTGTAGGACACGAGGTAATGATGCCATGTCATCACTTCTTGGACTGCTATTTATTTATGTAACTAACTGATTATTTTCATCTGACCACCCATCACCTTTTTTTTAAATTTATTTATTAAATTTTTTCTCTCTCTCTTCCATTTATTTATTTATCTATTTTTTGTTTTTTCTTCTTCTCTCTCTTGCGTTACCTCCCTTCTCATCTCCTTTTTTGGCCCCATCCCCACAGTCTGATTACACTATAACTGGCATTAACCCTTAAACACCATAACTAAATCAATAAATATGACCTGGACTTGCATTGCTGCAGCCCCATTCCATCTCCACCTACCTCCTTTTTTTTTTTTCTTTTTTTTTCTAAATTTCTCTCTCTTTCCCCTTTCTTGAAAATTTTTTAGTGCTCATTTTTCCAAGAGACCTGATACTTTAAATATCAACTTTAGCACTTTAATTAGCAATTCTAGCACTTTATACTCGACTCCAGCACTTTACTGCCTAAAGCTAGCACTTTAACATCTGGTACTGACCACCTGTGTACAATAAAAACTATGATTGTAATGTATTGTAAAATGTTTTATTATGATAATGTTTCTCTGTTCTTTTTTTAAAAAAGAAGCAAAACAAGAAGAACAGAACCTTTTAAATATTATACTTGTATTTTCTTCCTTTAACCTGTTTGTTTTTATATTTTAGCTGGGGGGACTACCAATGGAAATTAGCTTGGTAGCTAGAGTTGGGTACATTTACATTTTATTTTTTTAAAGTGTGTATGAATGTACATTGTCCCTCTGTATCAAATAAACTAAATTGAATAGTGGGCTTAAAAAGGCAAAAGATGCTTGGCTCCACTGTTAGTGTTAAATATGTATTTTGTAAACAATATCAGTTTAATTAAAAAAAACGCTTTCACTTTTTTCTGTAGATATTCAATCATGATATCAGGATCTGTTGAAATAAGTTTGAAATACCAGCATTTTGTGCAGTGGCAAAAATCAAATCTAAAATATAATGTCATGTATCCTTAATTAGCCAGGATGAAGAGGTCAAGGGGGATTCACCATCATCAGCACCACACTTTTTGGGTTAGCCCAACAACATGAAACCTTGTAATATTGTGAGTGTGCAGATTTTACCTTTGTAAGTAGCAGCAAGCCTCCACCCACAACCTTACAATCAATATTTTTTTTTCAACAAGCAAATAGGCATCGTTAAGGTGTGTTAAAGCATCCTGACAAACAGCTACAACGTGGCACCTGCTGGTCATTGTAACCACATCTAAGTTGTGCAAATGTTTGCATGACTTTTGAACTCAATTCAATCAAAGCAGGAGGCAGGAGGTTTTACTTTCTTATTTTGAAAGATGTGGTAGTTTGTTGGATTACAATCAAAACATTTAAAGTTCTGCTGTAAATATGGCATTTTTATACAGGACCTAACTGATGCCTGCAGTCAACCTCAACTGGACATGAGAGGAACTGCTGGTGCGTTCACTTTTCAACCTAATTTGACTTAAACTACAGTGGAAAAATACAAATGACAAGTGTTTGCTGTATGAGCCTCTTTCTTAAGTCTCAGTCTGTTGCTATTAACCCTATTTTGACATCAGCACTCAAAACTCATTACTCATGACCTGCTTATGTTGTTCTTGCTCTCAGATGTATTTCCCTTTGAAAGAGGTCTGCTAGCTAAATAAAAATATAACACTGTGTCCCAGAAACAGATGAGGTATATCCTCCCCTTACAAAATGAAAATCATATTTTGCACAAAGCTCCAGAAATGATTTTGTCATTGGTTCTTTTTCCAGTTCTTCTTTTCATTTAATAAATTCTTCTTTGGACAATGACATTTGAAAATTTGGTGAATAATAACATTTCCTGAGGCGTAATATGTGATATTTTTATTGGAAGAATAATGTAAGTATACAATCAAGACACATAAATATTTTTTCCCAGAATAAAAAAGCAATTGTGGATTTTTGAACAGTTAAACAGATATCTTTGAGCGGAGGTACTAAACTACTGTAGCCAACACCTTACAACCACTACAGATTGTGCAACAAAATTTCCAAAAACAAAAACTTTTATAGAAATTTTGCACCCCGGAGAACTCTGATAAACATCTGGATCATGTGTTACATATGGGTCTCATTCTGACATTGCACAGCTTTCTGTGTTGGTTGGATGTAAAATATATATATATAGATATATATATATATATATATATATATATATATATATATATATATATATATAAATATATATATATATATATATACATATACATATATATACATATACATATATACATATACATATATATATATATATATACATATACATATATATATATATATATATACATATATATATATACATATATATATATACATATATATATATACATATAGATATATATATATATATATATATATATATATATATATATATATATACACACATATGCCTAACATGTCCCTGCATGAATAAGATGCAGTATTTATCATGCATACAGGGAAAATAATTATCAGGTTTCTCTGTGTTCATGTAAACAGTGGATCTTAACCCTTTAAAGACTGAAAACATAAATTACCGCCAGAAATTTCTAATCTTTTGGAGCTGAAATGTTTATTTCATTTTCTACTATATCAAAAATAAAATTCCCATAAAATTTATCATATATATTTTTTGTATCTTATTTGACACATGAGGTGTTTCTGGCAACTAAAAATCCACTTGAGGACATCTTTTGATAATCTATCTGATTGTATACAGATGTTGTTTTAATTTATAGATCATATTTACTAGATAGAGGTATCACAAAAGTAAGTATCAAATATGATACAACAGGCTTTAAAGGGTTAAATATAAAAATCAGGATACTCAAGTCGATGTAAACACAGTCACTGTTTTATTTGAAATACCTTCAAAAGACAACTTCAGTAATACTAGCCACAAATATTTTCCAGGCAGAATTGGATCAACTACTGTTAGAACTTGAAAATTACATTTTCCTGTTTTCCAGCTATTATCTTAACAGCTTTAAGGGCTGGCGTGTTGTTTCTCACATGGCACATTGTTCTGCCAAAAATAACTTTCCTACCACAAACCACATTTTGTTCTAAACCCCAATCTTACTGACACTGCTGCATGACTAACAAACTAACAAATATTCTATGTGCTTGATATCTCAATCCAGGTCTTCCCTTGAAGCGGTGTTTTAACAATGCAATCTTATCTCTTCATTTGGAGCTCTTACAGCAGGAAAACAAATCTCGATAACACCTCATATCCTTAAGTTTTAAAAGTACTGTTTCCACTCAGACTCAGTGAAAAATTGCCCTCCACCAACCACACACACACACGCACACACACATACATGGTAATAATTAACCCAGAGTTCTGGCTGAGCTCCAGTGTGTCCCTAAATGGCTCCATTCATGTAAATCATTGCTGTCCTACAGGCCAGTCTGGGCACACTGATAAGCACTTCTCCGCTCTGCCCCTGTGCTCACCTCCCTCACTGTGCATCCCTTTAAGAATAATTATTTCCCACACATAGACGCTGACATTACACAAGAAGTGAGGATGTTTTCTTCTTTGTGTAAAGGATCAGTAGGTTAAGATGCGTTCAAAACTTAATCTTCATAAAGATGATTAGAAGAGTGTAAGTGTGGATGATATGGACCAAATATATCATATTATTTTTTTCTAATTAAAAGGCAATACACTATTAATCGTTCTGTGCAGATGGATCGTCCTGATTCAGTGTCCGTAATCAGGCAGATACATCTTGACAAGGTCCAATCTACAACATCTGTGAGCGATCCAAAGCAGCACGGCATTATCAGAGTCCTTCAGAGCAGGAAGAGCCATGAGCGAGGTAGCAGCATAAGTGACTATGCATGCAGAGATTAGCATAGATGCTAACAGCTTTTGTAGTAGTTTGGTCAGATCTGGACAACATGTCTTTATTAAGTGGATAACAAATAACAATACTCCAATAGAAAGGATATTTTTGCTCTGTTTCCAACATGTTTTACCGAGTTCGTTCTACAAAGTGGCTCACTTTCTGTACTTTACACTGCGGCAGTATCAGCAACGTCCGCCTACTAAATTATCTAACCGGCCCATAATGAATGTAATTGACATAATGATCATCCAATCACCTGCTGGTTATGCTTTTGAAAGGTTCTACCCATTCCCCTCGTACTTTCTTTGGGCTTTTATCAGATGAACGATCCATCTTTTCTGGTATATTTCCTTTTGTGATGAACTAACAAAGTCTGTTTTTTAGTTAATCCAAATGAACCAAATACCACGAGGGTGCTTTTATTCACTGGCAGCAACAATGGCAACGTAAGGCAACATAACTGGAAGAAATGTAAAAAATAAAGGGTGATAAAATATATAATTAAATGACAACTACCAACATACAGTAAATACTTATAAAAGATTATCTTATAGGCAATATTGGTACTTAATGTAAACATAATAGCATTAGCCCAGCCCTGCCATCTTTTTCTCAGTTCAACATTCACACAAATTCCATGGATAAAAACAAAATGTGCTCATTCTTTCTCCTCTTTTAAATAACAGGCTAATGCTTAAAGGCAAAATCTGAAGTAATTTTATAATGAAATTACAAACAATGTTTTATTATGACAAATCCTTTGATGTATAATTTTTTGTACGAGCACCTACATTATCGTGAGTATTTTCAGCAGTGTTCAAACATATTCCCTTATCTTTAAAGTTGTTTCAACTGAATCATTGTTGTGTAATGTTTGATGTTGCTGTGGGAGTCAATGGATGTCACACTGAAAACTGACACACAAGGCAGCTTGAACAACCACTGTAAGACTTTAAGACCTTTTTAAGACCCAAAAAGAGAAAATCAGATGCGTTTTTAACTGCAGAACAAACAGCAATCAACAAACTCAAGTATGGTTTATACTTTTCTTTTTCCTCTATGTGCTTTGATGCTAATTTGTTGAAGTGAAAATGATATTTTGCTTAATATGTATCAAATTAGGGTGCTAAATATCAAACTCATGACAGAAAACATTGTCACGTTGCTTTTCAAAGAGCATTATTCCTGTTTCCAAGGGAAATATTTACATCCTGGTGACATTTCACTGCACTGAGAATGTTACAGAGAAGTAGTGGGGAGGACGAGTTGACCTCATTCGCTCTAGAGGTGTTAAATAGTTGAGAGAGTAGCAATCTGACTCAGAGGGGTAAGTAGCGCAATGAGTGTGTGTGTTTGCCTGTGTGTGTACGTGAAGCATGGACCATGTCGTATCATATTGTAAACTGACACAATTATTACATACTCACACAACTAACATGTATGTCTCCAGGTGAAATGGTGAACTGTTGAGTAACAGTGCTTTGGCAGATATTAGCGGGTGGCACATACTGGCAGGACACTTTCAAATCATACTGTATAAGCAGCGCATTGCTACTACTACTTTCTGAAGGTGCCACAAAATAGTCCCAAAAATGAGAAAAACACAGTCTTAGTCTTTGTGCCATCTAAGTTTAAGAACTGATTTAGGTTAAATTAACCCTTCTTATGGCTTTCAAATTCAAAAGTTACTCATAGCATTCCTGGTTAATGCCACATGTGGTCACAAAATATGTTGCAAGTGGCCTGTACCTCAAATCAAGATGGCCACTTTTAACAGCTTTTCTCCCTGATATAGGAAATTCATCGATGAACATGTAGTAAGTAGTAAACAGTAGCAAGGAGCGCCATCCAAATTAAATACAATCCACAATTTAAAACAAGTGAGCAGCGGCAGAGGTGATGGAACTCTTCTACATATCAACATTTGATATATTTTTTTACTGAGCAACCCCTGGAATCCGTTTTTTAGACTCTTTTTCAGTGCAAACATAAAAGATTGAGACCCAAAGAGCCCCTGACAGTTGTTAAATAACCATAATTGATTAGTAAAAACAATCATACAAGAGCCCATTCACTCTGCAGCAGGAAAACTCTGTTGACACACAGTTAAAAAATAGCTGAGGGACTTCTTTGACAATACAGGCTTTGTGCATTCATTTGGAGTAAAATATCCTGAGGAGGACAGACATGGAAGTGAATGTGTTTCCACTGACCTGATGGCAGGGTCAAGAGAGGCACAAGCAGTCTCTGAGGTGATTGTGGGAACCAGGCCTTCAGAGATAAAGTCGCCTGAAACACAGAGCGCAAATTCAGCTCCATAAATGTAAATCTTACTTACCTTGAGCTCATACATCACTGAGCTCTGAAAGCTGAAAAATGACATCTAGAATGGGAGGCTGTGTAGAGGTGATACAGCGGGTGCTAGTGTCTAATGTAGCATGTAATGGGGAACGTTTAGTGCGGTGTGACTACAGTCATTAAAGCTGGGTCCACTGTAAACACACAGCAGCACTGCCATCTACTGGTTAATAGAGGTGAAAAGGAATTAATGGGCACTTGGAAAACCATATAACAGGCTACAAATCACACCTTATGTAGGAACATTTCTAGTTTTTTTTAAACTATGACAATAATGGCTGACATTTGAGTGATGATGGGGGTCTCCTCTGTAACACCTGACATGTGAGCTGAGGTAATCTGCTGCATCTTGGTACCTTTGAAATCACTTTTTAGTATTATGTTATTGGAAATGTAGAATCTAGACTACAGGGGTCTTTGCTTTCAGCATTGGCTATGTTGGTAAAAAAACATGTAAGCAGGCTTTGGCATAGACAATAGTCCATGTGGCCTGCAAAACAAAAATATTTTATGACATATCAACATCTGTATACAGCTTTCTAATGATGATCTCTGGATGAACAGTTAACAGCCAACAAGGACCAGTAGCCTAGCCACATCATGAGCACCGTCTGTACTCTGTTCCCACAACATTTTCCTATGGTTCAACATTTTCCTACGGTTATTGTCATATCTGTTTTAGTGTTACGATTTTCAGTTGACTGTTCGATAGATATTGTACTTGCAGCACCAGGGAAAACAGGCTTTCCTCTTAAATCCTCATTGTAAGTTTTTTTTTTTTATCATGTATCAACATGCACTTACTGTTATTATGTATTGAAGAGAAAAACAGTCAGAGAAAAAAAGCCGATACAGACACAGCCATGGAAGAAGTCAATTAAAAGTAGGGGTGTGCGATATGACGATATTAAATCGTTAAAGATTATAACAATTTAATATCGTCATAAAGCAGAAAGATGATCGTCTGTGTGGGCACAGAGACTTTGACGCGCATCCAACTAACCAATCGTAGCACATTAAGCGCAGTGCATGGTGGGATCTACTGCTTGGTTATGTAGCGTGAAGCCATGGCGGAAAGAAAAAAGGAGATAAAAGCTTGAAGATGTCTGAACAAAAGTCTGTTCTAAAGCAGCTGTATTATTCACTCAGATTATAAACATTGCAGTTTGATAACATTTGTTTTGAATTGTTGCACTTTAAGAGATAATGTTGATTTTGTTGTTCATTACCTTTTATGTTTACATTTATTGCACATTTTTATAAAAACTGCACTGTTTAAATTAAAACCTGTTCAGAAAGTTTCTTTGGCTTTAATTGTCCTTTTTTTCTTTTAGGGTCTCACATGTTTAATATGTTAAACATAGGGAAAAAATGGTCAAACATGCAAATTAGTCTAGAAAAATCAAGATAAAAAAAGAATCGTGATAAAATCAAGATCGTGATTTTATTTTTAAAAAATCGTGATATGATATTTTTGCCATATCGCCCACCCCTAATTAAAAGTCATCAATATATATGGCATGGTTCAGTTGAAACACCAAACTTCTGTCTTTTTGTATTGCCTGACTTCTAAAACAGAGTTAACTTTTATCATGCCTGATTTACAGGCATGTTTGTGTCCGCACAGGCTTTGGTGCTCCCCACATAATGAGACTTTTCCATTGGAGCCTTTCTATTTGTGGTATCTGTGCAACTCAGCTGGAGTACAACCCACTCTGTTCCGTTATATATTAGCAAGTAACTATTTAAGTTAGGCAGGGTCATCGTAGCATGGCCACCCTGCTGGCCTTGTTTAGTTTGCGGCTTTTTGCCACAGTAAGGAGACAAGTTTTGTTCCAGAGATGGTTGCCAGCAGTAGGAAAGTGTGAAGGACAGAAGAAGTTGTATAGTATTATAGACAAAGCCAACAACAGGAGGCATTTCATTTCTGCGTTGGACACCCCTGTGCTACTGTAGTGGCACTCTGACCATTGAGTGGTCATCAGTGTCTCTACAACACATTTCAGTCCTGACTCAACTCACTCAGAACCTCGATGGAGATGATTTTTTAAAAAAAAGCTGTGGCGAATACTAGGTATGATCAAAGTAGGTTGGAGGGCTTTTGTCATTCCAGTAAGAGTCATTGGACAATCCACCCAGCAGCTCGAGAAGTCACTCAGGATATGAGGCACTGCTTTCAAGAGGGCCATCAAAGATCTAGCAGAGGAGGCAGAGAAGGACAGCTTTTGGCTCTGCAGGAATGACAAGACATGGGGGAGTAAGGATCATGGTGGCAGGTGTAGGGGGCGGACGGTGCTCCACCACACGAAGATGTTAAGGGATTAAAGGAGCAAAATATCAACCAATGGGAGACTTTAAGGTGTGAAAGACACTACCCAAAGATGTTATGGACTTGAAGATGATAGCACCTGTATCGGGAATGAAATACCTCTTTGAAGGTAGAAGCAAGTAAACACTGCCTGCTGGCTTGTTATATAGCAACTGGCAGCTCTATTCAAAATCCTGTTTGAAAATGATGGATGCTGATGGCCAATAGATGCGACCATCACAGATTTAGAAATGTACATTGAGGTTAATCATTGCAGCAGCTTAAAGATGCCTCTGTATATTGCAATTTTCTTCATGTACACACTCAATACCTGCAAATGGACAATTTAAAAGCGATAAGCATTTGTTGTCTACTCAGCAGAGGAGATTGTGGTGTGAAAGGAGTGAGCTCCCTGTTGGAGATCAGGCAATAATGTTCAGCGCCCTGTGTGTGCATCCAAGCCTTCAGCAAAGTAAGCATGTTTCTGTTTCCAGCAAAAGTGATGAAATAGAAGAATTAGATATCTATAGTATACAGCAGGTTTATCTCTATCCTTTTGCTGAAGTGGAAACTGTGGTGCCAGTTGTTCTGACTTCATAACTAGCTTACCAGAGGTATAATGAAAACCCACATTATGACTATAAATGTTTTCTCTTGTGGATGATATTAAGAGACACATTCTGGATATTGTATCCTACGCAAAAAATCTAAAGGTGTTTGTGCAGTGAATGATTCTTTCAAAACGTATTTAGATCTACACAGAGTTCAATTTGAAGATACAGTATATATAATACATTTTCTGCAGATTAAAAACACTTACATTAAAGGAGGGGATTACAAAAATACAAAATAAAAATCCCTTGTCCAGTTCAAGTTTCCCCCTTTCTATTTATTCATCATGAAACAGTTAATTTATTTCATGTCACTAATTGAAATGTAAAGCAGGGATAAACTACTCTGCATCATTAGTGACACTTGGAAAGAAAAACTGGCCGATGGAGGAAAGATATTTAATGAGAAGCTTTTAATATTATGTTGTTCTAAATCTAGAAAGCAGAAACCTCCACCAAGGCATTTCTGACATTGTTGGCTAAGTTATTAACATACATGTGAAGAAAAATCCTACTAGGCAATGTTAACAAATCCTTCAAAAGATTGCCATATAAGCATCCAGATTCGTATCACCTCCAAAATTCAATTCCTTCCTTCCATGACCAACATTCTCTGAAGTGACCAACACTCTTGCCAGCTGACGATTACTGATGTACAGGATTATACACTGTTTTAATTCAAATGTTAAGTATTAGGATTTGTTGGTGTTTTGGTCCTTATTCAATGTTTTCTGGACCTAGGCATAAACATGTCTTTCAAAATTCAGATTCAGATTGAAAAAAAAAAGAAATACATAAATTCATGTTCTACACTTTGGGTCTAAAGATGTGAGACTTACCTTGTGCTGCTGCAGGGCCAGTTCTCTGAGGAAACAGCTGGTAAATGTTTGGACCAGACACTTAACAGGCTCATTCCCCTCAGTATGCTTCAGGACAGACCTTCCAAAATGTAGATCAGCAAATGTTGAATACAATCAATCACCAAAATTTGGAAAACAAACTCTCACTTGATGAGTCCAAAACACAACTTTAACTTGTAGATCACACAGCTCTCACCTGAAAATGTCATTTACAACCAAGAACATGGAGCAGTGCTGAGCACAGGCTTTGGGCTGAAAAAATACAAAAAAAAAGTTACTAACAAAAGTTCTCGACAGTTATTTTACAATACTGAATTTAAAATGGTCAATAAGATAAATAAAACAGGAAAAAAAACCATGTAATTACACAATATTAGAAATTCATTCTTTTAAAATTGAAACTTCAAGTTATAAAATCTAACTTTATTTTTGAAATACATAGTTAAACAAAATGTATTTAAGCAGTAAAAGTAAAATAAGCTGGGCGGTTTCCTGAGACAATCCTGACACAGCTCTTAAGGTAATATACAAATGTATACAAAAAGTTGAACTAGCTATACATGACCTGAGCCGAAGTCCTTCCAGATCTATCAAACATTAAAGAACTGGAAAACAATGCAGGCTTCAGCAGGAATGGGTCTGTTGTTTGGCTTAAAAAAACATGAATTGGCTATAACCCTTGCATACTGTTGAACTCAATGAAAAGCTGTGATGCAGGCTGTTTGATTTTGTCTTTGAGCAGGGCTTATCATATCTTAAGACAAAATGAATTGGGTTTTTTTCTGGCTCATATGCACTGAAGATAATGTGACAAATGGGGCCAACCATTCTCATATTTTTTGGTATGTGGCCCTAAGAAGAAAAAAAAAACAGTTTGGAGACCACTGATGTGTGCATTTCAAATTTTAGATGTTGGCTACCTTGGACAAATATTTCTTTTTCAGTGGTATCAAAACATGTATCTATATTTTTACATAATTCCTAATATCAAAATTAGAAATACTGAAATTGTGATATTTAATTGTTTTGCTTTATATCTAATTTATATTCTCTAGTGTTCATTTGTCTAATAATGCCTTTATTTCTCTATGCTGAATTGTATTAACAGGCAATAGTAATGAAATTCAGATTTTTCTCATTTGAACAAGTCATAAACACACAAATTTGGCCCCCACTGGGTGTCACTGTTGCGTCACCTTTTAATATCCCTGCCACTGACTTCCAGTTCCTCCCAGCCGCACTCTCCCCATTAACCACTCAGTTTACCCCTCCATCAGCCCTTCTCTCACACACCCACACCAACACGCTTCCTCTCATCTCTTCCTAATGCACGCTCATCATGTGTTTTAGATTTAACACATTCTAAAACGCCCCAGCACAAACATTTAACAGCTGTACTGTTCACCACTGCCTCCCTCCTTATGTTTATATATCTTTTCTTGTCCCTAATTATTTTCTTCCCACCCACCACACCATCCCCACCCTCATATATAGGGACATAGGCCTCACGATATGGGGAGCACACTGAGTCTACCTAAGAGACTTTTATCCTGCAATGTCACATTTTTAGTTGTATACAAATCTAATTAGTAGGTTTTATATCTTCTAATTCTAAAGCTGCATGTTATGTAAAAGGTTAAAATACAGTAAACCATGCAATTCAATTATAGTAGTACATCAAGTCAAATTCTGTACCTGTTCATTTCCTTCAGTAAAAGGTAAACACCCCTACTCTTAGCAGGGCCAGTATGAATACACAGCCCCACCCAGTGTTTATACAGAGCTATTACAGCCTCCCAGAACAAATCAAGTTATTTTTCCTCACTTTGATCAAGCCTCTTTCTTCTTCTGCTTCTCAGGCCAGAGAGCAACAATCATCAAACAAAGGAGGAGTTTACTTGTAACTGTATCGTGGGCATGAGCAATAAACTGGCATACGGTTTCAGTATGTCAGTGAGATGTGGGCTGCATGCCGGCACGCATGCATGTGTGCGGACTGTCATGGTTCCCCCCCAGTGAAAACAGATGGGCTTTTTGAGAGTCTTCCTCCATACCTTACCACTAACACTTCGAGGAGGGTCAATTACAGCACACAACAAACATCCTGTTTTTGGCAGTAAGGCCCAGGAAGTGGGTGTTTATTGTTATTGGGCCCGTCACTCTCACTGGATCACAGGGGGGCGGGACTGGCCGAAATGAGGAATGCAAGTCTAATTTCATGTTTCCCATTTTTGATTGCAGTTTAAACAAGAGTAAAAGGGAGGCGAGGAGAGACGAGACCCTCTGCTCAAGCGCCTTTTGGGTGTTTTTCCTATCTGCATATACTTGCTGACAGTCTCCCATACACAGTCACATGAATGAACACATACCTAACACTGAAACATTCTAAAGGCTGAGTGAAAACTACATGTGTGCTTCCCACCCTCTTTATGACAGACACACCACTCCAACTGTAATACCATAAACAAAGCACAACGACATGACACATATGTTTGCGAGGGTTTCATCGCACACACACCATGTCAACTCATCCTCCATATGCTGTGTTCATATTTTTAGCTAGTTGCACTTTAGAAAGAGCTGGAAGACATTATTTGACATCTGACATTTGGTTATCGAAAGAGGCTCTGAATTGATGTTGAGTCCATCCATGAACACAGCAATACTATTTATGTTATCTCTATCAAACTTTAGATCAACCTACCGACCGAGAAGAGAGGCTGATTTTTGGCACTTCTATATTGGCTTCTTTTTCACCCAAAAGGTTGCCGTTTGGTGTAAAAATGTATTTTCCATCGAGAAATGCCCTCAGTGTTGTTGTCTGTTTTCCATTTTCAGATCTGATGAAATAGCTACTGAAGCTGTTAGCATCTATGACAATCTCTGTACAAGCAGTAATTTCCTGCTGTTGTCTCGCTCATAGTTCCAAACTATGGACACTGACTGGGCTCTGCCACTTTTGGTCCAAGACAGTCATAGATTGGAGCTTGACAAGATGGATATGTCTACTTAGAGACTAGGAATCAGGTGAATCCAGCTGCACTGCAAGGTTAGTAACAACCCATCCAGGACAAAAATTAACTTCGCAACTTATCCTTGAATTTTAACTGTATCACTGTTTAGACAATTGCAATACTTCTTAAGCTACTCTAATATGTAGTATTATGTCTATGTTGTAATTAATTGCGCACATTACTGCAACTTGCAATTTAATACAAACTGCACAATAGATGAGATGGCAAAAAATGAACCTTTATTACTCTTCTGTGGAATGATCTGTCAATATTCTCCTAAGCTAAAGGACTAAACATTACAGGCAACTGTAACATAGGCTTCAACAAGACTTAGCATTATTTTCGTTTTTCCCCTTGAAAGTATTAGCATATTTAGGAGCTGTTCGGGCACTGGCACCATTTAAAAAGCATTGATTTAGCATCAGTAATGGGAAAAAAAAAACAAGCAATATCCAGAAAAGTTGAGAGGACTGCGTTATATTTGCTAAAATAGGTCCATCTTTATAATGGAACCTGCATGTCCACAAGAATACCTGAAAGAATAAAGGGTAAATTTAAATAAATACATACATTAAATTGTCTTATCCCATGTAATGTATGAAAAACATCAATATAGCCTAAGAACTCTTTTTAAAAAGCCCCTAAAATTAAGGGCAATCAACAGGTAGGCGAGTGCCTCCATATGCTGTGCTAGTAATTTATAAACACTTGTATGTTCCACTCTGTGATCTTTAAAGTGACAGTTCTTCTCACAACAAAAGTGTGCAGTTCTAGCATGTTATGTTGTTTATAGCTCAAGTGGACCATCACTCTGGAAAGACATCACTGACACAACTGACAAACTTTACCTAACTTCACCTTCCATGAGGCCAAAAGCATGTATACTTTCACTCCTCTTTCATTATAGCAACCAAAGGCAATGCAATCAGTAACCTAAGCAAACAGGATGCCATTCATGAGCATATACAGGAGGTATCGAGTGTCTGGCTGTTAGGCACAAACAAGCCTTCGGAAACTTGTCCACAGAGATTAATCACTTCTCCTCGAGTCACAGTTTGTCATCCCAGCTCAGTGCATTAATGCTGTATGGACGGGTCTTAATTCTGGAGGACACTTTTGCACCTGAGTGATGGTCCACTGAAGCTGTGGCATAACCTGACATGCTCTGTACATTCCGTCTGAGTTTAGAGTTGTCTAGTTCCAGTGACACATTTAATTATCAAATTGTTGTTTCTCAGATCTGGCACAGTGGTTTGTCAAATGGGAGGAGCATCCTGTCGTTATATGCCTCCACAATATATCAGTTGCTGGACACAGAAAGTCCAGTGGTGGGGGAAGAGGAAGGGCACGGGTTTTTTGTGGTGTTAGGGGTTGGAGTGATCGTTGACCACCCCAGTCAAATATATTCACCCACAAGTGAAGGTTTGTGCTAAATCTGAGAATAATCCCACCATCCACTTTTGTAACTATTTGCTAATTTCAGATTTTAATCGATCAATCCTTATTTGTATCATGCCAAGTCATAACAAATTTTTATCTCAAGGCACAACACAAAACAGTGGATTAATGTCATACTATTCATTCTTCATTATTATGCTCTTAGGTTTGATTTTACAATGACCTTTACCTTGTTCCTAAAACACACTCAGTTTCTCCTTGAGTCAAAGGGGACAGTGGCTCGTTGTAAAGCCCTAGCCCCCAATTAAACAGATTCCATCCCAAGACTCTTAAACCATCCTGTTTACAAGAAAGACATGGACATGAGGCCAAAAGACCCTGCTCTTAGACCATGAAAATCTTATCAGGTCAACCTTGAATGAGAGGGATCATGGAAAGTAAAAGGAAAATCCACCAAAGTCTTCTTGAGAGATTATACATTAACAAGAAAGGGATTGCAGCCATTGGCACCATAATCATGGACAAATGGTCCTGATGCCATCGACTTGTCTTGTTTATAACAAAAGGACATATACAACCCAAGACTGCAAAATATTGGCCCTTAAAAGTTTGTTTTCACCTGAAACTCATTATTTTTGATCAGCTCTTGGTGCTATGAGCTGCAGTTTACAGCTTATTTTCAGCCCCAGCTCTCTTACCAGGGTCAGAGCTGATCAAAATAACTTTGAATAACAAAAATGACTGAGCTATACCTTGACCGAAGGGATCGTTAAAAAATTCTTCAAGTCTTTGGTGATGTTCAATAAATATGCAAAGAATTT
Organism: Scarus forsteni; assembly: GCA_036419115.1. Lineage (NCBI taxonomy): Eukaryota > Metazoa > Chordata > Actinopteri > Labriformes > Labridae > Scarus > Scarus forsteni. Next base: position 16,752,591 of record JAZDUH010000066.1, read on the forward strand.
ACTCAATGGACTTATTAAAAGCTTGTCAAATCATTCTTAAATCAGCATGGACATTTGTAAAAAAAAAAAAAAAAAAAAAGTAGGAGAACTCCTTCGAAACATTGTCAGCATGTTGCTTTACAAGCACAGATGAACATGAGACCCAAATAACTCAACCTCTGACCTCCAAAAGTTCATTCGAAACCTTGAGGTATTACATTCACAAGAACGCCCTAACTGGGTATTCGCCTGAAAGCATAATGTCTCCTGCCCTTGCTATCACTTGTGTGGTGGAATAAAAAGTAGCTCCCGGTGGATTACGAAAAAGAACACACATAAGATCTGACTTTTTTGTACTGAAATCTTAGGTTGAAACTACAAAAAAATCATTAATTTTTTTTGAACTGGCGATGGTCTTGAGTTAAACGAGGTGAGGAGTGGTCAAGGACTCCATGACAGAGAGTTCAGTACTTACTCTGTACAGTTAAGGCTGTGTAACACTGGCCAAATGATGTGAGAGGCAGTTTAAAGCCAGCCAAATGATGTGAGATGCATGTAGGGAGAAGCCAAATGGTGTGAGCTGGCCGAGCAAAACCACTCAAAGCTGGACCAAAAAGAAAAAACAATGGGCTGCTTCCAAAAAATGATGTATATGCAAACATTTAAATATATTACTTAGATAAAATGAGTACACCATCATTTCCAAAACTGTCTGATTTCACAGTTTACTAAGCAGTTCAAAGTGAAGCTGAGTGAATATGGGGTGAGCAGAGATTTCTGATGTGAGGCTGAATAATTCAAGGCATATGACTCAAAGTATGTACATAACAAATGATTTAACAGCAGCAATATGTCACTAATTTATCAACAGCTTAAAAGCTGCCAATTCACACAGCAGGCAAATAGCTGAAAATGCTACAGTACAATGTCGAAACATTTAACACATTACTCTCCAAATCGTGCTGTGAAAAATAAAAAAAGGGCTTCAAGAGGGTCACATATGAAAATAAGTTTTCATTCATGAGCTTCAGATGCAGTCTTTGATCTGATCATAAATAAGTTTAGCTTTCAAATTACATTCAAGCCTGTTTCTGTCCCTGGCTGGGGTGTCATGGGAAAAATCTTTTCGACATACTGTATTGCAAATATGTTTTAGTATGGAACAAAACAAGTCAAAACAAAAATGGAAATAACCCTAATATAAATCTCTCAAATAACTACATAAACTAAAGATATACACATAATTTTCCTCAACAAAGCACCAAACATCTGTAGTTCTGCACCCTAAGGAGAAGTCCTGCAGTTGTCTTGGCAAAGAACAACAAGTTAATATGTCATTCATGGCAGTATCTAATTCTCAAACCAATCATGATTTAGAATTTTAAGCCCTTCCAAGGTCAGAAAAATGAATGCTTCACTGGGCTTTCAATGGGGTTGTCTGTTTGTTTTCCAATTTTTTTTTATTAACTATTTAAATTGTTTGACCAATTAAAAGATCCTTCTTTAATTTGATTGACTGATAGTTCCATTATTTTATTTTTAGTTGCTTTTAAATTTTTACACACTGCTCAATACCGATATTTAACAAGGTTTTGATCTCATTTGATATGTTTGAAATCGCATTGTCTGTTCATTGCTATAAAGTGTTGTAATAAATGTATTTATGTACAAGTTGCTCCCTTGATAGATTCATAAAGGTGTCTATTTAAATTGATTTTGATGATGTGAGATATCGTAAAATTCTTTAATAACATTTTATCGCTTTCCAAAAGAAAGAATTAAAAATGGTTGATAACAAATACAGTATAGTTCTTGATAATGTTGATATATATGTGCTTTTTTAAAGCACAATTTCATTGCATTTAATTACAATATATGTAGTAACTCACCAGTAGGGATTGTGTTGTTTGCATATCAAACTTCTGCGGTGCTGATTTGCTGCTGGCTGTAACACTCTCCAACAGTTTGAGCACAGCATCTTCCAGGCTGGACAGGTTATGATACCACAGAGACACTACTGTCTGCTCCTCCAGAGACAAGCGCTGGCTGAAAAGGGAAAAAAAAAAAAATCATATCATATTCAAAATTTTCAGAAGGACACATGATTTTGTGTTAGGAGAAGGAGTGTGACACACCAGGACCCAACTTCGGTATTTATATGATGTATCATTCTATTAGCCTCAGAGAAAAACAGGCAGACTGAGTAGTTTGTGTGCTCACTAACCATGAAGGCTTATTTCCTTCTTAGTGTTTACAGAAAAGGCAATGAATGATTGAACTCAGCCTGACTTGCTTCCACAGAGGCAGAATTTAACATCTCTACAACAATTGGTCTTCCTGATAGGATGCATTTAAACACATGGTTTGCTTATAAAACTGTAGACTGTGGCTGTAACTCGTGGTCAAAGAAGCAGCTGTAAATACTTTAAACCCTCAGGATGTTATAAATTAAATAACTGAAGTGCAGCTTTAATGGGGCTTAGTTAATTCAATGATAAACACATTTTATTTCTGACAAGCCTTTATTCTGAACTCTAATATCATAAACAGGTTTTGTCAAGTCAAAGTAGTTGAAATTGTGACTTGAGCTCTTGTCAAAATCATTAGATGAGTCCACACCTTTGGTCTGCCGTTTCTGTCATACCTGTTCCTGCTACTATGCTCCCTCTACACTGATCCTATACACCATATGTAGACTGCGGCTAATGTATGCATTGTTTAATTCTAGATGAAATGCTCAACTGTTGTGCTGAAGCCTGTGGTGGCTATTATGAATCTGCATCTGCATAGTTAACAGAAGGTATATCACCAGTGTGGGACTACATGACTTAACCATGTTGAAATGTAAATTACATTTGTTAACAAACCAGTAAAAAAAGAATGTAGCATCTCCTACCTTAAGTATGCAGAGCTGACTGCATCCAGGAAGTCTTCACAGAGTGTTGCTCTGACACAGCTCATCGAATGCTGCAGAAGAGCTCCAATGAGAGGGGCAGCCTCAGGACAATTAACCAAAGGGACACACACTTCTGACACTGCCAGAATACTGTCACAGGGACACCTGCAGAGAGTTATATACATTTAAACATCAAATATTAAAAGTCAAATGCCAGTCAATTCAAGCCTCTAGAGCAGGGGTCACAAACCTGTAGGTTTTGATCTACTTGTAGATCTTTTAGACAATTCAAGTAGATCTTTAAGACTAGATGCTTTATCCTTTATGTGACACACTGGTAGACCTGTTTGTTTATCCGTGGCATATCTGCTGAATCCAGCTGCTATGCAAAATAAACTGGGTCTTACTGGTTTCTCTCCATGTCTTTAGTTTTTAGTATTAGAAAGTTATTAAGATGAACTAAATTGTGTTTTATGCCAACACTGTTCTAGTCCTTAGTGACGAGTTTTGTTTTGTATTATGCTACATAAATAAAGTGCTAATGTGATTTTAAATCCAGAGAATCTTTATTTTAAATTACTGCCCTATTACATTTATGAATTTAAAGGAGTCATATCATGCTTGTTTCTCCATTTCACTATGCCAGACTAGGATGCCTGTAAAGCATTTCTGCCCTCAGTACAAGTCATTTAGTTCCTTCATTGCCCCACAATAGCGTTCTCAATATCCTCATTTTAGGCCATTATCAAGCTCTCGTTGAAACGCTCGGTTTCCAGGCTGACCTAAAGTTACCTCGCAACGTCACAGCCCTTTGTGCTCTGATTGGTCAGTTCTGTCAGAGCTGCCGAGAGGGCTGAGCCAGCCTGTCCTTCTTCTTCTACTGTATTTTCCGGCAGGCTCAAAGCAGCGACCGCGTATTGAGTCCCCCTACAGGCCAGAGCTGGTAATGAGTGAGTGTGAGCTAGGGAGCTATATACTGCTGCTGGACGGATGTGTTCCTCGGTGACGGTTTTGTGGCTAACGGACATCACAGAGGAGGAAGTGTTTTATCAGATTACTCCAATAAAAAGAAATGTACCTCGTGTCGTCACGACGATTTAAATCTCGCAGTCATCTCACAACGACCTATTTTCAAAGGCATCAAATCTCGTTCTAGGATATCAGAAAAAGTACAATATCTCATTTTTTGAAAATTAAGGGGGTGTAAGGTCTTGTTTTCAAATTTAATATATTATATGTAAGTATTAAATCATGCATCAGCATGATATGTCTCCTTTAAGGTTACATCTTTGATTGTGAAGATATATATTTAGTACCGTTAAAAGTTTTGTTTACGGTTCTCAGTGAATTTAGGCAAGTAGATCGTGCCACCTCAATTAGCATCATAGGGGATGTTCAGCTGAAAAAAGTTGGTGACGACTGCTCTAGAGGATTTGATTCATCCTTGCAAAAATGCCCTCCTCATATCTCACAAAATAAATGAAAGTCAGCAGCCAGCATGATACAACAAACTGCATGCTGACTGCTACACTGAGGACTTTGTTTCAGAAGAGGAACACCGCTCAAAAAATCTGCAACTATTCTGATGCAGTTTTTGTTTGACCTTTAAGAGAAGAAAAGTCAAACATGCTCTTGTTTGCACATTTAAAAAGCAGAATTTACATCTTCTCCCTGTGCAAGAGCATTTTGAATCAATTGTTCTTGGGATTACTGCCAATGTTCTGTCCAAAACAAGACATATGGAGACATCACTGAGCTTGAGGGATACTGTTTTCATTCTTTTCCACAATATTCTTGTTTTAAAGAAACCAAGCAATCATTTAAGAAAATATTCAGATGTATCATCTCTGACCAAATAAAGGGTTGTAATTCTGGTTCTTTCAGACAGTACCTCTGATTAATGTTGTTAAAACTGCAGCTCTTTCCAACATTTTCCTTCAGCGCTGCCACCATCTGAAATAAGAGAAGTTTCTTTTAAATGTCAACACGTTAACAGTAGCAGAAGCACAACTAAAGTGCTGAAATGGCTTCCTCTTTGAATCTGATTGAGCTAGAAGAGACACGACATGTACTTTGAAAACAAGCTCAAGGGTCAACAGGGTCAACAGTCTGTTAACACAAATAACTAATCAATAAATCACATGGCAGCAGCTAAATGCATTTAGACATGTAGACATGGTTTAGATTACCTACTTAAGTCCTCACTGAGCATCAGAATGGGGAATAAAGGTGATGTGAGAAACTTTAAATGAGTGAATATAGATGATAGGAAGGCAAAGAAACTTAAATAATCACTTGATACATCCGGGGTCAGAATCTTGAAGCATAAGCCAGAGCAGCGAAGAACACCAAGTGTCACTCCTGTCAGCAAAGAATATGACAACAGGGCTGTTTTCTGCTGCACCATTCAGAAGGTAGGCTCAGAATGTGGCCTAAATAACCCTAAAGCATGGATCAATCCTGCCTTGCATCAATGGTTTATCCTGATGGTTGGGGTATGGTGTGGGAGATGTTCTCTTGGCACACTCTGGGCACTTTGTGTCAGTTGATCATCATATAAACTCCACATATGAACCATGTTGTTGCTGACCATGTCCATACTCATCTTCAGATGGTAACTTACAGCAGGATAATATGCCATGCCATGTAGCTCCTATCATCTCAAACTGGTTTCTTGAACATGAAGATAACTTCCTTTGGTGCGCTTCAGTTGTACTGCAAAGTTGGAATTTGCAAGTTCCAAGTGGGAAACTTCAACTGAAATGCTCCCTGAGGTCGGAATTTTAAACTGGGAAGTCGGGGGATCATCATCCCCATCCCCGAGTTGACAATTGAAGATGGCTGCCCACAGTGTAAACAATTGTTAAGGCTCCTGTAATATTCTGTTTATCAGCACTTCTGACTAGGCCTTTCCATAGTTATATCAGCCGTTTACATTGTATTGTTTAGCTTATATTCATGGCAAAGATGCTATAGTGTTATTTACATTTATATGTGCGAACTACAACACAGGGCGTGCCAACAATGGCGAACAATAAGCTGGTAGGTTGGCACGTTTTTACAACTTTGTAACAGGAACACTGATCTTCCCAGTTCTGATGTAAAAGGAACACAGCAATTGTACTCCAGTGACCTCAGTAGAGCACCTTCGGATCACATCATTGTGATCAGAATGTTGTCATCATATTGATATGGACCAAAATCTGTGAGGAATGTTTCCAGCATCTTGCTGAGTCTATTCCATTATAATTAATGCTGAAGGCATAACCCTGTACTAGCAAGGTCTACCTAATAAAGTGGCAAATGAGTTTATCATGAAAAGCTTATGTCAATCCCTAGAGTTAACACAGATTTCATGTCACGCTAGCACTGACAAGCGCCAAAGTTATGCCACCATGGCCCAGCAGTCAAAAAATCTGGTCACACCCCTGTATATATGGACAATTCATGCAGGCGAGAATCAAAAACAGAAGAGGATGTGCAATACCTTCCTCAGCACTTTGAGGTGATGCTCTCTAGGGTCTACACCCATATGCTTCATCAGTGCCTTGGCTGCAGAATCCTCTTCTTCTGTTGTAAGTTGACAAAGATTTTTCTGCGACAGAGAACACAACACAATGAACAGCAGGTTAAAATCAATTTATGTGCATATCTAAAACAGTGGATAAGACTTAAATGCCACCTGCCCAAACATGGGATCTATAACATCAAAGCTAATTAGTTACTGGAATATAGGATGACTCCGTCGGCGTCACATCATTTGAACCACATGAGAGCAGAAAAAAGGCATTCCAGTAAGTGAGAATGTATGGACAGCATATGAGCGACTGAAGAAATTAACATTCTTTGTTACAGACGGCCTCCGTGTTTTACAAGCATTTTTCAGGAGGGGCCTCATCATACACTGATAAAACCAGGCCAATAAACGCAGCTGATTCTTGTCTGAGAAAAACGAAAAATGCATCGTGAGGGATCAAGGAGAGAGGCAACACTAGATTCATAATGAAAGTTGTGGAGTTATAAGAGGCTTCCAATCAAAAAGGTTCTCATCTGCGGTCAGGAACCTCATTTTCCCTTTCGTATGGTTAGTTGAAAACAGAATAAGCAGTCAGAATGTATCAATGCATTTGGAGCATTTACAAAAACACACTCAAACACACAATTACTTAGTTAACAGAAACATAACATGCAAAATACACTGTAAATCATGACATAAGTAAAAAAGAAAAAAGACCTCCTTCCCTACAATGCTTGCTCCACCTTTTGAAAAACAGATGCAACATTGGTTGGGACACTTTACATGTTGTCAGTCAATGTTTGCCGCTGAATGGGTTAGCTATGCTACGATATCTAAAAATATCCCCAGGAGGTAAAAAGAAAAACAAGTTGGGATATAGGGAACTACTCTGGTAAATATTACTAATAGTGCTTTATTGTTGAGTGCTAAAATGCTAATATGGATGGTCTGCTAGACTGCAAAAGCGGATTGCTGTATTGGTACAAACAATGTGGTGTGAGTAGATGTGAGTGTGTGTTGTTATTTGTTTCCATGCATCAGTTTCTATGCATCATCTGACTGGTATTCTCCGCCTGTGGCCCACTAACAGTTGGGACAGACTTCAGCTCTTTGTGACTCTGTTAGCGGAAGTGGTATTGATAATGAGCAGATAAATGGATAGTCTTGTCGTGGGATGCTTGATCAGGCTTTTTGTGGCTGATATCAATCACCTGTTAGTGAGATCAGCCTTTAACAAAGGCTCCTCGCCAGTAAAAGCCATATTACGTGTTAAGTTAGAGCAACTGCTGACTTCCCACTTTTCAAGTCAACATAAAGTGACCAACATGACCTCAAATACATCACAAAACAACGTAAATCCATGTGAAGGTAAGCATGGATTTAACCACAGGTGACCTTATTGATGATTACACACAATAATTTTAAGCCAGTCCGGCAATAATCCATTCTTTCATTTTCTATACTGCCTATCCCTTTCAAGGTCACGGAGGGGGCTGGAGCCTATCTCAGCTGTCACTGGGCAAGAGGCAGGGTACACTCTGAACCTGTCGCCAGCTGACTGCAGGGCAACATAGAGAGACAGGCAACCATTCACACTCATCACTAAGGGCAATTTAGAGTGACTAATCAATCTAATGAGCATGTTTTTGGTCTGAGGGAGAAAGCTGGAGTACCTGGAGAGAATCCACATATGCACGGGAAGAACATGCAAACTTTAAACGGAAAGGCCCTGCCCAACCAGGGGATCAAACTGGCAACCTTCTTGCTGTGAGGCACGCGCACTATCTGCTGCACCAACATGCCCCCCGCCCAGCAGTAATGAGGTTTCAATTAATATTGGCCAAAAATGGCTGGCTTTGACTCAACAGAGACAACAATGGCCTTGTCTAAGATGCAATGCCTGATCATGTCTCCAAACAAGAACATTTGTTGGTCCCAAAGGTTGGTAGATCATAGGCTCAAAATCTGGTCAAACTTTGTGAGGCCAGATCCACTTTTAACACATAATGAACAGCAGGTGGTCATAAAAACATTAAGTTGTGGCTAATATGTCAAATATTGCAAGTGGCACAGCTATCCAAAAATGTAGAAACATTTTTTTGCATACTGCATGCTTGTCCGATTCTGTGCAGGCTTAATTTATACTAAATATAAAAGAATAATATCAAAAAAGGTCAGCATTCAGCAGTTTGATCAAGTAAAGTAAATGTTAGTTTCTCAATTGTGATAAAATTGTAAAACATTCACCACTTTTTTCCTGTCTCTTCGTTTCTTTCAAGAATTGATGTGGCACTAAATAGTAGATCTCTACTGCACCATAAGAAGTTGATCTACTGATGCATGCTTAAAAAAGTGTGATCCAGAAGCGAAAGCCAAGGCCTCACATCTTCAGCACGGACTGTTTTTACGACTCCACTGAACCAGAAACACAAAAACATCCAGACCACTAAGAGAAGACCAAGAAAGTACAAATCCCTTTCAAACTGCAGATGAAAAAGGATCAACAGGAGATGAGGAGAGAAAGAGACTGAGAGAGGCACCACATGTTTTTTAAAAAAGGGACATAAAATACAACGAGCAGAAGAGAAAACCCAAGATCCCAGGCAGTGGAGCGCTGCAGTGCTGTTGGTGGAGCTGTGTGGTTTCCTTGGCCAGGCCCTACAGCACGCTACGATGCTTACCCTCCACATAGTCTTACAAAACAACCCCAATCACTACCATCTGAGCGCCCTCAAACTCTGAACATCGAGTACATACAAAACCAATCACACTTATCCCACCCTGGGTAAGGAGGCACCATGGGACTGGGGGGTAAAAGAGGGGAGGATGGCTGGTTGGAAGGAATGGCGGCGAGGAACAGGAACGCAATACCACGGTTGAGTTTGCTGAGGGGAGATAGGGTGTAGTCACCAGGGGAATAGGATGAGGGGCAAAAGGATAAATGAATGGGAAATAATTTGCGTCAAAAGCCTGTCACCATCACAGAAAAACAACAGTAAAGCCGAACTTGGGGATTTGGACATGCCACTGCCATGGAAAATATCCCTCCATAAATCTAAAATTAAAACAGGGGATGGAGAAAAATGCACATGGCAAAAAAGACTTAGCTGGTTGGTTTTGATGGGTGCCTGTTAACAATTACGAAGCCAAGACTGAATTCTCCTCAAACCAATGAAAGACCCAAGACTTCCCTTAGATGGTCAAAACAGCAGTTACACTGAGAGGAAAGATGAAATGAGAGAAAAGAGGACAAATAAGGGTCAGGATGGAAATCTAAAGTAATGAAGTTATGAGCAATTGTGGTATAATCTTGAGTACTGACATTAAGGGCATTAAAGGGCACTTAGAATAGGGAAACAGTGATTTTCTCTCATCTATCTCTGGCTAATGATAAAATCCTTTGACCACAAACAATTTGTGGTTTTTTGATATGTTACTGAAAAATTAGTGTGTGTTTGTGTATCTGACTGGATCAAGATTGATTTTTGTCTGCAAGCATCAAGATTTGTAAACAAATTTTAAAAAATCATCTTTGACAGCGATAAAACAGAGCTCATGGTTTTGGCCCTGTAAAGCACTAAGAGATCAACACTGATGGTGGCTCCACTCTGGCCCCCATCCTCTGAGGCTCATAACTTTGACATCATGGTGGAGTTTCCCCTCTCCTTTTCATCCCATATCAAATAAGTGATTAAACTGCCTATTTTCAATTCAAAGCACTTTATTGGCATGAATGTTGGCATTATTGCCAAAACATTTCATGAACTGGCCCGGAGGGGAGCTGGACCACAGATACCACTTATTACAATCATATCAGTCTCAAGACTCCAAAACCCCTCAAATTACACCAAATCCACTTATCAATCAACAAAAAGAAATGTATATGACATAATAGGAAAAAGCTAACCTTACAGTGCAGATGGATCAGTCTGCTTTCATTTCTGTAATCAGTCTGATCCACCTTGCCAAACTTCAATTTACGACGTGAGCGGCCCAAATTGGCAAATGAGACGACAGCATGAAGTGACTTAGACAGAGATTCGAGTAGATGCTAACAGCTTCAGTAGCAGTATAATCAGATCTTGACAGCATTTCATTATTAAATGAGAAAAATATAACACCACAACAAATTTCTCAATATGAAAGATATTTTCACTCCACTTCTGACATGTTAAGCCTTGAGTTTGTTCTTCAAAGTGGCTTACATTGTGTCCTTTGCACAACCACAGTAGTACCCCCCAACATTATCTTATTGTACTGAACATGACTGAAGGAGCAACCTTCCAATCACTCATCGGATATTTAATTTCAAAGGACCTAGCTGTTTCCTAACACTTTCTATGGGCTATTTCCCTGATAGACTAGTAAAATAAACAGAACATCAATCTGGCACATAATTTTAAAAACAAAGTAAATTAAAGTGTTTGGCCCTAAACAAGGAGTAACAATTTGCAAGTACGCTAGTGAGATCCTTTACTGATGAGGTACAGATGTAGTGATCACAGACAAGCTCCAGAGATGGGTCACCACAACAAGAGCTGGCTCCCAGGGGAGGACAGACTCTGCCTCCAATGTGACACATCAGCTGGAGACAGAGCACCACTGCCTATCATCCTGCCCTAAATATCAGGCAGCGAGAGAAGACTACTTTGCCTGTATTACACGTAAACACCCAGATGATGACCTCGCAAGTGGAATTCAGAACATACCATATTTACTAGGTGAAATTCAAAACAGTGAAAAATGGTAACCAAATTTACAAAGCCATGTGAGGACTCCTCCTTATTTGAAATAAAATATAATTGCTCAAGAGGAAGTGAGCTTGTTAAGACAAGGAGCACAACATACAGCGATGGTAAGGATAGTGAACTGAAATTTAGCTTTTAAGTTCGATGAACATCAGAACTAACATACTCATTTGTGACAAAATGTGAGTCTTTATGCAGCTTGTTCTGTTTGACATATCATACTCCTTAATAAAGTTTGGAAATGCTGTTTTGTGCAGTTTTTTTATCCCCTTTCATAATATCAGTTGGTACTGTGTTTTTATATCATTGGCTAGTCTGATTAGTCACCTTTACAAAAAGGTACAACTTGTAAGGATTGTGGACTGAGTAACATGGATAAATGAGTGGGTGCCGCCCCCAAATAAAGTGCCAAAATCCCCTTGGTTGAAGGATGAAGAACTAGTCTTCTTACGGTGTTGCCTTCTTGGGATGCCCACTTTACGGTCTGTCTTTGACTTTACCAGTCTCATGAAACTTGGTCCATAAGTGTGGAAATGGTACCAGGGCTGAAACGTGTTGCCATTTTTTTTTGTTGGGGGGGCGCTACCCACATGCTAAGCTGTGCTGGCATTCCACAAATCCACAATCCTTATGTTGTGCCTTGTTGTAAAGGTGACTAACCAGGCTTTGCTATTACACAAAGTATAATACCAATTCATCTCATAAAAAGGGAGAAAGGGAGATTCAAAAATCAAACTTTTTTGAGGAGTATATAACCAAACTAACAACGAGAAGCTAAATGTGTTGAGCTAACTGTTAACCACATTTAGCTTGTACTAAAGTTGAATTTCACCGTGTAGGATTACAAGATGCAAGAGTAGAGATTGGGAAAGTTGGTAAATTAGTCTGTTTATGTGTGGTGTGCTGTGTTGATCATATTGCACACCAAACACTTAAAGACAAACTAAAAGTTCATAAATGTGAGGTCTCTCACAGTCTAAAAACTTTGGGTAGTGCCAGGCTTTAGCCACACCTGAGAGCCCCTCTTAATTCTGTCCTCCATGATTTCTTCCTGACATCTTCATTGTTTGTGCTGACTGTCCATCACAAGAATGTGATGTTCTGTTTTTAAGACTTGCATCACTAACAGAAAGGCGATGATAAGGAAATAGTTGACAATATAGGCAAATGATAACAATGTCTCAAACTATTAGAACTGCTCTTTAACTGGAACTGGTTCTTGATTCCTATGACAAACGCAAGGAAAAGTAAAATTTCATTGAAATGCAACAGTTAGAAACAAACACAATGGCAAAAAAAGAAATGTAAAAAGAATTTTGGATTATGTTAAACTGATTTAATGTGGGTGGTATAGGAAAAAAAGTGGAGACCTTTAGCCACAAAAATACTTTCACCCTCAAATTAAAAACATTGATGCCGCCAAAGGAAGTAAATGCTCCAAAACATGTTTTTAAGCAATAAAGCTGCCCGATAGCTCCAGGACCTACCTGTGGTTCGCATGTTTGACTCAGCAGTTACACATCAAAGATTAAACCATCAAACCATTCATCCTTCAGCCCTCTAATATTACTCTTATGTGCTACTTATCTGTCATCTCCTCAAAGATCATCCCATGCTTCTGCAGCAATGTGTGGTCCCCCGCTAGCACAGGATGTCAAGAAACAGACCGATTGAGCTAATGACTATCTGACATAGCCTGAAGCCATGTGGCTGTACCCAGCATTTATCAAACCCAGTGAGAACACTCAGATGTGGATAAGAGAGGCAGACGTGGGGGTTTCGGGGAGGCATTAAGGAGAAAAGGCAAAATACTCTGCACACTATCATGTATGAAAAAAGAAAAAAATACATGTGACCACTTGCCATGGATATTAGATACAGTAGCAGTACAGAACATGTTGTTGCAGAAATGCTCACAAACACAAGTGAGTGAATGCACGCAGCACACACAGTATTTAGAAGCCATTTAGCCCCAGACCCTTAGTCTATTATGGAGCCAGTGAGAAAACAATGTTGGGGAGCAAGATCAGACAGAGCTAACAGAAAACAGGCTGCTTTGTGCATTCCAGGACAGGCAGTCCAACACAACACAGACTCAGGGAGAGACACAGAGACAGACCATCTCTGGCCTAAAACCATACATCTGCCCTGCTCCCCCAGACGGGATGAGCTGCGGTGAGAAGGTTTTTTTGCACTTCCCGCCATTCATGTTATTTGTGGAGAGTGGAATATGAGGAGGAGACTGAGAGGAAGCTGCTGAGTGGGTTATGAGTTTGTTGTACTTGTGTTTTTGGACACTTTTTTATCCAGTCTGCGTGTGGACTCTATGAACTCTGTCTGGTCATCAGCTAACAGTGCTCTAACTGCAGCACGCAACTCCCATTAACTACTTTTTCTAAGGGCTGTAAACATGCACAGCCAGAATTTTTACATCGCTTGTAGCAAACTTAATTTTAAATCAGGATAATTTTAAAGAAACTTCTACTGATAACGTGAAACATTCAACCACAATAATTCCCTTTAGGGCTCTGTTTTGTCCTCACACTTGCACAAAGTCTTGACAAAGGCCTGAAGGTTTTGGGGTGAGATATATGTGTAAAACAAACCAAACTATATGTTTAGTAAGAACCAAGATAAAATAAGAGTGGAGCAGGAAAAATCAAGAATATTTCACAGTGGGTACGGAAGAGGAAGTTGTGACATTAGCCCTTTTCACAGTCGAAGAACCACAATGAAGCGCCAACGTCATTACACCTTGAGACACACAATAATTCAGTGAGAAGGTGATGTTTGTATCTATTCACGGCAAGATATGGATTTGGATGTGCACAAGAGAGCATGGCACAGAGCATGCTTTACATACAAACAAAGACAGACACATCTACTCACAGGTCTCCTGAGTCTGTGTACTCTTCTCACTCAACATTATGGTGCTCTGCTACTACTTTTGGACATGGAACTGCTTTTTCCCCATGATCTTGGCTCTACAGATGTCATATCTGAGTTGCAGCATCAGTAGGGGTGTAAATATTGCAATAGTGTAAAAGGCGATTCATTCCCTTGGACTGGCATGCAACTAAAAATGATATGCAAGCAACAGGCAGGATCTACAGGAATGTCAGACTACTGACGACTAGCATTCTTTTGGAGGCGGTGGTCTAAAATCCTTACGTAACCCCCCACTAAAGGTGCGTTCACACCGGACGCTATCTGTACTACCTCGGCGATCACTCTCCATTCAAAGTCAATGTACAGCCGCGATGGGGCCGGGCTAACCGTCCCGCGATGCGACAGCTGGCGACAAGACGACCAATTCACTCGTCGCGCGATGTCAAAGTAAAAAAAAGTTGATCTATTCAGGCGATGTCGTGCGTGGCTGTGCAGCAACAGCCAATCAGCGGTGTGTGTACGTGTGACGGTACTGTTATTCATCCGGACTACAGGGCGGATGACTTCCTTCTAGGTGGAACTAATCTCAGTGAGGACATTTGCAGACGGACCGCGGTAAACTCACAGATGATGCTGCTGCATCATCAGCTGCAGAGTTTTGTGTCTGATAAGTGAGCGAAAAGGATACAGCTGAAATAATGTCCACTTATACATCCTATAATGTGATATATGATATGATTGCGGTAAAACTCGAGCGGACGTGACGTCACCGACCGACGGCCGACACCAACGGCGACCAAACAGGTATTTATGGATGCGCAACGCTACATCAGTGGGCGACGCGACTTTGGTAGCTGGGTCGCTTGCGGTGTGAACGCACCTTAAGGCTGGGCAATTAATCAAAAAATAATCGAAATCGACATTTAGACCCTATAATCAAAGTAATTTTACTCAAGTTGATTATTTTGATTATTTCCCTGTGTAAGTCACGTGACCTGGCCCCCTCCATACAGTCTGCTTTCACATTTGCCAAGAGCGAAGGACGCGCCACCAACATGGAGGAGACAAGCACCAATCTATCAGAGGACTTTGTAGCCAAGAAATATACCATCTCTGTTGTTTGGGCACATTTTGGATTCTGTGCAGAGGACACTGAGCAGAAAGAAGTTACATGCAAATACTGCAGGAAGATCGTGTCGATGACTGTCGGTATCACCACTAATTTGTTCCAGCATGGCATAAAATAAACGTTCATTAATCGTAATCCAAGTAAGGGCTTCAATTAAATGTTATACTGAGATTAGACAATCTCACCCAGCCCTGCCCACCACCACTCCAAAATATAGGCATGTAATACAATAAGTTTGTGGACTTCACATGAGTTACTTGTTTTATTTCACATGATCTATTTTGCAAATATGAATAATGTCATGGGTGACACGATCTTACAGACAGATAGATCAGCTATACTTTCTGATCAAAACAGACACAACTGTTAGGAATTTGGGTGAGCTTTGTACATAAGGAAGAAACACATTTTCTCTGTTGTTACCCACTGCCGATGTTTTCTGTTGGCCTTAGTTGTTTAGATTCAGTCAAACAACAGAAAGCATTGACATAAATGAAAATATCATCATTATAGTGTGGTACAGTGGACCAGGTTGCATTATCCTCTTCTCCCTTCGGGGACTACATGCATTTCTTCCCATGATAGATATAGCCTCTCATTGTGACGTGATCAGATGACTTTCAAGGCAACCAAATTTCTCAAAACAGTATTAGTACTGCACACATAAAAACATTTGAGCTTGAAAACATACAGATTGATATCAGCACTGACGCTTCTTCGTGACAAAGAAAAAAGAGATGAACATTAAGAGAGCTGACATCTTCTGTAATTGTTTTCAAGTGCAAGGGTTACCGAATTTGTCCGCAGACAGGTCCACCAACCTGACCAGGCTGTACCCACCTGAGGAAGGAGCCTTAAAGTGGTAGGAGCTCTAAATGAGAGTCGTAGGCCCCATCCACACGAAGACAAACCGAGGTCTAAACGCATACGTTTTTTGCCGAATCTGTGTATCATCCATACGAAGACGGCGCTTTGGGGGTCTGTAAATGATCATTTTTGAAACCAGGTTCCAGAGTGGAAAGATTTTGAAATGCCGTATACGCAGCTCTGTGATTACTGGCTCTCTGCAACTTTTCAGATACGCTTACGTCATAATTTCATATCTTCTTTGACACGCATGCGCCACACGCGGCAACAACAACAATGGCGGCGTACAGTGTAGCATATGTGCAGATGAAGCTAGAGACCCTACTATCCCTGTTCCAGCAAAACCTCTTTCTTCTCAATCACAACCGAGTTGAACAAACAATTATCGAGGACACATTATGGCACTTTATGATCACTTTATCACAATCTCTGTTTACAACTTTTGCCGCAAGTGCGCATGCCCACTGCTTTTTCATCTGTTTCCGCTTGTTTCTATATCGTTACAGCCACCCTAGAGGTCTAGCATGTGTTTTACAGCGTCTTCATGCGTATCGAGGGCATTCATGTGGACGCACACATTTTCTGGGATGCCTTCGTCTTTATGACGATCGTTTTGGAAACTGTTCAGCGTTTTGTCTTCTTGTGGATGAGGCCTCAGAGAGTTTGGGAATACCGCTGGATCAGGGGCACTCAGTATGTGAAAAATAGATTGTTTTTAGTACATTTACAGTTCGGAACAAACTCAAGAGGTCATCAAACTTGATATATGAACCTGGGTTAAAGAAAATATAGACTCTTTAAAGTAACATTTTAGAATGAAGATGACAAAGATGAGGGACAAAGAAGGGAGATGCAGTGGTTGCTCTTTCACAGCTCTGAAAAGTCAAATATCCATCTAGGAGGACGGATGTAGAAAAAGCAGAATATTGTTTTTTGTCAGAAAAAGGTCTTACAAAGTTTCCAAGTCCACTGTACAAATTGAGTGAAGTTGAATTTCTTTGGAGTTTGCAACAACTTCAGGTAAATAAAATAAACTTAGTGGGCAAAAGCCAATGTGTCTATTGGGAGAGCTCAATCTGAAATAGAGAAATAACAGCGTTCTTCATTCAGCCCCATATCAAAATACTGGTGTGGATAAGGTATCAGATATAGTGAGAGATTGATTGTTGTAGAGAAACCTTTGCTATATTTTTCACATAAAAAACTCAGAGGGAAACATTTGTCTGCTAAAAAAGGTTGATAAGATTGTTTTTGTGTACCAAATCTCAGTTGACACAAACCAAGTGCTTCCTCATAAAAGCTTAAAGACAAATAAAAAAGGATAACGTTAATTTACTGGCACATAAACAGCATTTCACAGTGGGAAGTAATGTAAATAAACACAGTTGGACTAAATTGAGAAATCTGTTTGACTAAAGGAAATCTTTGTTTTCCTTAATGTATATTAAAACAATAACTTCATAAACTGTAAATCTACACACCATCTCATATTTACTGCAAACATAAACACCACAAAGTATGAATAAAAAACACAAGCATATACCCATACAAAAACACAGCCATACCATAGTCCCAAACCCATCCAAGCACACATGCACTCAGCTTCCCCTCTTTTGGGTCAAAGACCATCTGGCAAATTCAAGGTTTACTTTCAAGGCACTGTTTTAATTAGCGAGATGTTTTATTAGATGAGAAATTAATCAAAAGAATACAAACACACAGTTAATCTGGCAAAAATGTGAAGGTCCCACATTGTTTATCATAAGCCATCTGTGTGAACCCTCTCAAAGTTGAAAATTGCAGAATCTTTTCTTCCCTCTGTTCTCGTTCCCTCCTTTGAGCGCGAGCCCCAAAACACACAGTGAGCAAGATCAACTAACCAGACTATAAAGGCTGATCACTCACTGGTGACGAGAAGCCATGAAACAGTCGATTTTAATTTGCTCTCAAAATATGCTTTACAGTTCTGTGCAATAAAGCCTCAGCGAGCAAAGACCCAGTTCACCTCATTCTATGTCCTGTTGAAGTGGAGATGCAGAGGACTGGCGGGAGGATTCCTATCAAAAGCAAATTCGAAAGAAAATCTCTTCAGCAGCCCAAAGGCAGCCTTACAAAGATTCTTTAAGAGTCTATTTGCTCAAGTGATGATAGTCAAGATCTAATGAGGACATTCAAAACAAACAGATCCAGCTTGAAAAACACGAGGAAAGGAACACGATGAACGATAATAGTTACAACTCAATTATGTAATAAATTGGCAGGACTATAGTTTGATTTCTTAATGTAGCGGTTTTTGTTTCCACAAGCTTCCCGCCAAAGCTGTCTTCCTTAATGACTAGACCCAAATTATCAATGAAGTTATAAAATGAGGAAAGAAGACTTTATGTTTCTGTCAAGTTAAGTGAGGCTTTGGGAAGGGATGGACAAGTTTGGTTCCCAGGAGGGCCAAATTAGTTTAAAACTTAGTGCCAGCAGGGAAAACTGTTGCTAATAATCTACACTTTGATCAGGTTCTTTGCTCCCAGTACGTGCCATCTATCCAATAACTATTATCCATCAATTACGGAAACTGCTGAGCCGTTTCAGGGCAGTATGCTTCTGGACCCTATTCCAGCTGTCATTTGGTGGGATTGCACACCTTATATATGTATTTATTTCTCTACACACATGCATACATATATTCTCAATATGTTATCTAAACAAGTTTTATGTTGTTAATGATTATGGTTAAAAAAGTGATTGAATATAGCAACGTACTTGTAGAAATATATTAAAATGCTGCCTAAATATACTTCGTAGTTTGCACTTCTTTATTATGAAGACTAAATATGAAAAAAGTGCAAGTTTTCCTTATTTGCCTCTAGAGCTCCTTATTGCTCTCTTTAATATCCGGAGTTTATTTAATGCAGATAAATAAAAATATTTACAACTGATTATTGTGAACACATTGTATTTGACAATGTGACTTCACTATGAAGTGTAGCTAATCTGAGATACGCTTTGAACTGGCATCAACAACAAAAAATCCTGATTAATGTGGATCAATACTGGAAATGATTGTGATCACATTTTTTTTATTGTCCAGCTCTACATGGTACCATAGCAAGAGAAGAAAACCCACACATGCATGATGAAAACCTGCAAATTCTCAGATCAAGCAGAAGTTCAGTGCTAAGACAAAAAATTAATTTCACCTCCAAATATCTGAACATATTCATAGCAAAGAAACCCCCCACAATTTTCTGCTTTTTTAAAAAAAACATTCAAACACACACAGAAGGAGTCACTGGGAGAAAATGGCTGCATGTGTTCACTCCTTGACTGTGTATGTATGTGGAGCTCCTGCCATGCTTTTGTGAGTTGTGCTCTCTTGTATTGACACAAGGCCAAACACTGTGAATCATTACAAGTGTACAAAGGCTTTACAAAGGCAGTGTTGCAGAATAACAACATGAAAAGCACTGAAAGGAGTGAAGATGTGTATGTACTGCGTCACACTGTTTCAGCTGTATATTCATTATCTAACTGCAAAAATATGCTTAATGCAACAGATATCCATATTTTTCTCTGGTCGAAGTCTTACATTAGCAGAAATAGAGGAAGTACTGTCATACCCGTATCCACTGGTTCGCTTTTCTCTCCAGAGCATTGCCTGGGTGCTCAGAGTAAAGTCCCCACAGACACTGGAACAACAATCTTCTGCCTGAAGCTGCAAGCATCAACATGTCACATCACAGTACAGACACTTCTTAAGACAAAGTAAAAACATCCCTATATCAATGGCTAACCTCTGGTTAGATCTAAATATTTATATGCAGAGCATAACTATCCAAATGAGTCACAAATTAGTCAGTAAGATGGGGTTCAAGTCATTCTGAACTTACCATCAGCAGTGACAAAAGGGTTCCAGCACAATCGTCCAAGAAACTGTCCCAGGAAAGGATGCCTCTTCATGGCCTCAGCTGTGGAGCCCTTTAGGACAAAGAAGAGGGAAAACAGACAATAGGAATAAGATGTTTCAGCCTTTATGGTTTAATCTGGCATACACTGACATCTTTAAGGCCACAACTGAAAGCCCTGACGGACATACTGTATGTATATGTGGCGCCAAATCAGACTAAGATATAAAAGATCTGGGTTAAACATATATATATACATATATATACACACATTATTGTGTTTTACTGAAACCAGGGAATTAACAACTTCACCTGTTCTGCCCTGGTGCACTTTTACCCTTTTAACCAAGTAACCTTTTACTACAACCCCAAAACAATCATTAGTTTATGTGATGACTTCAGGACTATTATGCTGAAAAGAGGGCCACATGTGCGCAGTATATTACTCATGCATCACCTTTGTTCCAGTCATGTGAGCTTTCCCACTTAAGTTACAGTGAGAGATACACAGTGCAGAGCAGGGCTCTGGTTGAGGGTGCTATACCTGTAAAGGTTTTAGTATGTGTGTGTCTGAACCTGTTTATCCAGCTCAGAAACACAGACCATGTGACTCATTTCAGCTCACAGCCAATTAAAATATCCAGAAGGCTTCAAGCAAAGGCAGACGCTGTTCTTAAAAACATGAAGAACCTTTAATCCTGGCATTTTTTTATTGAGGGTTGAAAATATTAAGACTTTCCCAGGAGACCCTCACTTGTAAAATCGTACGCTGGAAAGATTCCAATTTCATGTCAGCACAGCTCGCTGATATTTAATGAAAAACAAGATCCTGTCAACAGCACTGGCTCTTAAATGTCTTTGAGTGTACATGTTAGAAAAATGAAATGAAAGTTTAGGAAAAATATTTCTGCTTGAAAAAAGACAAAATATAAAGGGGTCCAGCATCTGTGTCCGACCCTTAAAGAAAATTTGCAACTTAAAAATTAGACTAAATTAGTAACTTAAAGCACGTCTTGTTCTGCTTTGGCTTCACTTTCACCTTCCCTTATAACAAAGATTAATGTGTTTAAATGGGCATCAACTTAAAGGTGCTATGAGGAGAATCTATTACCGGCGAAATAACAACTCTGCTACCCATGAGCACGCGCGCCGACTGTCGTAATGCTGCGTTCCAGTAACCTCGGAACTGGGAGTGACATTATCTCCTACTTATCGGCGTTCCAGTTGAAGTCGGAAAGAAACATGCCGATCTACCAGGCTATTGTTAGCTGTTGTTAGCACGCCCTGCGTTATTGTATAAAGAATGTGATTATCACTATGGCAGCATTTTTGTAAATATAAGTCTAACAATACTATGTATACAGCTGATCTAGAGCGACACACCCCAGTCAGAAGTGCAAATAAATTGATTATTACAGGAGCTAAATAACTGTTCACACTGGGGGCATCCATCTTCGATTGTCAAGTCGGGGGTGGCGAGTTCCCAGTAGGAAATTCAGACTTCAGGGAACGCTCCAGTTGCAGTTTCCTACTCTGAATCCAGAAATTCCTACTTCTGACTACAACTTGAACACACCAAAGATGTGACTGAAGCCAAATGTGTGATTGTTGTGGTAAATGCAGCTCGGACCTTCCTCAGAACTCTGTACTGCTTTACAACTTCTTTTTTCAACAACTTACAGGATGCAAAGCGACAAGGTAATGCATCTCTTTCTAGTTACGTAGCGGTAGTGTTTGATGTGTGACAACAAGCAATTTTTGGAAAACTTATTATCGTAGTTTTTTAGCCGGCTATATATCACTACTTACAGCCCGGTGCTCTAAGACATGTAACATAAATAATAAAATAATATAAATTTGCTCTAGTTTTGATTGTCTCATTCCCGAAGTTGAGTATCCAGGCCAGTCCAGTCCTGTCCAACCCGACCAGAAGGCTGAGGAATAGCATTTATAGATAAACTATTTTGAAGCTATAAAGCTCATCTTAAAGTGTGTATTTCGATCAGGCATATATCTAAAAGTGAGACTTTTTTTTAATTACTTAGAAACCCCTCACAGTCTCTTTTAAGTTAAATTCTCACATTTTTCACAGCTTTCTTGGGATACTGGCTTAACTTTTTTATGCATAAAATGCAAATTATTTACCTGTATTTCTGATCTTTACCCTTTGAAAAACTGGATTCATGCAGAAGTACTATTTTCATTCCAAATGCAAACACTGAGCCTAATTGGTGTTTATTATATATGTATGTATTGTGTATATAATTGGTGTAGTTCTTCAGATTGCTTGTTTTTTATAGATTTATCTAGTAAAGAGAAGAGAAGGCATAAAATCAGAAACCAAGGGGAAAGAGAAAGGGAAATAACATGCAGCAAAGAAGCCACTGGTCAACCTTGGAATCCACCCGTATAGCCTCCACATAAGAGGCACAAACCGACTGCTGGGAAATCTGTGAGACACAGAGGTTAACAACAGCCGTTGTTACTGCATTAATTCTTTGAAACTAAAAATATTTAATATAAATGGGGAAGCTGATTTGGTGGAGTAGGTTTTAGTGAGCAAACTTGGAGGTGAGCATCGTGCCGGCTTCCTCAACGAGTTGTGATCTTTTTTGACTGGGCTTCCGGATTGTTGCTGATGTTAGAGTTTGTGGAGAAAAAGGCAATATAATTTCATAGTATGTTTACAATGATAATATTTATGAACACACACATCTGTTAAAGTTTTTAAAGCATAAAATTAGTTGGTAAGAGCAAAAAAAATACCTGTCAGGCTGCAGCATGGACCTAAAACACAGCACAGAGCTTGACAAAGGGTTATTTGTTATAATTTAAAAACAGAAAAATAAACTGATTTATTGCTTTAACCAAACAAAAGAATAAGAAATATTTGCCGGTAAACGGCTTTTTCAGGGGCAGAACACACAAACACTCAAGTTGAGCTGCAGGAAAAATGACCTCAGTATTGATAGAAAAACATATTTTTTGGATCTGGATAACTCCATAAACACACAGGTGTATTACATTACTCTTACTCCATTGTATTCATTTGTAGATTTAATATGATACAGTATTACACACAGAGCAAATGATGTATTGTGATTAGATGACTGAGGTGAAAAGGAAAAACAGATTCATATGGTGACGTACTGCTTTGTTTTACAAGCAGGTCTGCACACGTGCACATGAATCATGTTTATGTGTATTTACAGTATTTCCTCGTATCCATCACGTATAACAGACCATATCAGTCATTTCATCTGTGAGCTAATTAAACAAGAGAGAGCAGCCTCAATGCAGGAGAGGCCCACACAAAGAAATCGGACTATAAAAGTGTTATTAAAGCAGCGTGCTCAAACTCGACAAAGATGATTCAGCTGGCTGGGATCAGGATCTCATTTGGATCTAAAATGTGGAAAACACGAGTTACTGGTTTGAAATAATAACCAATTTTTTATTTGGAATGATTGAGTCACATCTCCCTAAATGATCCTCATCGGTGAAGAAGTAAAGATGCAATACTTTGGTTAAATGTACGGAGGAGAAATGCACAGGGATTCAACGTCTCTCTCTATATGCCTGGTTAAAGCCACGTCAAGCTAAGAAGTAGAAAAGTCATTTATAGTCATTCTTTTACATACTTTTTTACTTATACTTTTTAGGCACAGTTAAACATGTTTAGATCTGTTGCACTTCATTGTATTAAAGTTAGTCTAAAATTACCAACAGTTGGCTTATCCAGAGAATGGACCAAGGCACAAGCAAGAGACAGTGCATGTCATGGATAGAGCACCTTACAGTTCAGAGAGAGCAGGTTTTTGCCTTTTCTTTCAAAAATTCAAAAAGATACTTGATGTGTCTGTAGTGAAAATATAGTATTAGACACTTACACTAAGACACTTAGACACTTTTAAAAGTTTAACTTGGGTCTGCTCCTGGTGAATGGGGTGAAAACTTGTGATCCTAATGATTCAGGAGGAAAGCAATTTTCAAAGAGTTTTCTATTAAACCTGGTACTAGAGCTGGACAATACAGACCAAAATTCAGTCTTAAACTGTTTCATCTTAATGAGTTTACAAAATGTAACCACTGATATTGCCTATTTAAAAAACTTGCTCATTAAAATCTGAAAGAAAAATAATTTATTGATTAGTTTGTGGACAAGGGGCTCTCCCTGTGCATTCATGGGTTTCCTAATAATTTCCTTTCCCCTAATCAAACATGCCCAGTAGGTTAATCAGGGACTCAAGATTGCCTTTAGATGTAAGCATGCATGTGAATAGTTGATAGCCTATAAGTGTCAGCCATGTGATTTGCTGGTGACCAGTCCAGGGTGAGCTCCACCTCATGCTAAGTGTTAATCAGAATTAGCTCCAGCTGTCCATCCCCCACTCCCCAATATCCTGAAAGGGATGAAGTGGTATAGATAATGGACGGATGAATTCTTGCTTGTTTAATGAAACGCATGGATGATACAGATACACAATGATATTGATGATATACCAGCATTACCAGATAACAGCCTAAAAATCCATTACTATTGGCACATGCACGGATTTTGACTGACTTCTATGGCCAACACTTTAGCCAAAGAAAATATAAAAACTGCACAACCAATTGTATTATTGGCAAAATGCACCACATGTGTCATCATGGTCCAAAAAGAAAGGTCACTCCTAAAATATCTTTCCATAATGACCATGTCACCCAATGAAATTATGTCTTCCATTTTTCAATGCATATATACAGCAGGCGACTGGACAATCATGCCATTAATATCATTTATTGTGTGCCAATTGGATGTTACAGTAGGCAGTGCTACTGCTTCAGTGTAAACTACAAAATGTGAGACAGTTTGCAAAAAAAAATATCATCAAACCAAGTCTGAACTGGAGCAAAAATAACTTTGCTATTTATAAATGCTTCAGTGTTGCTATGTGTATCATTGTGTTCCAGATCTGATAAAACTGCTACTGGAGCTGTTAGCATCTATGCTAATCTCTGTACAAACAGTCACTTCCTGCTGTCGTCAGGGAAGTTGCTCCTGCCTTTTCCTGTTTTGACTCTGAATGGACAGTGTGTCTGCAGACCGAGTTCAATATTTTGACTTTGAGCTTTAAAAAGATGACCGATTATAGACAATGAATCAGGCAGATCCGGCTGCACTGCAAGGTTAACACTGGAGAAAAGGTTGCTTTAATTTGGGTGAGCAAAGCCTGAGGTTAAACAGCAAATTTTATGTTAAATTATGAATTTCAAAACAACTAATTCAATATTGCAACTCATTAATGGCCAACTGAAGTTAGTTGTAATACATTAGGTTGTTGATATGTGAAATAAACCACACAGGCAAAAAGATATCGTCAAATATAAATATAAGTTGAAAGCTTTCTATTTCTTCTTTCCCAACCTTTGTCACTGCTCTCAGAGATTTTTATGTGCACTGCAATGACATAACAAAGAGGACTTAGAAGAGAAATTAAAGAGGAGGGGAGGGTATTAGAGAAGAAGTAACAGGAAAAGTGCATCTTTTTATCATTTTTAATAAACACTGAAAGATAACAACCAGATAAACGTACGTAAGTAACCATGGAGAGGTCTTATTGCAGCAGTGGCTAAAATGAGTTAACTTCAGCCCTAAATGATCAGAAAAAGCAGCAGAAAGAAAAAAAGACCCACTTGTCTCACTCATGTGGATGAGATCATCATTAATGGGAAGCAGGGAGGTAATAGTCCGAGCAGGATTTCTCTAAATGCCCCCACTGTGCCCCCTACCAACAACACCAATGCTGCCTGGAGCACAGCCTTTACAATCAGGCTGCCGGTCAATCCCACAACACATGGCTAAAGTAGTGTGAGTGTATATGAGTTTGTGATGCAACTAAGGAAAAATGTTCATCATTTGTAGGAGCTGTACTTATGTGTTAGTACCTAGAAATGCCAATAACAATGAGCAATCACAACAGAAAGCAATTTTAACTGAAATTGGTGCCAAACCTTTATCAGCATGGCCGTCATTGTCCCTGATTATAAGCATTCTTTGGATCGGTGAGCCTTGTCTTGATTAGGGACATACGTGTCAGACAGAAGTGACTGATTAAGTGCAGCCAGAGCCACAAGTTTATAGACAACAATGAGAGCAGAGTGAGAAAACATTTCTGCCTCTGACGCCGCTGAACCACAATCAGAGCGGCTCTTACGGCAAAAGTTACTATGGTGAGAACATAAATATACACTCACCTCCTGCATTCATCTTATGTTGGACAGCCCGACTTCCAAACAGTCCCACAGTGTAGCAACTGTGAGAAAAGACTTTTAAGGTCACTCTACAGCAGGGGGTTAAGACCATATGTGAGATCCACATGCAAGCAGTTTATAAGAGATTTGGGACCGGTATAGATCAGGCCAAACAATCTCACAAACTTAACAATCATCTTATTTATTTTAATTATGCTTAGAAGAATATATGAACAAAAGCTGCAGGAGTGTAACAGTTTAACACCAGCAGACAACAGCCCCGATGGCAAATTCTGCTCAGACAATAACAAGGTGGCATGAGTAGATTTCAGAAGCTGACATCTATGTGTTTTGTCAATTTGATGCTGTCAAGCAGTTATGGCTAAAGGCTGAATTTCTTTTTTGATGGGCAAGGAAAGCCACCTGTTGAACAAACACTGACTGACTTTCATGATCAAAAATGAAAGAGAATCTAGTCAGCATGTGAGCATTCTACACAATAACATTTGCACCAAAAAATAACTCAAATATCCTTTAAAACATTTAAGTATTAACCCTGACCTTTCATAATAAGCGCATCTCCACAAATGACACTGATGCACATTATAAGGATGGACAGTATTATCTGAATGTTATCGGTATCAGACTGATATATATATATTTAGACAGCAATTAAATGTAGAAACAATGGCATACCAAGCTATTTTTTAACATGAGGAAAAGCACTTTGATCTGAGAATTTACTGGAAGCAGAGAGTGGTGGATGTCTCTTTCGAGCGTTTACATAGCAATAGTAAATATATGTTTTTTATGTATTATTTTGAGGCTAGTATATATATTTAGGTGGCTGTAACTTAACTTGAATGGTCCGCCTATGACTGTGGTAAAGACTGTAACTTATCATAGAAGGACTGTTTAAGGCATGATGCAAATAATCAAACACATTGATTATCAGTGTCAGCATATATTTACAGCAGACATTTTGGCATATTTCCATATATTTGCTGCAATACTGACAAAATGGATCAATGTACCATAATGGTTTACTTCACTGTTGCTGAATGTCTACTTTTGCAAATCAAAATTGTTGTTTCTGTCACTTCACATCTGTTTCCATCAAAAATGACTGTAACCATGAAAGGAACAGGTCATATTTAGATAAGAAGAGGATTTGTGCTCTTGACAGAAAATATTGGTATCCAAATCGGTATCAGTGATGAGTTTGGAAAGAACTTCATATCAGGTATCAGCAGAAAGTCATTAGCAGATATCAATGTTCAACCTACCAGTGGATGCAACTCCAGCAGTGTTTCTCACAGACTGACAGTACTTTGGATTCTAAACAAGGCATTCAGTGTCTCTTAATCACAACGACTGGGTTGTTATTGTGAAGGCTTATTATCTATGAGGTAGAATGTCACAACTGTCCTTTCTAGGAGTGCAAGAGTTTAGGATGATTGTGACAGGAAATGGCAAATAAATGTAGAAACAATGTCATACCAAGCCATTTTAGCCTGAAGAAAAGCACTTCAAATTAAGAATCTGCAGGAAGAAGAGAGTGGTGTGTCTTTTATAAACTTAGATGGTAATAAATTAAAGTTTTTATTCATTTATTATTTCAAGGCTAGTAAATATACGTAGGTGGCTGTAACTTTACCTAAGTGGTCTGCCTATGACTGTGTTAAAGACTGTAACATATACTGCTTTCACACTAAAATCAGCAAGTCAACACAGGTTATTTAAACGCAGGTTAACCAGCTAACAATCTGCAAGTGACTTCTATCATCACGTTGATGACATCATCAGCGCAACAAAACATGACCACATAAACAATGGAAAGGAGCATGGAAGACACGGACACGGTTTTCTGTACTTCGCATTTTTGTCCCTCTTTAAAATTGAACAAGCTCAGCGCAGACTGAACCACATTCAGGCGCTGATGATGCAAAGGTGAGCACGTTACATCAACGTCATCCTCAATAAGCGGGTAGACCCAGGTGTGACGTTCCCACTGAAGTCAATCAAAGGCGCGGCGATAAAAATGCATGTTGCTTGCAGGGTCAGTAAAACTGGGTCGAAATGCAGATAAGACCCTTTCAAACTGCGGACAGGAGCCAATTTTTACAGATGTGAATCAAGAAAAACAATTTCATTCTTTGATAAATCAGACTTTTTGCCTGATGAAGGTCTGAGACCGAAGCGTAGAAAATATATGAATTCCTGCTAGTTAGAAAATGTGCAGGTGTCTATCTTTGTGTATAAATCACTTTTAGAATATAAAAGTGGAGTCAAATGATTGTGGTTCATCTGTGAACTCTGCCAATATAACAGCCAATACATGGGATTAACAATGACCTTCTGATACAACTATTGTTCAGATAATATTGTGTATCCCCATTTGGTATCAGTGAAATGTTATCAATTTCCATCCCTAGCAATCTAACAACAAGTTCAACCACTTCTGTCTCTTATCCACTATGAGTTCTTCTTTCACTCTTTGCTGTCAGTTGTGCTGACTGAGAGACATAATCACTGCACACAGAACTCTGAGAAGAAATTTATATGGAAATGTTAATTATAAAGGCAAATGACATGAATTCCTCAAACTCGTTGGAAGCAGTTTTCTGCAGGAACTGGTTTTCACTTCCCTTCTCTATTCTTGGGTGTTTGGTGATGTATCTGTAATTCTATTTTCACACTTCATATAAGAAATAAATTATCTTGTCAAAGGATATATTACTGTTAGTGGTTTTTACAATAAACAATCTTTTTACCAAGCATTATGCCGTGGAACCTTATTTTATACAGAGATTAACATTGACAATATCACTACAAATATGCGACTTTACCTCCCACTTTATCACAATTTGTTGTCTACTGATAGGGCTGGGCGATATGGTCTATAAATAAAATCCCAGATTTTTTCCCCACGAAACTCAATTAACGATTTTAATCCATTTTTTTCCCCTCTCAAAGCAAAAAAAACTCCAAGTGACACAAAAATGACATGAATTAAGTTCTGCCTTTATGTTGTCAAAATAGATTCCTAAATCAATCAGAATTTCCCTCTTAAACCAACACTATGTAGTTTTTCAAACATAATATAGTCCTTAGATATTCATCGTCATGGTCCACCACTTTACAATGACATCTCTGTCGTGTTCTGAAGTGGTCTGTATCGCTTTCACTAGCGCTATGTAACTTCGAGGTGGATGGTGGGAACCCTGCCACACTAAAAACTACAAGTTTGGACTGCTTTACGGCATACGTCACTTCCCAATTCCCGATTTGTTTAAAACACGGAAGTGTCGGCGAAAGCCAAACGCGGAGCTGTAGTCATGGCGGAGGCAGCAAAGAACGTAAGAAAAAGAAAAGTTTATTTTGAGGATACAAAACAAAGAAAGCGAGAGAAAAACAAGCTGAATGCTCGGACCAGAATAAACATCGGTTCGGTGTTCACTCGCTGGTGTGAAATAAAAGACGAGGAGGGATGTCCGACCGATGCCGACTTGGCCCTGTTATTGCTGGACTTGTAAGTACTTATTGATTGTTTACCATCCATTTACAGTATTCGTGAGAACGTACCAGTATGTAGTTTTGTTTCGACCTATTTCAAGCGTGTGATATCGCCAGCTCGCGGTTGTCTTTACTTTTATTCACTTTATCGCTTCAACAGGACGGGGGCGACTTCACCGTAATAAAACCAAGTTGAACTTAGCGATTTTTAACATCGTCATTGTGTCAAAAATAAATACATTACCTCGTCGCTATCCATCCTGCAAACAGCCGCTGAAGACAGAAGAATACTTTTGAGTGAAGTCCTGGCTTCTGTGATTCACCTACAAAACAAATGCACTCGACCGGCAGATCTGTATCCTTACGGCAGTATGCGCGCGCTAGGGCTCATGGGTAGTTGAGTTCTCGTTCCGGTCAAGCGAGAATCTTCCGTAGTGTTGCTTTAAATTTAAAGTGTGTGTCATAAAATGTTGATTATGTTATTAACACAGGCAGGTTGCCTACATAAAGACTGAAAGGTGCAATATTTTTACAGCTTGTTAACAAGTTACTCTGAACAAAATTTTATCTAATTCTAAAAAAAATACAAGCCTATAAAATTGTTTGTGCAAAACCTGACAGGGCCACCATCATGAAACTTGTAAAATTTCAGTATTTATATATTTTTTTAATCTCTGGAGGAACTTACAATTTAAGCAAATGACTGAAAAAAAACTTGATTTTTGATTTTAAAATCTTCTGCAGAAAATAATTCAAATTAATCAATTTAATGGATATATTTCCCAACCCTATCTACTGATATGACTTAAAAATATAAAGTGAAATGTATAAAAAAGTAAAACATTTGGAGTCAGCTAATTGTCTATTTTTGACAAACTATTATGGCTTAATGTCAGACTTTCTCATTATGTGCAAAAAGTTGAAATGGGAATCGTCTTTGTTTTCTAGCTAACTTTAAATTCTGAAAAGTGTCATAATTAGGACTATATATAATTTTTGTGCACAGGCCCCAGGAACATTATAAGTCATCAAAGTATGCAAAATGCTGCCAAGAGGCAGGATATCCTCATCTGGTCTTTTATGAGATCACTGCCAGTAAAAAGGATTTCAACCCGATTAAACTATACTGTTCTTCTCTCTGTGTCCTTCGCATCATCCTACACATGCTGAAACCTCTGCATGACTTATGCTCTGAGTTATGCTATCAGAGAAGGACACAGACAGATATAAATAATAGTCAGACAGCTCTGGATCTATAAAATGTATGGATTGTTGCCCAAATGAAGAAAAGGCCATAAGTAGGGCGATCATAGAGACATTGGGACTCCTTGAAGACTATCATAGCATAACAGTGAAACATATGGCATAAAGGGAATCACAAATTAAAAGCAGCAGAAGCATAAAGACTGCAAGGCGAACATGAAATATTTCAAAGAGTACATTATGTGAGGAAAAAGTGACTGTAAAATGCAGAAAGACAAAGAGTTCTAAAGAGCAAGAGCAGGAGGTAGGAGTCAAGGTTGAATTAACACTGAGATCTCACAGCCGTGCACCCCTCCAGTCCTCTGCCCCCTTCCCAAATTTGCTGGACCTGATATAGGGATACATTAGGTTAGCGCCGAAGGTCCCAATGCGGCTATTACCTGACTAACTCAACACTGCAGTGCTGCCAGAAAGCTTCAGCTCAGCACAGAGCAGCCTCTGTTAGCACCATCCGTCCAACGCTGGACTTTCTGTTCAAGCTCTGGCTCTGACAAAGAGTGAGCGTGGGCATGTTTGAGAGTGTGTTTACTGGACAAGTTGGTGTTTAAATTAAGTTATTGCTTCATTAATCAGACAGCTATTTGGCCACACTGATTAACTAATACATTTCATTAAGTAAGGTTTTCAGCCCTGCCTGATGTTAACATGTAGCATGAAAGCATTCAGCAGGTCAGGAGTTCGATGCAGCGCTTAGGATTACCTCAGAATTTAGGAACTTTTTTTTTTTAAATGTATATTTTTGGGCATGAACACACTTTAATGTGCATTGAAACTATTGATAGGAGAGAGACAGTGGATAGGCTTGTGAAAGGGGGAGAGAGAGCAGGGGAAGACATTCTGCAAACTGGTCACAGGCGAGATTCAAACTTGGACCGGCAGAAGCATGTACATGAAACCCAGTTTAGTCTTTAATGCTAACATGGAATGTGTGATACTACTGTTTAATTTTGTGATAATTATTTTAATGGTGACAATTTAGAAAGAACATAAGCAACAACGTGTTATAACCTGTGGAATTCTGCCTGTTTCAGGAGATGCAATATGATTTTTCTAAATCTAAAAGAAATTCAAGAAACTTTTTATCCACTGAGCTTTTTTTCAAAAAATAACTCAAAGCCAGCTTTAGTTCCATGTGATGGCATCAGAGATACAAAAGCAGAGCTGCTAAACCACATAACTTTGCTTGTACAAAAAAACAGTTTGTAGGTTATTATGATACATTCAGATTGTTGAAATGTGTTGATTACAAGGGCTCATTTTGCACTACTGATTAAACTGTGTTTAATTGCACAGCCCTAATGCACTTGAGTCAAGCTTTGGTAATGGCTTGATTGGAAGATTAAACTGTAGCACTGTCCTTGTCTACATTTGCACGTACAGGGAAATCAATATGCCGAGGCATGTCTGCCTCTGCTTTAGTGGGTGGCAGCATTCATTCTCTTTAGCTTCATAATAAGGACCTGTGCAGAAGCAAACAAGCAACTAACTGGTAGAATTTTAAAATTATGAGTAAATTTAAAGTTCTGCACACTTCCTTGCACTCTAAGCTCTTATATTAATAAAAGAAATAAACACAAATGTATACATTTATGTATACTCTTAGATAATTATTAAAACTCTAAGCAGAAGAATGTTATGTCTTCAAATGTGCAGCATTTCAGGCTGATCAATTACTTAGCATTTATGCTCACACACAAGCATTGCTGTTGAACTAAAAATGCTGTTAATTCACCTCATGAGTGCCCAGTGTGGAGACAGCAGTGTACACAACACAGAACACAAAGTTCTGTTTAGTCTGGTGATTCAAGAGAACATTAACCCTCCATCACATTAGTTAGTCTTGGGCAAAAGAAATGCAACTTCATGTCAACATGGATTTAAAAGTCATGCTTTATCAACCCAGTACAGAAACTTCACTTTTTTAGGTGTATGTAAATCTGCTGCTTGATGCCTTAATCTGGACAAACCTGGTAATGTAGATTTGCCTTTTACAGACACACACTTATGACAGCCCTATTAACAACTGTGATCTGCAGGAGTTGACAAAGAACTCCAAAAGTGTTACTTACTTCATATTATCTGTTCAGCCTCGCTCACAGTGATGGTTCTTTTAAAGCTGGGGTTGGCGATCTGATTTAGATACACTTTTTGTAATACTGGTTAAAATGGTCTTTATGACCTGATGGTAATCAACTCATAATGTGTTCTTAAAACAGAGTGAAAAATATCCGCTATCTACAGCAGGAGTAAAACAGGGAAAACACCAACCAATAATCTTGCAGGGATACCTTTTTTTACACCAATCAAATCCCGTCGCCATTCTGCGTGCCTGCTGCGCGTGCATTTTACCGGCGTGCACAGACAGTGCGTGTAGCATGTAGCATGTAGCGTGTAGGGAACAGACTCCGCTGGAGACTGCTTACCTTTCAAGTTTTGTCTTTGAAAATAAGGGAAGTCCGCTGTGAGCTGTCCCACAACACCAACCAAGCTCCAGTATCCCTCACATTTAAGACAGATGTACAAGAAATCTAAAATAAACTCTGTTTTTCTAAGTTTGTTCCGCTGTTGGCTCTAATCTCGCGAGAACTGCCGTCCATGCTACTGCAGGTGGCAGTTCTCACGAGACTTCTTCTTCTTCGGTGGTTGGCATCCATCATTTTGGAGCATTACCGCCCCCTTCAGGCTAGAGACAGACAGCTAGTTCTCCAAAATCGCCTACCCCAGCTTTAAGTGATCTGATCCAGCATGAAGAGTCGATCTTTTAGCTTCACAATAGCTCTTCATTTGGTACTACTTTGGTTTTTTTATGTGTATTGGATAAAATATATTTATAATAAGAAGAAGAACAAAAAAAGAACAAGGTCTCAAGTTGAACCCTTTTACTATCATTTCACTATCATAAAAGAGCTAGCAAGTTCATGAGTAACATTAAAACTTCATTGTTACAAGTTGACTTAAATTTAATTGGATCAGTGTTTCCTCCAAAGCATGTTAATGACAAAATGAGGGAAACAGCTCCCCCCACCTGATACGAACTTCGTAAAAGATCTTGAAGTAAACCAGCTGTAGTTGGGTCACACAAACCCTTCTTGTGACATGGAAATAACTGTAAATAACTGTGTATATTTACCTCTGCTAAAGGAGGTTATGTTTTGCCTGCATCTGTCTGTTTGTTTTTTGTTTGTATGTTGCTCTGTTAGCAACATAACTCAAAAAATTATGGACGGATTTCGCTGAAAATTTTAGGAAATGTCGGGATTGGGACAAGGAACAAATGACTGGATTTTGGGATTGATCTGGATCAGCGTAAAACCGCCATGACGAATAATGTGATTTTCACAAATATCTACTGAACTAAAATAGATATCATTATAAATCCAAATGCTAATGGGATGTTTTCTTGGTCCAGGAATCTAAATATTTGGATCAAATAAAGGTAGGACTAATATTTATGGTGAAAATCAAAAATAAGACGAGGACTGTGGCGCTGGCGGAGGTCAGCGTTCTCAGAGTACTTTTCTAGTTTTAATCTATTTTGTTTTATTTTTATTCTATATTTTTATATCTGATTATTTCTATTTACAATGCGCGTACCTTTAACTTTATTATTATCTTTTTACTTATTTGTCTATTCGTACTTTGCACCAACAGCACCAGAGCAAACTCCTTGTAAGTGTAAAAACCTACTTGGCAATAAACCTGATTCTGATTCTTACAGAGGTGCAACTAAGTTTGAGAGTGATTTTCTCTTTTTGTTTGTTTTCTCAGGTGCGTCACAGGACATAGCAAGCATGCACTCCTCAATTCAAGAAAAGTGACCAGAGCCGTGGACTAACAGACAAAATCCAGTGATCAGAACAGATGCATTGGCTGTTACGTGCATGAGAAGCGGGCAAGGTGGTTTTGATGTCTGCTCGTTGTTGAGGATGTATTGTTAATGTATTGTGTGATTATTGCATGTACTAAAGGGCAATCAACTGGGTATTTGACTGGCCAGTTTGGTTCAAACATAGCCTCCATCTGTTGTGAATATAAAACTTGAAAAGGTTGGACTGTGACAAAGTTAAAAAGAAAAGCTGTAAAAGGTCTCATAACAGCTCACCATGCTGCTGATATGTGTGAGGAGTTGCTGAAGGAAATCCCTCAGTCGGTTTAAGTGCTGGCAGGTGTCTCTCCGAGTGTCTGGGCTATCAGCCTGGCCCCATGCCACTGCTTTGTCCAGCCAAAACTGCATCTGCTGGATGTTCAGAAGAGATTCCTGGGCTGTTTGCTGGAGCTGGCTCTGTGGCTGTAGTTGAGACATTCTCTGCTTGTTCAGGTGAGTTCTCCCAGGAACTGAGCGATATCCTACACAAAACAAAAGTTAAAACCAGGACATCAAGCCAACAGACTGGACAAAAACATAATGTAATCCCTCATTTCATGATTCACCTCTTATCATCTTTCACAATTGTTTATTTTAAGGGTGGGAAACTGGCAGCCCCCAGTCAATTTCAGATTTCCCAAATGTTAAACTTGAAGATAGTAATCTGCCATGTGTTTCAGTCTGATTTGACTCTAAGGTGAAATATGATGTTAAAATGGCAAATTAACTGGTACTTGTTGTTATTTACATGAAATGAGTAAAAAAGGACTTGTTCTTATTGTTTCTGTGAAAGTGTCTTACAAAACGTTACCAAATGCACTTCAATAACCAGTTGTTTATTGAATTGAAAAGGACATTACTGAATTTAGTTCCATGTTTACTTTCTTAATGAAGCTTTACTTTCTGCCTCTGAGACTAAAATATCAATATTGGCACCATGAGTTCAGATAAAAGATAAATACTTATGCTGTTAAGATGAAACCTCACATGTCAAACATTGCTAGTTTTGTGGAAAAGCAAAAATGAAACTATTTTAACTTATTTTTACCTACATTAAAATGATTTACTTTAAACCTAGTCAGAAATTCATCTACAAAGATACAGGATTAATCTGGAAAGTTCCCTTGAAAAATCACAATGTGCTTTACTAGATGAAAAATACATCACGATGTGGTTTTCCTCGATATTGTTCAGCCCGAATGGTTATAAATATAAAGACTTAAGCTTGATTTTGGGTGTGCCTTGGGCTAAAACAAGTGTATAAACCACTAGTGTTATGTAGTCTTAAGTGCTTGCGCTTTTTTAAAGATTATGTTCAACATTTGAGTTTGAACTTTTTCTGAATCCTTAAAAAATGTATTTAGATTAAAAAAAATTTATACCTAAACCCAGCAAATTTAATAAGCTAACCCCTTAATCCAGCAGCCGCCAGCCTAAACATCTTATAATCGGACAGCCTTCGCTCCCAGCCTGCCAATGCATCTGTGGACTCTGTTACACAATACATGTGTGGCCAATTCTCCCCTTATTTTCCATTAGAGCAGAAGTAAACAGCAAAGTTGAAAATTGAAGGTTATGATAAGTGGAAAATTTATTGAGGCACTGGTTGTTCATCTGACGATGCAAAGATCTTATTACCACCATCTAAGCATCGAACTTTAAAGCTGCAGGCGATCAAAACTTTTCACACACGCACGTTGACGGAGGCCTACTGAGAAATAAACACAACATTCTTCACCTTTTATGATGATGGAGGTAAAATCGTGGGGGGGCAGATCACAAGGGTGCGTAGGGATGTGGATGTGTAAAGCCTGAGAGTGATGTATGAATGTGTGTGTGTGTGTAGTTGTTGTTTTTTGCCATAATGACAGGTCTGTGTGAGACACCACAGGGTTGTGTTTTATGATCACCTCGCTGCACACAATTTGTTTAATGTCTTGCCATCATCTCTGCTGGAAAGCCCCTATGGCCCACTCATGTGAATATATAAATACTCATTTTCAAGGAGGAAAAAAACTCAGCCAAATGGGGAACAAACGCCTCTTGTTGACTTGTGTACGGGGCTCAGTTTTCATTAAAACACAGCTGGAAAGAGTCCAACTGCTCAAGATCTAAGTAGCAGACAGTCTTATCCACAACCTCTAATAACTAGACAGTTGAGTTAAAAGGTTCAGATAATGTATCGATGTATGAACTAAGGCCTGTCAAAAAGTTATGTTCATGCTCATAAAAACACACTCCAAAGTAGTTCTGGTGTTTGCGTTACACATTCTGGAGCAGGAACGAGATGTGACTGGTCAAATATTATTTTTGAAGATTTGTTAAACTAAGCTTGTTTACTTAGGGTCAAGGTGAGTTTGCAGTTCCAATTAAAAGGTTGTTGACATTATTTCAGCGTAATCAAATCAGTTAAACATCACCTTCTACAAATTTACCTCTGCAAGCTACAGTGTGCATAGGAACACCTAGATTTAATGAGATTGATGTAAGGGCTGAGGCACTAAAAGTCCTTAATGGGAGATTAAAGTTAAACTCATTTGGGTAATTTGGGTAAATACATCTTTATTAGTCTTTGCTGTGCATAAGTACAGTACAGCTGAACTGAATGTCTGCCCTTACTGGTCCAGATTGCATAAAACAGATGTGGATAAATTCAGAAATACACAGATAAAACTGACAGTAAAACTACAAAATAAATAAAAAGCCATATTAACAACACTTCTCAGTTTTGTTCCAACATTTATCACAAATCACAACGCGAACAAGAATCAACTCACATTTTTAATGACCACAAAGAAAGTTAGCTACCACAAAATCACTATCAGGCACAGATCAATTAGCCAGAACGTTTTTTATGCTTCTGTAAAGGTTAATAAACCAGTATTTAGTTGATACCTTTCATGCTATAATATAATCATAATTATTATTCATTATTTCTCAAATTAACTGTTATACAAAAAAGCAATAAAAGCTCATGATTTAACATTTTTTTATGTTTAGTTTATTTTGGTCACTTTAAACATGAAATCTCACTCACAAACATTAAAGTGAGAAATTGCAAAGCAAACAAGTGTCAAGTTAGTGCCCGAATTAACCCCAAACAATCAACAAAATAACAACAAACAAGACCGAAAAAGGTGAAGGCTGAATCCTTTGCTTATTTTGCCTACCCTCAAATAACAAAGGCAAAACAAGTTTCTGAAAGATTTCCAATATATTTATATATACATTTATAAATTTATCAGTTGGTATCTGCCCTTTTTATGCAGGGTAATAGGTATCATTGTCAACTGTTTATCAGGTTTGATGTACCAATTTAATGCTTACATCAAACATTCCTAACTGCTGATTCAGAGAAGACTTCTTTTTTAATTGGGTAGGGAAAATCTCCTGACAAACTCTGATTTCTGAAAATAATCAAACATGAGAGAAAACATTGGCATTGTGTAAGAGTTAATCAGTACTGGTCAAACTATTATTTTCAACATGGGCATCTGCCTTGATTTTCACAAACAGTCCATCAATCAATCCATGTAGTACCAAATCATAACAAATGTTACATCAAAACACTTTACAAAAGAGCAGGTGAAAGGTCATTAATCCCACAAACTCTATGATATCCACTACCACAGACTACATCATAATAATTCATATAAAAAAATAGCATTACCTTGTCTAAACTGGATGAAATATAAACAATACATGAAAATTTAAGTTGGATATGTAACATTGGAAAAACATTATCATAATTTAATCATGTTTAATCCCAAGTCTGTATTATTTTTGGCCTGCATGACTACGAAAACTGATTACATTTGCAATAAGATTTGTCAACATTATAATAGGGCAATAATAACACTAAAACTAGGAGACAGGTATTGGCTTAAGCAGTTTTCAAGTTTTTCCTGAATCAAAAAAATATACATCTAAAAAGCATCTTTTAAGTGCGGGTGGACGACAGCTTCAGCTTCATGTAACAGCATCAAAATGGTTTAAAGACATGGCAAGAATGCATAGGACAGGTCAGAGATTTAGATAATTAATACAATAGCATTACATATTTCCTTGGTTTTGCATGTGTATATATATAAAATTGTAATAAATCAGAGTTCTGCAGTGTGTTTAAGGTGGATGTTTATAATGAATGACTTTAACAAATATAAATTGATACCTAACCCAAATATTATGTGTTTAAAATAACAACCATAAGCCTCCATACAAACTAACACATATTAAGTTTGATTTTTCCTATAGGTTTTCAATGTTTCATTATTATTCTCGTTGTTTGATTTTCTGATACAGACACTGACACAACGAAGCTGAACAAATATTTGCAAAGCACAGACTGGTGCTAAAAGAATATTTTAAAATTTTAAATATTCTGTCGTTGTTTTTTCTACTGTCAGTATGAAGCCCCATTACCCCAAAAGTAAATGTGTTTACACCAGCCAGGGGTTCATGTAAGTTGTGCAGCCTTTAAGTGCAGCAAAGATAAATGAGTATAAAAAAATAAGAGGTGAGGCCGACGAACAAGTCAATGTATGTGCAGACATGCTTGTCTCTATTCATTCGTCCAACATCACATCAGTCTAACAATTGACTCACTTACCTTGGCTTGATGCTAAGCTGTAACAACCGCACCAGACCACAGGATGCCAGTATTTCCTTCACTGTACAGGCAGCCGGCACCATGGGCAAATCATGTCACTTCACTTTCAAGAAAAACAAAACACACAATATACAACTTCTGTGTGACCTTTCAACCACACCAAACACTGCAACTAAAGCGTCATTTATCTGCGAACGAGAATACTGCTGTTAGCTTATTAGCATGTGATATACTTTACTGTCTATTAAATGTTTGACACGAAAGCTATAAAAGTAAACTTACACGTTCACGACATTCACAAACAGGAAACCTGAATCTCCACCGAGCAGAAGCCAGCTGCAGTCATTCTTTAGGCTGAGGTTCTGACAAGAAGACAAACTTTACGTGCCGCGATGTCAACAAACTGAAATTCCCTCTCTATTCAACTTCCGTGTCTGGAAGAAGACGATTGGCTGGTATGATGTCACATGGTCTCGTTCTGCTTGCATTGCCTGCTGGGAAATTGAGTCAAACAGTGTGATAGCGTTACAGGTGGGAATTTCTTTGGTTTAAAGAGAAACTTGATCAATAAAAGACACACTGTGAAGTAGTTTAACATCAGTCACTGATATGGAAGTGTTTTTAGAAGACTTAGAGTTAATTGTGCACAATTTAAGTTATCATTGGTCATTTATCATGTATATTTTTAATCTGAGGAGGCTTTATTTTTGAAGCCTATTTGGGCCTTTAAACAGGATAAAATGGCAGTGATGGGCATTCTTTTTATGTATTTTCTGAAATAAGTATTGATATACTTCACTGACAAAATTAAAGCAAAAATAAGTATTCAAGTGAAGATAGAGGTACACTGCCTAGAGAAGAATTCTTATATATCATAATTATCCACGTGAACATTTTTAATAAAGTGGTTCACTCTGAATGATACGTTTTAAACAGTGTATACCCAAACCATTTCAGGATATACTACGTATTTGTCACAGTAGGCATGTTGTTTTGCCCTTCAAATATTCATAGCTTTTTAATTCATTTTCAAGTTAGACTTTTGACTTGTCTTGGTTTCTAACAGAAACCTATCACCATCAAATCAGCGATTCAGGTGTTAAAAGGACTAAGGAAATGCCTGGAACAAAGACAGTGCTGTAAAAACTAGATGTGTGTGAGTAATGTGTGAGTTTTACAAATGTACACCTCTCTCTGCATATGCTTATGTCCTCATCAGTGTGTATATGTGTGTATGTCACACATTTTCAAGGGCAAGGGTCCAGAGGGTGAAGCAGAGTGCATACCTTGGCCAGGAATTCAGGGGTCCAGAGCGTGTCCCACTGGAACCCAAAGCAAACTTTGAGGGGTTCTCGGCCTGCTTGGCTCAAACTGACAAATCACCCAGAGGCTCCAGCCTGGCCCAGAGCGGCCCAGCACACACTGCACCAGGAAACGTTTGTTTAAACATACGTAATGTCATATGTGTGAGTTTGTGCATGAGTGTGCGCTTGTGGGCACATGTGCCTGCATGAGAAAGAGATTAAATGCACGTCAAGTACACACACACACACACACACACACACAAACATATACACAGTTGGTCTCCAGGTCTTAAATGTGCATGTGCCTGAGTGTGGTCAGATGTGGTTGCTGTTAATGCGTGCCTTTCCCTTTGCCACTTGAATGCTGCTCAATATACACGTACAAGCCATGGTATGTCTGTGTATGTGTACAGTTTGAATGTTAGTGCAAGGCAGTCTGTAAGATGTGTTTAAAGTGGTTTAGTGGCCCGACACTGAACATCAGAATTTCTGTGGTAGGAAAGTCCGGGTCCGTGTATGTTTGTGTATGTGTAAGTGGTAGTGAGTGTGTATACAGGTGTGATCACATAAGAGTGTGTTTAAATTTTGGCCTGTTTCCCCATATTTGATGTTTGTGGCCTGCTTCCTAAATAAAACATGGAAACTGTCTGTACAATGATGTAAAAGGTTCATCTTCTATTTTTAAAGTTTCCTCTCAAAAGCACAGAAGCCAAATTCTTTAAATCTGAATTGTCAAAATTGATGGAGACTACCTCAGACATTTCTAGCTGTTCACAGAGCCATTATTAAGGTAACATTTTTACCAGGGCTTGTTGTTTGGTTGTCTTTCCATCCAACTGTAAGCAAGACAACACAAATGCTTTTCAGTGGATTTTGGTGAATTTTCAGGGATAGTTAGTCATAGCACAAGGGAGAAATGATTTGATTCTGGAGATGATTAGAGTTTTTTGAAGGATTTGTTAAAGCCCCTAGGAACACAAATCAACAAAAACTTTCTTTACATTATGTTTTTAGTTATTTTAACCATCTAAAAATCTGACTGATCTTTCCATGGTTTTTAAAATATCAGCAGCAAAGTTTTTGAGGGTGCTCAGACACTTATTTTAGAAAGGGTGGGCTTTAGACATTCATATATGATGTAATAAATAACACTGCCAAAAGAAAAATAAACACCAAGGTCCTCTCACTCAAAGGCACCAAAAGTACTTTACTCCCACCTAATCTGTATCTTCATGTCAAAGAAATAGAGAGAAAATCATCCTGAGAAATCATCTTATCTGTAGAACAAGCTGTTGTAGATCAAAATTATCTAATTATTTACTTAGAGATGACGCTACTCTCTCAAATTCTCAAGGATGCTTAAAGATACATTAAACTTGGATATTCTATAAAAAAAAAATTGTAATGTTTACATAAACATTAACATTGCGAGATAGGGCAGTTTCCACACTTTTGACTCAAAGAGTTCCAAATTAATTTCAATTGTTCTTTTCACAGAATGTTTGTCATTTAAATGATTTGTTAAAATGGTACAATAGGGCAGTTTTCCACAGCTCAGTGAAACTTTGTGAACAATGTTGGAGATGCCTTGGTGGAAGTTTGGGCTCTTACAGCACCTCTATTTCTGATTGATTCAACAGGTTGTGTTTTGTCATGCTATGTATCCTTGATGATCCAAAATGTTTAAAGTTGCCATGAAATACTGGATACAGTGTCAAGAACTTCTACATAAGGGTGCTGGTTTGGCGGAGTGGTAAACAACCAGGCATAACCCATACAATTGTTTCTGCTAGGTCGGGTCTAAATCCAGACCGTGGCCAAAAGACAAAAGGGAATTAGTGCTATCTGGACTCAACAGAGAGTTAGTTTGAGGTGCTCTTTGGAATGGGATTCACAAATTCATTGAAGCACGAAGAAAAGACTCAACGGCACTCTCTTTATACTATTCATATGCCTTTATTTTGATGGCATGGTCATGCAGTCCTTTAAAACAAACTTTGACTCGTTTCGGCATCAAGCATTCATCAGGAAGTCATGCAAAACATTACAGATCCAGTCTCCAAAATGCCCAAAAATTAATTAAGAATACCCTTATACATAAATGAAGTCTTGCAGGAATGAGTCCTAAAGAATAAGTGAGCCCTTGAGAAATAAATACCCTTGTCCTAAAGTCAATGGGATTTTGGAATAGCTATTTGGATAAAAGAACACAAACATAGAAACTTTGACTTTTGCAACATAAAATGCATCTGATGTAGATCCACTTTTGAATTTCAAAGTGTAAATTGTTTTTTTAAAGGATGAATGCAAACAGATTGCTAACAAGGACCACAAGATTGCTGGGGGGCCCTCATTATGGTCCTATTAGTTTTTTAAGCTTTAACGTAGTCAGCAGGAGGAGAAAGCTATAATCAAGATATTATTGAACTAATATGGCAGTTCAACTTTGAAGCAGCTATCACACTACAGAAATATATATTTTTTAGCATTTTCATCCAATCAAACGACCCGATCAAGTTGATGCATGTGGTTGTGGCTATAATGTATGTGTTATCATTCATTAAAAACAATAAGATGGAGACTTCTTCAAACATCTCCAGCTGTCAAAAACAGTTTGATGTGATGTTTTCCCATCAGAATCTGTACCATTGACTATCTAGTGATTCCAGCTCTTTAAACCTTTTTGATACCAGCCCAGGTTCATCATCAGCACCACCCTCGTTGCTTGCCCCATCCATAGGTCAGCCAGGGCTAGTTCTCTCCACTTGCACTGTGCTGTCTGTGCATGTGTGTTTGTACGGCAGTGAGTGTGTGTCTCAGTCTTGTAAAAACATCAGAATATGAGGTTTGGAACAAGGTCCCTGGCAAACTCAACAAAAAAACAGAAGGAAAGAAAAACCAAGGCAAAAAAAAAAAAAAAAACGAGAGAGAGAAGTTTGATGCCCAAAGTGGAAACCCACACACTGAAGCTTGTGTGTGTGTGTGTGCGTGCGCGCGTGCGCGCGAGTGTGTGTGTGTATGTCTTTGTCCTTGCAGCTGTGCGTGTGTCTTGCACATGGGCACATGGATGCTCAGAGAAATGTAGTGTAAACCATGTGTGTTTTTACTGTACTGCTACTCTGTGATTATTACACGGCCAAGAGACAGTTTGTCACGCAGCAGGGGTACAACTCATCCATATGTGTGTGTGTGTGTGTGTGTGTGTGTGTGTGTGTGTGTGTGTGTGTGTGTGTGTGATGTGTGTGTGTGCATGTGCGTGTGTGTGTATGTGTAAGTGCTCAGAGTGCAGGCTTGATCACGGCCAACAATCTTAAATTGCCAGCTGGAAAAATGTAACAGCAGGGGATTAGTTCAATATCAAGTGACTATGTTAGATTAGAAAAATAAAGTGACATTTTCAAAAACTCCAATGCAAAAATAAGTTTATTGTAGGGGTGTAGAGTATGACAGTATCAGATTGTGAAGCACTAGACTGGATCATCATTTTGACAAAGATGAAAGACCATCAGTTATGGGGTCCATTCTATCTGCTGTAGTTCAGAAAGGAAAAACACAGTTGTTTCATACATACATGGCAGGACTCCACAACCCAAGTATCCAATGATTTTAGCCATGATGGAATACTTTAACTTGTATACTGAGTTCAGTATTTGTGTCTTTAAAATATTTACAGATGTAAGTCTGGTTCTTTTTCTTAGAACATGTTCATTCCTTTGAATTTTTTGCAATTTTCATTCTTACTGGAGAG
The DNA here is from genome assembly GCA_036419115.1 of Scarus forsteni. Classification (NCBI taxonomy): domain Eukaryota; kingdom Metazoa; phylum Chordata; class Actinopteri; order Labriformes; family Labridae; genus Scarus; species Scarus forsteni. The sequence continues at coordinate 16,797,057 of JAZDUH010000066.1, forward strand.
ATATTTTTGACGTCAGAGTAGCAGCTTTCAGTGCTGCAGCTCCCTTTCCTTTTCTCTCACTCCCTCACACTGGTACCTCATTTAAGGCACTGTTATGTGTCCATTTTGTGGGTTTCAACCATTTAACATGATAGATAAGGCTTACATTTTTGTTTAAAATCACATGAGGAAAGAAAGTTCTCATGGTTCTTTGGTTTTTAACAATGTCTGGAATTGCCACCCGCTGCTATCCATCCATGCACATTATAAAGAGGGGTGTGCGTAATGACACTACGGTATGTGTGTATTTCTATTGTGCAGATGCTCTAAGAGGCCTTGATGGGATCCAAATGGCACCAAACCACAATCCTACAGTCTGTTGTTTTCATAACTAGGTTGGTGTCTAGCAAGACCAATCCATCTATAATCTGTATAACTTACCCCCACCAGAGTTGCAGGGGGCTGGTGCCTATCCAAACTGACATTGGGCAAGAGGTGGGGCACACCCTGGACAAGTCACCAGCCGATTGCAGGGCCACATAGAGAGACAGACAACCATTCACCATTCATGTACACAGGGCTATGTGGTGATCAATCCATCACTATCAATCTACCTTATGGACATGTCTATGGTCAGAAGGAAGAACATACCAATGCACTGGGGAGAACACACAAGCTCCAGACAGAAAGGCCCTGACCTCAACCAGCAACTATCTTGGTACAAGCACAAAGTGCTATGCCATTGTGCCACCCATCTTGCAAGACCTCATATGCTTGTTTTCTTAACTAGTTGTACCTCTTGTATCACTGAACTTAAAGCTGTTGTGAGTGATGGTGAAAGCTGTGTGCATTATTTCTCTTTTTAAATGCCCACATCTTGTAAATCTTTGGCAGGGATATTTTCAGTGAGGATGTGTCTTTATCTAACATCTAACCTACAGTAGCAGCAGAAAGAACATCTAACTGGAGCTTTAAAGGTGCATCTTTTCCTCCTTATATCCCTAGACAACATAATGTCACTCTTCTTCCAAACCCATACTGACCAAATTTGTTGACATCTGTTATCCGAAAATTATAAATGCAACTTTTGTCCCGTGCAATGGAAGAAAAACCCAGCCATTAACAGATTTTTAAATAGATTATGGAGGGAAAGTCATTGCCTGCTATGGCTCATATTTGAAGCATTTGTGTTTCTGACCTTGTGGTTTGGCATGACAGAGATGGAGCCTGGTGGAGAGCTTGGGTATCAGGCTCTGGAGTTTATCCCGGGCTCACAGACAGCAGGAGCAACACAGCTGCTGACAAATTTGCCAGGTTTGGTCCAGACCAATCCTATTACCTGTTCTGCTCCAGACCGAAGTCATCACCACCCTGATTCTGCCACCATGGCCCTGTTTGACCCAGCGCTTGTTTGAATGCAACACAATGGTTGTAATCATGTACAGTGTTCTTAAAGTTGGGGGAAGTATTAGCATCATCAGTCTTATTTTGCCCTTTATTTGTTTTAATACAATTTAATAGGAGTTTTTTTTGCACTCATCAGGTTTATAAACCCTTCCACAGCTGGTATCATCAACCACTTACACATGGGTTAGTTTTCTCTTGACATCATGTACAGGGGCGGTTTTAAAAATAAACTAAATAAATGTTATTTCAGTCTAATTAACATTATACTACAAAAAGTTGAATATTAAAACTGTCTCTAATTGAAAATATCTTAGCATTAAAACTCGAGATCAGTCCTTATCACATCTCGTCACAAATATCCACTTAAGATATTTTGGCTACTTCATTCTTGGGGTGTCAGGCTTTCTGTAGCTGGGTTTGACTCTAACATATTCATACTACTGGTTGAATATTGGTGATATTGGCTGGCTGGTGGATCTTTGTAAAATAGATCAAACACAGTGTCATTACTGATTCACATGTTCCGATTGCTTTGGGATTGTGTAAATACTTGACAAGAAGCCTTAAAACCACAATGTCCCCCCTTCCATTTTCAGAATTTGTTAATACTCTGGGGGGCTACATGGGAAGCTGTGGAGGGGATAGTGTGCCCCCAGGCCACCAATTGATGATCACTGCTCTATGCCATCTTTTCAAACAGCATTTTGGTGCACACAAGTTTGCACACACTTTCAACTTCAATGCTTAAATCTTTTACTTTAACAGTATTTAGTTTTTGTGTGAAATCACTTGTCTTTTAAAAGTGTTTACAGATGTGTAAAAAGATGTTTGAGCCACCCATTATCTGAAGCATAAGTGATTCATTTTCATATTACTTCCCAGTTGGAAACTATTATCTTATTGTTTCAATCTGCTGAATTTTTGTTTCCAGTTTTCTCTATTTCATTTGGCCCAAATAGATAATCAGTCCTGTCAATATTCATAACTATTCCAAAAAACTTCAGCAAAATGACACGTTAGTCAAAGGGAGAGAGCTGGACTGAATTAATAGTTCTTTTTGACTAACAAAGAAATCAGCATTATTCCATCTGTCTTGAAGACTGTGATCATGGATGTGCTGCTTGCAAATCTGCAAATCATGTCAATATGGACCAACATCTTTGATAAGTGTTTCCAGCACCTTGTTTAACCCATGCAACAAATAACCAAGACAGTTCTCAAGGCTAAAAGGGGTCCAAGCTGTTGTTTTCAAAGTGTAACAAATGCAAGTTAGTACATGTAGCATAGGACTGTAAGTCCATTTTGTTTTTATAATGTCAAGGTTTGCAGGTTTACCACATGAAAGCACAATGTGAGTCTGCTGTTTGTTTTTCTTTTTTAATCTAACCTTTATTCAGCCAGGCTAGTTGCACTGAGATCAGAGATCTCTTTTTGTTGTTTCTGTATAGTACAATTATTGCACATACATCAGGCAACACTGCAGCAAAAACTGACATAATTCTGTCAAGGATATTACCATGTGGCCACAAGAACATTTTGAAAAACCACTGTCAGTTAGCACAGTTTGTGTCTGTATCCATGAATGCAAGTTAAAACTCTACCAAGCAAAGTGAAAAACATTCATCAACAGCACCCAGAAATAGCCAGCATGACAGCTGATGGATTTATGTTTTGGCTTGTAAGACTAAAGTCATTAATTCTTAGTGTAGTAAAATATCTAAGTCATCCTGTTTTTAACTGCATGGGAAAAATAAATGTGTAAATAGTTTGTCTGGTTTTGTCTAAAAGTTATTTTTTCTTTGAAAAAGCACACCATATCTGCATTATTGTGTCTTTCTTTCTCTTTACTCAAACACCCTCCTTGCATGGTCACAGTGGCTCCGCCAGGTGATTGGCTTAGTATCTGACTAGGTCCTCATGCATCCAGGTCATGATTATCCAATGCCAATCAGTGGCAACTGGGATGGTTCAGTTTCTTGAAGAGAAAGGGGAACAAAGGGTTATAAAACATGTGACCCAATCAGCCCAGGAAGTGCCCAGTGGTCATATCTCCAGAGGTAATAGGTCACTGACGCTGTCAGTGACTCCTAGGTGACCACCTAGATCAATTATATCATATTAATAGTCAACAAAGACAACATTTCTAACTCTTCCCCAGTCAGCTTGTAGAACTGAAGAAGCTTTTTGGAGAAGAAGGGAAACATCTTCAAGAATATGACCCGGTCCGGTTGCCACTTGGAACACCATTAGATTGGTTTAGAGGCATCTTGTGTAACACTCTTGTGCTCAGTTGGTGAACCTCCTGGCTGCTGGGTTGTAAATGAAATTGTGCTATTTAAAACCAAAAATCACAGTTTCACAAGTTGCTGTGTTTATATTGAAATTCATCAAAATGAACTTGGGTACAAACTGGAAGGCAACGCGTGCTAGACTTAGGCTGGAGTTCGTCATTTAATTCCTGCCTGACACTTCATAAAATAAAGCATCAGACTGACTCATTTTCTTTGGGCTATTATCTCCTGTTAACAGTTTCTCGTGACAAAAAAGACATCAAATAGTAATTCTATGCTATTAAGAATTTGACTTAAGATTTTCTTAAAGTATTAATAGTAATAACCTCCATAACTCTTGGTTCAAAGGAGTACTTTGACATATCTATTGTCTGTATTAAGCCACAGCTCCCTCTTCTACGGTCTGTTGGGTCATCACGTTCATCAAAAATGACTCCTAGAATACACACCTAAGCAGAAAATAAAAATGCAATACAGAGGCGCCTTAAAAGGAAATCATGTCTCAACTGCTTTATAATGTCTGGTGTGTGAGCAGTCACAGAAGATGAGTGTGAAATCCTGCCTAGAGGAGCCTGTCTTACCTTACATAACCCCCTTTTATTTCTCTCACATGCCATCTAATAGTTGGCTTGGTAGTTCCTATAGATGAGTTTTAAAAACTTTTCACCTAAGCAGACTCATATCATCTCCCTCATGCCTCTGTCTCTTTCATGTCCAAACACATGCGGTCACAGGGACACACTTTTTATGGCGATTCCAGGCATTTTTAGAGCATGCTTCTTTATTGCTCCGAGAGGAAGCTGGGGATTGGCTGAGAAAGGGAGAGAGGTTCTGTGACCAATGTGAACCAGCACTGCATGAATAAGCTTGTACACACCAGCACTCACTCACACACAAACACAGACACACACTAGATATTCACTGTGAGCTGCCTTGTTGCAAATATGAACATTGGTAGAAAAATACTGCGCCTTTAATATTAAAAGGGGTATTTAGGTACACAGTAATAACAGATTTTGTGGCACAGCTCTTTGTGATATAAACAGGATGCTAAAATCAGGTCATCAACCCCTAAAAGGTAAACCAGCAGCTCGCTGGCCTTTATCAGTAAAATAACAATGGCATTTAGGAACCTAGTCAGCTGAAAGTCACCAGTTTGACACAGTAAGAATAAAAAAGACAAAAAAAATGGCAGTCAAATCTTGCTGACAGTGTGTTTCATCCATTTGTCGTCACCCTAGTGATTTATCTCACATTAAGCCCTTTGACACATGCAACCCTGATATTATCAGGATAATGTCCAGGTAGTCTGCCCTGGAAATTCCAAGACATTGTCACACAGTTTCTCTTTTCAGAGGGGACAGGGAGAGATGTGGTGGTGGTGGTGTGAGCATCCAAAATACATATATACTGCTTTTACACTAAAATTACCAGGTCAACACAGTTTTTCTCAATGCGGGTTAACCTGCTTACAATTGGCAAGTGACATCTTTTCCACAGCCAGGGTCTAATCAGCAGCTGACGAGCTGCATGGCTGTTTTTTTTCCTCTGGTGCGTGAAGCTTAAGTCATTACATTGATGACATTATCAGAACACCAAACACGACCACGTAAACTAGAAAGCACTCGGAGAGCGCAGACCTCCGCCAGCGCCACAGTCCTCAGCCATATTGTGATTTTCACCATAAATATTACTCCTACCTTTATTTCCTGTAAATATTTAGATTCCTTGACCATGAAAACATACCACTAGCAATTGGATTCATAATGATATCTATTTTAGTTCAGTAGTTATTCATGAAAGTCACATTTTTTGCCATGGCGGCCAGACGCTGATCAGGATCAACACCAAAATCGAATCAGTTCTTCCTTTTCCCATGCTGAACACTTCCTGAAAATTTCATCCAAATCCATCCTTAACTTTTTGAGTTATTTTGTTCACGGATGGACAGACGGACAAACTCTCCCGAAAACATAACCTCCTTGGCGGAGGGAACAATGAAAAGGAGCTCAGAGTCAGTGGACATGTTGGTCAGTGGTTTTCTGTACTTTTGTCCCTCTTTAAAAATGTAAAAACCTGGCGCAGACTGAATTACATTCGAGCGCTGATGATACAAAGGCGGAAGGAATTTGTTGCTGGGATGTCATGTAAGTTAGAGACAGAGGGGACAGGCGCCAACATCATGACTTAAGGTAGACCCGGGTGTGATGTTCCCACTGAGCCGATTGGAGTAGAGTTGAGTCGCTCGCAGTTTCAGTCGATCCAGGTCGAAATGCTGATTTGACCCTTTCAAACTGCCAACAGGAGCCGATTGTTACCAGGTTTAAACAGGTTTTTTGGCCAGTCTGAAAGGGGTATTAGAGAGTTGAGAGCAGAACACAGAAGTTAATATGAGGAAGTATCACTACGTGCATGATGATAATACCAGAAAAAGAACTCTGCAGTGTCTCAGTCCCATGTCCAACAAAAAGTAAAAATAAAAGCAAGGGTCCTTTATCAGAACATTATCTTAATCTCATTTGCCCGATCATGACAGACCCAAATAGACCAGCAAGTTTGAAAAGTGTTCCCTGAAGGTGGTACGAAAGATGACAAATGGTCCATCATGGCAAAGTGCAACAGCATTCTGTAGAGACAGGCTGTGATCATGTTGGAGCAGATGCCCAAAGAACTTTGTGGAAACAACACTTTCAAATGTCCAGACTCACATTTGAGTTTGTGTTACTCACCTTGCAGTCAAATAAACTTCTTCTGCAGCAACATTTGTTTTCATCCATCTGTCAAGTCTTGTTTTGTGCCGGTCACACAGAATGATGCCATCAACTCTCACTTCACTAAAACACTTAACTCTCACTTCAGTTGAACTCAACTTTATGAGGTTTGCATGTCACAGTTACGGCTCACACAAGTAAAGTAGGGAAAATTTCATTTTTTTATTTAGAGTGCTAATAGGGTTTTAGTCTCTAGGAAACTTCATGTGTCTGCAGCCTTCAGTACATCTTCAGTCCCTGTCACTCTTACATCATATAAGTCTATCAAACTAATGCTGGATATTCACTTTTACAACAACACACTATATCACACACAAACCTATAGGCTACGTGTATATACACAATTACACTCACTGCATTGAAACATAGACACACACACCTGCTTTCCATTAGTCCAGTAGATTGCAGGGAAATTGAGGGGGAGTGTTAAACACACACACATCCATCTATCTGCCCCTATGTCCATGATAATTACACACTTCCTGCGCTCAAAACCTACACCGACAACTTCCACTCCAATCAGGGCTCTGCTAAAGTTTAACATGTGCATTTGTGTGTGTTTGCTGACCCACAGGTCTGCATCAGCTCATCAGTGAGGAAAGAGATACACCCAATACATTTGAGTGAAGAGGTAACACCCAGCGAGAGGAATGAAAGACAAGAATCCAAGGTGCTGCAGCTCAATTTTGGATGTTAAAAATATGCACTAGGTAAAATTAAGTCTTTATGATATGTTCATTGTTTAAAAGCCTGTTTAATGCCATTTCAAGTTTTATATGCCTTCAATTATTGCTGCATGTCTTCTCTGCATGATACAGCACTTCTGTGCACAAGACAGCAAAACAGAGAAGTCCACAGCACCGTGACTTCTACCCACTCTCCTCCCCCCTATCTACCTCAGGAGCTGAACTCCACTGGGACATGCTGGCAAACCCTGTGCAGAGAAGAGGTTGTTGTAGCATGGATGCATAGATGGTGACAACATGGCACCAAGCAGCATGAAACTGATCAGTAAACACAGAGTGAACCAGACAACCAACTGAGCAGATGAAGCCCATGTGGCCTTAAAGTGGCAGGTGCTCCAACAGAGCGTCTCAGACAGACAAAGAATTGAGGTGGATCAGGAGTTCCCAGAATATGAAAAATCGATTTTTCAGCATTAGCTTTACTGTGAACACACTTGAGTAGTAATTGAAACTGAAAGTAGAAACCTGTGTTCAGGCAAAATATTGGCTCTTCATAAGGCTTCCCAAAATCAGAATGGAATGGTTCCCAAACATACACACAAATAACAGAAATTATTCATTTTTTGTACCCTCACCCCCATTTCACATGGCATCGTACAGGTTTACAATGTGGCTCGAAATCGTGGTGTTGCTCAGAATGATGTATCATGGCTTTAGTTCCATCATTGAATCCTGAAAACACTCTCATATCCTTGCAGATGAATCTCGCAGTCTTATCCTTGATGGCTTTTTACCACACCTCTGGTTAAGACCCTGCCAAAAAATGCTGTTATATTTGATTAAGCCAACAGATGAACCCTCAAATTTGTTGTGGAGGAGTGAGTACACACATTACCAAAACACAGTCTGGTCTTTTATGTTAATTTTGCCAGCAACTGTGTAAAACCCAAAATACTTCCACACAGCTCTCTTCGGATGATTCAGTGTTGTTGTCTGTCCCAGTGGCTTTGTGTATCCTCCATTTTATTAAAATGTGCCTCACTCTTTGTCTATTGAGGTCAAGAGAACAGTATATGTAGGTAACAGTCAAGTTGCCCTGACAGCTCCCTCTGTTGGATCAAGCAGTCCACTGCTTCAGGCCCGCTGATGTGCTGCTACTCTTTATGTTTTACATCTGAATATTTATTTACACTTTGAGTACAGATATTTATGTCCATGCTCAAACAGATATTTGAATATCAATTACCTCGCTCTAGAAACATGATAAATGGATACACAGGGGATAAGGAGTTGACTTTCAGTCCTGTGTGATCACACAAAAACTTCATCCCAACAACACACAGCTTAGAGTCCTGTTTCGGCAATTGAAAAATAAAACAGGTTACTCAGTCCCTGCGTAATGGGGCTAATATTAAGGACATTTTGGTTTGGAGTTTAAAAGAAAAGAAAATATCTATTCTTCACGTCTAGAGCTAAAACAAGAGAACATTGACTCCTCTGGTGATATACTTTAAAGACCCCACATTATAGCTATTTATACAATAGAATAAAACCTACTTTAAATCCATCTCTTTGTCTGTTATGTTAGACCAAGAGTTTGTTTGAGATGGTGTTTTCAGGCCTGAGGCTGAAGTTGAAAATAAAAGCCCTATTATGTGGCCAAACAGCTGACTGTCAGGGAAACTTTCCTCTTGTCCATTTGCATTGATACCCATAAAAACAGTCTGATGAAGTTTGTTGCTGTTGTAATTAACTAATATGCAAGGTGTTTTCTTGACTGTCAGAGGTAACATTGGGTTTTGTGTCTTGCTCGGTGACTCCCAGCTCCTCTGACAGGAAGAGCTTGAGCCTGACCTGCTGAGCCCCTTGTAAAAAGAGCAGGAATGCAGGATTTCTACAGAGCATTTTCCCCTTTTCTCGGTTATCTAATGTGCAGATTTTACAACATTTCTCCAACATTAGTGTCAGATTCTGTGGTAAGTTGATTATTATATCTCTGCGACTTACAAAAACAATCTGGACCATGCTAATAAAAAATAAGGGATGCATCTTGGAATGGTATTAAGTTTTAAAAACACCTTTAAAGAGCTTGAGTCAAAGATAGAGAGTCATTATCATTGACGCCTCTTCTATCATTCCCTGTGTCTGTGAATACTATATCAGCTCATCCCCCTGTCTTCACGTCAGGCCTGAATGTGTGCACTCATATCTGTGAGTGTGTGCGTATATTTTCTGAGCATGTGTCTGCGCATTGATTCAGACTTAGCCTCCCTCTGGGGTCCTCAGAGCTCTCCTCCAGCCCTGTTTCTCATTAGGCATCTGTCATGGTGCCAGAATCAATAAGCACAGATGGAAGAAAAAAATATCGCTCCTCTCCTCTTTGTGAATGGGCAGATCATTAGCAAATTCCAAAGTGTTTACCATCACCGACGAGGAAAGACCCTCCTGAACTTTACTGTACTTCAAGTCATTTGTACCATTTTTATTTCCTTTACGACCCACAGTTTTAAGACCCTCCTCTCAAGGATAAAGTATTGGACATGTGGAATCATATGCTCCAGTTTTGTTTGGATTTGCAGAGTCGTGTATTCTCTCAACACTCCCAGACACAGATGAAAATATTTAGCTGTGGGTTTCGTTCTGTCTCTGTCTCCCGCTGCATTTTAGGATGACACATCTGTTTCCATACATTGTTGCATGTTTTCTGGCAAAGACAAACAGCATAGTTTAAACAAAGAGGTGGGTGGTGTGTGTTCACTCTGCATGTGTGCGTGAATGTGTGTGTCTGTCTTTGTGTATGCACGCCACCAGGTCTACATTAAACAAAAAGGGAGACGGGATGACAGCGTCCAACCCTAGTTTGTCAACCTTAGTGTAAACGGCTGTACATCACGCTAATATCTTACACATGCTCGGCCTAATCGCTGCAGTCACACGCAGCAGTATTGAAAACAAAAGGAACGGAAAGATGGAGTAGAGACAGATAAGGACAAACAGAAAGTAAAAAAAGAAACGTAAAGAGACAGAAAGCTCAAATATAAAGATGCTTTCCCAATAAAAGTTACAGGAACATTGAGTCCCAGGAACTTTTCCTCAAGGAACAAGAACTGCATTTCCACCAAGCAGTCTGTGTACATTTACAGGTGTTTCCACTAAAGGAGAAAAGGTACCTAAATAACTGAGCCTTGCTACAGTTTTAGGGACCCATCTAACGTGGTACCAAGCCTACCAAACTGGCCCTAAAGGGTGGAACTAAAAGCAAAACAGTCTGTTTATTGACCAGAAAGTTGACACTTCCCATGCAACAGAATCCAAAATGAAATAACAATACCACACCATGCTCAAATAAGCTGTGTATCTACAGTGATTTGTTCACTGCTGTTGCTGCATGGAATATCTGCACGAAACAATGCTCCATGAATGGCTCTCTTTTTCATGCTGTTTCACCCTCTCCTCCTGACTCATTTTCCCACCTTCAAGTGAAGGTACAACTGGAAACAGGAACAAGATCAGGGTTTACCGTTCCAAACAGTACCAAACTTAGTAAGCCTAAGGTTTAGTGGTACAATTTCATTATGTGATGCCAACTCGAATAGTTTCTATCGGGAAATTAGTATCTCATACTTGGTAGTTTTTAGATAAAACCTCTTGTTAGGTCCTAAATGAGCTGAGCGGGTACTTTAATGTTTCATTTTATTATCTTTGAATATTAGCATGTATGTTTGAAAACGGTTAGAATTTGATTTTTGGGATAAAGGACAGCCCTAGAGTGTGATGGTGAAGCTGCCAGACTACAAATAGTAGAAAAGCTAGCAGTGTTAACATTGCACCGAACTGCACTGTAATTTCTGTTTTCAATATAGTGTATCACTGTACCCTTTAGAAGCATGTTTATGACACACTAAGACAAGTTGTAAAGAGGCACAGCTAGCAAAGCATGCATGGATTAAAGTCATGAGATAAGTAAACAGCGGTAAATGGATAAATTATTGGACTTTACAAAGCACAAACATCTTCTAGTCATCCAACTAAAAGGCTTTTACAAGCTAGTCATATTTACCATGTCACACACTAACTGTGGAAGCTGTTAGCTATTGCTATTAGCTTATCATATAAACATTGATGCACATTAACTTGACACAAATAGGAGTTAAGCATCTTGTCTGCTGTTATGGAGCTGGGGATTGAACCTCAATGCTGGCTTTCCAGTTCAAGGATGATAGAATCCTGTTGTAGACCCATTTAACAGCTTTTCCACCTCATCTTGTAATAATAATAATAAATATGCAAATGCAAATTAGCCATTAGCAAAGCTAGCAGCAGTTAAATCTCAGACACTAACAGGGGCTAAATGTAGTGTCCCTCAGATGATGATGTTGACCTGAACATAGCAGTATTAGTCTTCATTTTTGTTCTATGGCCTTTGACTCCCTCTTACCACCAGCTTCTTGGCAAGTGGTTAGATATTTCAATAATCATGTCAGGTCTTCTGGCTGTGGAAAGGCAAAAAAGAATTGAAACATTTAGTTCTTTGAAGAAAAGTTCCTGAAAGTGCAAGTTCTTGGCACTTAGTGTCAAAAGCACCTCAAAACCCCAAGAGAAAGGAGCTTCAAGTTGGTAAATCCTTGCCCTGGATTTCAATTTAGACCCTGTTTCCTGTTTAAAACACTTTCAGTTCCTAAAAGGATTCCTAGTTCCTTGATAAAGCTCCTACCATCAAAACGCCCCTGAAGAGAAGAAGTAGAGAGCAGGATAAATGCTTCCAGTTTTGGCGGAAGAGGAGAGATTATGACACGGCTTGGCACCGCTCCGTTGCACTCGTCTGTAACGCAAAAGAAAGAGTGGGGTGGGTTTTCCACCTCCATAGAATAAATGATGCGAGGGGAAATGGGAGTAAACAACATCAGTCATTATAATTACTCTCATACGGCTACTCCCATCCACCATCAACCATCCTACAACCCCCCCCCCCCCCGCTCTCTTCCTCCCTCCATTTTCCATCTGTCTTTACTCCTAATTTTTTCTCCCCCTTCTCTGTGACTTGATTACACCTCTTACTTTATTCTCTCTTACTCACTCTCCCTTTCAACCTGGTTCATTTACGCCTGTCTAAAACCATTTTTCAAAGCTGAGATTTCAAGCCCGATTGGGGTGGTCTAAACCTGCACTGCACACAAGAAATATGAAGTTGTGAAATTCGAAGAAAATACTACAAATCACAGCACATCAGCGTTACATTTAGATTGTTGTCTGGATGCGGCGACAACAGCCAACAGCAATAAGAATCTTGGCAAATATGTTGAGATCTTTGTCTCAGACTATGAGGGAGATACAATCTTTGGCTCTGGGTTTGGATCACTCGCAGCAGAAGCCTTTGAATGCTGTTGAATGCATACTGAATCATGTCATCTGTTTCTAAGAATTGGATGTGGTTCCGTTTCTGTTTTGGACCCCAGAGCTGCTTTTTTTCTGCCTCTCTCTTTCCACTCCCTCTTCCTCTTTCAGAATTCCTGGAGAGTTGTAGTAAGTAGTGAGTAAGAGAATGCATCCAGTTAAAGCTTTTACAGACAGCACCAATGATATTTAGAAGTAAAAGGGTTCTTGCCTTTAACAATCCAAGATGTTATACATTTACTTTTGGAATGCTCTTCCTAATGTTTTGCATCTACAAAATAAAGCAAAAATATGGAATCTAATTCATGGAGCACAAGCAAAGGGCTACAAATCTCCCATAAATGTGCTGCAAAGCAAAGGTGTTTTAGCCAGGCTGTTTGCATGGTTTTGAATAGATAATTCTCAAGCCAGTTAAAGGCAATGTTGCATCTTCTATCTAGTTTAACCTTCCAGCTCATGCAGGACAACTTATGCATGAAAGCATCAACACTAATGGCTCTTTTCCATTAGCCCTACTCTACTCTACTCAACTTGTGCTGCTTTTCCATTAGCCCCAGTTGCCTGCCCAACGGGGTGTAGTGTCGCTGAGCGGCTCTGCAGTGACGTCATTTTGAGCAATCTGCAATCTGTGGCTTTTTGTCACAAACCAAGTAAAAAAGGAAAGCAGAAGATGGCTGCAGTTGGCAAGAAGAAATACCCCTTGAGAAACACAGGAGAGTTTTGGAAGCTATACAACAGAATGAAGCCGAGGACGAGAGCAATCGAGCTGCAAAGAAAAGATGTATGAGGGTAAGCTAACGGTAGCTACCGCTAACATGCTAGGTCATCGCGCTCATGACTCATCGATGATGACATTGTCTGACCAATCTGTAGCCTTGCAGTCGGTGACGTCATCTTTTAGTATTGACTCAGCTCGCTTGAAACCAGAGCGGAGTAGATACTAAAACTAGCTTGTTCTAGGAGGTACCGGGCTAGTGGAAACATGCTGCAAATCAAGTAGGGCCGAGTAGAGTAGGGCCAAGGCGTGCTAGTGGAAAAGGGCCATAACAAACAGAGTGACTGCCTGTTAGTGTTGATAACTTCATTACTGTTTAAAGAAAACAGCAGACTGTGATGTGACAAATGTTGCATCCAGAGCATGATAAAACCGTACCTCACTAGATACGGTCTCATGACATGGGAAACTCTCATTAAAATCATGTTTGATGTTCATCTAGTGGGCAGTACCACAGTAGTTTCCAATTAAATAAGGACAGCATGAAACCTTTGTCTTTGGTTTTAGACCATCAAATCAATCTGTTTGAATGCACTGGATTGCAGAAAAAATGAACAAACAAAGCCTCTAAGTCTGTCTCTTACTTTTTAAGTGAAACACTGAGTGTGTACACATATTTGATGAAGTTTTTAGACTCATTGTCGTTTAAATTTAGTTGGATAGAGGACCTCACTGTAAGTAACTCTGAGTAAAACACTTTGCTTGATCAGTGACAAATATGATGAGAACAGATTTTTGATTGGCCCATGGATCTGTCACTTTCTTCAATTCTTATGCTGCATTCCAGGTGACCCGTAACTCAGAAATTTCCCAGTTGAAATCTCTGTTCAGACCTAAAAGCGTTCAGGAAAATTATGACTTCGGTTTGAGGGCAAGGAATTCTGGTATGTAAATTAACCAACATGGCAGGCATTATAAGATGTATGCTTTATCAACTAACCCATTTGAGTGAAACAGAAACTGGGAAATGGCACATAAGGTGACAGAAGCTTATACTTTACAGTTTTTGTCATTATTAAGAGGCTGCCATATTGTTTAGGCAGTGAAATGATGTCACAAGTTGTAACTCGGAGTACATCGATCTGGTACGAGTTCACGGGTCGGAAGTTACGAGTTCGACTGCCGTTCCAGCGCACTTTCATGAGTTACAGGTGGGAAAAACACGAGTTACAGGTTGCCTGGAACGCAGCATTACTTTAGACCCGTTGCCCCTCCCACCTCCCTTCCCTCATCCAAACACCCAACACAGCTTTGGTGTGATGTTCAACATGAGAATGGATCTTCTCAAGGTTTCCAGCTGCTAACTGTTTCTTGCCACTGTTACTGTTAGCCTCCTATAGATGCACCTTCCTGTAGTTTGGTTGGCCCAGTGCTGTGCTGTATCTATGCATGTATGTGTATCAATAAAATGAAGTTGGTCTCCAGCCTGCTTTACTTTAAAGTGTGTTAAGATAACACTTGTTATTGCCACTATACAAATAAAGATTGATTGACTGATAGATTGACAACAGAAATTGTTTTTAAATCAGCACCTTACACAAAGTGGAAAAGAGACTTGAACCAAAATGTAAATAATTTCTGAGACTGCATGTAAGAAAATCAGATGTGAACACAACTGAAATAAACATGCAAGTGTTATGTTGAAGATTACCAAAGTAACACACCTAAAATTGATCTCATGATAGTTTCATTCAGTACAATCCACTTATACCAATCTAATTTAAGGTTAGAGGGCAGAATAGATTCTGTAATCCACCTCAGACTTTAAAACTATGAGCACAGGGAGGAGAAGAAAAAGAGAAAATAAAGAGAAGACATTTGCTGGAGTCCTTAGCAAACCAGCACAGATTTACACTTTGAATTTGGCCCCTCACAACTGTGCATTTCTCAAATCAGCCAAATACCGGCCATATTCCCCACATGTCAGTCACATAAAAGCTGTTTTTATTACCAACGCAGTCTGCAGAACAGCGCTTCAACATAGTTTATGTAAGACTGGCCAGTGGGAATTTGGATTTGAAATTCTGGATTGGTTTTGTAGGAAGAACGTACTCCCTCTTGGGAGACAAAGCAGCCAACCAAGTCAAACTGGTCCCTGGGTGGGACTGAAAACAAGAACCACCACACCCACAAAGAACCACCCACCTCGAGACTGCTGTCAGAACACAAATAATGACAACAGAGCAAAGAAAAAACATGCTTTTTCTGGTGTAGGCAGTATTTTATGTGATTGAAATGTACTTGTCTTGACGTGGTGATGATAAGTAAGCTACAATGCAGGAAGAATATAAGATATAAAGTGGAACACAGCATGCCGTGGTTCTGGCATATAAAGTCGACTGAGACAAATGCTTGTCGAAGTACTTGCTTACATTCACCTACGGAAGTAGTGCCATATTAAGTGGTATATGTGCCACTCTTCTTGGGAGGTACTGACATATATGGTGGTATGTGGTTATCCATTAGGAAATATTGCTATTGTCATTATATATAAGAATAATAAAATACTGGCCTACTAAGTGATAAGTAGCTTATCACCAGAGAATTACTGACACATTAATGCTGCACTAAGTAAGATTCTGGCTTTCAGCTCCCTAGTGGCCTCTATGGACGCAGAGTGTAACTGCACCATTGTAAAACAGAGCACTTCACACCAACATTAGCAATTACTTAGAAGTCCAACAATAACAGGGCTAAACCAGCATCAGCACTGGCCGGGCCAATCTTTATCCCTGTCTGGGCGTTTAGCTTGTTACTCTCCTGCTTTCTTTTTTTCGTCGCCTCTGTTAAAACTTTTGTTTTCTTCTCTTTTTTCCTGCTTCCGCCATGATAAAAACTCCAGGTTTAGCTTTCTTCTTCCTCTTCTTCCTTTAATTTCCAACAGACTAGATGCAGCTAAGGCGTATTGCTGCCCTCCACAGGACTTTAGCGCTGATCAGTCAGCTTATATGTTCGGCTTTCTCCCTTAAATTCTTTTAAATGACTCAGGAAGGAGGGGGAAGTGATGTATGCCATGAAGCAGTCGAAGCAATAAAAATTATGTGGTATTTTTGTAGTTTCTTGGAAGGGCTCCTATCACCCACTTTGAAGTTACATAGTGCCTGTGAAGGTGATACAGACCCCCTCAGACCATGACAGAGGTGTCATTCAACCTGTTGTGGGTTGATGTACCATCACAGTGACTCTAGAAATATTTTATTAAAGTGGAAAAATAACTTAGTGCTGCTTTAAGTGGCATGTGGCACACATCTTTTAAAGCACCTCTGGTATCAAAACTGGCATATTGCTTGCTGGGGTGGGCCATTTGGCAAGCCTTTAGGAAAGAACCAGCGTATAAAGTAGAATGTGGCTTGATACCTTGAAATTGCTGGCCAAGAAGGGCCATGCAGCAAACCATTAAAAAATCTGGCATACATAGAGCATGTGGCTTTCTTCTTTGCTAGTAGAGAATGGGCTTATTGCAAACCCCTATGAAACAACAGGCTTGCAAAGTGGCATTTGGCTTGCTTTGAAATGTTTAGTCTAGAAGGGGCATATGACAAGCCTCTTGATAATTTCAAGCATATTAAGGGGCATTTGGCAAACCTTGTGGGAAACACTGGCATATAAAGTGGCATGTGGCTTAATCCTTGAAATTACTAGGTTAGAAAGGGCATATGGCAAATCTCTAGAAAAGAACTAGCATTAAGCACAATGCTTGCTGTTTGTAAAGTTGCATTTGGCTTGTTTCTTGAAAAGCACTGGCATATATAATAAGATGTAGTATACGGCTTGAAAAGAAATAGCATGTGGGGATAAGCTTTGGTATGTGCCATAAATTTAATACAGTTGTCAGTTTATTTGATATTTATTTGAGGTTGATAACTTGATTGTACGTACAACCAATTGTCCTGCTTCTGATTTTAATAAAATGCAAGGTCAAAAAGATCAAACAGTAACCACCTTAAAAAGGAGTAGGACATACTGAAGTCAATAAATTGATCCGACTACAGTGTTCATATTCCAGGAGGGCCAGTCATCTTTTACATAAACTGCCAAATCAAACAATAACTGCAGATTGATTTGACTGTTTATGTTAAAAAAAAGACTGTACAATTCAAGTCTGGCCTCCTGCAGCTTTGACATTTTGTCAGTCTGGCAGCAGACCTTGTTCGCATGTTGTTTGACACACATGCTGAAGCAAATGCCAGTCCAAAGTTGAATGTTTTTTTTAGTGTCTGTTCATACTCAAGGGTAAAACCATATCTGTCTGGATCTATAATCACATCAACACACCATGCAATCTTTTCTGCAGATTTATTCTTAAACTTTGCTCTTACAAAGAATGTGTAAATCTGTCCCTGAATTTGGCAGCAGTGCTTATGTGTGTTTGTGTGTGTCCCATGCAGTCATGTCAACAGAGCAATCATTCATGTAGACGAAAGTATACACCCAAAGGATTTAACTCTGGCGGCAGGTGATGATGGACAAGCCTTTCGGGGAAGGAGTCAGGAGGGAAGGACGGAGAGAAAAGAGGGACTGGAATGGAGGGATTAATGATTTTTGTTTGTATTGTTCCTCTTGAACTTGGTCAGTAAAGCTAACCATTTTTAAAGTAATTGTTCATTGCTAATTTTCAAGCACTAATTTCAACATTTCACACTTTGAGTAGCATCTTAAACTTAATTGTATTGTAAAATACATCTTAAATTATGTGAAGCTTTGGTGGCATGACGTGGCACTGAATGCAATTAGAAGTATTTGAAAATATTGACTTTTGATTTATTATTTAAATGAGTGCTGCACTGCCACACTATTGTTGTCTGAAACTTTAACTTAAAGACGTAAGACCAGGTCAGAGTTAACAATTAGCTAAAATACTCTTTTAAACACTGTCCTACATGAATAAGTATGCAGGGGTGCATGTGCAAAACCACTCATCTAAGTCAAATGTTCCCCTGCTAATGTGCAGATTCCAGTTCAGTGGCTTTTCTGTCAATTAACCCAGTATAGGTGAACAATCAAGTGAAATGTACTCACCCTTCTGCTCAAGGTACAGCACTTGCTCATTTGATAGGAATGAAACTGGTTTAATTTAGTAAAACATAAGCCCTCAATGGCAGAAGCAGAATTTAGGAAAACAATTATTACGATTTTCCAATGTTTCTAAGCTAAAATATGTTGATTTCATTTTTTTTCAGAGCAGCAAGTATGTTTACCAGTTTATATCTCTGGTGATATATTGGCTATTCGCAATATGGATTTCTGTTTTCATTTTATTTTTAAATGCCTGTGTACCAACTTTAGAATATTTGTGAAAAATCAGATGCCATCCTTCACCTTTATTTTACATGAAACGATATTAAGCTTGAAAAAAACTGAATTTCATTTGAATTCATATTAAAAATGATAGAAACTGATAAATCTAATTGTAACTTAGGGGAGTTAATCCTTTAATCAGTACAGAGTTACTAGACTGCAGTATCAATTTTGATACAAAAATGCAAGAATAGCAAGAAAAGACCCATTAAACAAATTCATTTAGGTTTACAGTGAAAATACATTTTTGCTGCAATTGACCTCAAACGCCATTTGTAATTAATCAAAAGAGTTCATATTTAGCTGACAGATTTTTTTTTTTTTTGTCATTTAAAAAGGTAACCAACTGCAGTAATATAGAAAATCAAGGGTGGGGTTTTGTTCAACAAGTGTAAACTGGAGACACAGTCAACGGAGCACATTTGGGGGTATAAATAGTAATCAACATTCAAAACATCTTTATATTTTGATGATCTGTAAAGTAAAATGCCTAAAACACACCTTGATAATTTGCATCCTTTTGATAATACCCCTCTACTGCCCCATCATTGCACAGTTTGGGTACGGACCCAAGGCATCCTCTCTCGTCTCCTGTCATAGACCGTCCCACCATCTCCCTCTCTTCCCCCCTTTTTTTCTGGAGACCGAACAGGAAGTGTCATACATTCACAGCCTGGGACTTGTTAGCTGGAATGAAGGACTCCTCTTAATATGAGGTACCTCTGAGGGATAAGACAAGTGGGTGCAGGCTGGAGGTGAGGGGGGCTAAAGAGTAAGGCAGGGCAAAGAGAGGAGGTGCTGTGACCTGGGGTACCCCGTTTAAGGAGGGAGGACTGTTTAAAAGAACATAAGAGTTAATTGAGCCAAACCAACAGTAAATAGGCATGGGACGGTCACAGATATTGAGTATTTTAAAACGTGGTACACTTTTGCTAAGGCAGTGGTCAGGACAACAAGTTTTCTGGTTGTCTTTCTGTCTGTCTGTTGTCCAGCGAAGTTCAAGACTCCTCTCTTACATCTGTTTGTGTATCCGTCTGCCTATCCAGAACTTTCCTCTGAACACGATATTTTGATTTTGTAAGATTTAATTCAGACTTTGTTTAAATTTCCACTCTGACAATGACTTTTGGGGATCTTAGGTCAAAGTTTAAGGTTGCTAGACCTCATGTCCATTCCTTTTCGCTTTTCACTTGACATGCACCTACACAATTCAAGAAATGCGATTTTTCTCTCTGACCCACCGCTCTAATGACCAACAACTCTATTTCTCATTGAGGCCCAACACTGCTTTTGTGGTAGTTTTAGAGTAAAAAATCTTGCTACTTTTTTGCCTTATTTTCACACTACAGATTTGTACAGAACACCTGCAACTGGGCCCACAAGACTTAAGCCCGTACTCATTTAGCAACAGACTAAAAATGTTGTGTCTGGTTCAAGAAGTTGAAAACATGACAGAAAACATCCTGCCACCCAGCTCTCCAAACACACCCTGTCATTTATAAGATGTCAGTCTTCCTCTGTGCCTTGTTCGGACGACACACAGCAGAGTCGTGAGCCTTTATTGGTTTTTAAAGATAATGACAGTCCTGCTGCCACGCTCAAACCACAGACCCAGGGTCAGAGAGTTCTAAACACAGTAGTTCAGGTTGAGTTAGCGGGACTGACTTCTATATGTAGCAGAAGGATTTATTTTCTGGAGCTGGGACATATGTTACATTTACTATATCAATCCATTTTTATGTAAGAAATAGGGTAAGACAGTAAAGTTCATTTTGAAGAGTAAACTTTTCATTACAGTAATATTTTACATGTTTTATTATCAC
This sequence comes from Scarus forsteni, assembly GCA_036419115.1. Taxonomy (NCBI): domain Eukaryota; kingdom Metazoa; phylum Chordata; class Actinopteri; order Labriformes; family Labridae; genus Scarus; species Scarus forsteni. The sequence continues at coordinate 16,817,481 of JAZDUH010000066.1, forward strand.
TATGGCTACAGGTGACTGTAGTAATGAATTACCTGATTAAAAAAAAGATCAGGCCTTTTGCTAATTGGAAAAACATTTAAAAAAGACCTGTTGACAGTGCTGCTATTGTTGTCTTTAAGACAATAATCTGAAATTATTAGCAGCTTCAAATAAATCAATAACTAGGAAATGGCAAAAAGAGCATTCTACTCCTTTGGGACTCTGAATGGAGATTGCGGATGATATCTATGATGTGGAAAGTTTTGCTATTCCAAATAATACAATTGCCTCACATTGAAAACAAATGGAACTTGACTGCCTACAATACTTTTTACAGAGACACTGACAAAAAATCAGTTTGACCCTGGTCAACCTAATTAACTGCAGAATAAACCCAGCCAATGTGATCTCTGTATGAGAATGTTATCATGTTTTTATTTTTATTTGAAAATAAGATAAAAATGCAAGTTGAAAAAGGAAATAAAGTTAAATATTATGTCTTTAAAATCTTTAAAATCTTTTTTTAATTTCCTTTTTTAGTTAAAGGGGCTGTGAGGAGTTTTAAGTAATTACAAAAAAGTCTCACTTTTAGATATATGCCTGATCAAAATACACACTTTAAGATGAGTTTTATAGCATCAAAATAGGTTATCTCTGAATGCTATTCCTTAGCCTTCCGGTCGGGTCTGACAAGGCTGGACTGGTCTGGTTACTCAACTTTGGAAACAGGACAATTAAACTGAGAGCAAATTTATATTATTCAGACACTTCTTAGAGCACCAGGCTGTAAGTAGCGATATATAGCTGCCTACAAAACTACGATACTAAGTTTTCCAAAAATTGCTTGTTGTCACACATCAAAAACTACCGCTACGTAACTAGAAAGAGATACATTACCTCGTCGCTTTGCATCCTGTAAGTTGTTGAAAAAAGAAGTTGTAAAGCAATGCAGAGTTCTGAGGAAGGTTCGAGCTACATTCATTAGCATCACAACAAACACATGCTTTGGCTTGTGGTGCGTTCAAGTTGTAGTCTGAAGTAGGAATTTCTGGATTCCGAGTAGGAAAATAAAACTGGAACGTCCTCTGAAGTCTGAATTTCCTACTGGGAACTCGGTGAAACCTCGCCACCCCCGAGTTGACAATGGAAGATGGATGCCCCCAGTGTGAACAGTTATTTAGCTCCTGTAATAATCAATTTATTTGCACTTCTGACTGGGGTGTGTCGCTCTAGATCAGCTGTATACATAGTATTGTTAGACTTATATTTACAAAAATGCTGCCATAGTGCTAATCACATTCTTCATACAACAACACAGGGCGTGCTAACAACAGCTAACAATAGCCTGGTAGCTCGGCATGTTTTTTTCCGACTTCAACTGGAACGCCGATAAGTCAGAGATGATGTCACTCCCAGTTCCAAGGTTACTGGAACGCAGCATTACGACAGTCGCCGCGCGTGCTCATGGGTAGCAGAGTCTTTATGTCGGCGGAAACAGATTCTCCTCACAGTCCCTTTAAAGAGCATGCATAATATCAATCAAACCACATTTAATTGATACCCTGACCAAATAGAAATCCAAAACACAGTATTTGAGATAACTTATTGCTTCAGTCATAAAAAATGCAGATCAACTTGTGATGTCTTAATTCCACAACACACCAGTTTAGTTTCTGACTTTATCACACCACGGATCATACAAATAACAGGTGTATGAGTTAGAGTAAGCGTTGACTTCCTCATGATACATCCTTACAAATCACCTACATTTGCTAGAATTTATATTTTTCATCAGGCAGACCCATCTTAACCTGACTTAGGTTAAGAATTCTGTGTTGAACATATTAAAGTAGGCTATTACTATAAAAATTTTAATGCTGGTGTGACCAAGTACAGCCAAAGCTCTAAATTTGGCCCCTTTGTCATTTAGCACTAATAATTTACAGTTGTCCTCTTTTTGTAATTTGGCATTCTGGCAAAGAGGACATGAAGTAATGTCTTTGTCTTTGACCAGAGTTTCCAAACAAGTGTGAAAATGTTTTGAATATCTTCATATATGGATTTTTTTGTGCAAAGTTTGAACAGTATTTGGGGCTTTGTGTCCATTTTTGACAACCTAAAGCAAAACAGCAGATGTGAAGGACTTTTGTTGTTGCACTGGTGGGAAAAATACATTGTTTTTTACTTTCTGGTAGAATCATTTTTAAGTTTATGATTCTGCTATTGTAAAAAACAGTTTACTTTTCTTCACAGAACAACAAATAGAGATTTATATTTATTTTTTTAAATCAGAATTGCTGGGTTCTATCATGTAGCCCTTCCATTTGCTAAATGCCTTAGCTGCAGAAATGTGTGGTAGTTATAACACTTGGTTGTAGTTTGTTCTGCAGTGCTGCAGTTGAAAGTTGCATGCACGTTCTCAATTGCACTTACGAGAGTGGAGTATGAGAATAAATAGTTGCCACCCATGCAGTTGACAAAGCCCTCTCCCACTCTCACCATCAGTGCAGCAAGCTCAAGGCCACATGCCCTTTTTCATTACTCCGAACAGGCCAGCTGTATTGTAACTACAACCAATTTCCGTGCAGTCTATAAAGCTGTCAATCAAAATCATACAGAACAGGGAGTGGAGGTGGGGGCTATGGGGGGCGGAGCTGGGTGGGCTGTTGGGGAGGGCGGCAGGGCTCCAGACCAGATGTCAGAGTTTTATACTTCAGGACACGACAGGGAGAAGGAGGGGTGGGCAGGCCAAGGGAGGTCATGTTTACCTGCTGCTTTGCTTAATAGGGAATACCAGAAATATTTGGACTTGCTTGAGATGATGTTTTAGTGTGTGGCTTTAACCTTTTTAATTTATAGCTTGAATTCAATTAAAAGAGAAACTTCCATAAGATCTTCAAACTCTTATAAGATCGTCATTGACAATAATAATTTCTGTATCTGTATTTTTACAACTGAAAAGGCCGCCCCCAAAGTGTATGTCTTGAAAAAAACGTTTTACAAGTGTAGTTGATGACCCCAGCCATGGGCTTTAGAACCACCATTCATGCTAACTTCATTTTAGCCTACAAAAAAAACATCATCCCTGCACATCTCTACAACCTTACCCTTGAACACTTGAATATTCCCTCTAATGGCCCTTTTCCATTCGCCCTACTCTACTCGACTCTACACAGCTCTACTCTACTCGCCTTTTGCTGCTTTTCCATTAGCCCCAGTCGCCTGCCCTACGGGGTGCAGTGTCGCTGTAAACAGCTGAGCGGCACTGCGATGACGTCATTTTGGGCACGACACAACAATCTGTGGCTTTTTGTCACAAACCGAGTAAAAAAGGAAAGCAGAAGAAGGCTGCAGGTGGCAAGAAGAAATACCCCTTGAGAAGCACAGGAGAGTTTTGGAAGCTATACAACAGAATGAAGCCGAGGACGAGAGCAATCGAGTGACTCATCTATGGGGACTTTGTCTGACCAATCAGTAGCCGGCAGTCGGTGATGTCATCTTTCAGTATCGACTCTGCTCGCTTGGAACCAGAGCGGAGTAGCTACAAAAACTAGCTTGTTTTAGGAGGTACCGGGCTAGTGGAAACACGCTGCAAATCGAGTAGGGCCGAGTAGAGTAGGGCCAAGGCGTGCTAGTGGAAAAGGGCCAAAAATATCCATATCAAAATATTAGGGTCGACTCCCTCTTAAACATGGGAAATTTCGTGCTATGTTCACACATCAACTCACCTGACTTCATGCAGAGTTTAAAATGGGGTCAACTGCTCAGTCTCCACAAACAAGTCAATTTCAATAATTTTCATTATCTTGGAAAAACAAAAAAACTGTCCACACAAAACCCTTGTGAAGAAAAAGAACTCACACCGTGACAGGCACAATCTTTTTTAAGTTTCCATTTATTAAAGTTATGAACAACGAGACAAATAAGTTATAATATTTTTATTTGTTAGAATTCTATCAGTGTTTGAACATTAATATTTAGAGAGCTAGTACAATTTTCTACTTTCATGGCTAGCCTTTGACAAACCCATAGAAACAGCTGTCTCTCTCCAAGGATGGGAACATAATACTGAAGGGGAGGTGTTGATGTTGTCTCACAAGACAGTTAGCAGTGAAAGTGTGCACCTTAAGGTTTTTTTTCTGTTATGGTATATCATTACATATAAACTCTTTAAAAATATACTTCTGTCAAATACCTTGACAACTACTATGTACACTACAAAAATAAATTTTCATATAAATAAATTATATGGCATACATTTATCTTTGTAACTGAAAACAGCATACATCCGCACCAACCGAGACCAAAATGGCAGTCTGGAAGAACCACTGATTTTTTTTTCCTTTTAAAATCCTCTAAGAGCTATGATGAGACCTGTAGTGAAAAATGTTATATACTCTTTTTTTCCTATTTAACATTAGTAAGCACTTTATACAGATCAAACTCCATTAATGTAAAAACATTAAACTGTAATAGTGTTTCAACAGACATAAAAATCCCTGCATTTGTTATCCACTGGCATCACGATAATAATGAAAGAAAATAACAACATATTTTATATTACAAAAATATAAATATCGCAATTGAACGTTGAAACAAAAACAAACAAAAACACTTAAAAATGAATAAAATAGTTGCCAGCTATGAGTCTCTCCACTACTGCCAATGTGACATTGGGAGAAAGAAAAAACAAATGAACAAAACAACCTATTTCATGCAAGCAGCTGACATTACGGGGTGGATGGAGGAGGGGAAACAGCAAAGACCTCTGGGAAGAGCTACACCTGTTTAAGAGCCTGTGTACAGTTCTTTGTATTGACCTTTACTCTGGGTAATCAGATACCAGGTTAGCTGCACTTCGTTACGTTTGTTCACACCTAACATAAATACATCTGCAATCTAAACTCACTGTCATCTGACCTGAATCCCACAAAGTTTAATTGCACAACAGTATTTCACCATTTCATTCAGACACATACTTGTGACAGAAAAGAGGAGAAAGGCTATTAAATGAGCCCCAACTACCCTCTAAACTTCTGGCTTCTATCCTTTCTGTGTTACGTGTGGTGAAACTGCCTACAACACAAATAAATGGGGCAAATTGCCATGGGCTAAAGGCTAGTGGTGTCTCTTCAACAGCTTTTCTCCTTTGTCATAGACAAGCTTTTAAATGAAATGGTGATTCACTTATTATCATTTACACCTTGAGGAGTACTGGATAGATGAATATGCAAACTTAATTCAATTCAAGAAACGACTAACTTGGTCACTGTGGACTTTTTAGCTATTGGCCGATAAGTGTTGCCACTGGATTCACTGCGTGTAGCCTGCTGATATATCATGCCACAAGTTGAGAGCCTCTGTATAGATCTTGGCTGTATTTCATTATGCAATGGATCTGCAATACCAAACCTATCTGGATGAAGCCATCTTTGAACACCTCCATCAGCCGTCTTTGCAATCTGATATTAAACTACACTGAGGTAAGATCTTAACTTTCATCAAATGTTACCACTATGTATCCTTTTACCCAGATATAATGTCAATACAAGGAGTAAACAGGGCATTGGAGTGTACAAACAGAAGAGGAAAACTGAGGTGTGAAGGCAGCGAGGGGATTCAGGGAATTGGAATTGGTGATTCCAACAAAATGTTGCTGACTGAGACACACATGCAGGTATAAACTGGCCACTGCTTTTTAAGATGGGGCTGTCAGAGTAAACTATGACCCCTGAGGCTCAGGTCTGTGCCATTTGGCACTTTAAGGAGGGGTGAGGGTGGGCCCAATTAGTGTCAATGTGGACTTTTACTAGCTGAGGTCAGTGGGGACGGCTGAGGCCAGAATTGGCCAGCTGTCTTGACTGTCACTTAAAGAGAGCTGCAGAGTGAGAGGATAGACTACCACAAACAGAAATGTTTATACACACATTTACATGGAGACACACACAGAGCATTGTCAGGCCATATAGGGCTTAGCCCTTAGCAGGCTGCGTGGGCTAGCTTATTGTTTGGACAGAAATAAAGAGCTACTTGAGGAGAGATATTTCTGTGAATTAAGTTTAAATGCAGTCAAGTGCCATGTTGAATCGGGTTACAGTATGAAGTCTGAGATTTAGCTTATCCACTTGACACAACCACGTACAGTACAGAGGTAGTGCCCCGTGTTGACCCTGTTCATGAATCAGTAATGTGAACGTCCCTGTGACGGCTGAGTGAGATTCTGAGGTGGGTATACTGACTGAGGGAGCCTGCTAGGGTAAACATTACATAACCTCTTACAGTAATATACAACCAGAGAGCGGCCTAACAGACAGTGATACAAAGCTGGGAGCAGAAACAGGTTCCGATGCAAAGGCAAAACTAAAAAAACAAAAACATAACAACGGCTTTAAAATTTCTTCATTTCTGCTCGTCTTAAATAGCACGCATAGCGTGTCAAGTTAAACAGTAATTGTTTCATAACTACCACAGGTTTGTGATAAAAATTAATAGTTTAACATGCGTACCTTTATACAATAGTAATCACACATACATAAACACACACACATACACACATATACCATAGCCCTGTTGGACAATCACTCTCATCTTTAAATGAGTGTAAAGGTTCGTCTGTTCTCAGGTTGTATCTGATGTAAAAGACAAAAAACAAAGGGGCTGTTTCCCACCATACAACACTACACACACACAAACACACATATATGTAGACAGATCACTTCTTTTGTTTAAAGAGACATTTGCATAGAGTTAAACATGTATATTATTAAAAATATATTTTGAGCAGCAACAGTGAATGCTGACAGGTATGTTTGTCTAGATGAAGCTTCCTAATGGCACAGATCCACAGATGAGTGAACAGTAATCAGAGATCTATCTCTCCCTCTCATACTTGCACACACATTTATACACACACTTACTCTCACACACCATATAAAATGGCAGCCCCAGTCTGTTAACATGAGGAGTCGTACATCTCCTACAATTATAGCTACTTTTCGTTCATATTTACATATGTATACATCTTTTAAATATAGATAGAAATATCTAAGACAATAGTCCACTGGGATACAGTAAGAATGAGCACCATGACGGCAACACTGGAGAGTTTTTCTCTGCCGGGATCGAGTCGGGCGGGGCTGTGCTGGGCTGGGCTGTGCCAGGCCGGGTCTTTGGCCAGAGGACATGGATCGATTCTCCACAACTAGAAACAGAATGAAAGTGCATGTCAGTCATCTCTCTTTGTCAGAGAGACTTGGTTCTACCTCAGAAACAAACTAAATCCATAAAAAGCAGGGATGTAATTAAAAACATTTCAAAACACACACTCTTTGTTCATTGGGTGCTTAAACGTAACCCCCCCCAGCATTCTCAGTGTCATCATTTGATATATTTATTTAGCTTTTTTCAAATCAAAACAATTATTCCTTCTCGTTCTGTTTCATGTATATATTAGGTAGTCTGCACACCAGACAATTTTGAGCCCCTTTGCCCCACTACCCCTCAATAATCAGGCTGTTGACCTGATTCAAGACTTGTTGAAACCAATTCTTTGTTCAAATTCTCTCAACATGTCTCCAAACATATTACTTCTCCCAATCGGGTTGAACCAGTCCTTTTTTTGTTTTTTTTTGGAAATTGTTCATACCAGGACATCATGCTGACAATATCTGTCAACCACCATATTTGTTTTTCAGCTAAAGTCACACTAGCTTCAAAAGTCCCTGTGATACCTTTGTCTCTGTAGAAATATCACTGTGAAACCATGAGCACATATGCCAGCTAAGGTTTTGAGTTCTGGACTAAAGAACTGTCCAGTCTAGCATATATGTTTGGAGCATTATCATCAAGATGACTTGTTAGACTGTCTTGACATCAGGGCGCTGTTAGCCAAGTGGTTTTCCAGCACATCACATTTACAGAAATTAGCACTGAGCATTGGTTTAGTTCCAGCTGCATGTTCCCTCACTCTCCTGTCCTCTTTCTAATTCAATCCACTGCCAAGTTTGTCTGATAATTGAAGATTTTAAAGTTTATCGTGTTGCCATCTTAAAAAAACATCCCAACTCATTAGGAAACAAGGCTGTAAATCTACTAAGGTTGTTCAAAGCTCACCTCAGCTCGCCCGCCTGCTACAGTTGCTCTCAGCTGCCTCAAAGTCCAAATCCTGAAGCTCCATGGCCTCCACCTGTACCCCCCTGACCCCCGTGTGGGTGTCCAGTGGCACATGTGGGTCCTGGAAGACAGTCTCCGGCTCCTCCGGCCCCGATGGGCAGTAACTGTCCGTTGCAGTGTATCCTGGATAAGAGGACGAAGGGGGGCTCTGGGTGGACAAAGGGGGCGGGTGTACGGCTACAGTGACGGAAGCTGACGCTGTTACCGTGGTGATGGGCTGGCAGTATGGGGTGGGGTTGGGGTGGTGGTGCGGGAGGTGGTGACTGGGCTGTGGGTTGTGGGTAGAGCGGGCTCTGTGGCCTGCTGAGTGTTCTCTATGGCTGTGAGAGCCATGATGGCCCCCAGTCTCAGTAGCAGTTTCAAAAGCGTCCATGCGCGGGCGGGCTGGGGGCGGGGCCTGCCAGTGCAGCTGGCTCTTGGGGTCCCTGCTGCTGTTACGCTGAGTAGTCCTGGACTGGGGCCCAGAGTCACAACCCTGAGAGGACACAGTCTATAAAACAAGACAATGAGATCTGTTATTTGAAAGACCACAAAAGTGTATAAAGAGAATCTCAAATGCAGCTCAGTGGAGTCTTGTTTCCTAAATCACTGCTTGTTCTGTTGATTTAACAGACAATGGATAGTTTCAAAAATCACAGAGCCCCACTGATTCAAGAATCACTGCTACTGGAAAAAATGAATGCATACAGTATTATAGGACACTTTAAATTTGGGCTGTCATAGTATACCAATATTGACAATACAAGCCTTTTAAATGTATGATATTGATTCTACACAAAAACTAATCAAATGATAATTTCTTGTAAATAACCAGTTCATAAAAGGAGACATTACTGGTTCTATACATGCCAAACAGCAAAAGGTATACAAAAAGAAGTATTACTATTAAAAACACTGCAATGACTAATTAAGTTTGTTATATCCATTTTGTATGACTTTTTTATGAATATAAAACAGTGCTTTTGTTTTGGTCACCTTCAAAGAGAACAAAATTCATCTGTATGTTTTTGTTATCAGGACAATACAGTATTTATTCATTTATTAATTTATTAGTAGTAGAGCGTTATTTTATTTCCTGAAAGGTAGGAAATTTAGACAGGATGTCTGTACCCGTCAGCGACAATGACACCAAAACAGAATTATTTAAATGGTACTGATATAAAAAAATAAGATTAAGGTTAATTTAGGTATTTTCTTACTGAAGTATAAGCTGGAGGTTCGGGCTGTCTGGCAGAACGCCTGTGCCCTGACCCTCCTCTCCTCTCTTCCTCTATCCTGGCTGCTCTGCCCCTGCTGGCCTGGAGGTGGTACTGCTGCTCCTCAGCTCGAGGTTGTCCTCTATGTGAGGAGGGCAGGTTGTAGTTCTGCAGCTCCTGGCTAATTCCAGACACAGTGGTGTTGGAGCTGTATTCAGAGTCCGAAGAGTCTGAGGCTGCTCCAGAGGTGGTGGCAGTCCCTGTGGTGTGGTGAGGACGGACAGAGAAGCGGACCACGGGAGCAGGGGCCTCTGGGGTTGGTAACCGGCTTCGACCGTCCACTGGTGAAACCTGGAAGTTAACAAGAGAGAGAAGGATGAAGGAAGTCACTTTTACGGCGGTTAGGGTTGTTAGGATTCCACAATTACGAATGCTGACAGCTATTTTGAAAACCAGTGATAAATATAAAGGTCCCAAACACTAAAACTGACAGGTTTCCTATGCATTAGTGTAATTAAGACATGCAATGTGCAAGAGTTTGCCTGCATTTCTGATGTAATCATTCATCACTGATGCATCCTTATTATGTAATAGACAGATTAGCAAAAGCTTTGTGACTTTCTTTACTGTTGTTTGACAAAATTATTTAGAACGTATCCTTAACAATGGTCATAAAATAGTTCAAAAGTATTAAGCACTTTGTTCACTTAAGCTGTTAGTTATTTACTGCCAAGAAAACAATGGCTCTTTTTCTATTTCAAGTTTTGTTCAACTGTTGTCTAGTTTTTAAAAGTATTTTGTAAATCTCACCTCTGGATAGGGCCCAAAGTAAGAAAGTAATACTGGAAGAAGGACCAGTCCATTCAGTACTCCAAGAACTGTAAGGATGGCCAACACTGCAAAGAAATACCTGCAAACACCACACAAAAAAACACAAGAGAAGTTAGATGGAACAAACCATGTTGTCAAGAGTAAGGGCTTGTGTCCATTAACAGTGTTTTATGATCCAACAGTGCTCATATTCAATACAAAACCAACTTCCCTCTGTGTATTCTAAGCTACTAGTCCTTAGTGAAAAAAGACGCCCCTGGAATCAACTGTTAAATCTGTTTACAGCACTCAATGTAAAGAAAGCAGCTTTTTCAACTGCCCTTCTTTCAACTTACCCAACACAATCAAAAAGGTGCAGGATTCTGATACCAGCTTTGTCAACAACCATAACTGAGGAGACACTGTTTGACACCTAACTTAAGTCTTATTCAATCACCTGATGAGTATCCAACCAATTAGCTGGCAATTTGAGCTACAAGATTCCAGTTTACTTTTTCTGCTTTAGCAGGAGTCTGTAGGCTCTCAGAAAAGTGAAGGTGCACTCTCACTGGCCGTTCAATGTGGTGCTCAAAGCACGTTTCCCCCTTGAGTCGAGGTAGTATGTCCAGTGTTAGTGCTCTGTGCCCAGCCACTTCCCTGGCATCTTGGCATGAGTAGTTCATCAGAGTCAGATCTACTGGTAACATTCTTTAGTTTACATTTTTAATCCACACAAATATTATAACTGTTTTGAACCAGCTGCTCTGCATGTTGATGAGGGGGATTAACAACTCCAACAGTATCAGCTGCAGAAAACTATTAAAATGTCAAACTTTATATGTTTATAATTAGTAAAAAAATCAATCCTTTCAAGTAAGCTAATAAATCTGTGGACATCATCCCTTTTATTTAACTCCATCTGGAGAGGTACTACCTTAAAACTCCAAGTAATAATCTAAATGAATGCTAATTATTCAAGGGCTTTGATTAATCAATGAATCAAAATTTGTCACAAAAATGGATAAGTTTTATCCATAACTTTGTGTTGTGCTGGCTTTGAGTGTGTGTCTTGTAGTCTATGAGCAAGCTTAAGCACAGTTGATGCTTTAGTAAATCATGGCAATTGGCCCTGTTGGTGTGGGCTAAGGCTGCTCAATTATGCAAAAAATCATAATCACAACTATTTTAATAGATACTGAGATTCAGTTATGAAACATTGTTATGCACTGATTTCTAAAACACACAGCCTGCTTTCATTGAATGTGTACACTGCTGGCACATGTATAACTGGTTATACATAGATATATACGTGTAATATGCAAATCACTTAATGTAACGCTAAAAATTATATTGAAAAACATCTGATATATAATCTTTTAATTTGTATCACTCAATGTAATGATAGTGGAAAGCAGCAGTTGCACGTGAGATAAAAATATTATTGATTTCCCATCTCTAGAGTGTTGCCTTAGATACCCACTCATTGTCTCTTATTTTTAAATATGATGAATAAAGCTTGATTAATGATAAACACCAAACTTAATCATTGTTTTGCTGATGCAATTAAAATTTTAAACAAATACATGAGTTTTCTGACTCATCTGATTGTGCTTACTGGCACTAGAATAGCTCTATCTATGGACAAGGTTCCTTAATCAAACAAATGCAAAAAGGAGGGATCATACACATTGCATTAAATACATTTAAATCTGATACAATAAAATGTTTGCTAAAATAACCAGATGTGACAAATGAAACCACCTCTAAAAGAAAAAATACATTTAGGACCATAAAAACTAAACAAACTAAGAAAACACAGTGGCAGAGACCACCACAGACAGACAGGAAGAAAAACAAAGCAGACATAAAAACAAAGAAAATACCTGCTCAAACCACAGAGGTTTAGGCATGGAGAGACATGTGCAAGATCAACCATGACACATGCCCGAAATAATACTTCCACAAAGACGCCTTGCCACTCCCCGAACACACACAAACATACACACGCACATGTGTGAGCCCCCCACAGACAGACAGGCATGCACTGTGGGTTTTCAAGGAGCAAAACAGAAATGTACCTTATGTGATTCTTAAGTCCTGCCAAAGAGAGTTAGTCTTTAAGAAGCCGCAGAGAGAGAGAGAGAGAGAGAAAAGGGGGAAGCATAATTAGCCAGAGCTGGTTAATTCAAAGGCACGGGAGGAAAGGAAAAAAGAAAGGGGAAGCGGGGAGGGGGGGTTATTGGGGGCGAGGGTACTCTCTCTTGGGTGTGTGGTGTATAAGCAAACATGGAGAAAACAAAGCAGTGAGGAATGTGAAGGAAGGGGGGATGAGAAGGGGTAAAAAAAAGGGGGGAGATGGTGAGGGGAACGTTAAGGGATAGGGAGGGGGGCACAAGAGGACAGGGGCCTCTCTCTACTCTCTGCTTCTAAAAAGGACAGAGGGAGAGGCAAACAAATGAAGTGAAGGGTATAAAATTTAAACAATTTAGTATAGGAAGAAGAGAAGGGGTCCCTCCGAGCACCACCCCTCCTCATTCTCCCTCTCTTATTTTATTTCTTTCTCTTGTTCCCTGCCTCGCTCCTCTCTCCCTTCTTTCCAGCTAAGCCCCTGTGAAATTCCCGGCCACTCCACAATCCCCTCCATCTAATTAAATCTCTGATGTATCAGGTAAGACCCCCCAATCTCCACTCTAAATCCCACTCCCTCTCGCTCAGCAATCTAGCTCTCTTCATTAGGCGAACTTTCCTCCTTGCCTGGTTCTCTACGGAAGCTTCCAGGCTAACAGACACTCACTGATGAACAAAGGACCTCCTTCGCTGCCTCTATCGAACTTTCTGTCAATTTGAGTCTCTGATTAGGTTACAAGGGAGCCAATGTAATGCTTCCATCTCCTTAACGGTCAGATGCATCAACACACGGTGCATCACCTGTGGGTCCTCCAACAGGGGGATCAAACTCTTCTAGTTGTCAACCATATAATGCTGTAGTACTTCCCCAGCAAGAAAAGTTAATAGTTTTTATTTATCACAGAAACAGACCACTGACTTGTTGGTTTGCAGAATAGATTGTGGCTAAAACTTAAGTTAGCAGTGCTGGCACCACTAGCTTTTGGTCCTACTTTGAGTCATTAAGTGTATGTGTAACGTGATAGAGCCTAAATAAAACTAAATATTAATTTTCCAAAATAAAAGTATTGCTGAGCCCCTCTGTTCCTACAGGACACTCTAGGTACTAGAAAGCTAATACAATGTCTTTGTTTACATTCTGTTAGGGGACATTTGCAGTTTGGACAGAGCATTTCACTGGGATTTTATGCCTGTTTTAATCAAAAGTACAAATTAAAAGTTCGATTGGTTTGTAAATATGATGTTGATTATTTTGTCATTTGAAATAAAACCTTTAGCTATCCACCCACAATCATCACATGTATCATATTTTGTCTCTCTGTTAACTAACATTTCAGAAACTCTTGACTGAAAGACAGAGACCAAGATCCAGCGGACAACCATGCTGTGGTGACGTTGCAAATATATATACTGAAACGGAAATCAAAAGACTTGGCTCCAAAACGAAGTTGACCATCCACCAGCTGGATACAAGTAAACCACATCCAGCCGGTGATTGGAACATCATTCTGTCAATCAAATTCATTGTAGGTCAATAAGATGTTGTAGTAGGCTGGTGCTGCGCAGTGGTGAACAAAATAAACACCAATTTGTCTGAAATGGAGCAAAACAAGAAATACTCTGAGTTGCTATTTGATTTTCAGTGAATAAAGAGATTCAGCATCTATGCTAATCTCTGTAAAAGAAGTCACTTCCTGCTTGTAGCTCCCACTTCTTCTTGCTTTAATAATATTAATAATAATAATAGTAATAATAATAATAATAATAATAAAAATAATAATAATAATAATAATAATGATAATAATAATAATAATTTTATTTATATAGCACTTTTAAAAACATAGTTTAAAAAGTGCTTTGACAAGCATTCAGCACAAAATAGTAAAACACAAACAATGAGCACATAATGGATACTGATTGGGCAGTGCCTTTTCAGACATAGCTTGGTAGTTTTAGCGTTGAGCTAACTTGATTATATTCACATCAATGTAAACATACTTTAAAGTAAATATAGCCAAAGCAACATTTACCTGTTCAAGGTCCATGCACCCCAATAATCCTGGCCAGTCCATCTATTATTAGTCAGTCTCTAGCTATATTAAGTTTTTGACTTTTCCTTAAATTGAAGTCCAAAATTATAATAAAAACCAACTAATTCAAGCTAATGTTTCTCAGTGCAGTGACCCCATAGGAAGCCCCTGACATGCTCTTCTACAGCTTAATCGACACACAAACACTTTAAATCTACACTGAAAAGTCTTTAAAGCCAAACTATATGTCCATCATCTTCTTTTATTGGATTATCATATTATTTCTGTAACTGAAACTGACACAACTGTGTCATCACTAAGGCCCTAGCACACCAGGTGGGGTAAAAGCCACGTCACCTTTGGACACACATATATACACACAAGCACGCGTGGAGCCCACATACCAGGCCGAGTGCCCTGCCGGGCTGTTTAGAGTGAAAACATTCACAGGGCTGACGGGGAAAGTCAGGGAAACATTTCTTTCGGCGCAGCAGAAAAATACGAGCATGGCCTGTTGTTATTGCGCCGTCTTGGGCCGCAGCTTTGTTTGCTCAGACAACAGCAGAACCTTTAAATGGAGGCCCGAGACTGAGCCAGAAACCAGAGCACACCACTGGAGGTGAGGAGAGAAGGTCTTTAGGCCTCCCTGTGTTTGTGTGAGTGTGTGCTCTCAGTGTGTGTAGCTGTGTGTTCGCTCACTGGAAGGCACGCCATCATTGACCCCCATGATTACAGGGTCAGGGTGCAGGGTGGTGTATGTGCTTGACTGCATGAAGGGGGACAATGTGTGATAGTGTGGGTGTGCATGCATAAGCGCAGAGCTTTGCACATGACATAGTGTGTGTGCTTGCAGATCACATGGACTCCCTTTTCTTAAAGGAGCAGGTCAACTAAGTCATACGGCTACCTCAGCTTTTTTTTATAATTTACTGAGCTCATCGAAACTTCTCATAATGCTGAGGGCTTCAGGATGCACAGAACCATTAAGTTTCACCATCTTTACAGCAGTGTTAATTGTGGCAGCTGTTTAACATTTATTCTTAGCCTGAGACAAAACTTCATGCCCGTTTAATATATTTTTGTAATTTTGCTCAGAACAGTTTAAGTTATATTTTGTTGATAGGAACCAAAAAAAATGTTCGGCCTTGATGAATAAAAAATCCACCCATTCATTATCTATGCCCCTTACCCCTTTCAGGGTCAAGCAAGCTGGGGTCTATCCTAGCTGGCACTGGGCGAGTGGGAAGAAACACCCTGAACTGGTCGCCAGCCAATAACAGGGCCACATAGAGAGACAGACAACCATTCACACTCACGTCTATGAGCAATCTTTGGACACCAGTTGACCTATTGAGTGTGTTTTTGGTCTGTGGGAGGAAAACAAAGTGCCTGGAGAAATCCCACACAGGCACACAGGTAGAACAAGACAGCTCTACATAAAAGACTCAAGTCAACACGAAGAATTCAACTAGCAATCTACTTGCTTTGTGGGACACACATCAAGCTGCCCAATGGTAACATTGTCAACAATACAACTGTATCATTTCCCATCCCTAATGCTAAGGCCAGACTCAGGGATTTTGGCATAATTATAGCCCAACCTGACAGTTGTAGGGTTTCAGGCCCTGCAAGCTGTGAAAAGGGTCATCTCATCTTGTGCTTTCAATCCCATCTGGGACAACTCCCGTACAGGAAGGCTAGCATATTTTGCAAAGACCTGATGACTGTTCTGTCAACCACATTGATTACGGGCCAATCAAATGACGGATTAGGCTGATTCTACTGCAGCTGAGAAAAGTCCATAAACAAACCCTTATGGCCACTACTTGTCTTTACTGCTAATATCAGGTATTTCTATTAGTTGGTTGAAATATTAGACACAAATACATTTCCAACAAGACTTGCATCTGTTTTGTGTTGCAGGGAAAAGGCATATTTGTCCTCTGATCAACTATTTTGTATTAATAAAACCCAAATTCCTCTGTTCAACAGTCACTTTTGGCAGTACCACACTAACTGCCGTGATAACTGCTTCTAACTAATGGAACTTCAAACAAAGTGTGGATGTGTTCCTCTCTGGTATGGATACTATTCCCAACTTCTTATTCTGATACTTATAAGAGTACACATTCAAAAGAAGCCACCGATGCCGAGCTCCCACGCTGTGTCGCGTTTAATTTCCACTTCCCCTGCCTTTCCACAACTTCTGCCCTCTTGCCCTGCCACCCCGTTACTCCTTCCCAGGCTTATAAATGTCTAGTGAGGGCAGTTAAACTAACTGAAGGAGAAGACTTTCCTGCTCCTTCTCCCCCTCACTCTTTCACTCTTTACCCTCTGCTTCCTCCTCTCCTCCTCGTCCTCTTTGTTCTCCTGACCTTCAACTTTCCATCCTTCCTCCTGTTCCCCCTAAAAATGTCCGGCATGAGGGACACTAAAGCAGAGAAGAAGATGAAAGAAAGGACATAATGGAGCAGAGAAAAAGTGCCTTGTTTACGCAGAGAAATGTACAAATCCTGTAGGAGAAGGGATGAGGTTTACAGAGAGGGAATACGAGAGGGAGATGTGGGTGGAAGATGAGAGAGAGCTTTCATGCATGGCTGGAGTCTCAGGTGGATTCCTGTGTGACATGCAGGTTGAGGCATGGTCTCAATGGTCCACTGACGCCACAGAAACCAAAGCTTAACCCCTGTAAGTGCAGTCCTGTAAGCATTAAACTAAATGGATGTGGTTTGATTTTTAGTTCTCACCTGACGATAAAGTCGAACTCTGAGCCAGCTAGCATGAGGACGCCCAATAAGGTAGAAAAGGCCCCATCGAGCACCGGAGCAAACATGTGCTCCAACGCCAGCACTGCGCGCTTGTGACGATCCCCTATGGCTGTCAGGAACGCCTACAACACACACAAATGCATCCTTTATGTCTTTTTCTCAAAAGGCTCAGGCATTCCAAACTTTCCCAATAAACATCAACAGCTGTCATTTTATCAGGGATACAAATATATGCAATGAATTAGTGTTTGTGTGCTTACCAAAGCAACATGGACAGTGAACTCCACACCAATGCCCACAGAGGCGATGAGGATGACCACAGGCACAGCGCTCAGCTTGATTCCCATTAGCCCCATGAAGCCAAACAGCTCCACAGTCATGAGGGAAAGCACCAACACCTGAAAGAGGAAGAGTTTCTGTTAAAACTATGTCTTAGCAATTAATCTATAAGATAAGTTTATGGGTTTACCTACTGTTGGAACAAATTTTAAAATTGAATTCACATTAAATAATGCCAAATTTAGGATTGGGCTAGGGACAAAATATTACATATGGTAGTATATTACCCTCCACACCTATGTGATACAAATAACAAAAACCAGACAACACACACAGTTGTGGTCAAAAGTTTACATACACTTGTAAAGGACATAATGTCATGGCTCTCTTGAGTTTCCAGTTATTTCTACAACTCTGATATTTCTCTGATAGGGTAATGTGCAATGCAACATGCACTTTATATCTCAATGCAATATTGGGAATGTGAAATATAATGAGGACCTGAGCCCTCAGGCAGCTAGCACTCTGCACTTTAGCATTTGACACTTTAGCACTATTGCACTTTAATTAGCATTTATAATTCAGTGTATGTTATTCCCATGGTCCCCCAACTACTTTCCTGTTTTCTTTTGGACTGTATGACTTCTGGTCTGTATTACAATATGTATTTTAATATGTTATATGTTTTGATCCTAATATGGATCTGTTTTGTGTTATGTGTTGACACCAACCTGCCAATGGGACTGGGGGTGGAAATTAACCACTAGGCTATAATCCCTTGCATTTACATGACACTGTTTACTAATGCATACTGTCTCATTTAAAAAAAAAAAAATCTAGTTTTAAATAAATCTACTGACAACAATAACAGTAATGCCAATGAAAGTTGTGAAAATTAATAACATGCAAGGGTGGGATAATATCAGAAAGTGGTCATAAGAAATAAAGATATAAAGCTGGTATGGAAGTAATTCACACCAAATTTCAGTGAATGAAAACATTAATACGGACCCTTTAGTTTTTCAGGGAGAGTTTACACCAATCAGACATAACATTGCGACCACCCGCCACCCTTACTAGTCTGTGGCTTAACAGCACCATCCTCAACAACAATGCACTATGTCTTCTGACACATTTCTATCAGAACCATCACAGACTTCATGAGCAAACTGAGCAACAGTAGCTCATCTGTTGGATTGGACCACACAGGCAAGTCTTCATTCCCCATGTACAATTAGTCTTGGCTGCCCATGATCCTGTCACTGGTTCACTACTGTTCCTTCCTAGGACCACTTTGGGTAGATTCTGACCACTATAGACTAGGAACACCCCACAATAGCTGCAGTTTTGGAGAGGCATGCATTCATCCTGGTATTATAATGCACATTTTGTAGCTGACAGATCTTAAAACACATGACTGCCGCTATATTTACAACCGCCTTGAACTTTGAACATATTCATGATGGAGCTTAAAAATTCTTCGTGAAGATAGCATGTGTCAATACCGCTCTCTGCCTGTTGTGTTTAGTAGTATGCATCAATGAGAATGAAATATGTGTGTCTTTTTCTGTGTGTTCAGGATTCAGTATAGAGTGGGACAGGAGCTTGGAGTAAATGCCATTATCAGCTGACAGGTGTCAGGTTACATGGGGGCCCAAATCCTTTGAAGAAGGCTGAGGTGGAGGGCTGTGTGAATATGTGTGTGTGTGTGTGTGTGTGCTCATATACAATGTTAAGAGAATGGGTCCATGAAAGGGTAGGTAAATGTGCTGTATGTTTCTTATCAATCATTACCGGAACTCAAGAATATCTGGGGTGGTTTCATCAGAACTGGAAGGTCGAATTGATAAAAAAAATTGGATCATGTTTTAGGACATTTAAGTTATTTGTGGAGAAACGTTTTGCACATTTACTGCTGCAGAAGTTAAAGTACATTTTGGAGAATCAAATTGTATTATTAACTTAGAGCTCCTGTGCAGTTTTTTGTCAACCTGACCCACAAGATAAACTCTTTAATACAGGCTATAACATAGAATATATTTCACCAGCCCATAGTAAGTGTTTGTGGAGGGCAGAACCTTACAACAGTGAATCTAGCAGGTGACTGGGTGATCATTCAATCAGTCACACTCATTATGGACCAATCAGATAACACAGTGGGTGGGCATCGCTGCAGTAGTGTCAGGTACAAAACAGGAACCACTTTGTAGAACAAACTCACCAAAACATGATGGAAGTTAAATGAAAATATGTTCTCTATCTAAGAACGCTTTAAGTGTTTTTGGTTTTATAATTTAATAAAGAAATGCTGACAGAACTAATAAAACTGCTTCTGAAGCTGTTAGCATCTATGCTAAAGTCACTTCCTGCTCTAAAGGATGCTGATTGGGCTGTGCTATTTTGAGCCTAACAGTTATCATTCACTGGGGCTTAACAAAATGGGTCTGCCTGATTACAGACAATGAATCAGGTGGATCAAGCTGCTGCGCAAGGTTAAACTGATAGATGATAAATCTGACCTTATGTATTTCAAAAGAGAAACCTACCTTACAGCGATTTTTTTACGATGGTACCTTAAGAATAAACATGTTATGGTATTGGGATGTCTGGAATATGCATTGAAAAACAGAGATACTTTCTGATGATATTGCTCATAAATTGAATTTTTTTTAAAAAGAAGTCAGTGGGAGGAAATATATTTATCACTGAGAACACAGGATACAAGATTTAAAAGGGGCTTCTGTCTGTCCATGTGGTTCAGATGTATTTCAGTGGAAATAGAGGGTCTGAGAGCGGCTTAAGGTTGAAGGTTTAACATTTTGGGCCTGGCGGTGGTCTAGTCTTGAACAGAACGAATGGTTAAACTTGACGCCTCTCCATAACTTCCCTTTTGATCTTGCTAGTAAAGCCTGAAGGATGAACACAAGGTCCCCTCCCCCTCTGTTTAAGGGCTCTGGTGGCCTGGCCACTGCCTGTCGTAAAACACAAACCCACCAGAGAGAAAAACCAGAGCACTTGGTGTATGCCTTTCTCTCTGAATTATGTACCTGTGTGTTTACATTTTCACACAGTACGTGTGCAGGTGTAAACTCGGAGTGTGTCTGTGTGCCGTCCTGTTTGTGTCAGTGTGTCCTTGGAGATGGCTCTTCTGAGAGGAATGGCAGAGGAGCAGTGAGTAAGATGGAAATAAAATCAAACTTTTTATAGGTTTAGAGTGGGACCAAGTTGCCCGGGCAACTTTATGTCCTCTCCCCATTTATTTCAGCTTGGTGTCTGGGAGTGTTGGACTAGACTAAACAGACCAAGCCTGACAAAACAGCAGAAGATAAACATTGGTGACTGGGGCTACAATAACACGCAGCAGCCCCCCTCTTCTTTCTCAATCTCTTTCTCTGAGATACTTTGTGGACCACACATAAAAACGGGAATTACAGGGAATAGATCAAGAAAAAAGTGTTTTGTGTTTTAAGAACTAACACAACTATCCTGATGTGACTAAGATTCAAAATAACTGCACTGAATTATATAAAAAGTTTATTTTCTGTGCTATTTAGTCCTTATATTCAACTTTTTTGCTCATTGGAGCCAGGTTTATACATTTGCGTCAAAGCTACACTTCCTTGGTGTGTTTCTGCTGCTCTGCAATATCCCGACAAAGTGGTGCTTGACACAGCAGTTTGTATTCCAACCCTGTCATCCTCTGCATGTTTGTGTAAAAGAAACCATGGTGACAGAAACAGAGCATATAAAGTGCTAGTATATCACTGATAAAAAATGATCCGCAGTTGATTATAGTCATTGCAAAAAAGCAAAAAGGAGGAGACACAATGGATTTTGAACTTGTGGCTGCTGAATAAATTGAGGCATTTGTTCAGTTGCTCAGATACGAGAAAATACACTTCTGCAGTCATTTAATCACATTACACTACATAAAATTATGCCTTAGATGAACTCTGAGAGTGGCAATCATTCCATGTTTGAGTTATGGTGCGTGTCAGGGTATGTGCACAGCCCTCCTCTGCCTCAATTTAGGGCTATGTAATCCTGCAGCATAAGCTATGGCCTAGTTATGACGCAAGGATTATGAATTGGGCTTTAGCTGGACATCAGCTGGCCAATACTCTGTCTCTTCTTACTCCTTCACACTTAGAAAATAAGTCACCACTACTACTGGAGTTACTTAGGGCACTTTCAATTCTCAGACTGCTCTGTGTACAAGTCAGAGTATAAACTTTGGTGTTTACTTATAACCATTCACTATGGCTATTCTACTCTTAGAAAGTTTTTTTCTAGGTTAAACTATCAGAGCTTTCAGTCTAACAGAACATCCATTATTCTCTCAAAGTAATTCTTATTTTTAAAGATTTATATTTCAATGCTTTTGATGGTTTACATTCAACTTTTACAGGCTTATGTAAAATTGCAAGTTGTATTCATATGTAAAACTGCTTAACTTAACACTTTAAGCATTGGCGTACGAAAAACAATCAATAAAATGTGCACTATACACCACCGAATATTTCTAGAAGAATATGTGCTTAACTTCATTTTACAGGAAAAACACTTTACGGATCTTTTCATCCCCAAAGTCATAGTATTAGACCAGTGCAGCAGCGATTTAACATTTAATCTAGAAGTCTGCCCAGAAGTACAACATAATTAAATAAACAAAAATCATTTAGCCCAATTGTTACGATTCAAGATATCATTAAGAGGGTATTGTACAAATGTATCATGCATACAGAAGACAGCCCCTTTAACTTTCTTATCACCCTGTCCATGGACCTTTTGTCTTTGCTTCTCTGTTGAATACTCACAATGATGCCAGCGGTCCAGGGGTTGAGCAGGAAGAGGGCACAGACGAGGAAGGTGCAGGCAAGCACAACACTGATGGACAGCAGGAGCCAGTGGCGCAGACTAACATACTGTTCCCAGAAGAGGAAAGGGTAGCCGTTGGGGTAGGAGGGCAATCCTTGTCGGCTGTAGTTGCTGCAGATTGCCCGCACACTCTCGATGGCCTCCACAAATTGCGGCGTCTCCCGAAGCCCGTTGAGGTAGAAGGGGAACTGTGCGTATTCGATGGGCTCAGCTGCCGGGACTGGAAAGAGGGACAGTGAGGAAAGGAAATTAGGTGGGATAAAAAGGGTTCCAACCTGTCTAAATTAAAGCAATATTCTTAGAAAACTTGGTTTGGTGCTTTTTGAAGCCCACTTAAGTTACCTGAGTAGGGAATTAATAAGATTTATCAATAACAGTGCTATCAACTATCCTGTTAGTCGATCTAATTCTTTAACGATTCCCTTATTGATTCCTGCAGATTTTGCGTGTGGGCAAATGTGGGCCTGTAGATTTTCGGTGTCAACAATGTCAAACACACGTCACAGCATAGATGGAGTTTCCACTGACTTAAGGTTGTGCACTAGGTGCCTTTTGAAAAAAAATAAGTCACAATTCTGACGCTTCTGAACCCTGTCAGTGGAAGGAATTGATAAGGGAATGATTAGCAAAAAGACTCATGATATCGATTCTTTGATGGAGCTGTTAATGATTCTCAGCAGGAATTGGTTTTCAATTCCCATCCCTAAACCTGAGTGCAACTATAATGCTATGAAACACATGCAGTCTTATTGCACCTTTGCTCTTTATTTGACTGAATGCATTCATTGATAGATAGTGGTGAAGCAGTACTAGAGATGTGGTATAGAGACAAAAACATGCCCCTGACAAAGTAGACAGATTTTGCAAAAACAAAACTCTGCTAACTTCTACAGTCTTCAAACTGTTCATGAGTTACAGTGCGATAAGGTAGGGCTGTTTCTCTATTACTAGGTTCCAAAATTATAAATTACGACAAATACAGATAGACAAGAAAAATATATATGTTGATTTCAAAATAGATTTATTCATTTTTTTAATATGTAAACCCAAGTTTAGCCTACTTTAATGGGAGAAAGTGGTATTATCCAAAAACACCTTTATTTCATTTTTTATATTTCTCAGCATTGAGTGCAACTGGACTCTCAACTCTCAAACTCCAGAAGTTGAAATAGGCCAATCCAAGGAGGTGAATGTAAAGCAGAAAAAGGAGCGAGCACTGGTAATCCAGGGTGTATGGGTGCACATTATTTGATTGCTAATGGAGAGGGCCTCCCTATTGGGTCTTTCAAGGACTCTGTCATGTCGATGGGTAAAAACAGTGATGTTGTTTTCATGTACTGTACATGATATATTTGTTATTGCAGCAGAACAAATAGTATGGCTTCTTGCTTGATCAATCTTTTCTGTTTGGATTAGAAACAATATTTAAAGAAGAAAAGTTGCAAACTGGGAGGCAAAGTGGCACAGCAGGTACGCAGCAGGTAGTACAAGGGTTGGTCAGCATCTTTCTGTGCAAAGGTTTTCTGTGGGCACTCTAGCTTCCTCCCACAGACCTAAAACATGCTCACTAGGTTAACTGGTGATTCTTAATTGCCCTTAAGTATGAAGGTAAGTGTAAATGACTGTCTGTCTCTCTATGTGGCCCTGTGATTGGCTGGTGACCTGTCCAGAATCTACTCTGCCTCTGGCCTCAGTCCCCCGCAAACCCGAAAGGGATATGGAGAACAGGCAATGGAGGGATGGATAGAAACTGCAAACTGTTGCTTTAAGCTGTAATATCTGTCGACAGATTGTGGTAATATAATTATTTTATATGAGCAAAACTGATGCAGTAACTGAATATTTTGTACTCTGAGGTCAGCCTAGACGATGACCAAATTTCAATTCAGAGAATTTGATGTAAAAAGGAACAACATGGACTTAATCAAATACATCATAAGAGCTTCAATAGCATCTGCAGATGTTATTAGTCTCTTCCTATTAACTGACATTAACTTCTGATCAGTTGTGTACCTGCAGAAACAATTTAGGCCTCTTCAGCCAAACCACCAATATCAAGGCACCAACTCCCTAATCCAACTTTATTCCAAGACTGGCTACATCTGTGGCCATGTGTGTGTGTGTGTGTGTGTGTGTGTGTGTGTGTGTGTGTGTGTGTGTGTGGTAGGTTGTGGGTGGAGCAGTGTGAAACAGAGCTCCATTGACTCTAGCCCAGCCTGCCTAATGAGGGCCTATCAGTTCCAGACACAGCGGAGTGTCAGAGCTAACGTTGATTCACAGTAATTACAATGTCAGAATCACCGCCATTACCACAACCTAAACTTAGCAGCTACCACATAAAGCACAATATAGATTCATAAACACGAATACCTGCCCGTCACTCTGCTATGAAGTCACATCCACTGCTGACAAAACAGCGTTTTCATTCAGCTTTTCGCTGTGTAATTACTGACACACTGCTGCATGTGGCAGGTATAAATGTTTCTCTGCAATACCAGATCCAACTTTCTAAGCATGTCTCTGCTCAGGAAAAATACATAATGTTTTGTGTCAAGTTGTAGAATGCATTATGGCTGGGCAACATGGACCAAGTTCATACTGTGATATTTATTTAAAAAAACAAACAAAAAAAAAGAAACAAAAAAACAAAAAGGGATGTCACAAGAATATTTACATCCTTCAAGGTAAATATTTTTGACAGCATTTCTTGGTTTGTGTGATTGTGAGTGAGATAATTCAAAAAGTTCTAAACGTATTTCAAGGAAATTTTCAAAGAAAGTTGGTAATGACACAAGGAGATGAGGTTCAGCTGATAACTTGGATGCAGATACAGTTTCAGGAATTTAAAAGAATTATTTGTTAAAACTGCATGATAGGGCAGATTTCCACATTTATAATAACTCAGCTACAAATGTTTGAAATTTCCCTTCTGTACTTCTAGTTAACCCTCCTAAAAAATACACCTGTTAAAAGACCTTGATTCATAATTAAAGCTCCGAGACACCTGATAATGGACTATATTTTGTTTACAATAATAAAAAAAATGCAGGAAAAACTCCAATACACTGTTTAAATTTTAAAAAGCAACACCTCTCAGTTCTTTTAATCAAAAATATTAATCTAATCTTAAGGTCTGTGTTGAAATTGAACCAGGAGGCTACAAGCTAATAGGCAAAGCTATTTATGCTACATGTTGCTACACAACATATGCACACAGTTCTCTGTGATGCATTTGAGGTCCAGTTGGTAACACTGCAATGCATTTAAGTTGACACGGTAAGATGATTAATTGACGAAGGTCAGGACATTATGTGTTTTAATGTAATTGAAAGAGATGGAGATTTAGATTTTGGCTGAACCTTAAATGGGAGTGAAATTTGTTTTCTAGGCAATAAGAAATAATTACATTGGTTACATATAGTAACCTGGTTAACAGTGTTAAATGTTTGCATTTTATTCAATCATCTATTTGAACTTTGTGCCAGTCTTTCAATAACTTTGTCAATAACTGTTGGTTCAAATAAATAGAAAGAACTAAGAAATGATCCTCTTGGGGTGCTGGTTTGGTGGAGTGGTTAGCAACCAGGCACCCCATGTACATACTTCTGCAGGTCCAGGTTCAAATCCTGCCTGTGACCAGTTTGCAGAACGTCTTCCCCTACTCTCTCACCCCCTTTCACAAGCCTATCCACTGTCTCTCTCCTATCAATAAAGGCACAAAATGCCCAAAAAATACATTTAAAAAAAAAAAAAAGAAAAGAAATGATCCACTTATGTGTGTACTTTAATTGTCCTTAACAAAGGATGAGTGTTGCATGAAAACTTCTTTCTGCTGCTTTGTTGAATAAACACTTAACCAGTTGGTTTCATAATCGTTCAATCTAACAAACAGATGATCAGTTTGAAAAAAGGCCTGATCAGATCAATCCTACTCAAAAGAGATTGCTTTGCGGTAAATAAGCATGTTGCAGTGATAAACAATTCAATGAGCATTTAACTTAGCATGTACCTTTCTTAAGTCAAAACAAACTTCTATGTCCTACTTTTCATCTGCTGATACATCTTAAAAACTCAACATATTCCCCAGCCCTAGTATGTGTGCGTATATTCCATGCTGCCTGCAGGGTCAGACAGGAGCACTTGCTAACACCGCTTGGCCCGTTATAATCTCAACTATAAATTTCCATTAGGACACAAGCTGGCGCTCAGCCAACACAGATCTGCTCCAGGGGGCTGCCTCACAGCCAAGCACTTCACGCTGCTTATCCAATCATATCCCCCCCACCATAAATAACTTCCTGCTTGTTATCCAATTGTGCTTCCCACCCAAACCCAAGTCTCTTCTTGTTATCCAATCATTTTCCTCCCCTGTGGAGCGCTTCCTGACTCGTACCAAATCACAGGCTGGAATCAAACAACAACATGACTGTACCTTTTTATATGAGTTACAGTCTGTGTGTGTGGTAGGGAAATGAGAACAGGGTGTGTGTAGTGTTTGGGGTCACTGGGTTTTAATAATGTGTGTGTGTGTCTGTGTAATGCTGAGGGCCCCATGGTAGCCAGGATTATAGCATTCACCACAGGCACCATTAGGAGAACCACAGCGAGCTGCGTCTTGGTCCTCAGCCTTGCAACCTGAGCTCAAACACACACTAACATGCACAGGGCGCTTTGGTACGGTAAAGTCTACCACCTCACTTAAAGCTGAAAGGCAGACGAGGGGCAATAACTCAGACCACAAGAGGTAAACACTGCTCACATGTAGCAGCTGCCCCACCGAGCCGAGACCAATGAGCCACACAAAACAATCTGGGTTGAAATTTCAGCACCGTAGTTTCACATTGTAAACCCAATTAGCTCAGTAAACTTTGAATTTTCCTCATTTTCTTGGAACAAACAATCTTGAAGGGAAGCTATCCTGCCACACTTGAGGACATCTGAGTAAATTTAGCAGATTTTCTGGACATGTTGCATGATGACTTACTGCTGAGGCGTGTCTCGGGCATGGAGTCGGTTCGGTCATGGAGCCACTCAGGAGGGTGTGGGCGGATGTTGGCCTGCGAGGCGGCGTAGGCCACAGGATCATTGCTGACCCAGGCGGTTAGGTAGATGTAGAAAGCTCCAGGGTTGATGATGCCGTCTGCATCCACAAGCCTCTGGCGAGTCAACTACAAAATAAAGGAGAGAGATGAATTAATGTGGAACCATAAAGCAGACAAAAATGTCCTTGCTGTCCTTCATTCTTTCCTTGAGTTTTATCTTTTATAACATTTAAGACAGAGAGGGAGAGAGGAAACTTTTCCTTCACTTTGCCTATACATACATTCTCTTCTCTTCCTTTGTATGTTATATTACAATATTGGAGCAAATCATTTGACTTAAAGAGACACTTATTTGTTGATCAACTGACAAACCATTATACAAAGATTTGCTTCTTGAGTTTTCATGCCAAGAGTTACCCCTGTTATATTACATAAAATACATCCCTCCATTTCTCCTGTTTGCATAAGGCGAGAGAGGGAAATATTTTCATCCTTTTTCTTCTAGGAAAGTAAAAAGATCATTTTGTCTTTCTCCTGAGTTATCTCTACAGCAGAGCAGGGCAAATAATTAAGTTTTAACCTCCACTACAAGTACTGCCTTCCACAAATATAAGCGACACATTGGATTTTTGCAGATATGACAGTATTTCTGAGCTAACTATTGCAGAAACTGATGCAGCTGGTCAAGAGCACAAGCTCTTTACTTTAAGCAAATACTTATTTCTTCCAATGTGACAAACTCCTTGTGTGAGGAACAGTCATAAAACAAGAAAACAATCCTTGTCTCTTACAAAATGAAACCCTTAATTTTAAATTCCAGCCAATTTATGGCAGATATTAAAGGCTGGTATATTGGCTGCAAAAATTTTGATATCAGCTGATACCAATATTATTGGCTGATACCCATACTATGCCCATTTTGTGCATCTCTATCATGAAAACTAAGAAATCAAGGTTAAAGATTACTGTACCACATGACATGGTGATTTTTTTAGCCTTTGTTTCCCACTATCATTATTACAATCATTTCCAGGTGTTTGAATTTCATAGATGAATATGCATCGATGCAGAGACAGTAGATAATATTTAAATCTTGCAGAGGCTGCTGCTAGATAGTAGCACCAATTTTGTTTCTGAGGAAGAAAAAAACAAGTTTAGGAAGATGAGACCTATGAAATGTATTTATTCTGGTTTACAATGAAAGGCATTTTGCTGCAGTTGATTCCAAAAGCCGTTGCTAAATGATAAAAGGAGATCATATTTATCTGAGTGCTTCTATTTTTTATTTAAAAGGTAGCCTGGTGCAGTAGTTTGGAGAATCAAGGACTCTTTGCTCTACTTTTCAGCTTGATGATGATTCAAAACTGAATCACACTTCATCATCGTGATCGAATTGAATGGTGAACTTGTGAAGATGCACAGCTCTACTCAGAACCATATGTCATAATAGCATATAGTGCATGTTTAAAAATCAGTGAGTAATCATGTTTCATAATTGTGGTCCCATTGTGAACCCATTAATATCTATTAATAATTGTGATAATGAATTTTGCCATAATTGAGCAGCCCTACCAGAGAGCATACAACACTTGAAAGGATCACATGATGGGCTCATTATGGACTTTTGGACTTCTAAGGATAGCTGCTTTCAACCTCAGGTGCCCCCACTTATTTTTTGTGCCTATTCTGAAGCAATTTGCACAAATGTAATACAAGAATGTTAAAGTACAATTAAGTAAAATAATCTCACAACCCCTGCACATTCAATAACATTGTGGCTGTTTAGGTATACACTGCACATCTCAGATGTATTGTGGAAATGTGATGTGCTTAAGTCGAATGTTCAACAGGTGAGCTGACCACAGAAATGTTTATTTATACACATGCATGAGTTCAGGAGAGTGAAGCAGCTTTCAAAATAAAGACTGGAGTATTGGTCCCTCTCTCTTTCCGACCAAAGAAACATCAACACGTAAAAACAGTGGTCTTCTTTCTGAAATTTCCCGTATCCCTCATCACGGCTTCCCAGAATTATCATGCCACATTAAAACATGGAAAATGTTGAATCAGCTTCTCCCTTTACATACAGCAGATACTGCCGGGCCAACCTCAGGCCCGAGCCTGACCGCTCTGAATATGTTTAAGAAGAAAAAAAGGGCCTGCAGCACCTCTATGTCGGGAAACAGCTGCTGAAGACTGTGGGCCAAGCCTCTTTAATGCTAATGGCGGGAAGTATTCAGTATTAATTAGTGTTGTATGAAACAAGCTCTTATCTGCCAAATTGGTGACAGCACTGTTGCTCAACGTTAAGACTTTATGTGTTTGCCTAATTTTTTTGACAGCTGAGAAACATGGCTTTTTGCAGCACTGATGTTTTTTGGCGCACGTCTCGCCTGACATCAATCAAAGTCTGTTGGTAGATCAATCCACAACTTTTGGTTCATGTTCAGTCAACTGGCTGGAATGAAATTAGATCTGGTGATGACATCTGTGTCTACAAAAGCCTTGAGCAGCTTTTATTTTGGCTCTTTCTTCCAACCACGATGAGAAACCTTTAGTTGTTTAGTCCTTGGCCTATTTAAATAACTATATCAGTGCGGTGATGCTTACATTCAGGGACGGAAATTAACTCTACCTGCCTCTTTATTCAGACCAGCAGCAAAATACAATGACATAAAATGATAATCAAGGCTTTCAATATTCACATATAGGCTATACTAATGGGGGGAATGTTCCAGCTACCACAGAACATACAGATGCTCTCTCTGTCTCTATAATTAACATCTAAAAATACTGTATATAGTTACTTTTTTCCTTTTGAGGCAGGTTACAGCATCTACTGCAGCTTTGTCCTGAAAGTCTGATTAAAATCCAACTGAACTTTAGCAAAGACGCAAGATAATGAATCAATAAAAGTGCAGAAACTCACACATACGAGTTAAAGTCCAACAAATTTCTGTTAAAAAATATGTTCATTGTGTGATCATGCATAATTCCAAATAAACTTCATCAAGCTATTATAAGCAATCACTTCTGATAACACTAAGGGGAGAAAGTATAGCTTAAGGCCGCTCCTATGATCACACAACACAACCACATCCTTCTCACGGACTTAAAACAAGTAAAATCTTAGTTTACATGTCTTTAACAGGTAGATTCACTGCATACCAGCCGCAAATCCATATTGCACTACAATCAATCGATCATGGCAAAAGACAACCTGACACTCGCTGTGACAAGAGGAGGAGGCGGTGCCAAAAGGTTGGGCGGAAAAGACGGATTCAATCACAAGTTAATGTTTTGTTATATTCCCTCCTGTCCACACGGAGAGATAAAGTTTTTCATTTTTAATATGTCTTCTGAAACTCGGCATCACTGTATGAAAAAGTCTATGTCCGAAGGAAAATGCTGTAGTACATATGCCAGACCTGTAAGTGGCACTGTAACGCTGCCATAGTCAAACACCAAAGCCAGAGAACATGGAGCAGGCACATGTGACATTTGCAATGAAAACAAACAAAATAAGATGTGGCGCACGCTGTTCTCCATGTCTACTTGCTCACAGTGGTAGTAATGGACCAAAGACATTCTGTTAAAAGTAGGTAAAAAACTTATCTGGACAGCATGGTGGCGCAACAGGAAACGCGCGTGCCTCACACGTAATAGTTAACTGGTTTGAACCCCATGTCGGCCATGGACCTGCTGTGTGGAATTTGCATGTTTGTGCTGTGCATGCATGTTTTCTCTGCTCTTTGGGTACTCTAGTTTCCTCCCAAAGACCAAAAATATACTTGTTTAATTGATTGCTGACTCTAACTTTGCCATAAATGTGGCTAAAAGTGTGAAGTGTATGTTTTTGTTGTGTCTGTTTCTCTGTGTGGCTGCAACTGGCTGGCAACTGGTCTAGGGTGTACTCTGCGTCTTGCAACATGCCAGCTGGAACAGGCTCCAGTCCCCTGCAACCCCCAAGCAGAGTTCTGCATGTCACCGACACAACAAATATATTTCTAGTACGTTCTTAACTTAATTTTCTGGAGGCCTGAGGGGAAGCTGTGGGGGGCAGCATGTTGATGATCACTTGTTTTTCGGTTTATACATTTGCATGTGGATGAAAATGTTTTTGAAAACTTGGCCTTGTGGAAGGGAATATGCTCTAAAATGGAGGAAAATCTGTTTTAAGACACACCTGCTAACATATGGACATGGCCTAAGCAGTTAAGAAATATCTGGTTAAAATATTAAGTTTCTCAGGCTAAACAACTGAAATCCTTTCCCACTTACGTTATTGTAAGATGTCACATTTTCTTTTCATGCTTTATTCGTGATAACTGAGACAGCAGGTCATCAGACAGATGAGAGTGAATGTTTCTCTCTCCTATGTTAAAGCAGAGGAGCGATAGCCTAGCATAGCTACCTCCTGAGAGGTAAAACCATTACCGTGCACCGCCCTGCCATTTTCCTTTCAAGGAACCATAAATCCCTCCTTCATGGAGGCTGGGAGAGTTCTGGGGGTGAAGCTGGACTCATGGGGTTAGGTGGATGCAGAAAGGGTGAGTTTTTTCTTTTTTCATGAAGGGGGGGGTGAGGAAAAAATTGCTTGAGTTAGCGTAACAATAAAAAAATTGGCTGGAGTCCCTGAGCGCGTCTGTGTGCAGTTAACCTGGTTGTTAACACTGAAGGAAATGCCACCCAGCAAATGAAGTAGAGCTATAAAAATAACACAACATCTGTACAAATGTTGCTCACACTTGCTTCTCCTGACCCCTATGGGTACCCAGAATGCCTGGCGCCACAGAGTGACCCTGCCCTGAGAAGAAAAGGGCCCTTGATAGCATTAGCATGACTCTCTTTAACACGCCACCTCCTTTTCTACGCATGGACCTCCTTCTGTCGTCACCCTCCACAGCTTTATCTTCCTTTTTCTGTATTTTCAAACACCCAATACACCAAGACACACACAACAAACACACACAGGCTCCCTGGCAAGGCCATAAGGAACGAATGGTCGCCCAGCGCCGAACGAAATGTTAACAGCAGCAGATCAAAGACAGAACACCTCTGCACAGATCCATGGAGTGGCATATCAAAATAAAACATCTAGCTCTGCAATTTGCCAGGGTTGGAAAAAGATCTGGTCCTCATTTTGAGGCACAAAAAAACAGCTACTGCTGGGAGTGCACGCACAACAGACAAAAGCAGAACACACACTCAAAACATACAAATGCACACACGGAGCTGCCTCAAAGAAACCACGTGTTTGAGCTCCTCTCATTGAAAGAGAACACAGCAGTGTAGCTCAGAGGGAGGGAAAGGGAGGGAGGAGATGGAGGGAGGGAGAGAGAGAGAGAGAGAGTAAGCTGCAGAGACAGAGGGGACAAGAAAGAGAGCCGGATTCCAGAGGATCTGGATTGAATTTAACAGCGGGATACGCAACAACTGTATGTCTTCAAGCTGTCACGGGAAGCCCAGGCAGCTCCGCTGGCGGCCCCCACGCCTCACGGCAAATACACTTCCCTCACAGGCACAGGAAATGATGTCACAGGGCCGCACACCAGGCTTACCTCTGCTTCCTGCTGGCTTGGGGAAAAGGATAGGAAGAGGTATGCTGTTGCAGTGGAGGTTAGTGGGCAGGGGGAAAGAGAAAAACAGATAGCAAGAGGAGGAGTGCATCAACCTTGTAGAAATGACTCACACCTACTTTATAAATAAAAATAAAAATAAAAAAAAGCTACAGCAGAGCTATACGTCAAAGCAAATCATCCTTGAAGAAAATATTTTGCTTTTGTTTGAAACGAGCAGAAATTCTTGCCAAGGGTTTTATATTTTTAATCCTCCAGTTCCTTATCTTCTGTTTTTACCATCCCCTGCCAAAAAATGCTACGACGCATTACGTGTGTTGTTTTTTTAGAGGTGGTACTAAAAACAACATGCAAGGCCCATAAAACATTTCCTCTGCTCCAATATTTCCCCTCATTTTCCCCTGCTTCTCAGTTTATTATCAGCTGTTTTGCATTTCTCTGCAGGAAAAGAAGATCTGGATTTGAACTTTCACTATTTTGCTTTCTGGACCAGCGTTTTAGAGCTTAGCTTGATGTCTGAGCATCAAAACACCAAACCAGTTTCACTACAGACACTGTGCTCCATTCAACAGCTGGTCTTTTGTTTGCATCCCATCATATAAAAAAATACCCATGATATACCTGGAATAACAGTCACAGAAAAATCTGTAGTCAGTAAGTCTGTAAGATTATGTTAAAGTCATGACAGGACTCCTGTGATATGATGTCTAATCTGTCAAAAACAGGACCAACTATGTGATAATGTTAATACTCACATGTTATATTGTGGCAACACTTTGTGGTCTCTACTTTAGTCAAATCCTAACATGTACGACAGAGAATTTATAGCTCGGTTAAAATGGGGTAGTTCTTCTTTCTCTGGGTAACTTGATGTCAAAGGCCAAAGGTGTAAATAAGAACACATCACCCTAACTTTAAGCTGAGTAAAAGTGATAAAACTCGGCTAAAACTGTGACAAAGTAGTTAAGTCAAGCACAAACTTACGACAAACTTAATTCCAAATAAACTCACAAATTTATTCTGTCTAATCCAAATCATACCTTTATTGTATATGCACTGACTTCCAGGTTTACATTTTTAGTAGCTCAACCTGACCCTGTGGATTAAAACCCTTAAAAGGTCCCATGCCCTGCAAAGTATTTTTCATTGCTTTTTATGTTGATGGACGGAGCTTTGGGAGCAGAAGAACATCACCTTATTCTAAACTCTCAGTTCAGGGAGAAATTACCCTCTTTGTGACCCCCTCATGCTTCTTGTCATACAACCTCCATCTATATGAATCTCTTTGAGTTCAGCTTAAAGGTGCTATGAGGAGAATCTATTACAGGCGACATTAAGACTCTGCTACCCATGAGCACACGCGCCGACTGTTGTAATGCTGCATTCCAGTAACCTCGGAAATGGGAGTGATATCATCTCTGACTTACTGGCGCTCCAGTTGAAGTCAGAAAAAAACATGCCGATCTACCAGGCTATTGTTAGCTGTTGTTAGCACGCCCTGCGCTGTTGTATGAAGAATGTGATTATCACTATGGCAGCATTTTTGTAAATATAAGTCTAGTAATACTTTGTATACAGCTGATCTAGAGCGACACACCCCAGTCAGAAGTGCAAATAAACTGATTATTACAGGAGCTAAATAACTGTTCACACTGGGGGCATCCATCTTCCATTGTCAATTCGGGGGTGGCGAGGTTTCACCGAGTTCCCAGTAGGAAATTCTGACTTCGGGGGACGTCCCAGTTGCAGTTTCCTACTTGGAACCCGGAAATTCCTACTACTGACTACAACTGGAACGCACCAAAGACGTGACTGAAGCCAAAGCGGGTGTTTGTTGTGGTAAATGCAGCTCGAACCTTCCTCAGAACTCTGCATTGCTTTACAACTTCTTTTTTCAACAACTTATAGGATGCAAAGCGACGAGGTAATGTATCTCTTTCTAGTTACATAGCGGTAGTTTTTGATGTGTGACAACAAGCAATTTATGGAACACTTCTTAGTTGTAGCCGGCTATATATCGGTACTTACAGCCCGGTGCTCTAAGATGTATAAAATAAATAATAAAATAATATGAATTTGCTCTAGTTTAAATTGTCTTGTTCCCAAAGTTGAGTATCCAGGCCAGACCAGTCCTGTCCGACCCGACCAGAAGGCTAAGGAATAGCATTTATAGATAACATATTTTGATGCTATAAAACTCATCTTAAAGTGTGTATTTCAATCAGGCATATATCTAAAAGTGAGACTTTTTTGTAATTACTTAGAAACTCCTCACAGTGTCTTTAAATCAAACATGGGACATGGGACCTTTAAGACAAAACTTCTGGCTAACAGCTAACAGATGCTCTTGTCCAATAAGGAGTGTAAGCTTAATTCCAGGCCCTTTTCCTGTATGTTATTTTCCTCTCTTTTACTTTTACTCTATCAAATAAAGGCACATTAAATCTACATAATATAATGACTTTCCCGAATATATGTCATCATTTTCACTTAAGTGATAAAACAACCTTAAATTGAGCCTCAACAACTTAACAACAAAGTGAAATATAAATAACATGGCAGCCATCAGTATGTCCCCATTCTTTGATCCTCTGTACTGTTCACTGTCTGCTTGCAGACTCTTGAATTGTTACTTTAAAGTACATTTGCAGCATGTCCTCTTAAAATCAGCAAGTACAGTTTAGGTCCCTGGGGTCTAGTTTTCAGGTCTGAAATCTGGCATTCCTGACGGACCAGGGGAAAATACATTCCTGACAATAATATGGACTGTTTACGAATATATCTGCACGGAAAAAAACTTTTCAGATGAATTCTGGAGATATACACACGAGACAGGTGCTGTGACAAATCCCTTTTAAGCCATATTTGAATGAAAGTACTGGGAAAATAACAGGACTTTCAACCACTAATTCAAATACAGTAAGGGCAAGTTTAAAGATGAAATTCTAAACAACTTTTTTTCATGAGTTAAGTAAATGCCATTTTATTTTCTAAGAACCCTGGGGTACAAAACCTTACCTATGACAAGGTAGAAAGACCTCAAAGGGTCTGTTTTTAACTTAACTGGGATGCCAACAAGTTTATAATCTATCACCATAAACCATTCTTAATAAAAATGTCTATCAGTGCTGAGTTAAAAGTTAATTCTTTGTGACAAGGAGCTCTGTTATCCAGGTGATAACAGGCATCAGGTCTCCAAATCATTTGTATTACAAGTATCCAGTGTCACCGATAAGGTGCCCAACCAAATAGCTTTAACTGTCAGAGCCTTGCATTCATGCTCATTTCATCAACAGCTTAAGAACCGAGAGGGACAAATGGTTTAAATGAAGACTTAATAGGTTTTTCAGAGGTTGTGAGCGGCCCCAGTGAGAGCTTTAAATTCCTGGGCTCGGTATAGTCATCACAGAAAGAAGATGAGGAAGTAGACATGTAGGGAGAGAGAAGTACCTATCGGGAAAGAAAAGGGTTTTAAGGTAAGCCCAGCTCTTCCAGTCCAAATAAAAAAGCCAGTCTTCAGTCAATTAAAGTCTTAAATTTGAGGCGGGACTGGGTGTTATTCCCTGACCATACCTGGTTGAAATTGAGTGGCCTCTCCCTGCGTCCTGTCTGCACCAAAAGCTTATACGCCAGGACGCCGTCGTCAGAGCCGTTCCTGTAGCTGGTGCTGGTTATACGGCCGGCCTCCCAGTCTTTGTCAAACGCCTGCTGGAGACCTGCAGGAAACCACAACAAGACACATCGGTTAGATTTTAAAAGCTTTCATGCCCTGTTATCTTCATTCCTCCTCTGCAACAAACCAAAAAGTTCACGTTTACAAGTAAACACAACAAACAACAACTCAGCAAGGCAACATAACAAAGCACCGTAACCAAAGTCTAACCTATAATGAGCCTGATTTGTTTAATATGATAGCTTTTTCTGATTCTCGACCACCAAACGAGGCTTCAGAACCTTCAAAAAGCTCCACTGGTTTTGACTCAAAGCGATCATTAGGGGAAATATCAGCTACATGTGTCTCCGCTTTCTTCGCTTCTCTTTAATCCATATGTGAATCGCTCCCCCTCTCTCAGCTCTCCCCCACGGCCCATGCTGTGGTCCGTCTGTGGGAGATGTTGTTTTGGGTCTCGCTCCTCGGCCTGTCTGGCTCCAATTTGTCCCACCATTGCAAAGAGCAATATCAGACACAGTTTTCTCTCTCCTTCTCTCTTTCTGTCGCTCTCCCACACACTCTCTGTGTGGCTTCCAGCCGACACACACACATACACACACACGGACTTTGACAATGTGTTCAATCATTATGGGTGATGCAGTGTCTATTCGCAGTCATGACGAACAAATATGATAGGGAGGAACTGGTTATTTTATGCTTTCATAGTTGAGGAGGAAAATGCTGGAAACAGGAAGGAAATGGAGAATAACATATAGCAACGTGCTAAGGGTCCGAGTTGAGCCAGGGCCGCCATCTCCAAGGACTATAGCCTCTTTATATGAGGCCATTCAGCAGCTGAAATGATCCTTTTCTAAGACTAAGGGCAAATTCAATTAGTGTTGGTTGAAGTATTTAAAGCACTTGTTGCTCATTTTAAATATATAGCTGCTATCTTTCAATGAATCCACTCACTTCTCTACTTGCTTGTAATTTTTGCAATTTCTTAATGTTCTGCCTCATGATTTACCACTGTTGACTGTAAAAATATGAGGGTGTGATATGAAATATGGCATGTATTAGGCTATGATTGTACATTTTCCCTGACATTTCCTCTGCCAACTTGTTGAAATTGCTGAAAGAAATGCGAGTCTGTTTGCCGGTTTAGTATGGTTGTGTTATGCTGGTATGAATAATGTTTGTTTTAGCACTTTTATTTAGCCTTTATTAAAACAGGAAAAGAAACTCACTTAAAGAGTGTCATGGCCAAGATAAAGCAGTTGCACATTTAGCAAAGTTACTATGACTAACAAACAGCTAAGCATACAAATAAATACACAGGTTGTTAGCTGAACTGCAATGTTGTTGTTAGATGACAACCTTGTCATTGCTGTGCTTGTTTAAGATTATCATGATGAAAAAAATGTGTAAGTTCCATATACTGTTGGTTGCCACAGATTTTATCAGGAGTAGTAATCCAAAAACACAGAAAAATCCCATAGGATTTAAGTTGAGGGGCCCAGCACAATGCTAACATCCCTGCACAACTCTCAACAACACAAAAGATTCAAATAATGCACACTAAAAGAAAATAGTTCCATTTTTATTTAAGTGCCATAGAAGACCACATCACATCTCTTAAAAGCATAAAAGATTATTTTACTAACAGCAACCACCCCGGAGTTATTTTACAAAATACTTCAAGGTCTTAAAATCAAAGTGAGCCCCTCTATGGGCTTGTGATGTGCTTCTTTTTGGTTTCTCCGGGATTACACTGAGAAACTTCATGGGTGAATACAAGTTGAATGAGTTTACAGTGTGGCAGTGACATCCTGTGAAACTATCACTCCTTAAAAAGTTTAACAAATTGTTCCATTTTTGAGGCCAAGTTGAAAAAGCTGGACCTCTTCTTTATCCTCTTCCATCAACGCCACTTAAGAAGGACATGAGTGATTTTAATCAGACTACCGTCACTCTACTTTACAACCCAACATATTCATAAGTGCTGCCAAACATCTTGATATTTGCAGACTGATGTCAAAACACAGGAGAAAATATGACCTCAAAGCTATTTCATGAAAAGGAAATTAATTCCATGCCTAACCTATCTTGAAATGTGATCTTAAAGGAGGCATTAGCATCAAAATTGTCCTTGACAGTATTGGGGCAACATCTAAACGACCTTACACTGACTCTGAATTATCTTCTAACTCTGTTGGATTAGGGGCTTTTTGTGTCTGGTTCACCTTGCAGCCATTCCCTGAAGTAGTCCAGCCACATGCGAGGCAGCTGTCCGTTGTCCTCCTTCAGCACGTAGCGGATGGTGTTAAACCTCTGGTGGAGCTGGTGCAGCAGAGGCTGGCTCTGGGCGTAGTCGGCACGCTGGGTCACCACGTACATGTTGTAGAAGGAGAAGAACTTGAACTGGGCGCCGATGAAGTCGTACTCGCTGGTTTCTCTGGGTACGATGTCCGTCAGCTCCAGGCCATCCCTCACTTGGGTGGTCCCGTACAAACTGACTCCCAGCAGGCAGAGGAAGAGCACGATCACAACCACCTGGAGGGCAGAGAGTGGGCGACATCAATCAATTGACTGCACACTACAGCAGCAGGATATGAGATTAATATGTCACATGCAATAATATAGTTTGATGTCATAATATGGATATAAAATGCCATAGGACAAAATAAATAAGGACATTTTAGCCATAACTTAAATCTTTCCTATTCATCAGCTGTTCTTCATGTTTTACATCATTTGCAAAGTGTCCATACTGACTCCAAAATAAACATTTCTTTTGACAACTGCGTTTGATTCTTGTGGATTCTAGTCTAAAGGAAAGAAATTCAACACGAGTCTTTGGTCAGCTAAATGTTAAACAACAGTGCCAAAGACATGGCACTTTTTTAAAAATAATAAAACATTTTTATGGGCACCTTTCAAGAAACTCAAGGGTACTCTACAAATATAACAGTTATCTAAACAGCACACTAATAAAAAAACAATGATCCGGTAGGGCTGGGACGATGTGTTTTCTCCAAAATTGATTTTTTACTATTTTTGTAGGTGCCGATTCAATTTAAATTGCGGCTCTATGATATTGCCATTTTTTGCAATCTTTAGTTAGATTTTTTTAACACCAGCGAAAAAGATGAACAATGATGATGCCAACAGATTATATCAGGAAAAATTCACATCACATGTGAGTCTGTTTTTAGGATTAATTCCCCTATATATTTTAACCAGCTGTTTAAACTCTCTCTTCAAAAGCCTGGATTGCATTTAAAAGTGGCTTATTAACACAGAATAAAATGAAACCTTTCATTTGGAAAAAAAAAATGTTTTTTTTTTAAAAAGAATCAATTTAAAAATTGTCAACACAAAATTCCAATACTTAGGTGAATCGATTTTTTCTCCCACCCCTAATATCCAGGCACAACACATCATACTGATTTAATTAAAAGACGAAAAGAACAGAAGTATGGTGAATAGGTAACTCTGAAGAGGTGACTTTTCAGTCTGGACTTTAAGGTATGTTAAAAGTCAATGTTCTGGAGTACTTGTGGCTCAACATAAACAAATATTGGCATGCTGCAACTGTTTGCACACTTGTTTAAGGTCTTACTGCAGCAAACATCAAGGTTGAAGAACAACAGAATCTGTGTTTGAGTTTTTCCCACCAAGGTGATTACAACATCTGCATTTGTTGTCACTCCTGCTGGCTGTCTCCACTACCAGTGTGACATAATTAGTTTGCATAGAAATAAATGTATTTACTTTGGTGTGTATTTCCCAGCCCTACTGGGAGTAAAGACAAAAGGCCAAATCACATTTAGAACCACGGTGAGCAACATGTTTTAGATTTACAACAACAGACTTTTCGAAGACCTCTGACAAACCAAGAAAAACACGAGCAGTCTGATGATCTAGCTTTTCTGTCTCTTTCCCCATCAGACTTGTGATGTAGTGAAGCAGCAACGCAGGCCAAAAACAAGAAAATACAAAGCAGGTTGTAATAAAGCAGAGTGTTCCTGTTAGTCATCAGGAGAGTTTTGGATTATGGCATCAAAGAAGAACATGAAGCAATCTGTTATTGAAGAAATACTTGACAGTGCGATGAAAAGAAAAGACTTTCTAATAATATCAAGAACAGGCCACGAGGTGATTTTGGATCTGGGAGGTTTTCTGGAAGTCAGGCCACCCACTACTCTGAGGTCAGGCTGTGTGTGACTCAGATAGGAAAGAACCGCAACCTCCACCTCACATTTCCTAAAACCATTCACTTTAGTGACTAACCCTCCTTTTCAAATTATCACCATGGTGAGTCAGTTCAGACTAACTCCTCACCTCACAAACCTGCTTCACCACGTCTGTCACTTTCTCATTATTCTACCAACAAAAACACACAAGAGCCTCTTTCTGACAAGCAGAACACAAAACCATGTCAGCCCTCTTAGAAAATTTCCATAGGAAGTTGGAACGAGCTGATGTTTTTACACAGCAGGTAACATTATTCACAAGTGTAGAGGTATGAGTTATGACATAAGTGAGGTGCCCAAGGTGAAACTGAAGGGGTTCTTGTGGACATAAGCCTCATTCAGGTATGCAGAAAAAAATCCTGAATTTGCCAGGCGTGCATGTGAGAAATCAAACATCAGGTTTTTTTTAGATTTCCCTCCTGGCCCTTAAGGATTCCCCATCCCTCCCACACCACTGTCTGCAAACTGCATACAATTCTCCCTGCTCTGACGGACAGGTGTGAACTAAGCCCTGTCCACACATGCATATCACAATTTTAAAGCCGTCAGACTTTGTCTTCCGACAGGAGGGGCTCGAGGAAATTACCCGATAAAGTCTGAGTGAAAAACTAAGCTGTTTGTGTTCACACATGTGGCTTGCAAGATAACGTCTGGATTTCAGGGTTTTTCTGCAAGTGTGAATGGGGTCATAGAGGCTTGAGAAATTTTCTGGAAAGGTAACCCTGGAATCATTGAGGAAATTTCAAGGTTGTGCACGTGAAAAGGACTTCTTGTTTTTTGTTCTCCAAAAACAAAACAAGATCTAAAACTCTAAAACCATGAAAATAACAACTCATCACCATTTTCAGACTCAAAACAAGAACAAACTGCACAAAGGTGGCATACTTAGTGGGAGAGTTGTAGCTAGAAGCTGACAAACACAATAGTTATTGACTGATGAGGAACATAGCTAAGCAAAAACAGTAATACCTGTGCTGCTTTTAAAAAGCTGTGATCAGTTTGTCTTAATGCATCAATCAAGCACAAGATTCAAGTTCTGATGTGGGCAGAATTTACTTCACTTTTTTGGGCTTGCAGGTGGCCACCTTAAAGCAGAACACAGTTGGCCCCCCGGCCATAATTTGGACACATGATCTACAATATGTCGTAAACATAACAATAGAACTTTTGCTCCATCATCTCCCACACAACCCTCCAGTGTAAGGCAAATGTCTTAAAGCAAATATCAATTGAAACAATATCATTATTCAAGTATTTTTGGTGTCTTAATTTGCCAAGGAATGACCCATCAATAGAGAAAAGTGTGCTAGTGGACAACTTTAAAAACTTCAGGTGTGAACTTTCATTTAAATTAATTGAAACTCTCAGGAATGCAGATAGGAAAAGGTCTAAGAAGAGTGCTCTGACTAACCTTGGTCGTAGGCTGCAGAAGAAACGGAGCATAGTGTCTCTCAGCGAAAGATGCCAGTGTCCAGCGAGAGCATGGAGGCTCAAGGCAGCGAAGGCTCAGTGAGCCGTCGCCATACTGTGACAAAAGGTCCCGTGTGGAGCTGTTATTCTCCGGCATCTGTCCCGTAGATGTGGCAGCATCACCTTGAGGAGCTGAGCTGACACTGTGAGTGGCAGGAGAAGAAGGTGCAGGGTGATGATGGGAGAACGTGTCGGAGCCTCTTGATGCCCCATTGCTCCTGCTCCCACTATTGTTGTTGTTGAGGTTGCCATGGTTGCTGCTGCTGCTCCTGCTGCCGCTGGCATTGCTGCTGTAATAGTCATTGTTCTGGTTGCTCCTGGTGGGAGCTGGGTTGATAGGCTGCACGGAGATCTGAGATCTTGGCTCAGCTGTGGTGTAGAAGGCCTGAGTGCGAGGGTCGTACTCCGTCCTGAGCTGCACTGTGGATTGCATGGTGATTTGGGTCTGCTGGGCAAAGCCGTGGCTGCTGTACGAGGGAGGGGGGCTGCTGTAGCTGGGAGGAGGTGTTTGGTAGGAAGGGGGAGGAGTGCGGTAGGATGGGGGAGGGCTGTAGCGACTTGCGTCAACCCCATCCAGGTAGGCGTGAGGCTCGATCTGGATGACACGATTGGCACATGGGCTGTAAAGACAAATATATAAATTAAAATTAAGACAGCCAAGACATGATATAAATGGACACACAGTAGTGGGGTTGAAATGTCACTAGGTTCATTCAATCTAAGCGTAACCTAAGCTGTCACAAGGTTGGAGCCCACAAATGTTATCTTTTGCATTGCTTGCTGCCAAAATAAAAAAAGGGGGAATTAACAACCCATTCTGCATTTATCCATGTTGACATTTTTGTCCTGGGAGAGTGATGTGACTGTAAACGGTTCTAACAGACCTGTTTTACTTCTGAATGAACAACAAAAAATCAACTTGCCAGTAAGAAATGGCAAACAATCTGTCAGACTCTTCTTCTAGCTGAGATATGGTAATTGATAGGCGTCACATTGTCAACATGAAAGAGTTATATAGTTTTTGCTGGCCAGCTACTACAGCTGACTTTTACATGCTTGTTAAGAATGATGTAAAGGCTCTGAATTGTAGAGAAAACTTTTGTATTTAAGTTATATTGTTTATGTGTCTGCAAATGAGACATAACCTGGGTTAGCTAGATTTCTGCATCTGGTAAAGCCGCTAAACATAAGACCACAATAACCATTAATGACATACTCAATGTATTTTTTGGGGCCTTTTGTGTTCCCATTAAAAATAAATGCAGTACCCCCATAGGGGAAGACACTCTGCAAACTGGTCACAGGCTGGATCCAAACCAGGACCGGCAGAAGCATGTACACAGGATGTGCATGGGCGCCAAGCACCCTGACACACTCAAAATTAAGTAACAATTTCTTGTGAACTACATCTGCAATTGGATTGTTGCTTTTCATTTAGTTTCTGGATAGGTTGGTCTCCCTTTGTCTCTCTAACTCCCCATGTCACAGTGTCTTGACTTCTATTAATCCAAACAGAGTGTTGGAACTGATGCAGTAAAAATGCACCCATTTACTTTCTTATTTGCAATTTTGTTTTTTTTTTAATGTTATTTTTTAATTAATCAATTAATTAACTAATTTATTCTTTTTTGTCTGATTTGTCGATTTTGCCCTTTGTCTTTTGTGTCCCCCCTACACTTGATATCCCTCTGCTGTGTTTTAAGTATTTGTAAAATGTTAAAAACAAATAAAAAGATACTTGAAAATGATGCACACACATTTCTCAGGACAAACATGGAATGCTATTAAAGCTACTTGGTGCTGAAAAAAGGTAAAATGGGGTAGAATAGGAACCACTGCTCAAATCAATCAATCAATCAAACTTTATTTATATAGCACTTTTCCTACAACATATGTAACTCAAAGTGCTCCGACACCTTTCTATCAGAACCAGCATAAATGTCTTTTTTTTGGATTGGACCACACGGGCCAGTCTTCACTCTCCATTTGAATCAATAAGACTTCTCTGTCCATGACTCTGTCATAAGTTCAC
This sequence comes from Scarus forsteni, assembly GCA_036419115.1. Lineage (NCBI taxonomy): Eukaryota > Metazoa > Chordata > Actinopteri > Labriformes > Labridae > Scarus > Scarus forsteni. The sequence goes on from JAZDUH010000066.1 coordinate 16,861,751, forward strand.
CAGTGTTCCTCCATTGGACTATTTCAAATAGATACTGTCCACTACAGACAAGAAACACCCAACAAGAGCTGCAGTTTTGGGGATGCTTTGACCCGGTGGTCTAGCCATCACAATTTGGCCCTCACTGAACTCGCTCAAATCCTGACACTTGCCCTTTTTCCTACTTCTGACATCAACTTTAAGGACGTGTTCACTTGTTGCCTGATATATCCCACCGACTAACAAGTGCCATGATGAAGAGATCCCCTGTTATTCACTGTCAGTGGTCATAATTTTATGTCTGATCAGTACACAGGAGCTTGAAACTGAAGATAAGTTTATATGAGGAATTTGTATTAGACTGATATTTATATTTACAAACTGAATAAAACTTATAAAGTTCGAGTCAAATAAAAGAATCTCATAAAAGCATAAGACTGTCTTTGTTGTACAATCGTACAAAACTCGCTGCATTAAAAATAAATGTATTCCAGTGGTATGCTACATTAAATCAAGCTGATTTTTCTTTATCCGTCTAATGCTGTTATGAATTTCTTCCATCTCTCCGCCAACACTATGAAATATCAAGCTGAGGCCCAACAAGGGAATTTAATAGTGTGTGTGCACATCTGTATGATATTCTTGCCAGCATACAAGCCCAGACCAGCACACAGACTGGTAAAGTTTAATAAAGACTCTGACAGATAAACAGAAGAGAAAAAAACAAACAGTGAAACATCCAAGCAGTCTGTCAGACAGAAAAGGTAATCACTAATTAGGTTTGACTGAGGGGGGATTTCACCAGAGTCATCCTGAGTACACTTCTAAGTCAGTCATCGTTAGATCAGAGAAGAACATGATAGGAAGTTTATGAACAATACCACCAATCAGAAATAAAGGAACCTTGCAGTGTTATGTCTGTCTGTGGAAACACACCTGTAGAAGCAGCAGAAAATGTCGAAACGTCGGTCTTCTCGCCTGTAGAGGTCCATGCTGAGGATGGCAGGGAAGATGAGCAGCACCATTGCAAAGTTGAAAACCACAACAACTGCAGCCTGTGACAACAAACGAAGAAAACATTAAGTTATACAGGGGGAAAGGTTTCTGTGGGAGAACGCTTATGTGCAACATTCTGAATAATATTGCAGAAAAATCAAGTTAATTTTAGATATTTAAAGAAAAAATGGCTTCCCCCAAAAAGTAAAGGCAACTCTTTCTGGGTTTGTTGTTATTACCTCTGTGTTTACATCATTTGTTTATTTCCTTGCTCTCACCAATTCATTAGTTTTGAAGTAACGGCACTCTCTTGAACTATGAGATGTAGCTGTATAACCATAGAGACTAGACAAAAAAAGTTTAAAAGTCACAGAACTTCATTCAAATCACTCAAAGATTGATGATGAGCAGACAATAATAAAGTCAAAGATGTAATCATGGCAGACAGGAGTCATGCACCATATTTAGGGATGGGAATCGAAAACCAATTCCAGTTGAGAATCGTTAACAACTCCATCAAAGAATCGATATCATTAATTTTTTTGCTTATCAATTCCCTTATCAATTCCATCCACTGAAAGGGTTCAGAAGCATCAGAATTGTGACGTAATCCTAACTGCACCTACTACACAACCTTAAGTGAGTGGACACACCTGCAATTTGCAGAGGCAGTTATACAAAATGTGACATGTGTTTGACATTGTTGCCACGAAAATCAGACCACCATTTGCTCACATGGAAAATCTGCAGGAATCGATAAGGGAATCGTTAAAGAATTGGATCGATTAGCAGGATCGTTAACAGCATCGATATTGATAAAATCTTATCAATTCCCATCCCTAACCATATTCATACTTGCAAAAAAAAAAAAAAAAATGCAGGGTTTCCTGGGCAAGCCATGTGTGTGAACACAAACAGACGAGCATTTCACTCTGCCTTTACCTGGATAATTTATTCTAGCCACCCTTGTATTTTATGTCTGAACACTGCAGTGAATTATCAGGGTAGGCTGCTGATGTCATCCTGTGTGACTGGCGTGTACCAGAAAAAGGGAGACTTGACAGGACTGATAAAAACAAACACTGTTGTGTGGAGCGTAAGGTAGTAACACAAACTCAAATGTGTGTCTTGACAATTGAAAGTGTTGCTTTCACTGCACATCAACAAAGTTTTGTTGCACATCTGCTCTAAACTGACCACTACCGGGTCTCTTGAGCATCCAAAGAGCTGTCTGCTGCTTCTGTTGAAAATGAAGAAAAAAACTGCAGGTTTCTTTCTCCAGTGTAATGATTCATTAACTTCTGTGTGCAACAATGCTCAGTTCTTCAATCAATGCCACTAATATGCTTTTATAACATGTATCACTGAAGCTATGAGACTATGATGTTTATCTGGTTTCATTATATTAAAAAGCAATTACTGACATTGTTTAATTTTTACATAAATACTCACTTTTACTTTGCCTTCCTTTTGAAGTTGAAAATGTGAGGAATTTGACTACTTTAATCCACTTCTCCCAAATTTGAAAATGATTCCTGAGATGTTGCCCTGCTTCGGAGGATTGTGCTCCTTTAATACAATCACTGGTTAAGTCTTAAATTCATGCTGAAATAAGATGATAAGAAAAGTTGGCAGCTGGTGAAAATGACCTTTCAACTCTCTTAATTTCCTTGAAGATAAAAAGGGTGCCAAGAAAAAGCACCAGATTCTTGTGTGTTTTCATGTGTGCGCAGCTGAGGCCAATGCAGTGTTGTGGTTAAGTATTTGAAGGTGGTGCACTGGAGCAGAGGGGTGGGGAGCTGGGGTTAGCTTGGGGCCCTGCCCAGAGTACAATCTGGATCTTGCGTAGTTGCCAGACCACTACACACACTCTCACACACACACATACATTCATACACACAATCTGGTGTGTGTGCCAGACCACCCACGGAGCCAGAGGCCCGCGGGGCTCGAGGTGATGAGCAGGCGCTGCGGCTGCAACAGACAACACACACACACACCCTCGCACAAAAAATGCACACACATATCTCCTGGCAGTGTAAAAAAAAAAACCTTACAACCTCCTACTTAAAACCACACCTTAACACCAACCAGACACTCACACATCCTCGCCCTCCCTCATTCCTCAGCTCACCACTCACTCCGTCAACATGAGACAAAGAAAAAAAAACACAAAAATGAAAGAGGAGAACAATTAATTCTCAATTGGCTCACTTACGTCCAGACAGTACACTCACACACATGGAGCGACCGCTATTTGACCCCAGAGCGGGAAGATTTATCATCACATCTGTCCTCGAGCATGCATGTGTGTGTTCCTGCGCTGTTATCTAGACTAAATTCCTTTTTTTTTTTCTTTGGAGCGCACTGATGGAAGGAAGTAAACGGGAGACACTGACGGAGAAAAGAGAGGAGAGGTCATCAACAGGAAATGCACTCTCCTTCACCAACACACATCTCTGCATGCATGAGTAGTGCTGATTGTGATGGCTGGCTGTGTGTGTATTTATGTGTGTGTTCCATAATAGAAGATGGGTATCAGCATGAATGTCTGCCACAGCGCAGGTCTGCCCTCCACCAAAACCGCAAATATGAAGTATGCATGCTATGTGCAAATGTGTGTGTGTCTTGCTCATTTGTGTGTCACTGTGTCTGCGTGTGTGTATTAAATGTGGCTGTGTGGATTAGACCCATGGGGTATATGGATCATGTTTGACAGACTCGCTGTAGTAAAGCCATCCATCCACACATGCTAATATTGTACTCACTGCGGCGACATCATGCCTCACAAAGTGTGTGTGTGAGAGAGAGGGAGCCAAAGTAAGAGTGAGGTAGAGCGAGGACGACTCAACCACAGAGAAGCATGAAGGTCTAACAGTAACCCCAGTCACTTACTTCTCTGTACCTAACGGCAAAGCTGGGAAAATAATACGTACTTTCTAATAAAACGTTACAGATGCATAAATTCTGTAGGGCTAAACTAGCGCAGAAACACCAGTTGTAAAAGAGCAGGTCTCGTTCAAAATGTCTGCAGCCGTTGCATCACTTCAGTGTTTTTAAAGCAGCATCATAATCCCCATTCACACTACAAAAAAAAAAGGCTGAAGTGTGAATGCAGCAGCAAATAATCAGGAACAAGCTAGTGAAATCCTGTGCAACCGGCACAAACAAACAGAAAAGGGAGACTTCACAAGCTGGATAAAAACAACCAGTGCTGTGGGAGAAGTTTGATTTTAAGGAGATAAACACAAACTCAAATGTCTGTCTGAACATCTGACACATCATCAAAGTTCTGTAGGTCATCTCCTCTAAATCAATCACCATCAGGTCTCTCGTGCATTCATCGAGTCATTTCCTGCTACTGATAGATATGGGACTGAAACACTGCAGCTTTCTTTCTCCAGTGTAATGCACGTAGTGACGTTGCTTAATATTCACCTCTGTGCTCAAGTGCTCCTCTCAACCTTGTTGTTGATGCTGTTGATTTACTTTTAACATGCATCACTAAGGTAACTAAATACAGTTTGATCATAGTACAGCTCTGCTGCTTCGTTTGCGTTATCATGAACACTGACTTCTGCTGTGTATTTTCAACAATATGTTCTGCCTACCCTCCACCACTTCTCCCCATCCAGCTGAGACAAGCAAGTGTGAACAAGCATGTCGAGGAATTACCCGGGTGGATGACTTTGACATTATCCCAATTATGTCTGGGTTACATGTGTGAAAACAGCTACAGTGTTGGAGCAACTAACTGCCTGTGAAATCATGTAAACAGTCCAGTTAGACACCAGCAAAAGCTGGAACCAACGCAAGTTAGCAGCATCTGTGGCATAAATGCCATACTTCCTGCCCACATGGGGACACCCTTAACAGAGTTTTTTATCATCTTCACCCTGACAGGTCAGGTCAGGTTTAGGAGCACATGCCAGGTCCACACTTTACCATGCATCACCTGAGGACTCGTCTGCACCATTAGCAACGTTACCCCTACTTCTTTTGTAACCTAAGATGACGTTTAAATGTGCAAGCATGCAAACCCTACTTCCTGAGGCTCTGGAGGCAAAGGATGCCAATTGCTCTGTTTTTTTATCAGAGGAAGACATCTTGCAGCTCCCAGCTACCATATATTTCCAAACATAGGGCTGGGCAATTCATCGAAAAATAATCAAAATCAACATTTAGACCCTGTAATCGAAGTAACTGTACTCATGCCGATTATTTAGATTATTTAAGTCACTCAACCACACCCCCACCATACAATCTTCACTCACTTTTGCGAAGAGCGAAGGATGCGTCACCAACATGGAGGAGACAAGTGCTAATCTATCAGGGGACATGGTAGCCAAGAAAACTACCATCTCTGTTGTTTAGGCGCATTTTGGATTCTGTGCAGAGGACATTGAGCAGAGAGAAGTTAAGGGTAAATACAGCAGGAAGACCGTTTTGACGGTCATCGGTACCAGTAATAATTTGTTCCAGCACAGCATTGAATAAAAATGGTTTATCAATCATAATCGAGGTAGGAGCTTCAATTAATCATGATATTGAGATTAAGTAATATCGCCGGGCCTTATCCAAACATGGTTGGATTGGGACTTGAACCAGCCACCCCTCAACCCAAGCCCTTAGGGACTGAGCTACACTGCAGCCAGGAGTCTACAAAAATATGCCCATGTCCCAAAATGCTGTTTGCTTGTGAACAGAAGGCCAAACGCACAAAAAGGTGCATTTTTAAAAATACCTGGGTTAAGGAAATGTTCATAAACTTTTTATACAATTAAACCAAATGTATGATGTGTTCTTTTTTGACCTCAGAGTTGAAGTAAGCAGTAAATCTGTACGACCTCTTTAGGGCCATGGAAGAAATACGGTTGTGTTACATCCTCTTTTTTTAAATGTATGTGATTTTTTCTAATAATTGACAATCACATCTTCAGGCTAAATATAAAAGGTTTAATTTGGTAACATCCTTTCTGAACAGTGAGTATCACTGCTGTGACTGTTTACATAACCAACAATTCTTTGCTTATTGGAGGCATTTTGCCCAACTGACGGACACCTCTGTCTGTCCCAGTTTTCACTGTTCTGATGACGTCTATAATTGCTGACAGATGTTAGAGAAGTCAGAGCCCCCCTCTAGATCCCCATACTTCACACACATACACGCACGATTCACACACAAGCACACACAATTTAGACAAACAGACGCAAACAGCTCAACCACTGCTTTTTAAACCTCCCACACAGATACTACAACCCTCCACACTAACACACACACACGAGCGAGGCAGACACACACAGAGGGTTTCAGTTACATAGAGCTCGGCCACAATCTGGACAGACGACGGGCCCACCACTAAACAGCTTGAAAGAGGGAGGGAGAGGGGTTGGATTGATTTAACAAAACACACACTCCTACTCGCACACACACATGCGCATGAGAACACACTTCAGTTTGATGAATGAAATCAATAAAACAACTGTCTGGAGAAATCTGGAGCCAATGAGGACTGGAACAGGACTATTAGGGAGCAAAGAGGCCCCACACGACTGAAATCTCTCTCTCTCTCTAACACACAAACACAAGAAACACACACACTAAAAATGCTGGGACATACCTGCAGAGAAAAGGCCCTGAGCGCTGGGATGGGGATGAGGGCTGCCATGAAGAATGCTGTGACGTTGCTGATGGAAGTGAGAGCCACGCTCGCCCCTGTTCTCTTCAGACACTCTCCCGTTCGGTCCTGATACAAAGAGAAGATTAAAGTTAAGTAACTTTATGTGTAACTGCAGATATTAAGGCCATTCACACATTAATGTATAGTAGCTGACATCAACCAGTGTTAAGAACTCATTAAAAAGTACAGTGAAGTAGGGCTGGGTATTTCCAGCAACTTCATGATACGATACGTATCCCGATACTAAGGCCATGATACGATACGTATCCCGATACACGTAAATTGTGAACACTGACTACGCTTTACGCAAAATTCTTGCCAAGTTTAGTTTTTTCTTATAAGAAGAAAAAGGATGAGTTTTAAGTGGTTCTACAACTTGAGAGACATAAATTCAGATCCTCAAAGATGGTAGACCTAAGTTCAAATTTAGAACATATGCTTCACTATGTAGCTCGTCTTCTACCTTGAACTGTGCCACTGTTAACATTACCCAAAGTGTATTTACAACAACTGTCAAAATATTTAGGCCGTATCGATTCTGTAGAATCCATATCGATACACGTATCCCAAAGGAGTGCCATATGATCTTTTGCCGTATCGATATTTTGAGCACATGCCTACACTGAAGTGCTTCTCCAGGGTCAGTTTGCTGTGAATTTAGCAGGACAAAACTAAAGTGAAGAGAAATTGTGCTGGTGAAGTAGGATATTTTCTGGGCAACCTCCTGACTCATCGTAAGTGGATTTGAAAGTTCACCAATATAAATGTCATGGATACAACTTAAAGGGACTTAGCTTGATCACTGACCCAATGTTCATCATCTACGCCGGTGAACTTTCTAACCCAGCATGCAGCTGCAGAAAGTCTCAGAATTACACAGCCAAACTGCATGACAAAAGATGGCTGTCCTCAAAAGGGCACCTCGACTTATCTTGAAGAGGAAGCAGCTGGAGCTGACAGAGCTGATTTAACAGTTAGTGTTGGTGAGTTGATAATGAGGTCATAGATCAAAAGTCAAAGTCACTGAACCTCATTGTCATTGTTCCCTTGTTTACTCAGTGCTAGGATCACCCTGGGGGAATTTTCTGCAAACTTTGCACAAATGTTGACCAGTGCAAACCACGGAAAAGTCAAAAAGTGAAAGTCAAAGGGAATGTTAAGATTGCTTTGAGGAATGTTCACCCACTTTTTTGTCCTATTTGACCTCAGGATGAACTAAAATAATCTTTTATACTGTTGTTTTACTGACTGTTTTTTGAACAAGCACTGAACTAAAACACTTTTTAATGTATTTTTTGGGCATTTTGTGCCTTTACTGACAGGTGAGAATGACAGTGGATAGGGGTGAGAGAGCAGGGGAAGACAATCTGAAAAATGGGCACAGGTTGGATTCAAACCTGGGCCGGCAGAAGTATGTCTATGGGATGTGCCAAGTTGCCAACCACTCCGCCAAACCAGCACCCCTGGACTTAACACTTTTGAGGTACAACGTACCTCGTTTGAGTCAATGTCACCATGACCTAAAGAGTTGTTACAAACATGCATCTACACCAGGGCTAGTCAATTAGAAATTCAGTCAGGCCGCATTTTTGGGACATGAGCTGAGTCGGACTTTTTAGGCAGACATTGAGCAAATTTAACCACTTAAAAGAAACACAAATAGAAAAAAAACACACTGGATATTTCTTAATTTATTGCCACATCCAAAAGGGCATAAACTCAATAAGGAACAGTACTTAAACTAAATTTCTGCTGAAATACTGTTCCTTTAAATTTTACACTTCAAACAGACAAATTCAACACGTTTTGACAGGTAAATACAAGCACATATAAAGGTGTGTAAGAACATAAAAAAGTGCAGATTAAAAACACCATCTTCTGGTCACATTTGGAAGTGCTTTAAAAGTAACTTGCTTGATAGCAACCTTCAGAATGTGTTGCATTCAATGTCTGTAATAATGTTGGAATTTTCATAAGACCTTGTCAGTGTTAGTAAAAGTTTTTTTCTGTTTTTCTCGCTGGACCTAAGTCCCAATCACTTTGATTTTGGGCCACTCGAGGGTTGCTTTTGGGCCGCATGTGGCCCGCGGGCCGCTAATTGAATAGGGCTGATCTACATCATGAAAGAAAATAAAACTTAATCATTTTATTTAGTATTAATTCCCTTAACCCATTTATGCCCAAATTTTTTTCTGTCTTGTAAGGCATATAATTTTATCAGTTGAGTCCCTCTGAGTCATGGTATGTATTTCTTTTTTCCATTTTGTACTTTGTTTTAAAGAAAATAGCATTTTTATGACTGGCAACAATTGTTGCCGGTAGTCACATAGCTTGTACCTAGGTCACTGTTTCAGAGTCCTGCAGCATGGCCAGGACCCCTGTTACAGAGTACTGAAGGAAAGAACAACATCCATAATAAATTTGTATTTTGGCCTGTTATTTTATGAAAATTGTGTGTGTGGGTGTGTGCGGGGGTGAGTGTGTGGGGTGTGTGTGTGTGGGGTGGGGATGGGGTGGGTGTGGGTGGGGGTGGGGGGGGGTGGGGGGTGGGGGCGTATGAATGGCCATTGGCTATGATGAGTGTGTGTCAAGAAAGGTGCACTTCCAACTGCACGTCAACATTTTTGACTTTTTATCACATTATTATGACTTAGTATGTATTTATTTATTTTTAGTTCCCTGATTTCCTTTTTTTAAAGTTGCGGAAACGGTTTTCCACAATGATGTTAGTTGACAGAGAAAGATTGCTTAGCAAATAGCAAGAAAACTTATGGTAACGTATCAAAATCCTACAGACACAGGTCTTGAATGCCTGTGAATTTATTTAGTTTGGAAGAGTACTCTAAGAGGACTTAAATGCACCAGTGTACCTCATTCTACAACTTGAAATAACTAATTTATGAGAAATCCTGCAGACAGTGTTTTCCTTTAGTTAGTTACAAGCTATGTGCCCACCGGCAACTTTCGTTGCCGCTCACAGAAATAAGCCCATGAACAAATAAATATTTATCCCAGGTAAAAAAATTTGGTAGAGGGTTACTCAAGAGACTTGAAAGATTAAATAATCTTAAATATGTTTTGGGGGAAAGCATGAGAAATTTATGAAAATGACCTCTTTCCAGGACAATTTGCATCCTCCATGTCTTCGACAGAAAGGAGCAGGAAGCAGATGATGTCATGTGACAGGGACCACTTGAAAACTGTATTTTAAAGCCGAAATCTTTATCCAAGTTGTCTACTAACACATAAGTGCAAAAAGTTGCATTACTAGTGCTGACATTTTTTGTTCTGAGTAGAAAATGACAGTGATACACTTCGGCAACAATTGTTGCCGGTGGGGCAAAATGGGTTAAATATGTTATCATCCAAGCCCGACTGAGATCTTATTATTGGGTATTGAAGTTTTCTATTTTTCGCTACATTTTTGCTTGGGCTTCAACCAAACTGTCCCAACAAATACTGAAATGAACTGAGTTGAGAGAAAAGGAGAGCGAGATGAAAGAAAAAGCAATGAAACTGAACTCTTTTGATCAGTTCTTAGCCAAGGGCGAACATGTAATACTTGAGATGATGTACAATTATCTTAATACCTATATGAGTGACAGTGATTGCAAGGTTTCTTAAAACCCTGGAGTGCTTTATGACAACCCACCTGGGCCTGTCTACCTTCAGTGCAAACATTTAAGGTTAATACAGAAAAAAAACAGAACATAATAACACACTGCCCTTTAAAATAAATGAATTTCGAGTCAAATCATAACCACAGACAGGAGATAAGCCTGCACACATTGCTGGAAGGTTCGGCGGCGCTCGTGTGAAGATTTGAGGACGTGCAGGACCACACAGCGAGGCGTGTTTGCAGGCGTGTTCATCTTTGTGTGTGTCAGACAGGAGAGATCAGGTTCAGCTCTGTTTAGTTTTCATCTCAGCCACACAAAGGAAGCCGGGGGATGAGGGAGGCATAGAGGCGAGGGGAGGGAGGCAAAGGGGAAAACAACAACAAGCAAATACATGCCTGTGTTTTCCCCGTCTGGAGGTGAAAAGTTATCCCGCTCCGGAGAAATATGCACACAAAGACACACATGAGGAAATGTGGTTTCTTCTCAAACTTTGTTTTCAAGTTGTAATTAACATATTTCTAAGATACTTTTGGGAGGAAAAAAAAACCAAATCTTTCGTTTTTAACCATATTTGACTCGACTTGAACAAAGAATACCTCAAAACAAAGACAAAAACACTAACTTAATATGTATAGTATAGTTGTTGTGGAGTACTGTGTAGACAAGCAGCTGAGTGTGTGGCACAGCCGTTGTTTGATGCTACATCGCAGGCACAGACAGGCTTTCACACATTCCTCTAAGGAACAGATAAGGCAGCAGGGGAGGCAGGAACAGGGCGAGCGGGGATGCTTTCCTCACCTCGAATGGGATCCTCTTGTTCTGTCCAGTCTCACTGAAGGCATGAGCGAGGAGGAAGACATCATCCACTCCAACGCCTAGAGCCAGGAAGGGTAGCACCTGTTGCACATACACAGACACACGTGAGCATGTCTAGTGTAACATTCTATCCTATACACAGTTTTTTGTGTATAGGAACTGTTTTTTTTTCCAGTTCTAAATCTGATTTTGAGGGTCTGCTGAAATGAGCTATTGCCAAGTCTTTATTTACAAAAAGTAGATGAACATGCACCAAGTGAATAAGGCATAAACAATCAACAAATCTACAAGCCATCATATGGAACCATAAAACAAATTACAGAAAAACAACTTTTACAATCTATTTATTCCTATAACAAAATAGTCAAAGCTATTCATTCATCCATTATCCAAACCACCCATCCCTTTAATGGCTGTGGGGACTGGAGCCTATTCCAGCTGGGCGAGAGGCAGGATACACTCTGGACTGGTCATCAGCCAGTTGCAGGGCCAAATAAAGATGAGCCTACATGTGATTCAGAGTCACCAGTCAACCAATGAGCATGTTTTTGGTCTGGAAGGCTTGAAGAAAACTCACGCATGGGTCGGGAGAACATGCAAACTCCACACAGAAAGGCCCTGACCAACACGGTGAAGCAGCAACCTTCTTGCTGTGAGGCACTACCTGCTACACCACCCTTAAATAAAGTTTAAAACAAAAGTAAAAACCTAAACATTCTAATGAAAGAAAAACATCATATTAAAGAGCTTCATCCTATGGCATATGCAAATAAATGCAGAATGATAAATGCAACTTTATGCTACAAAAGTCAATCTAGTTGCATAAATCAGACTGAAATCTAGATTGTCCACAGTGACCATCAAAAATTATTCAGGCCTTCTGAAAAAGACCAAAAACACTTCACTTTCCAGGTGATTTAAGGCATGTTGCTGTTTCATACCACTGATATTGCTTCTTTGCTGCTCAATGCAATCAATTAATCACTTATACTTAAGTTTGTCTCCTTTGACCATACAAAATAAGTTTTCAAAAATGACTAAAAGACATAACATTGAAACTCTTAAATAGAACTAGCACGACAAATGTCCAACAGACAGAAATGTGACCCTGATCAGGTTAACAAACTGGTGTTTCCTCTTCTTGGTCTTAGGCCTTTAATTATTTTGGTTACTAGCAGAATGGACTGTGTGTTGTATACCTGTGTAGTGGCAGCATTGAAGGAGATGCCCAGCAGGGAGCAGAGACCCAGACCAGCTGCCACAGAAAGCGTCACCAGCAGGACACCTGCCAGCCCTACAGCCCCCTGAGACTTGGCACAGTCCCACCGCAGCATGGTCAGACATGCATAGGCCAGCTGAGAGCAAATAACAAATAACGTAACCAATAATCAATCAACAAACTAGGACTGTAACACTGTCCTTTAATACTTTATTTATTATCATATCATTTTTATCTTCTTTTTTATCAGTCAAAAGAAGTCCAAACACACATTCCTCAATCATGATGAATGATTGGGGTTTCTCGTACCATCAGCAGGTATCCACTGGCCACACGGATGACACTGATGTCAGAGAAAGACTTGAGGATGTCCTCCAGAGTGGTGGTGGTGAAAGTCAAAACCTTCTGGGAAGAGTTTGCTGACACACTCTGCAACACAGCCTGGGATGAGATAAACACAAACAGGACATTTACTGATAAGCAACACTTTCATATTATTTCAACCAACTGTGCCAAACAGGGATGGCCCAAAGTCGTCCCTCATCAACTGAGACAACACCCACAGAAATCTAGATTTCATGAGAGTGCATTTAAACTCCACTGTTCTTCATCGTCTTACCAGTAACTTTCTAAGTCAATTGTTTGTCTATTATGAATGCTGTTCTCTCTATCTTTCTGAATGTCTTAATTTTTAAGCTTTATTTATTTTAATCGCCCCTTTTATTCCAGTAATTAATGGCAGCTTAATTCTTAGTGGCATCTGCACACCATACTTTTGCATCATCCACTGACTTGATCCCAACTCGAATATGTATTCATTGTGTGCTTTTACTATTAAGATAAACATTGTGTCTCAGTTGACGTCAAAAGTGTTCTTCCAGTCTGTTTATTATGGACGGTTTTCAACAAATCTGTTACAACTGAGCTGGAATGTTATGATGATAATATATAATTACACACTCTATTTCATTATCATGATTACTAAACAAAAAAACTAATTGACCAAAATTGAGAGTGCACACTAGACCTAATATCAACAGTTGTCTGCGTCATGTTTTGAGCAAGCTCTTTGTTTACAACACAATTCTCCTGAGACCAGCACAAACCAAAAAGGATTTCTTTTTAGATTTTCACTAAACTGTCACCAGCTTTAAATCATATTGCTTTTCAAACACTCTTTTTTATTTAAATTTTGGCACTAAATAAACAGAGATTTTTTCATTTGTTACAATGAATGTGTGCATCTTGACACTGGCAAATCATGTCACCAACATACAGTAAGTTATGGAGTTGGTCACAATGGACAACAAAAGGGCAGTAAGTGCGATCATAAAGCAAAATATAGGTATGCGTATCTATAAACACACAGATATATATATATATACATATATATGTACATAAGACCCCCCCCCCCCCAAAAAAAAGAACAGAGGCAAAATACGTGCCCATACCTGCATGAATTAGAAAAATACTTAAAAGTCAAAAAAAAAAAAAAAATCACCTAAATATAAACAAGCGGAAAAGAAATAAAACCATTTTTTAAAAAGTAAAAATAAATGAAAAAATATATAGTAATAGCAATATCAATAATAATAAATAAAAATAAACTAACGAAAATATAATTAAGTTAAAAGAGTTGAGTAAAAACGGTTATGATAGTAATTTTCTATCCTTACTGTAATATATAATATAATATAAAGTGATCATATTGTTTTTAAGGTGATAAAGCATGGTCAAGACCTTAGGCTCCCCCAAATAATAAAAATACCAAAGATAGGTGAGAAAATGATACTTGTTTTTCTAAAAAAATCTTTTTTTTTCTTAGATTGAGATGTTTCAGACTTCCATATCCTAATCTCGCCACATTGATGCAGTCTTACTTACAAAAGAACAACAGACAAGGAAAAACTCACAGCCTCTATTATGAAACTCTGCCGCTGTAGCAGGAGGTACTTAGGGAGATCTGCAGACAGCATCCTTAGCCTTCCTTCCTCACTCTCTCACCATCACAGGCAGACAGATGGCTTCAACATTGTAGTGCAGTTACCGCTCAGTGGGGAGCAATGCTGGCTGACACACATTAGGAAGCACGCACTAGATTACACACACTCTCGCACCCACGTGTGAACTCGCACATGTGTCAGCCACATACCGACATGCACACACAGACTGTAGTCTCCAAGCAGACGAGCCTCATGGTGCATAACACAGAGAGTAAACGTATGGCCCTTTTCCATTAGCCCTACTTTACTCTACTCGACTCTACCCAGCTCTACTCTACTCGCCTTGTGCTGCTTTTCCATTAGCCCCAGTCGCCTGCCCAACAGGGTGCAGTGTCGCTGTAAACAGGTGAGCGGCACTGCAGTGACGTCATTTTGAGCGCGACACAACGATCTGTGGCTTTTTGTCACAAACCGAGTAAAAAAGGAAAGCAGAAGAAGGCTGCAGGTGGAAAGAAGAAATACCCCTTGAGAAGCACAGGAGAGTTTTGGAAGTTAGAACAGGATAAAGCTGAGGACGAGAGCAATCGAGCTGCAAAGAAAAGACGTATGAGGGTAAGCTAGCACTGCTAGCATGCTAGGTCGTCCCGCTCATGACTCATCGATAATGACATTGTCTGACCAATCAGTAGCCGGCAGTCGGTGACGTCATCATGTAGTATCAGCTCAGCTCGCTTGGAACCAGAGCGGAGTAGGTACCAAAACTAGCTTGTTTTAGGAGGTACCAGGCTAGTGGAAACACGCTGCAAATCAAGTAGGGCCGAGTAGAGTAGGGCCAAGGCGTGCTAGTGGAAAAGGGCCATTTGAGGGGTCTTATTTACTTCTTAACTCACTGAATGAACAATCACACTTTTTAGTTATCAGTGATCCGCGCACTTGAAGATACATTTACACAATGGATCCACAACTCAAAGAGCTTTTACACTGCAGGTCACACCTTACACTCCTGACTAAGTCAGTGGTGTTAGTGTTTTCAGATACATTTACACAACACTGATGCAGCAGTGGAGCATACTGGGGCGAGCATCGTGCCCAAAAACACACTGACATGGGAATGCCTGAGCTGACCGCAATCTTTGACCTTCTTACTGATGGTATAGCAAATACCAGACACAGCCACCATAATGCCTTATAAATCTCTACAAAGGTTCACAGTGAAGAACTATAAACACAATAATGATACAGAACGTAAGTCAAGCTGTCTCCATCAACAATCTCCCATCTGTTCAGTGCTCTGGCCCTGAACATACACTATTAAGTTGTGTAATAGTCACACAATATCCTCTGCTTTTCTAATTCACGATTTCTTAAATGTTTGAAAATCATTGTCCATCCTTCATTCCCCACCCACACATGCTCACACACAAGCTCACACCATATTGAACAGAGGTTGGGGCCCCCCAAAACAAAGGCCAGATGATGTCACACATGAGCCACCAATGGGGCCACAGCTGGGAAAGAGATTGTGTGTTAACTTTCTTTGAGTGTCTGCGTTTGTGCATGAGTTAAAGAGAGAGAGAGAAGACATCCAGCAATCCCTTAATGTATTCCAGACTTGCTCACCCCGTCGCCTCCTCTTCACTGAGCAGCGAGAGGGCAGCTTTAGCCCTTTACCACACACCAACAGAGGTCTGAGGATCTATCAGGGGCCCTGGCTTTGGATGAGGCCTTTCCATGTTCACCTGTATCCGGCTGGTGATTTACAATGTGGTTGTAGAGGATTTGGGGTAGATTTCTTTTCCCCTTTTCTCCATCCTTGCCCTCATTTTGGTCTTTCTCTCTCTTTGCTCATTTCTTTGCGTCTTACCTCGGAGTATCTCCTCTGCCATTCTTCCAGTATCGCCGCAGCCTTTTCCTCATTCCAGTTGATGTGGGAAACGTCGTCGTAGCCTCGAAAGTGCTCAAACATCTGCTTGGGGGTCATCAGCTGGAACATGGTCTGTAAGGCCTGGGCACTGTAGAGGAGGGGAAGGAGGGATGATGGCAGGGGGCAAAGGGGAGGAGGAGGATGAAAGACAGTCCGGTTTAAATGTTATCTGACATGATGTTTACATTTTAATAGACAAATAAGCTTCAATTTGCTGGAGCTTGACCCATTGGAACAGCTTGATAATCTAAAAACTTTTGAGCACAGTAGTTGTTGCATTTTGGTAAAATCACTACATCTTGTCTGCATACTGAGAAAGAGGAACACAAGTGTGCAGTGTCAATAAATCAATCAATCAATCAGACTTTATTTGTTAGGCACATTTCATACAAGAAAGGATGTAGCACTGCCTCACCGTGGTCTTTATCTGGACTTTTAAAAACACTATCTGAAGACCTGAGGGCTCTCACAGGCTCAAATGTTAAAAGTCAATTTAGATAAATAAGTTGGACCAAGACCAAGAGATTTAAAAACTAATAAAAAAACTTTGAATCCACTCTGAAATTAACAGCTAATGAAAGCATAGACTTTAAAATCAGTGTGATGTAGGCTCATCCTTGCAGCTCCAGTTTTGAAGGAGCTGAAACTGTAAGGGCAGAATAAGCCTTGCAATGTATCAGATCACAAGTTAAAGGAATTATTCCTTAATTCATAGACCAGGAAGTCTCCAAACACAGAGGGTGCGAAGTAAAGGAAGAAAGAATTAAGATGAATAAATGAGAACTACATAGCCCGCAGCATGTTGGAAAAAATGCATCGTAAACAACAGTGTGCTGAGTGTAAAGCACACCTGTTGCATAAGCATAATGTTGTTCCATCTGATGTGACTGCAGAGCCAAGAATACAGACGCCCACAGGCATGAAACCTGCTTCATTTGCCTCATGCCACACTCAACAAACATCCACTTGTTAAGGCATTTATAATATTTACACTGTGTTGTTTTCACTTTGAGTCATTGGAGGATTATTTCCTGATTGGCTGATTAAGAAGCAGAGGCTTCTCTAAACTTGTAGTTTCTGAAAAAATCAGTCCAAAACTTAAAAAAAATCCACTTTAAAATGAGTATACAGCACAGGAAAAATGACCAGTGGTGTGGGATTCAAGGAATAATTCTATTATTGAAACTGTTGGCTGTAATTCCTTTTGTGTAACACAGCACTGAAGCACTTTGACCAAGAGGAGGTTTTTTCATTTTCATTGATCTGGTGCTGATACTGCAGTTTACTCTCTGCCTATGTTAAGATATTTCCTGAATAAGCACGCTGTTGCCTGGATCCACTTTTCACATGTAAAGCAATTTTTTCTCATATTTCTCTGGGGCATTTGCTCTGGAACATTCCACACATTAAATAAGGGTTTTTGCATGTGTTTTACTTGAATAAGTTTAGGATGTTGCTTATCAATCAGATTTGTCAACAACTGTATTGATTGTCCATTTAAATAATCTTACTAAATATCCTAAACTTATATCAATATATAAACCATTTCCAAATAATTAAGACATCTTATAGTGGCATCAAAATGAGGGTTAAGCCTCAGAAATGTGGCCATAATATCAGCAGAAGGAACTGATATACTAGGTAGGGCTGGACAGTTATGGTAACAATAAGAATCCCGATTATTTTAAGTGATATTGAAATAACAATTAATATACACAACTATTCATTTATTTAAAAACTTCAGTATTGATTTAAACACAACTTTAAAGAACCAGCAAGTGGCACATACAGTATTATTGATCCACATAAGTCACACACACTCACTGTGGCTGCACATAGAACACAGAAGAGCTATGAAGCGCAGGAACTTGCATACACGGCACTCCACACTGTGTGGCATATTAATTGGTTTTTTTTGATGATGTTTTTATGATTGTCAGACGGCAAAACTGAAATCATGATCAAAATCCGATTAATTGTCCAGCCCTAATACTAGGGCTGCTCAATTATGGCAAAAATCTTATTTCCTATTATTTTAATAGATGTTGAGAACTGGAATTTCCCCCTGTGGGACTAATAAAGGTATATCTTATCTTATCTCTTATCCTATCACGATTATGAAACATGATTACTAACTGATTTTAAAACACACTCCACATTCTTTTATCGAAGATAACAGCAATAACTAAAAATGCTATTGTAATACTTAAACTATCTAAAAACAATTCAAGAATTATTAAGAAAAAAAATTATTGAAAAGTTCAACTTATCAACAGCTATCTTCAGGTGTCAATTACTCAGTTTTCAGAAATGTGTAAAGCAGTAATTGTAATTAAGATTCAAACTCAATTAATTTCCCAGCTCTATTATGTAGCAAAACACTTTGTTCTCCAATCACTGAATGTCCACATTATGATATAATACAGCACCATGAACCATAAAAGTTTAAGTTCTTTTTCTTGTTCTAACACAAACTGACTTTCAAAATGAGATGTCATGTTAATAACAGAACAATGCAAACTTGGAATTACTTTGAAAAACATTCACATGTGTCTATATCAGCAACAATGTGTTTAAAAATATCAGGATGTTGGATACTGGCAAAAATGCAGTATCATGCATCCCTAGACAAAACTTGGGATTATTATTTAATTCTGTTTAGAGCTAATGCATTTATTTCAGAAAATAAGCTCTCTAAAACTGGCGGTTAATGATGGTTACTATGAATGGATTTAGTTTTGGCAGCAGTAAATTGTGCTTCCTTCAGTACGCCTGTTTATCTAAAACCAGATACCTTTCAGACTTTTCAGATGCCTTTCCAGTGATGATAGAACTGTTAAGACATAGTTATCCATCCTGCATCCTTTATGGACAACTGCAATGATAAACCCATGAATGCTACGTTCAAAACAGGAACATCCATATCTTAACTTTTCTTTTCCAAATAAAGAAGGAAGTCTCATGGCACGATAGTTTTTTATTTCAGGATATATACAGGTCAGGTTTTATAGTGGCAAAGGAAGGAGCCAGATCTCATAAAATAAGTTTCCGGTCCTAATCTTCGAGATTCCTGATCGTGTTCTGACAGACTTTAAGAGAGCTGTGGTATCTAATGAAACGAGGAATGCACCGTCCTGTTACTCACCCACCAAGAAGGTCATAAAAAATGCAACAAATAAGTCATTAAGAAATTACTCTGGAACACTCTGAGGCTTCAAAAATTGCAGTTGAGTCAGTGCTGGTGTCAGGTCATCAAATTTTACGGAGCAAAAGAGTCCACGTTAGCTAGTCGTTCTCTTTATGAATGTGATCTCTGTAATATGGTGATAATCGCCGTAATGGTGGCAGTTAGTAAACAAGATGTAGAAAGTGAGTGCCAGCAGTAACAGCCCAGTGGACAGGGCGACTAAATCACACACACACATGCACACACACACACAGGGGCAGGCAGGCACGCACAGACACCCTAATGACCCAACCTTGCCAGGAAAAAACACAACCACAAAACAAACAACGCAGCCCACTGTACTCTGTTACCAGCATGTGTGTTAATGCGCCAGTGTGTGTTTTTCTTTGTGTGCACATGCATATGCATGAACTATCTACAATTATGTTTGAGTGGACGATTAGCAGAATGTTGCATAGTTTGCTTATAAATGAAGCTTAATGTTGCTTAATAAAATGTGATCTTTCTGTCCTTCTGTATATAATAAAAGCACAGGGATGTAGGATATTACATTTTGCCTACCAACAAGAACGCAAAAACTTCAACACTCTTTTCAACCAGGGCAGATACCAACAGTGCTGACACCATTATAATATTTTAAACCTCTTACAGTCTGTATCTGATCCTGGTATCACACAAGGCAACCAACGTCCGGTTTTACAATATTAATTGGCTAATCAAATATTATATCAGTGTCATTGATTCTCATTTAGAAGGCATTCAAGTGTATTTCAGCTGTTAAATTTAAAGGAAGATTGATGTTTCCTTATTAAAAAAGAAGCACTTATGCAACAAAAAGATTAGAATGTACTGCTTTTCTTAATATTAAAGTAAATGTGGCTTTGTTAAATTTGTATACAATATCTCCCAGGCTTGCAGACTTCTAAATTTTATCATACCAAATCTTATCATGCAGGCTTGTTATATCTGCCAACATGTTATTGGTGTCCAGAAAATCGATACTGTATTACATCTTTATTGCACTGCATCTTTATGACACTGATGATTTCCACCCCTGATATTCAGTTATGAAAAATTGACATTTTCTTTAAGAATAGTTACACACATGGAAAATGTACCTTGATGGTAAAATCAAGCTTAATCAGAGCCACAAACAGCACTGTACAACCTGTTGACAGTCTGATTTAAAGGGAATGAGAGATTATTCTGATTGTTTTGAACTATGTTATGGCCAGAATACACCCATGTATAATCAAGGCACATAATCAATCATCTTTGCACCCTGCACTGGGCTGTGTGCCACACACTTTGGAGTACAGACTTCATGCCATCAAAATAGGGGCTAAAGATTCTCATCTCAGGCTGTTTTTCATACATTTTTTGCAGCTGCTGGCTGTAAATATTATTCTGCTCTCCAGAAGTTCGGGGTTATCCGCCGGGTGACTTGTTAACAATAAGCCTCCGAAATTAGGGTTCACTTGTGATCACAGAATATGGACCAAAGCATGCCAAAAAGCACAAGTTGTGTTGAGAGTCATTATAAAATGCACTCGTGATGAATAAGTCAAAAGAGCAGGCAGTACAGAATGAAATGGCACAGCAGAAGCCCACACACCACCAACACTACTCCCACTTCATCAGGCAGATCCAATACCTGAGTAAAACATATTTCTGTAAGAAACACTGAACCAGATTATTTATGTGCATTTGCTTAATTTGATGTAGTTAATTGCTGATTTTATTCCTGCTAATGTTGAATGTATTAAAGTCGAGTACTCTGGACTCAGAATGATTCCACGTCTCTTAATGCATGTAAACACACTGAGTATGCTCTGTTGTATAAAATAAAATGTGCTCTTTTTGAAACACTCCTTAGAAAGTACTTGAAATAACATGAACAAATCCTTTTCACAAACAAAAATTAAAGCAACCGTCACTAAGACTTAAACATCAGTCCCTAAACCATACTTCAGTTTGAGAAATGATAAACGATGGCGCACTTGAGAGCACAAATCTCTGCCACTGTAGCTCACACGTTATTGTTACATCTATAAGCAATATGTCCACTATAAAGTTAGCATCATAATATGATTCCTTGATCCAGAAAATCCACACCTAGCACTCAGAATCATGTTGATATCATTATTAGTTAGACGGTTATTGAGCAAAAACAATCATTCACTAACATTATCTGGATCACCACTAAAATCTCATCATCTGAAGTTCAGCCTCTACCAACATCTCCGGAAGATTTTAGAAAAATCCCTCCTGTAGTTTTGGCATAATCTTGCCAACAAACCAACCAACCAACAAATAAACAAACAAACTGACAAGCACGCGCCGGTAAAAACACATCCTCCTTGGTGGAGGTAATAAAACAGCTTGCCATAGGTCTGTGGGTTCTGCTCAAACTCTGTTGACTTAATTTCCTCTTTTAAAATAAAGCATTATAATTTGAATTTTGACAATATGTACAGCTGATATATTGGTTATGCATAACTGCTGAAATTTATAAATCTGACAATACTGATACTTCACTTTTTGACAATCATCTGCTCATGCAAACATCATTCCATTAATGCCTTCCATCTTTAATAAAGCAGTTTGTTGTGCATATAAAAGGGACTTTTGTGGAGGGAGCACAGATGATTGCATACATATCATATCTCCTTTTGTACACCACATAATCTACAAGCTTTGTCCTGCTGCTTGTGCAGGAATTAAGGCCGTGTACCCCAAATCGCTGTATATTTGCTCAAACTAGCCAGGCAATAGATCATTCTGTGCACATGTGTGAGTGTGTATGAATAGGTAGTGTCCAGGCAGAGCAGCCAGAGCTGAGCAGGAACAGCTGGAGCTCTAAGATTTCACTGGAATCTGCTAATGACTGCAAGATTTACAGCATAGAGCGCACACGCACGCATGCTCGCACCGTTCCGGAGAGCGTAAAAGAACAAAAAACACACACTCTTTCCAGAATAAGCCCTGCAGTGATCACAGCAGTGTTTATGAGGGTGTGTATGTGTAAGTGTGGATATGTTACCTGAGCAGGGGTCCGCTGCCATTCTTGGTGGTCCCTCCTACGATCAGTTCCTCCTGCCAGTGCATGTACTTCCTGGACAGACCGTGGCAGCCTCCTCTCAAGGCCCGTGCCACGTCAAATGGCTGGTGCAATAAAAGCAACAGGCGAGAAAATAACTGTCAGCAGCTCGGCTCAAACTAAAGGCTCGATGTTTAACCATAACAAATAAAACTTGCACAGAGAAATTCTATGCCAAAACCTTGAGCTTACATGCGTGCCTCTAAGGATTGTCACGATAACAAATGTTTATACTTTGATGTGATCCTAGTAAAAACGAAAGACATCAATATCTGAGTCTCTTTCACTTACATCAGATCCTGGTGACAACTTTGGCATCAAATCGGGAGTTTTTTTTCGAAAGAATCTAAATTTTTCAATAGTACTGATCATTAAGATTCCTTGTGGCATTATAAAAGTTTGAAATCCTTCGTGCTTACCTTTGTCGAGTTCTTATTGGGTGCAGTGAGGGGACAGTCGGGGTCAGCAGGGTTTAAACAGGGTCTGTCCATGTAGCCATGTCCAACGTCTGCCTTCTGCAACATGTCCTCGAAGCCTTCTACGGGGAAGTTCGCCCTTCGTAAGTCTTCAAGGAACTCCTTAGGGTCAAAGTTGGTCCACTGAAGAGGGTCTTTACCACTGTAGAGAAATTAGTCAAGAATTAAAAGCTCATCCAGGTGCATTGCAGCTGTCTCAAAAGTCCCTTTTATATTGCACGTTCAAGGTAGGAAATTCACACCAATGTAACCCCTTATCCTCCATGTCACACAGGCTTGGATGATAGGATAAATGTGTGCTTCTCAACATCTCAGTGACTAAGTCCAAATGTCATTACCCCTCAGAGCACATTATTTAAAATAATAATATGTTTTTATTCTTGTCTGCATTTACACTGAGTAATGAGATTGTGGCAATGTTAGATCTGTGCTGTGCTTAAGCCCCATTTTCACCGGAGGGTACAGTGCGGTTCGTCTCGGTACGGCTCGCTTTTTGAGGCGTTTTCACAGCCTAAAACCAGGACAGGACCCCTGAAAAGCGAACTGTGCCATCCTACTTTTTGGGACCCTTCTGTTGGGATGCCAAGCCTACCGATCCGACCCCAGAAGGTGGAGCTAGAAACACCGCGGTCCATTGATTGGTCGAAGGAGTCGTTGCTTCCCATGCGACAGCGGAACAACACATAACCCCGCCATGTTTAAATCTCCACTCGTCTTCCTGAAGATAACTCTCGCGGCACACAGCCTTCTCTGAAAGCTTGGTTGCACTTCATAACAAAAAGCCACATGCTGATCACAAAAAAGGAGAATTGCTAGATGTCTTCCATCGTTGCTATTTGTTTGCTGTGTCACGTTTTCTTCTTCCTTGCATTTAATAGCCAGGTACATGGTGTTGCGCTGCTTTGAAGTCATGCTATCAGTATCCAGTTTGCACGCCAGATGCCGATAGCAAGTAGGGATCGGTTGGCTGTGGAAATGCAAACAGGATCAGGCTTTACCGATCCGGCCTGAGCCAAACTCTGCCAGTCCCTACCGGACCACTTGGTGGAAACAGGGCTTTAGTCACAAATGTCACCTCGTTGCAAGTGTTCCACAAGCCTGCATTTATTTGGGCCATCTTGAATTGTGCTTCAGCACAATGATGTCACACATAAACAAGATACACAGTCAGGAAGCTGGCACAACAGAAACACAAATGATTCTTAACCTTTTCTATGTTAAGTAATTTTGATTAAAACAACTCCCCAACACACTACTAATTTAAGGCTGTTACTCGTAAGAGTGATAAAGGTACTCAGGTTTCACTTGAGCAGCTTCATGAAGAGAATTAACAGAGAAAGGTGTCACCTGATATACTCTTGTTGACTCACATAAAATGATTACTTTTCTTAAATAAACATGAACCTTTACAGCTGTCACATTCTTATTATCTACAATATGTCGTCTCTCTCTCTCATTTTGTAGTGCAGTATTTTTAAGCATCAACAATAATCCTCATCTACACACAGATCAGTTGATGTGATAACTGAAAATTGAGAGACACATATCTCAAAACCAGTCACATTTTTGCAAATTAAAAAATGTAAAGTTAAAGGATACTGACAGATTGACAATCGCCTAAACTGCAACAGCAGAATGTGAGGTGAAGTAAGAAGTGTTTATAGCAAGGAAACAGAATGTAGTTTGTGATGCTGATATAAGATGGAGAAAAACACTTAAAACTGACTGTTTATAGATTAGAAGAATTTTGAACGAATGAACTGTGTTTTCAAGCAAAAAGCTGAACATACAGCCAAAAAAAGGAAAAAAAATGTATACTTACTGACAAGTAAGGTTTCTATGTATGCTCCGCATCAGTGTTAGCTTACACAGTCACACTGTTTCCTACTCATCTACAACACTAGAGCAGCAATAGGAGTAATTTTGGATTAATTTTCTTGTAAAGGGAAGCATCACCTGAGCTCAAAACCTCAACCAAACACTTGATAGATAAGCATCCGTCCACCAATTCCCCACCATATTTGAATGTAATTATTAAACCAGCAAAGCAGCTGAACCACATTTTCTGTTCATCATCAAGCACATCTATGGTAATGAGCTCAGTGTGGATTGGCAGCCCAAATGATGCCTAGTGTGAGGGGGGAGAAGTGGTTACAGGTAGCAGAGCTAACTTTCAAAACAGTCATGGTGTCTGCCTGTAATTAGTAGACAACACATGTAGGTGGAGACTGTATGGCTATGACATAATAAACCCTCGGAGGGAAAAAACTAAGCTTATAATTGGGCAAAGTGCATTGTTCTGTTCTGAATTGGTGGAGTGGTAAGCAACCAGATGCATCCCACATATATGGTTCTGCCAGCCTGGGTAAGAATCCAGCCTCTAGTCAGTTTGCAGAGTGTCCTCCCCGACTCTCTTACTCCCTTTCACAAAGCCTACCCACTGTCTCTCTATCCTCAATAAAAGCACAATAATGCCCCAAAAAATAATAAAAAAAGAAAGAAGTGTTGTGGTTTTCTGCTCTCCAAGCCCATTCTATCAACATCAGAAGTGAAAAAAAACAGTTTGCAGGACATGGTACCTTTAAAGGTCTAGATCTTTCAAAACACTGTCTGTCTGATGCTGTCAAGATTGCAGTGATGTAAAATATACCCCATGGATGTGGGACAAAGTCCATCGAGTGTGCTAGGTTAGGTAATAGATACAGCATGTGTTGTTTTTATGTTTGAGGTAAGACAATAGGTTGTAGTCATTTTCTGTATGCAGATAGAAAATCATCTTTACATTAAAGTTTTCAAACTTTTTTTCAGTGTTTGTTTTGACACATGGATAAAGACAAGTACTGTACAAGCAGACAGAGGTGAGATGAACTTTTCAATTTTTTAAGAGTACAGGCCTTAACACTGAGCAAAGAAACAGTCACATTTTTGATGAAGAAGGTAATGGGATTTTTTGCTAGATGACACAACACAATAAATGAAGGCAAATTCCCATCATGCAACGGTGCGATGCTGAATTCCTGGTCCAAACCAGTCCTTGTCTTCTCTGCCTCACACATTCCTGCCTCTCTTTCTCTGAATCTCTCTCTTTCTCTGTCATTCAAACTACATTGTATGTGCTTAACCAGGCTTGATTTATTATTCCCAGCCTCCCAACCAGAACATAGTAAAAACCTTATTTACCATCAAGAAACACACACTATCATTAAGGCTGATGACGTGGAGTCAAATTGATGCACCTTCACACATTTGCAAAAAAGAAAAAAAAACAACACAAAAACATAAGAAGCAGCGATAATGACACTCGTTTTGTGCATGCACACACGCTCCTGCAGAGGTAAAGGTCTGCTGAGTATTACTGTAGCAGCAGGCCATTAGCAACAGAAGGGCCAGACAATGGTGAGAGGCCCAGGGCTGGAGAGAAACTATCGCCAGCGATACGCATGCCAGCAACCACTACAATAGAGCCTTCAGAGGGGACGAGTTCAGGACACACACACATGCACACACACTCTTGTTTCTCTCGGGTGTCTCTTTAGATGGGCTGAGCGTGTTTGGGCAGCTTCGACCAAAGGAGGCAAAAACAAGAAGTAAATCTCCACATTCTTACTCTCTGTCTTAAAAATCTGAAAATATTGTTACTTATCTCTGGGGTTGAGCTCTTGCTGTCCCTACAGTGCATTTTAATAGGTTTGCAACAGGCGAAGAGCATTTTCTCCCAAGTTATGTGCACTTTTACAACTATTGTGTAATCTTGAAGAAATAAGGCTCTTAATTAATGTCAAACAATATGCATTCTCAGCTGTTGTTGGTCATACATCACAAAATACAGATAGAGCCCAGCACAATGGTCTTTGGTGTACTTACGGGAGATAAACCATTCCTGACTGGAGTTTGGCTCCCTCCCAGAAACAGTCCAAAGGGGTGATGATGAGGCAGGGGTGTAGTTTTTCTATGATCTAATTGGACAAAAACAGACCCAAAACAAAACAGGGATGACACTCATTGTTGGTGGTACTTGGTAACAACATTGCTTCACACTGTATTAGCATCTTGACACATGTGATTACCATATTTGCACATAAGCAGGGTTGCATACTGGCTCATAAAGAACACCTATAACAACATTTTCATTTATACACCTCTTTAGAGCATGGCTTTCTTCCTGACATATGGAGTAGTCAGCCAGAGTCTGGCAGATGAGCTCATGATGCAGGTTTGGAGGATTAATGCACGATTGTGTACATGTCATGGAAGGAGCAACATCATTTGTAAAAAATGAGCACTTATGCTTTGCAGTGACACTGGTAAATGTTATTCTAACTTCAAGAGCTAGTCTTGCATTATTTGAATAACTGCGGTAAAGTTAATTGAATTCCTTAAAACTCACAAACAAAACATGAATAATAAATGAAACTGAAGTGTCCAAAAATGTTTCTGCTGAAACAATCAAGGTGTGGCTATTGAATAGTAAGACTGCGCTTCACAATCACACTGAGTGTTGTATGTTAAAAACTGTGTAATAACAAAGAACTGTTGTAAGTTTAAAATAAGTGACATCTATAATGCTGCGTTCACACCGCAAGCGACTCGGCGGTCAAAATCGCGTCGCCCACTAACATCTCGTCGCGCGTCCAAAAATACCTCATTTTGGTCACCGTTGCCGTTGGCCGTCACTCGGTGACGTCACGTCCGCTCTAGTTTCATTGCGGTCATATCATATATGATATAATAGGATGTTTAAGCTGACATTAATCCAACTGTGTCCTTTTTTTACTCATCTACCAACCATAAAACACTGCAGCTGATGGCCCAGCAGCAACTAATGTCCTCACTGACTAATGTGTCCCACACAGACATGGATTGTTACTCTGTAATCCGGATGAAAAACTGTCTGTCTAGGGTACCGTCACACATGCACACACCACTGATTTGCTGTTGCTGCACAGCCACACACAACATCGCCTGAAAAGATCAACTTTTTTTTTACTTTGATATCGCGGGACAAGTAAAGTGATCGTCTTGTTCACGGCAAACGCATCACGGGAGGGTTAGCCCCGCCCCGTTGCGGCTGTACATTGACTTTGCGTGGAGAGTGATCGCCGAGGTAGTGCAAGTAGCGTCCGGTGTGTAAGCACCTTAACTCACTGTGCGCTACTGATTGAAGCACAACTGTTTTTTCTATGGTGTCAGAAAAATAAGTATACAGGACATGTGAAAAAATATAACTGAACTACAGAAAGAAATTGCATAAAGTTCATAGAGAGAGAGTTTGCCAGAAAGCAAATTAATAACCTTGTGAGTAAGCAGGTAAGCAAATTTGTAAGTAAATAATTCGTAAGCTGTGACGAATCTATGTCTTCACATGGGTGGGTGTTTTTGAAACTGAGGCTTTTCTGTGCTGTTTGGCCTACTGTCCAAACATAAACAGCACTTTAGCTCACTGAAAACTGATATAGTGGTAAACTCAAGCTAAGGGTCTTAAAAATGCTGTTTGGGTGTCTCCATTTGGGCCACTGAAAGGTCACCCTCTGCATCTACCTGTCCTCGGGTTGATGCAGAGGGTGGCTCTATTAAACATTCTCATCATTGGTTACATGTTCTGCCTCAGATGTTGTTAAACTGTTGCTGTTTAAAGTGTTAATGACTGGACTATTAACATGCCAAAATATACTTTCTGTTTGTCCCTCATAGATAATGCTACTACTAAAAAACTCTGATGATTCAAATCCTGCTAACTTTTTGGAGGAGACTTGGTGTATTTCAGTGACAGTGCTGACTGCATTGGTTTTTGCCATGGTTACAGCAGATGTTGACAACAACAAGAAAACCCCAAAAGATGATCAACAACAGGATTTGATAAAGACGGTTACTGAAGCTTGAATGAAAATAAAACAAATGAATATTCCTTCTAATATCAATTAACACAGCCAAAAAATAAACCCATACACCAGGCAGAGTTGTTGTTGGAATAGATGTAAAAATAAAACTGATTTGGCGAAGAAATAAAAAAGAATGTTGCATATCATGGACACTGTAACGGCACATTGATGCATTTTTGCATTTCAGTGTTTGACAAAGATGTTTTTAAACCATACACTGTTTAACAGGATTACTTTTGAAATCAGAGGACGAAAACTTAAGCAAGTGGGTTAACAAGCAAGTCAGTAAGCAACTAAGCAATTCTGTTTGTCAATTTGTCTGTCTACATGAACAATAAATGGGAGACACAAGGGGAAAAATCACCAGAGAGAGACTGGCTTCTTAGAAGCTCACAGTATTATACATATAAAGACCATACACATCAACAATGTTTGCATCTTACCTGATTCATAAAATGAGCTTCTGTGACTAGTTCTCCTGATTTGTAGCATAAATGTTCTAATTTCCATTGTCTGAAAAAGAAGTGAAAAATGAAAACAAGGTTGTTAAGGTTTAAGTTTATGTTACGCATGCACAGCAACAACAGCACACAAAGCTAGACCGATCAAATGATAATCAGTAATACTACGGATGGCATCATAACAAGAATCATGTTGTCTATCCAGGGCAAATCTGTTTATCTAAGGTGACCAAAAATCCTGTCTATTCTAATAGAAAATACATTTCCTACATTTTGCAAATCTGACTTATATACATTATTTTATTTGGGTTAGTCCAAGGCAGATGATAAGAACAATAAAACAACTCTGTATAGCAATGTAGCATTTAATAGAACACTTTAAAATATGGGCCATGACTGTCTATTTTAACTGAATGGTATTCTCTACCAGAAGAAGTAAGTTTGCATAAGTAAAGTGTAAAAGTGGCCTAACAGGACACAGAAGAAATAAAACATGGATTTACCTATTATAACGGTAAACATGAACTCTGCTGGCTCTGAGAGCTGATTCCAGGTGCTGCAGAAGAGCCTCCACTGTTAACACATTGGCTCCTTCCTCCCGCGGCGTCTGGATCATCAGCTGAGGGTTAAACATGGCCTCCTCGCCTATCTTCTGCCGTGTGTACCTCAGTTCCTGGTTCACACGCCCACCAACTGGAAAAGAAAAAGGAAAATCTCGTTGAGTTTGATTATTTTAACCCCTTTTCAGATATTCACGCACTCTGATCACATTTAAAGATTTTTTTTATTTCAGTCTCATAAATTCTTTTGAAAAACATCCTGAACAGCTTTAGCCTCCATGAACACATTTGTTGTTTCTGCCACATAAAGACTTTCTGTCTCCACATTACAGCATGAACAACAGCTTAGAGCCAAGAAGCAGATGTTTGACATGATTTGTCAATATCTCTCATTTCATGAGGCTTTTATCTCTTATTTAAAGTATGTTTACTTTCTATTATGTCCAACAGTTTATGTGATGCACAACAGCCATGTGGAGGCAATGAAAAAAAAAGCATGAGTGGCCGAACTGGCCATATTACCAGACTGTGGCGACTCTAACTCTGTTGTCGAACAGCCTCTTCCTGCAGAGCACACACCTCTTTTCTGTTTTTATGTTTATGGTCAAATATGACACACGGTGATGGAAATTTTGGGGGTTTAATTTTTGACGGCCTGCCTCAAATATTGTCATCCCATCATGTCTCAAACTTTAAAAAACGAACTCCATTCTGCTGGAGTTTTAGCACAGAAAAGGGCAGTTAAAGCATATTCAGTGGATTACACATCTTCTAAATTAAAGCTTATGTCAGCCTTCTGTCTATGGCTATTAGTCACTGACGACATAGTACACACACAGACACACACATTGACTCATCCTGTGCCCCATTCATAATATATCTTTCCTCTACTGTACTTGTATTTCTTCAGACATTTGAAACAGGTTATGGGGTAAATAAAGTGAGTATTGAATGCCTCAAATTACATCACTGTGTTTTTATCCAATCACGTCAAATAAAAACAAAACTTTCATAACCAGTAGGGCTGGGCATCAATTCAGATTTTCTGGATATCACAAGGTCTCAAATCGATTAGATTCATGATTCAATTCAATATTTATTTAGTCTGGATATCTCAGTAAAAATAATTTAGAAAGTGACACTTTGACCTGGTACATCATTAAAAATTGTTTTTACAGTAAGAACTGAGTCCAAAGCAGTTAAATTTATCATATATTAATGAAAAACATTTATGCGTATTCTGCATTTAACTTGTTTTTTGTCCAACTCATCTTTTCCTACGGGCTTGTTAGATCTGAAATCTGTCCAAATGTCAGCTTTAAACCCCTCCGATGGTGCCCATATAGTGCTACTTGCTACCGCCATGTTCGTTTGACTGCTTGCAGTAACATCTCAGAGGATTTTGTTCAGTGGAAAGTAGCGCTAAACGCTGATCACGCCAGCATAGCAGGGTTGATACCACAGGCTGCTTCTCTGCATGACCAATGGTGAAAAAACTAACCAAGTTAAAAGATTGAACTTTGGATTTTATGGATCAATTTTGAACCATTCAAAGGGAAATCAATTAAAATCCTCTGCATTTATTTTTAAACCCAGTCCTATTAACCAAAGGCCTATATCAGCCCACTGATGTTTGTCTCCACCAGGTATAAACATTAAATTATCATACAGATTCTTTATGCTGCCTAAATGAAGAATTTGAGCTGACCAAATGCTTTCAAACACTTCAATCAAAAGTCTGTAGGAGACACAAACATCTCTGTAAAAGAGCAAGTGGAGCAACAATTATGAGATACATAAGCTAATAATGAAATTAGTTCTTTTAATTAAATGTAATTGCTGTTACTGTTGTCATTGCCATTCGTTGTTGATTTGTCTTAGAACTAGGCCAATGCTAAGGAAACTCAAGGATGACTTCCCTTTAGCATAAAATTAGACATTCAATATTTATTCTTTAATGCACTTGTCCTAAAATGTGTTTCAGGAACTACAGTGTATTTTACTAAGTTCAGCAATCACTTGGAGACAGAACCCCATGGCACACATGTCTGCAAAGTCTGAAGGATAAGACAGCATTCAATTGGTTCCATATCTTTTTAACCAGTTGTAAACTCACAAAGAGAAAAAATGAGGTAGGAGCACAAGATGAAGCAGGTTTGCACATAATATTCAACCACTGACAGTATTTCACAGTCCGAACACCGTGCCAACACAGACAACATCATGTGCTACAACATCTGTAGCTCCACAACATCCTCTTTACAAACCAAAACCAACTGACATCATCATCACAGCATTTATTTTATCAGACACATGTCTTGAACAAATGTAACGTCTTACAGACAGACTGTAACTCAAAATAAAAAAAAAAACTTCCAAACTCCTTTGAATCCAGAGGAGAAACATCACTCCAACTAATCCACCTCTCAGAACAACAGCTCCAAGTTTCTGCTTTCATTTGATAACAAGTCAGCAGCTCCAGACCACGTTAACTGCATGTGTGTGTTTGATGAAGAGAGAGGGAGGCTCTCTTCCAGGCTTTGCTCTCAGTATCGTGGTGGGACTAAGCCCTGTGCGTGCGCTCTGAGCTCTCAGCTATCCCCAGCTACAAAAGCAGCCTTTCAGGTCGTTTAGCTGCCCTGCTCCACCCCAACACAGCCAAGGAGAGTCTGCCAGGGTCTCTATCACAAACACACATACACACAAACAAATGTTGGCAATTAAAGGCATGCAAGCAGCAATCAATAAAGCCTTAATATTTCTGCGTGAAAAGGACACTCCTCAATTTATGAAATGAATGAATTTAGTTTTCTTTTAAATAACTGTTACAAAGCTGGAATATGTGAACCTGAAACCACGCCTCAGTGTTTCTTTACCAGCAAGGTGATGCATACTTATTGGCCACTTCATTAGGTACATCAGTTCAACTGCTTAATTACACAAATAGCTAATCTGCCAATCACATGGAAAAAAATATGAACTTCGGCAGATCTAGGAAACTTTGAAAGCTGTTTGTCTAAGTATTTCAGAAACTGCTGATCTTCTTTAATTTTCAAGCACATCCAACCCAAGCATTACAAAGATTGGTCTGACAAAGAGAAAATATTCAGTGAGCAGCACCACTCTGGGCAAAATGCTGGTTGATACCAGAGGTAAACTCAAATAAACACTGGCTACAACCAAGACATGCAGAAGACCATATGTGGACACACAGAAAATGGCAGATTGACCACAGTAGCAAAAGACCACAGAGGTGGCCACTCCTGTCAGCTAAGAACAGGAGACTAAAATTTGAAGATGGGGTTCACTGCCAGCCCAGTCACATGTCATGAACTGTACAAGCATTGCAACAATTCCTCAGTTGGCCAAAGTCAGACATGACAAAGATGCTCGTGTTTGGGGGAGGGCAGAACCTTTCAAAGGCATTCATGGCAGGTGATTGGACAATCGTTCTGTCAATCATATTCATTATTGACCAGTCAGATAATGTAGTAAGGGGGCGCTACCGCCATGGGGTAAGGTACAAAAGGTGAACCACTTTGTAACATAATTTTCACCAAAACATGTCGGAAGTGAAGTCTTATCTTGGAATGCTTTCAGTGTTACCTTGTTTTTTCATTTAATACAGAAATGTGTAATAATCTGACTGATTACAGACAAACCAGGCTGATCCAGCAGCACTGTAAATGGGTTAAACCACTGATGAAAACAGGGTAGGACATCACTGTTGAGTCTTTTTCAGGGGGCAGGGGAAAGGTACATTTTAGGCAGCTACTGGAGCTATAAACAGAGGGAGAGGGACAAGTCCTAATGCAACAGACTTTTTGTCTTGTGCAAAGAAGTGCTCCATGAAGGAGACATAAAGCATGCTAGTGAGGCATGTACTACCTGAAAAAAGCCTTGAAAAAGCAGGAAATAGTCTCTTTAAATCCCCCATTTAGATTGAACATCTTTAATAGATTGTTTTGATGACAACTGGCATCTTATGGTTAGTTGCTTTAATGTAGACCATCTTTTCATTGAACATTAGGCCTGTCATTTATTTCATTCATTCATTTTTTTTTGGAAACATCAATTACCAGATGAGAAGGGAAGAATCGTTATCAAAAAATAACACCAGACAGCCAAAGACATTAACAATGTTGTCTTACCATATATCTAGTTAAGAAGTATAACGACATCTTTAAAGACTTGATCTGTTTCCACACACTCACTGGTTGTACTCGGTTTATCCAAAATACTTTATCATGCCATTTAGTGAATCTGTGTCTTCTTAACAAGCAGAGGATTTGAGTCTTTCCATCATCAGTGACCGGGTGCTCTGTACAAGCTGCAGAGACATTTTTTTTCCACACACAGACATTTACACACAAACAAACTGAAAAAAGCAGCCAGTCAGAGAGCCGACTGTGTGAGAAATCTGTAACATTTTATTACAGCCTAATCCAATTTAACAATTCCGCTCAATTCATGCAACAGCAGGCTCAGATTGAATATTTTCAGCCCATTGTAATAGCATTAAAGTTGAACATAAGCATGCCTGTTCTGCTGAGCCGCACCACGACCACCCAGTCAGACCAATGGGACCCCGGAGGGAGGGGGCCATGTCTTGGGGCATTAGAGGAAACACACTTGATTTCTTTTTTTCTGGACCCAAACAGCATTCCCATCTGATCCTGTCTGAAGGCATGTTTATAATACTCATCATTAATAGCAGGCCCAGGCTAACCGGAGCGACATGGTTTGCTCTGCTACACGGCTACGCTACACCGGCCCTGCCTTCAAAACAGCAACGCATGGAACTGATTTAGACCCGACGCACACTGACAGAGCACTAACAAGTCGACTTGTCTGGTACACTCAGCGCTCAGAGGGAAATCTGGCCGGAGGGTTGGATGGAACGTACCACCACGAGGGAAAATAGGAGCACAAGCAGGAGAGAGCAGGGCCTACATTGTGATTGTGAATAAAGAGACTGAAAATGATGAAAAAGGAGGAGGCTTGCAGAAAGTCACCGTCTGTTTTGAACACATTCCAAGTCATGGACCACCACCCAAAGACCCGAGGTTTACAGCAAGCAGCGAGGAGCGGGACAAGTCAAAGGAATGTACTCGCTCTCTCTACAGGAAACAGCACATCACGGCCTCAGGCTTAGAGAATTCCACACTTCACGAGGTTACAGCGTTTTGGGGTCAACACTCACACAGCCTCGGGGTGAAATTAACACCCCAGCTGGACCAGGAAAATGTGTGTGAGCGAGAGAGCCAGTGAGTGTGTGTGACTGCAACATGTGTGTGTGCGTACACACAGCTGTGTTTCTTCAATGACACATATTCCCATATTCCTTCTGCTAAGAAAACTGGTTGACCCCAGCATGTGTTGATATGTTGGAGGTGTCTCGCTCCGGGCTCAGCTGCTGCGACCTAAAACAAAGTGTCACCGACTTTCAAAGGCTTCACGTAACACCTCGCTGCTTACTCATTTCCTTTTTCACCCCTGCATGATCGTTTACACATCACTCGCCTTTCTTTTCACAAATCAACTTTATAGTTTGCTCTGTTGTTCTTGGACATTATTCTAAACAAAATACTACATCACAGTTCAAGCAAACCTTGAACAGAGCTTCTCATATTTGAAGCTCAGCTCCAACAACATTTCCATGCAATAAATAAGATGGATGATACACCGTTTTAGGTTTTTGAATATTTAGTTAGCCACATTTTTAAAAAATTACGGATTGGAATAAACTGTTGTGCCCACTGATGTAAAATTTGTCAGGAAAACAGTGTCACACTTTACTCTAATCCCAATTAGTACATCCAACTGTTCCCCAAAATAGAAAAACGATCAGTAAAAGTTAAAAAAAACACGAGGATGGTCAACACCATCACAATTGGTATCAATATTGCATATCCTCTCTGCAATCGCAGATATAACACCCCCAGCCACTTCATCAGGTACACCTTGCTAGTACCAGTTGCCTTCATGGCTGCCTCAGTTCAGTCTAGGGCTGGGTATTTCCAGCAACCTCACGATGCGACACGTATCCCGCTACTAAAGCCACGATATGATACGTTTCCCAATACACGTAAATTGTGAACATTGACTGTGCTTTAAAATTCTTGACAAGTTTAGTTTTAGTTTTTCTTATAAGAAGAAAAAGAACAAGGATGAGTTTAAAGTGGTTCAACAACTTGAGAGACATAAATTCAGATCCCCAAAGATGGTAGACCTAAGTTCAAATTTAGAACATATGCTTCATTATGTAGCTCGTTGAACTGTGCCACTGTTAACATTAGCCAAAGTGTATTGTCAACAACTGTCAAAACATTTAGGCCGCATCGATTCTATAGAATCCGCATCGATACACGTATCCCGAAGGAGTGCGTGGCAATATTTTGCCGTATCGATATTTTGAGCACAGGCCTAGTTCAGTCATTCATTCTTAATGGCATATTCAATATATACTGGAAACATTCCTCAGACATTTGGTCCATGTTGTAAGGCTGGACAATTAATCAAAAGGTAATCGTAATCAACATTTAGACCCTCTAATCAAAGTAATTTTACTCATGTCAATTATTTTGATTATTTTCCCTGTGTAAGTCACGTGACTGCGCCCCCTCCATACAGTCTGTGTTCACTTTCACCAAGAGCAAAGGATGGAGGAGACAAGCACCAATCTATCAGAGGACCTAGTAGGCAAGAAAAATGTTGTCTCCGTTGTTTGGGAACATTTTGGATTCTGTGCAGAGGACATTGAGCAGAAAGAAGTCAAGTGTAAAAACTATATGGAGACTGTGTCAACAACCATTGGTATCACCACTAATTAGTTCCAGCATAGCATAAAATAATCATTCACTAATCATAATCGAGGTAAGAGCTTCAATTAATCATGATATTGAGATTAGGTAATATCGCCCAGCCCTACCATGTTGCCTTGATAGTATAAAACAGTTGCTGCAGATTTATCAGCTGCACCTCTTAGATGGTTCCTCCCATCTCCTACTTCCCAAAGGTGCTCTATTGGATTGAGATTGAGGGGCCACCCACAAGGAAATGAATACAAGTGTATCAGCACAACATTTTAACTGCATAAGCGAATCCTCCACGACAATAGTGAGCAACAAAAGCAAAAGGAGAGCAACATACAGCAGTGTTTGTTCACATTTCTCATGATGTATGATACTCCATCTTTTCTTCCCTGGTCCTGGTGTTTGTCTTCAGCAGTGTACTGCACCACCTACAGGCTTGACATATACACTACAGTGTTTTCAGTGTTTTCATATGGACAAACTCGTGTCTTAAAATGATGTGGTCTTTACAGATAACAAATATGAAAACATTTTTGTTTCTGTGCAGACGGGGCCCAACTGACTGTAGAGGCCACTGAGGTAAAGTGGATTGTGGGATGTTTGATGTGCCCTTAAAAAAAAAAATCTCAAAAAAAAATTATAAAAATTTTTCTATTTTCTGATTTAATCTAGATTTTTGCCTCTCAAAGAAACCAAACAATAATCAGCAGCAAAATCAAACAAAATAAGTTTTGCTTTAATTTCTTGAATATGCTACATGTCTCAAAGGCTAGAAGTTTGGGTGTAAAAAGGCTTGTCTACAATAACAATGAAAGAGAATATTTTCACAAAACAATAATTTATGACACTTTAATCTTTATCTCATTTTAATAAAGCATTTCAGCTGCTGTATCTCTGTTGGGAGTAGGTTTTAACTTTTAGAGCCCTAGGGTGGCAAATGAGAAGTATAGTATGTCGAGAACAAAATCAGAATTTCATTCTTATTTAATCTTTTTATTCTTATTTTTTTCAAAGTCTTCCACAAATGACCTAGTATTTAATGGTATAACTGATCACCTGGGCCGAAGTGAACTCAGTGTCATACAAAAGAGACCAATCTGAGATCATTTAAACTTGGTGTAGTGTTCTGCTGGTTGTAGCCATCAGAAGATGGTGTTTAGCAATTGCTCATATAGTGCTAAGGGGCCCATGTGCAGCAGGAAAATATCCCCCTCCCCATTAGACCACCATCGCCATCATGAGCCTTAGATGTCAGGTAGGATGGATCCATGCTTTTATGTTGTTTACGTCTGGTTGTGACCTCAACATCTGAATATCAAGACTCAAACAAGGCAACATTTTCCAAACTATCAGCATCAAACTGGTATGACACAACAAATAAACATCTGAAATTGATATCTGTGCATCCCACATTAATTTATTGATGGGTTATGTTTGTCAAAATGGCTGATATGATACTGACGTGCTTCCCTCATAAAAACAATACAAATATCTGCTCAACAACCAGCTACTGCACACTGATTTAAGTTTAGGTCAGAAAGCACATCACCCTCTAGTGACATAAAACAATGTGGCAATAAAAGAGTCAGAGTGTAAGCCACCTTACTGAAAAAAGGCACTTTTTCCTGCAAAATTTGTACCTTTACTTTAAATAAACACATGAAACGAATATTGACAGGCACGTTTTTTTAATGAATTCTGAAACATAACTAGCTTTTGAATAGTCCTTGAAGAAACACCCTGTGTTTGAGTGTGCTCTGGTTCACTTACTACTGCAGCAACTACAGCTAAATGATTTAACTCAACATCTTGGTACCAAAACACTGTCGTGTGTTTTTGTGCATTGTTATGGCTTGCTTATAATTTCTGGTTATCATAAACATGAATATAGGAAGCCTTGATTTGGACATATTGCTGAGGTATTAAAACAGATGACAGTGTTCATATCACAATGAAGTTTGATATCTTCTTATTGACACATCCCTTATAGGAATGCTTTAATGCTAATATGAGCCTCATTTTGCTTGGTGAATAATTAAAAACACCATTAAAGAAAGCAAAAAAACAGCTCCACAGAGGAACAGAAATTAAAATAAAGGAGAAAAGAGAAGAAGAAAAGAAGCAGTTGTATGTGTGTCACTGTATTGGAGCGCTCAGTGTGGGTATTCAGCGTGTTGCATAACATTAACCCCTGGTCCCCCCTATTCTCAAAGTAGGGGAACGGGGGGCTGTGGGGACGAAGGGAGAGAAAGTAGGTTTCTAAGGAACTGACATCACCCCCCCTCCCTCCTTTCAGTCTTAAACTCCCCCTCCTCTTTATACTATCATTTTTTTCTCCCTTTGCTCTATTCAGCTCTCCTCTCTGATTGGCCAGATCACGATGGCAATCAGCCCGGCCCCTCTGTCAAAGCCAGCCCACCCCTCCTTTTCCCCTTTGCCAACTTTCTCTCTTTTCCATGCAACTCACAACAGCGTGGCCCCACCCCCCTGCACATCTCTGACGCCTGACAACGGAAGCATCCCGCACTTTCAAGGAAAACATGCACACGGAGCAGCGAACAGCTCTTACTGCTCCGAGGCCAGTTTCAAAACAGGCTTACTTTGCTCAAGCTACGCAAACAGACTCCCCTTGCAGAAACAAACTTCCACAGCAACTTTTTATTAACAGATTTCACACAAATGGGTGTTACTGAAAATATGTTTCAGGATGCAAATGGGATTATTTATTTTGGGTGCATGTTCAGTATGTGGGTACATGAGTGGAAACAAATCTTTGTGTGTGCGCCTGTGTGTGTGTGTGTGTGAGTAAGTATGTGTGTGCGGAGAGAGGATTAGCTGGATTAGGCCCCCTCTCAGCAGGGACCCCCTGTGGTGAGGAGGAAGCCCCCCAAAACCAGGTCATCTCTCTGCCACCAAGTCTACAGCGACCTCCCATACCCTGAGCAGCTCCATACTGACAGAGGAGGACCAGGAGAGGTACAGATGACTGCAGAACAGAGGATGTGAGGATACAATCAACTTTGAAACAGCACAAATGTCCAGGGTGTGTCAAAGAAATGACCTTAAAGCAACAGAAGTAATGAAAACAAATGCAGCACTGTCATATTTTATAGAAAGGACCAATCTAGAGCCAAAACCAGCTACTTTGAGACATCATTACCATTGTCTTTATGGAAGTAATTCAATCAATTCCTTCCACTTGGTTTTGCATGCCTTACAAAAGACTACTTCCGAACCATCACAAGAGGAAGTCAGCACAAACACCACCAATAACAAAAGGTTAGGGACAGGATAGAGAGTAGATAACAACAGTCTAAAGTGTGGCTAACATTTTCACTAAATGACATGAAAGTGCAAAATCAAATGATTTTATGCATGAATGAAAACACTAGTACCACATTTAACATTTATTAACATTGTATGACACTGGTCACAGTAAAATTATGTTTTTTTTAAATTAAAATTAAGTATTCAGAGTTAAATAATTTGGAATAAAAATAATTTTCCTTCGTGTTCACATAGAAACAGTAATTCCGAATTGAAGTTTACATGGAAATCACGTTTTTTCGCTCTTATTTAATTCTGCCTAAGGTCTGGGGGTTAGGAATGGTTCTGATTGGACGAGGGGGCAAATGTGGTGTATTTACATGTACCGGAAGAAAACAAACTCCACTTCAGCGTCTCCAGTGTCTCTGTCAGGGAAACCTTGTTCTACTAGAACACTACAACTTTAAAAAGGTTCACATTTTTATATGCTTATGTCCATTCATTCTTATTATTTTCAAATCTTTTAAGGCTCTAATACAATAAATTGTCCCTGCCTCTCCCTTCTTTAGCATGCATTAGCCTCAGCAACAGAAACAATGGCGGAATACAGTTTCACATTCGGCCCGCAGAAGTCACTGAGCTTCTTATGACATTAACAGCAAAATCTTCTCCTGCACTACAACCGTCATGAGGAAAAATTGGACATGGAGAACAGCATATGCCATTGTTTACATTGTTCATGTTTTATGTGCATGCTACCTGTCTTCCCCTCCGGGTTTTGATGCAAATCTGCAGCAGTGCTACAGCACTACTTAGAGCATTTTCAGGTGAAAAGATACAATTACCAGAACAATGCTGTGTTTACTGAAAACTTTTTTTTTTTTTAATGTAGTTTTTGGGGCATTTTGTGCCTTTATTGACAGGAGAGAGACAGTGGATAGGCTTGTGAAAGGGGGTGAGAGAGTAGGGGAAGACACCCTGCAAGCTGGTCACAGGCGGGAATCGAACCTGGACCGGCAGAAGCAAATACATGGGGTGCCTGGTTGCTAACCGCTCCACCAAACCAGCACCCCGAAAACTTTTTTAAAAAACAATAAAAGAAAAAGTTTTTTCCACTCCATGTGGACAGGGCCTGTACATCAGGATTACCATGTGCTTGTTGACACAGAGGCCTGTGTGGGCCTCCCTTTCCACACAGAAAATTAATAGGAATCAACCAGATAATTGAAACACAGTTGAATCAATTAGTGGGAGCAATAAAGGCAATATTACCAATAAAATCTAAATAACTCCTGTCCCCAGAAGTGGTGTAAGATTAAGAATAAACCTTTAATGTGATATTAGTAGCTCAAGATTTCACATGATCTCAGTATGTTGATAGGAGCAGCCATGCCTTAACTTAGCAACATCATCATATCCATATCCTTATAACCAGAAGCACGATTGTACAGTAAGCCCAATGGAGAACAACACATGGAATATACAAAAACTTTGTGTACAGTTAGGTTTATCACAGTGAAGAAGTATGTTGAGCGCATCCATCGTGCTCACTCTTGCAAAAACATCTGTTCCTGAGCCAAGGAAGCTTGGTGGAGCACAAAGCACCCTTGAGTCAAACAAACTGGACTCTAGGGGTTTAAAAATGCTTGGGCACAGTACCGGTTGACTTATGAATGAGCTCTAGAATGACACCCGTCGCACAACATGTCCCAAGTTATACTACAAAACTACTCATGCAAATGTGCTCATGTTATTGCACATGATGTCCTGTGACTGTGACATTTGGTGCACGCTCTGTCCATGCTGCTCAGTGATTAGAGTACTAGAAGTACTACTGTGTGTTTCTGACCTCAGTAGAAGCGAACGCAGCAGAATGTAAAGCAGTAAATGTAGTTTTGAATTTAGACAGGGCAATGCAGGTGTGCACACAGGCACAAATATGTGATGAAAGGCCTCACTGAGAGCTGAGACCCCATCTGACCCATTGGCAAGCCCCCCTTACTCTGCAGCTCTCTCCCCCTCATACTCATTCCCTCTCTCCTTTCAGCTTTTTCAGAGGAGGGGGGGTAACACACAGAGGAAGGGTAAATCAAGAAAAATAAAGAGGGGGAGTGTTAAAGTAAAAGAAAAAGCAAGTGGACAACAAAAAAGGGAAAATTATGGCCTGAAAAAGGGAGAAGAGGGGCCCTGGTGTGCAGATGCATGGAGTTCCCTCGTGCAGCAAGACTCCGCCGCGAGCACCCTCACCCCCTGACGCAAATGTGACACCCCAGCTGCCAACCCCTGCCCCCCCACACACTCGCTCTCTCTCCTCTGCAAACCCCCACCCATGCTCCCCTACTCCAGCATTACCATATGTATGGCTCCCCTCGCCCCTGATTATGCTAATCACCTGTCCGGCCCCTGCAGCCCCTAAAATGGGTGTATTTAGCAGTCGGCTGGCTCCCAATCCTGCTTCCCCTGGGCCCGAGGTGTACATTCACACACTCCTCAATGGGCAGATTCTTCCACGTTGCTGCCTTCATTCAGGTCCCACTCTTCCCCCCTCCCAAACCCCCCGCCCCAATAAAAAAAAAAAACTATTCAATGCCAATGGATTCACAGCAGAGCGGTGGAAGGAGTGGTGGAGTAAGAAAACGCTGACAGAGAGTCTGTGTGTAGCATGTGCTTGTGTGCAGAGGTTGGGCAAATGATGTCTTAATTGCAGAGCTGGGCGATATGGACCACAAACTGTAGCTACATTTGCTGTTGTGAAGAAACTACAAATGGTTGTCATTTTATTTGAATTGCAAACGTTGCAAAAAAATCCAAAAATATTGAAGCATTCTTTTAAACCATGACCAAAAACACAGGAGCCCTAGACACCC
Source organism: Scarus forsteni (assembly GCA_036419115.1). Classification (NCBI taxonomy): domain Eukaryota; kingdom Metazoa; phylum Chordata; class Actinopteri; order Labriformes; family Labridae; genus Scarus; species Scarus forsteni. The sequence goes on from JAZDUH010000066.1 coordinate 16,904,541, forward strand.
AGTATTAGGGACGCACATTATTAAATGATTGCTAATTCCTGATATTTCAAAACATATATTAGTCAGTGTAATTTCTGACACCATTATACTTTCTATAGAAGAACTTTCAGTTGGTATAACGATCACGTCATTTAATAATCAACATGTCTTTTATTTATTTTATTGCTTAAAGTTGAAACAAGCATCATCTTAAAGTGACTTTGAACATGACAGGATGGTCTGAGTATTTCAGAAACTGCCAGTCTACTGGATTTTTTTCACAAAGTATTACATAAAATGGTCAGAAAAAGAGGAAATACTTAGCAAGCAGAAGTTATCAGGCTGAAAATGCCTAATGATGCCAGAGATCTGAAGAGAATCGCAGGAACCACTCAGTACTACTTAGGAAGACCATATCTGAACACACAACAAGTCCAGTTTTCAAAGTTGATTGGCCACAGCAGCAGAAGTCCACGCCAGATGTCACTCCTGTCTGCTAAGTACAGGCCAATGAAGGTAAAATTAGAACAGGCTTACAAAAATTGGGCAACAGAAAATTGGAAAAATGTTGCCTGGTCTGACTGCTGCAACATCCAGATAGTCCAGTCAGATTTTGGTGTAAACAACAGGAAAGCACGGATCTACCCTGTCTTGTATCCATGGTTCAGGCTGGTAGTGCCTCTGCAATGATGTTATGGCCAGTTTTTGTGGCACACTTTGGTCTGTTCCTACGACCTGAGCATGGTTCAAACACTACAGCCTACCTGAGTGATGCTGTTGTCCATTCATGACCACACTGTGTCCATCCTTGCAGCAGTCTGTGTCACAAAGCTCAAATCACCTCAAACTGTTTTCTTGAGCGTAATTGTGGGTTTGCTGTACTGCAGTAGTCCCCACAGTCAACAGATCTCAATCCACCAGAGCACTTTTAGGATGTGGTGAACCTGCAGCAATTGTGTGATGCTACCATGTCAACATTGACCAAAATCTCAGAGTAGTGGTGAATCAATGCCACAAAAGGTTAGAAAAATCTGAAGGCAACCAAGTCTGTAACCCCCAACCAATTCTTTTAGAATAAAGACAAAGTTTTAGGGTTTGCCTGTGATTTTTGATAATTAAAAACAAGAAATAACCAAAAGCTGGTTGGCTAAGACCGCGTTTTGTGTTGCTGTCGTATCAAACAGATATCTGAATCTACTCTTTTTTTTTTTACAAAAAATGCTCATAGAAATAAAATGAGAAAAATAATTAAAAACCTATGCAAAGGTAGCTCACATAAAGCTGTTACATCCATAAGCAATAGTTCTATGATCAAATTACCATCAAAATATGATTCATTGACCCTAAAAACACACACCTTGCACTCAAAATCATGGTGATATCATTATGAGTAAGCCAGTTATTGAGCAAAATTGATTGTTTGCTAGGGCGGTTACCTGGATCACCACCAAAATCGGATCATTTTTTAAGCTGGGCCTTCCAACATCTCCTGAAAATGTCAGCAAAATCTGTCCAGTAGTTTTTGAGTAAAACATAACCAAAAACATAACCTCCTTGGCGGAGGTAACTACCCATTTAGACTTGACATTTTCAAACTCTGGTGACCACTAAGTCTATAATTGTTGGTGGTTTGCAGTGCAAACAATACTTTTTGTGAGCTTCAGGACTCTTTCATTGGGTCACCATCAACATCAACTACTTCCCTATAGTTCCTGTCTCAATTTAAAACATATCAGTATATCACAATAAATGAATGCATTGCAAACACAGAGCCCTGCTTAGGTGATGCGCACAATTACACGAACATGTAACATCTGATGCAGCAGTGGTTTAAATTATTTATAAGGGCCTATAAATTGATGTATTATTACACTGTTATGCTTAGATGTATAGGAAACATGAAAAGACAGTAAAAACAGTATTTGGGGCAACTCTGTGACTGCAGATCTGTTGGAGATAAATAAATCTCATCCTGTATCCCCTGTCGGTGCCTGTCCAATGCAAGCCAGGTGAGCGATCTCCCCCTGTAGCATTTGCTGCCCCGCGATTGGCCGACGGCCCAGCCATAACAGACCGTGACATGAGCGGGAGCAGCCAATCTCAGCCAGCCATCTCCCTGTCATTTCCTGGAAAGATGGCCTGTGATTCCAGGTATCCGAAAAATCACACATTCCTAAGTGTGGAATATAAGACACAGAGACAGAAGCTCAGAGAGAGTGTGAATGGAAGAGGAAGAGGGAGTCACTGAAAGGATTTGATCCAAGTAAGCTTAATCCTTCAAGTGCACATTTTGGTTTACCCATGCACTTATACTCTAATGGTTTTCTGTGTATCACTTTAAGCAATTCAGGCTTTAATGCATTTATATGTACCTATATGAGGACAAATCTTCACCTGAAGCCATACTCTGAGGTTTTAAAACACACATAACCCCCACATTTTAACACAACTATGTGTAAGGATCTTATGCATGCATCCATAGCCCCTTTCACACATGAAGAGCACACCTGAAAATCTGAACAGTCCATGTGGACTTCTAGTGTAAACGGAGAAGGCTAAATACATTTGCTACGTTCCATTAACCTCAGAACTGGGAAGAGGGAAGTGGGAGTGACGTCCGAGTTATCAGCGTTCCAATTGCAAAGTGGGAAAAACTTTGCAGATCTACCAGGCTATTGTTTGCCGTTGCGTTAGCTGGTATTAGCACGCCCTGCGTCTTAGTTCACAAATAACACATGAAGAATGAAAGAACACTATGGCAGAATTTCCATAAACACAAGTTGAAAAATACTGTTTATACGGCTGATTTAGTGCCATAAACACTAGGCAGAAGTGCAAATAAGCAGAATATTACAGGAGCTTAATAACTGTTTATACTGGGGCAGCCATCTTTAATTGTCAACTCGAGGGTGGTGAGGACCACCCAGTTTTCATTAGGATATTCCCAGTACAACTGGAATGCAATAATTGACGATTACTTACTGCTGACTCCCTATCTGTGTGAACTCCAGTTAAGCTGTGAGCTTAAGCAGAGAGTAGAAATCTCTGACATTAGAAACAAGTGAGCAGGGAGATACACATACTTGTTTAGGCTGAGGCTACATTGGTAATACGCTTGAAAGTGCTACATCAGCAATTACCAACAACATGAAGTATGTAAAAAAGTGCAAGTATGAAGGGCATTTCCTGATTGTTCGGGGCCTACATGTCCTAAAACTATCTTAAACACTGTCAGCGTCATAGCCTGTTGTGCTAAATGTGAAGCAGACTTGGCTCTCCTTTAGCTTTGAATAAAATGTATGTGCAGGATAGGCCTGGGCAAAAAATCAATAAGATTTTAAAAATCGAGTTGGCAAGTCAAATCGATTTGTTTTCCCTGAAATTCGAGTTTAACAATTTTTTTTTGTTCATTTCACATTTGCACTTTGAGGCACTTTTCTCATTACTTAGTACACTTTTACATTTTTTTACAACAAGAGTTGAGTTTTCTATTAAGATTTATATTTTTTTATAACAAGTGGTACCTCAGGCATTTTTTTATCTTCATAGGAAATTCAAACAAGTGCATAAAACTACAGTGCACAGGCACTTTGTGGTGATTTTCTGACCTGGAGGCACTTTAAATGTATATTTTAAGTATAAATAAATGTATATTTTGGAAATAAATTTACAGTGAGTAGTTATTTTATTTGAAATTGGGCGGGTGCATCGAATCGAACTGTGAATCGTGAATCAAGTTTTTTTTTTTTTCAAAAATCAAAGATCGCCCAGCTTGAGTGCAGGATAAACTGACCCTGGGTTTGTACTCCTAAGGGGCCATTTACATGGTGCCAAAAAGACTCAAATCTGATAAGTTTTCACTGTGTTTTGGCCTTGCGTTTAGATGGAGCACATTGCGTTTTTACTGAAAACTGCAACTTTTGAAAATGTACTCCAGAGTGGAAAGGTTTGAATCCGCTCTCCATGCAGCTCCGTGTAAACCCGTATCAGAGTGTTTTAGGGTGAAACGCTTGCGTCAACGCATGCGCAGTGCTCTTTCACATGAAGGCTGCGTGCGCATACCAGGAACAACAGCGGCTTCGGCCGTCTGCCGAGTAACGTGTGAGCCTCTTACCGTGCTCGGTTTATTACCCAGACAAAAGTATCCTGACAGATTTGTTGTCCAAACTGATTTGTTGTCCAGAAAAGAAACTCCTGCGTCTGCGTCTATTCACTATTATTGTTTGTGAAATGTTATTCTTCTTCGTTCGTGTGTTGTAGCAGCGCTGCCTCTCTGCAGACCTACACCGCCATCTACTGAACCGGCATGCACACTACAGCGGATTTACAGGGGATTAACTCGTCTTCAGCGTTGTCATCTGAACGCCGGAGAGTTTGAAAACGCAAGGGAAGAATCTTTGCATCTTTAAGTCAGGAGTTTCCATGTAAACGGCCCCTAAGATCCATGTGCCCAGCAGTCCATCTGCATGCATCCTTATCTTGGTTCTGGACATAAGGTGCAGTGCAACAGTTTCACGTAGAAGTAAAAACAGAAAAAAGTGTGAAGCAAATTAAAAGTGTAGAGTGTTCAAGGCCCTGTCTACATGAGGATAAAAACTTCCTCTGAAAAGATGGACGAATCAGCTGTATGATAAAAGGTTTTTAAAGCTACACCTAAACTCTTCCTCATGTCGACTGCCCCCTAGTCTGATCAGTGCACTGATTTAAATATCTCTGAAGTGATTGTGATTTGGGTTTATGCAGTTATCAAGCAGCCCCACAGCCCTTATGAATACAACTTCTCTTTTTGCTGATTTAGTTGTAGAGTTAAGTTGTTTTTTATTGCAGGAAACAGACAGCAAGGAAGAGCCAAAAACAACACTACTAATCAACAGAAACGTTTCTCTCTGTACCACCAAAACAGAGCTCAGATAAACTTCAGAGTTGGTTTATCATCTTAAGCAACTTCTTGCATAACACAGGAGACATTTCATTCATCGTCCTGCTCTGCACTCACCGAGAGCAGTCCTGGATAAAACAGTCTGCTGTAAATGTCCAAGCAGATAACCGAAAAGACAAAGACAGACAGCAGTGGTTCTTTAAAGTTTATACACTTTATATAACTGCAGGCTGTTGTGTTGTCTCCTCGAGTTTCAGTAGGACCAGCAGGGCGGTATCAATGCTCGAGACTATTTCCCTCTGAAGCATACCGAGTCAATCTGGAGCTCCAGACCTCTCAATCATGCGCGAGAGGAAACGTTTTATATCTCTGTATCTTTATGCCTTGCTTTGCGTGTGTGGTACTTGTGTAATTGAGGCTGCTGCCAGATTTCTATGACGTGGTGTCGCAGGAATTGCAATGAACTATACTGCTGCATACGTAAATCCATATGTGCCTAAAAGGGGTCTGAAAAATTCCACCGACACGCGCAATTTGGAGAAGTTTATGGTACGTTTGCGTGAAAAAAATCTTCGCTCTGCAGTCTGAGAAGCATCAATCCACACCCTCGATCTCTCTCCTGGTGTACGGTAGGCACTGCAGCCAAAACACAAACACACTACCGCTACTATACTCTTCCCTCGCTTTGGTCTGCCCCCCCAAATACACACTCGCACACACACACACTCTCCCTCTGCTGTTTTGTGCTTTCTCCACCCCTCTGGCAGTCAGCGCTGCAAGAGAGGGAGAGGAAAGGGGAAGAGGGAGGGAAGGGAGACGAGAGGAGAAGGGAGGGAAGGAGGGAGGCCAGACCACCCTGCTCTCATGGCAGGCCTGAGTGTTTACATTGCCGTGGCTCACTCTGTAATACATCTGGCATTCTGAGGCCACTCTCTGCAGCCAGGGACGGGGGGAGCCGCGGCAAAGGGAGGACGGAGGGGGGAAGGAGGGGGCCTCGGGTAAAGAGAGAGACCTTTCTGGCAGGGAGGAAAAGTGAGGGAGAGAAAGAAGGAGGTAGAAGGAGGGGGGAGGGTAATTTTCTTGGCGGTCTCATGTGGTCGGTCATTCGCAGGGCTCTGGTTTTTGAATAAGAGCGCCTGGAAGAATGCAGAATGTAAACAGAGAGCTCCGAGGATGTTGCTTGTGAATGGGACGGAGCGCGAACGAACACACAAACACATCACGGTTACAGTTTTATAACTTATTCCTGTCCCCATATAAGGCTCGTGTATACAAAACTGCTTTGAAACTTGCAGAGAGCTAGCTTGAGAAAACAGTGCTGGAAGTCTGTGTACAGTACCAGAGGCGCAATGTTTCCCCACACTAAATCCCTCACCAGCTAGCCTGCACTTTTCATCAACTCGTAAAGTTTAACACAACACGCTGGAATGTTATTCCTTCTATGGAGGTTTAATCCTGTTTGTAGTGAGCTGATAAACACGAGCTTAATTGAGTCCAGTTTGCAAAATAAGAGTCAAATGCAGAAAGCGTGCGTGTGTGTGCATGCTCAGGAGTGAATTCAATGGAGAGCGGATGATAGATGACTTTAAACAGTTTATTGTGTTCAAACTTTGGGTGTGGGTGGATGTGTTTGATTGCTTGTGGCTGCTGTGCCTTCTATAAAGCAATCTGAGGTGCATGTAGGGCTTGGTAATGTGGACCCAACTCATACCTCAGGGTGTGGACAGGTTATATCTAGACTGTGATATCTAATTATGCTCTTGTTTATGAATGGGCAGCAAAGGTTCAATACCAGCCTGCAGACTATTCTCCTGCTTTCTCATCCCACTTTTCAACACTAGCACTGTCATTCTTACATAAATAAATGACAAGGATATAGCTTAAATAAATCACCTTTTTACATTGTCTGTATTAATCATTCAATCAATCTTTATTTGTATAGCGTCAATTAATAACAACTGCTATCTCAAGGCACTTTACAATAGAGCAGGCTGGAGGCATATACACATTCAAATATCCAGTGATGTATCCATTCAGGCAGAGAAAAAGGAACCAAAGGAAGAATTTCCGAAAAAGACAAACACACAGACATCCAGATAATAAATCTGTCCTCATCACATTTGTCTCTGCTGAATATAGAGTCAGGCACAAACCTCTCATCTCCTTTTAATGATTTGCTTTTTTATATATAACAGTAATATCGGTCACCTTCCAAATCAGTAATTTGGCAGTGATGTAACAAGGACAACACAATATTCATTCATTCTGATATGAGAGGTGGGATCCCATGGAGACAAATGCAATAGGGCTGTTGGAGTATGGTATTTGATATTCTCATTATTTTGATCAATATTCAGATCATGTTAACTAAGCACTAGGGCTGGGAAATTAATCAAATTTTAATCTGAATTAAAATCACTGTTTCTCAAAACTGTGAAATGTGAGTAATGGAGACTGAATAACTTCAGTGCCACAACAGGATTATCTTGTTACTTCTTTTTCAATCTATTACTAATTTTCAAGTTTGTTTTCATTTTTATTTATTTATTTATTGTTCTTAAATGTGTATAGTGTTAAATGCATTAAAACTTAATGATTTAATGTGATACATGCAAGACCAATTAGTAATTGTGCTTTGTAATAATGATCTCAATATCAATCAAAATAAACAAAAATCATGATTTTTTTTCCATAATTGAGCAGCTCTACTCAGCACAAATACTCACTGATTTTAAAAGAACAAAAAAAAAATGTAAAAGAACATTAGTGAACATACATAACATGATTAAAAGAACCACAACTCATTCAGAGGCCGACACATTTTAAACATTTTTACGAAGTAAGGATGGGATTCAATTCAGTTGGGAATTGATAACAGCCACCTCAAGGAATCAATAACATTAGCATTGATAGCATCAACACACTCAAAGATGCAATCATGGCAGACAGGAGACAGAGGTTGTCAAAATTGTGGCTTGATTTTACACGAAAGATGCTTATGTATGCTCAGTGGATGGAAATGCCAGATACTTACGAGGGTTTTTCTCTATGTAGACCGTCGCTGAATATCTGGAGTGACATGTGTTTGACATTGTTGCTACTGAAAACCTGTGTGGGCCAATTTCTGCCTGCTCAGAAAATCGATAAAGGAAACCTTTTGTTTATAGAATGAAGGAGAACAATATACTCAACCAGAAGGCTTTCCTGATCCAAACAGTGCTTCGGGAGATATTTAGATCCAAAATCAAGCGGCGGACATCCGTATAATGGTAGCACACGGGGCACATATAGCGCCGCTCTTAAAACTGCATTAATCGTCCAAACACTCATTCGTTCCACCAATATTTCACATGGATGTATTACAAGAACTGGATAGCGTGGCTCCGCCTTCTACCATGTAACGGTTTTGAAGCCAGAATATCCCTCGTCAGGGGCCATAATCCGGACGCAGCTGTCGTAAACGGTCGCAAAACTCCGCAGCATACGCCATACACAATCAATGTGAAGCTGCTGAAACCAAAGTCATTTTTAAACTCTAATAACTAATAAAAAATAAACTTTTCAGAAAAAAGAGGACTTGGAAAACACGCAGCCCAATAATACTTTCATATCACCACAGCATACGGATGGGAGAAATATTTCTATGAGGTGTAATAATTTTTTGAAGTTTCACTTCGGCCCGTTCAGATGAATGGGCGAGGCGGAGATTTGACCTATACTGCAGCCAGTCACCAGGGGGAGCAGTTTTCTTGGGGGCTTCAATTTTAGCCTAGCATCATGGCGTCCATGTTTTTTACAGTCTATGATATTTCATCGCGGTCCGCTCACGCTACTCCTCCATTACAGTCTGTGTCGCTCCAGACATGTTTTGTGACTGTGCTGACCTCTGAACTGGAAACGTTCTTCACGACTGCCACGCCTGCGCAGTATGGCTCATTGTTTCAGGGGCGACGGCCGGCTACTCAACAACTTTCTTCTTCCAGTTTTGTGCAAAATGGACGAATATCTAATGGATGAAGATGTTGTGGATGAGAACTTTGAATATGATGGGTGTCCTTACAGTTTTGAGCCAGAGTTTACAGATGAGGACCTCATTGAAAGGAGGAAGCCGTACTGCGCATGCGTGGCAGTCGTGAAGAAAGTTTCCAGTTCAGAGGTCAGCACAGCCACAAAAACATGGGTGGAGCGACCCCGGACTGTAATGGAGGAGTAGCGCAAGCGGACCATGATGAAATATTGGTGAAACTAATGAGTTTTTGGACAATTAATGCAGTTTTAAGAGCGGCGCTGCATGCCCTATGTGCTACCATTATAAGGATGTCCGCCGCTCGATTTTGGATCTAAATATCTCCCGAAGCACTGTTTGGATCAGGAAAGCCTTCTGGGTGAGTATATTGTTCTACTTCATTCTATAAACAATGTGAAAGCTGGAGAAACCGAACTTATCCTTTAAGCAGAATTAATAATGGAACTGGAAGAAATAAAATCTTATCAATTCCCATCCCTGTTGTGGAAAGTCTTAAAAATGTGTCAAAATGATACAAATATCTGAGGTCACATTTTACATGGGATAGCACGATATCCCAGCGTGCCTCATAGTAAGAAGGTTGTTTGTTTGAACCCAGCATTGAGAGCGAGGCAAAAAAGCAAGACAGACTAAATATATCACCTCTATTATGATTAATTCTAATGGGTATATGCCCTGAACAAATGCCTTTGGGATCCAAACTGTTTGTTTTTTGTGAACTTTTCAGTCTACTCTTCAAATATGAAGCATGCATCAGCGCTCCCACACACATCAAACAGCAGATGATTCAATCACGCAAACCCCAATCCTCTCAACGGAGAAGCCACATTCAGGGGCACTCCTCCTCCTCCTTCATTTTCATCCACAAGAAAAGATGTCAGAGCTCTTCCGCATGCACTTAACATTACACCGCTCCCTGCTTGGCTCCCATTACCAACACAACAACAAAACAACCACCAACTCCCTGTCAACTCAGCTTTTAATCACACAAGATTTGAAACAGGCGTACAAGGGAGACAGGGGGGCCGTAAGACATTTAGTGCTATCAGAGGAAGATTGTGAAACATTCAGTAAGGATAAACCTTAGAAATGTTCAAATAGAGCTGTCACAACACTGGATCATGATATCACCACAAATATTACAATCTTAATAGGAAACTAGGGAAAAATCTAAACTATGAGGCAACTTCATCCACAGCCTTATTTTCTGTCTCTGGCAAAATACTCTAAAGAGAGGGAGGTGGAGAAAACATCTGCAACCACAAGTGTATAAAAACATAATAAAAATAACCATATTAATTAGTAATGGTATTGTTATTGTTTTAATTCATTTTGAATAATTGACCAAACTTTATCAGTCTTATAGAAACATACAATTGTTAGGAGTTACATGGCCTACATACTGTAATTTTGTTTATTTAGCTTAATAATTTAGCTTCCACTGTCAGCAGTAATGATGTTGTATGAAAAGTAACAGGAATTGTGTGTTTAAAAATGTATTTTCCAGACCTCAGGCCCTTTTCGCCCTTTAAAACAAGCCCATGGTGTCACAAATATCTCATGTCAGTTGCCAAAATCACAAAGATGTTTCTATAAGACTCTGATTAAGTTTTAGTCTGTTGTTTCTGTGATGCTGTTGTTCATTTTAATCTGAGTTAAGCTTTTTATTGTGGAAAACACTTTTGGAAGACTTTTACTTATTCACTGACAGACCCTTACTTACATACTTTAGTGAACTGGTGATCAGTGCAGTAGTGTCTTCAGCAGTGTATATGGATAATTCTGCACTAAAACAACCAACAAGGCCGAAACAAGGGCAGTATGATATTATAAGAACAATGGGCCTTATGCAAGAACGGTTCATATGAACAAATATGTTGGTAAGAGTTGCGTACGAATGATTTAGGATAATATGTCCCATTCAGCATTTTTTTCGTATTTAGAATTTTCTTTCAAGTACGAACACAAATCACGAGTGGTCCAGACTTGTCTTAAAAATCCCAACAAATTAGTCTGCTCTTTTCAAATCAAGTGCCTTACATACTGATTATACATTTAACTAATTTCAAGTGTTTTTAATAAAATATAGCATAAAACGAAATAAATCTGAAGATCTCAAACCAGAGAATACACTAAAATCTATTAATTGAAGGTTTATTAGACTGGCCAAAATAAAACATTAAATGAGAGAGTAACCAGCTGCTTCATGGCTGAGCTTCTTTTGGATGCCTTGGCACGCCAGGCACTTGGAAGAGCGTGTGTTTGGCGCCATCTTTATGAATGAACACTCCTGTTTTATGGTGTGAGAAACGTATCCTTATACGGTATTCTTGTGGTGTTACTTATGCAAATATGCTAACCTCGAGCATGCGTGCTTAAGTACGCACAGGTGGCATTCATCATGTTTCCGTGGGTCATTTAGACACTTTTCTAAAGATAGAAGTGTTTGTTGAATCTGACGGAGCATATTTGTACGAACGCCACATAAGAAAAAAGGTACGAAAAATTTAGGATGAGAATACAAAAATGTTCTTGCATGAGGCCCAATATCTTTATCGGCAGATAACTGCCCAAAAAAGTTGATTATCTGTATCATCAGAAATGAACATTTTTGCTGAAATTTACAGTTATTTTGCACTCTATTCCCACTGTTATTAATTAAAAACATCATTTGTTTAAGAATGAAATGTAATCACATCTGCTTCTAATACAGACTGTAGAAATTAAAGGAATAGGTCAATTTCTGTCATGTAGAGGCATTGTGATCTTGAAAATTATTGGTGTCAGTGTCGGTATCTGTGATAGTGAGTTTGAAAATCAGCATATCGGATATCGAGAGGGGTCCAGCTGCAGACCTCCACTCTCAACCGGCCAACGGCTGCTCCAGTGTGAATCGGAAGCCAACTCCAGTGTGAGACGGACGTGACGTAAATATAAATAATTATAAATAACACCTGCACATTTGCGCCACCTCCAGTCATTTTAATGAGTGACGGGCAGCGGACGGGAAACAGTTTTAACCGTGGTGGTACGACAGAGAAGCGGTTGGCGCCCACGCCAGCGCGCACAGATTTTGTCATAGAAATCATATATGTGTAATATATAACGTATACGTATAAAATACGTATTATAAAGTTATGATATATGTATATAATGTCTATAGACTTTGCCCTGCCGCACAGAAACTTTCTAGCGGCAGCCACATAGGTGCAGCCAATCACATGTGAGTAGGGAGAAAACCCGGAAATAGCAGACTTCACAGGTCAAAACTAACATTAAATGAGCTCTACCAAACTGCTCCATCTTCATAAAAAGATAATTGGGAGAAAAACTTGGTATGAGACAGCACTTCACTTAAGAATGTTTGAGGAGGGAGTGTTATGAAGGACTTTTGGGCTCTGCTGTGATGTTCACCGAATCACCTCTCCGTCACTGCCGCCTCGGACTCTATGCTCGTTCCGGGGCGGCAGCAGACGCTTTATAACACTTTACATTTATTGGACTCTTTTGGCAAGGAGGCTGTTTTTGGGGTTTTTGCTGCGCGGCGGTGTGAAGGGGTCTTAACTAATAAAGCATAGAATTGATGCTGCCTTTGTCCCCGTGTTACGGTTAACTTTGTGTTTTTCCATCACTGCCGCCTCGGACTCTATGTTCGTTCCGGGGCACAGCAGACGCTTTAAAAATGCTTTATATTTGATGGACTCATCTGGCAGGGAGGCTGTTTTTGGGGTTGCTGCCGCGCGGCGGTGTGAAGGGGTCTTAACTAATAAAACCTAGAATTGATGCTGCCTTTGTCCCCGTGTTACGGTTAACTTTGTGTTTTTTTAATGTAACACGACTGACGAATCAAGTTACCACGGTAACCGACAACGTTGACACCACTTCCTTCTCACATTGGAGGTGATCATGACGTCACTTCCTTCTGACGATGGAGGTGTAGAGTCTGCATGCTAGTCGGCTGAGAGTGGAGGTCTGCAGCTGGACTGTCTTGGGCAGATATCTGCAAAATCCAAAATTGTGCATCCCTAGCTAAAAAAAATATTCATATTTAAAAGTCAATTAAGCTCCCACAACTTCTCCACACAGAGATGTTTCTTTATGCAACTGGTTTCAAAACTATTTACACCCTTAGAAACCTAATCCAAAAATCAACACTGTTTTGACTATTGTGTGATCAAAATGCACAGACTCAAATAAAAAGAAACTCTGTCAGAACTGCATACATGTCTGCAATGTCTGGAAAAAGAGACAGACATCCTCACTGTCTGCCACAACATATAACTATATATTCTCCAAACCTGATCTAATGCTGTGATAGATGTATCAAGTTTACACTCTTTAAAGTTTGAAATTGATTAATGGGCCAAATATTGCAGAGGATAGGGCACATTTGGCCCCTGGGGCACCTATTACCCACCCCGAATACTTGCTGTAATTAAATCAAGAAAGATGTTTGGCCCTCATGAAGAGTTTTAATATCTTGTGTAAGAATTACTGCTCACAAGTCAGGGATTAAAGCAAACTTGTGTCAGATTGACTGCCCTCTGCTGGAGGGCAGATGTCAAAAGGTTAAACACTGAATCATAACTCAGTACACTGATGCCGGCACACTGCATTCACGCTTTCAAAACAACACATAACTCCAGCAACATCTGTGCTGCACTCGTACAGCCGTCACAAATGTGCGCAGATGTACATAAATGATCAGGACGCAAACAACACCTGGTGACAGCTGCCACAGCCCCTCCATCCCCTCCTTCACCCTCTCTGCTGTGAGCCCTCACTCCTCACCCAGGCCACAGGGTGAGTATCAGGTGAGGTTTTAAATAGCGAGGGCCTCCAAGAGATGACCTCAGGGTCCCAGGGGTCTACCCTTGTGGCCCCTGGCCTCTTCACTTATATCCCCCCCAAGGAAGCACTCGGGGACTAGAGGCCTCCTCTTAGTCTGTAGTCTTGAGACTACAATCCACAGCCCTTTGCTCTTCTGTGGGTCATAAATCTAAGGGACTATAAACTCATTTCAACTTGAATAGCTCACACATATCTCTGCGTAGGTCAACTCAAGTCCAGGATGTAAACAAAAGGCATTTTCTGACTGCTACAGGCTCCTTTCTCTCTCGAGTCTCTTCTGAGGTTACAAGCTAACCACAAACCAGCCAGGATTACAGTAACTCTCAGGTCCAGCTCTTGCTCCGAGTTTGAGCCCCATTTTCACATTTTCTCCTGCCGCCTGTACCTTCTCTCACTCATCAACGCAGCCCCATAACCCCACCACCTCTCCATCCTTTCTCTCAGCACAGAAACATGGAGAGAAAGAGCAGAGGGGCCGTCTTACAGGAAGGCCCATGTTTACGTGATACTGTTTTAATTAGACGCAGGCGGCGCCGCTATTTTCTTTACAATTTGGCCTATGTTTGCCTTCCTCCAGAATGCCAGAGAATGGCTTCATTTTCCACTTGTGGTGAGAAAGAGCTCTAAAAGGGGGGTTTATTCTGCTCCTCCGTATCTTTTCTGTTCGCACTGTGTAGTTTAAAAAATGCCACATTGTCCAGAAGGATGTATCAGAAACCCTGGCTCTGACAGAAACGCGCACAAAACAGCAAGCCACATTTATGAGGGGAAAAGATATGAGCGCACAATACTACAACTTCCTGTTTGAGCTAATAATTTCCTGTGAGTGCCACAGAGGACACAAACACAGCTATCTGCAGAGTGGATCGGCCTAAACTCATGCCACCATCGTATTTATCTGGAGGGACAAAGAGGAGCAAAATACACTTTAGAAAAGACTCTCATACATCCTAAGAGGCTTGACACGTTCATCTAGTTTGGCAGACGTGTGCTTTCACCTGATTGGTCACTGTCGCTGTGTCTAATAAACAGAACTTCCTGTGTCAGAGTGTTTATAAACAGCGCTGAGTGAGCACTCTGCACAAGGAGACAATCTCTGTGAAAGATTCAGCACGTGACGGCATCTTAAATAAACAGGCTTGTAAGGTTGTTGAATTGTTTGGTACCTTTACTATTTACTGATGTTATGAAACAGCACAGTCTGTTACATTAATGATCCATGGTAGAGCTAATGCAATATCGAGATATCAAATACAATACTACCTTAACATGGTCTTGTTTTTAATTAACTTCCCTCGTTTCTTCATATAGGACACTTCTGAAACACTTCTACTTTCTCTCTATCTGAGACACTCTGTTGGAGCTCCTTTCCAATGTGAGTCCAGTCTTTTCTGATTGATTAATCAGTCTTCTCGATGGTAATTGATCAGTTTAGTACAGCTCAGCTCCCCTTTAAAATGGCTCCTCATTCTTCCTTCTGTCTAAGCTCAACATGGGCTTGCTACCACGAGCGAATGAGCTTCAGCTGCTGATGAAACAATGGTAGGATGTCCCACTGATACATTTGTTATGGGTGTTTCTTGCAGCTACTGGCGCTGTTCACAGGATGAATGGGCAGACTTTGCTAAATTGCAGATAGACATTGTGAAAGAGGTAAATATAAAACATACTAAATGATAAAACTCACAAAAGTATATTACCTCTTTGAGCAAACAAAGCAAGTGTCTGTTTCAACAACAAAAATATACCTCAAAGACTGTTGAGTTTTGCTATGGTAAAGTGCAGACCTTTATGAAGAAAGGGTTGCTGAAGATGAATCTTAAATGAACCAGATGAAAAACATGCAGTGACACCGATCTAATCTGATCAGATGTGTTTATGGGCATCAGTGTTTTCTTTGGAAATATACAGCTGTATGCAGTTTTCTTTGGAAATATACAGCTGTATGCAGTCTGTAGGACAGGCGTTGATACATATACTGTGCGTATTACTCTCTTTCTCCTCTGCTCTTTTGCTCCTCTGCTCAAATGTAGTGTGTGAATCTCTGGGTAGGGGCTAAGAGGACCAAAAAATGCTTATATTTCAAGATGAATAAAATAAATAGCAGTTACTCATCAGCAAACACACCTGCTGAGGCGTGATATCCCATGTTAAAAAATAAGCCTTGTATGCTATTAGTGTTTTCTCCTGCTTCCTAGGGGTGAGTATTGGCAAGAGCCTCACGATACAATACGTATCATGATACTTTGGTCACGATACGATAATATCACAATATCACAATATTGTGATATATTGCGATATTATACAGTAAACTAGGTAAAACCTAGAGACAATGAATATGTAACCTTTCCATTTTATTGTAATTGAAATATGTCAAATGCAGTGTTACATTAATACACTTAACCTGAAACACAGAGTGGATCAAGTCACTTAAATTAATGTT
This sequence comes from Scarus forsteni, assembly GCA_036419115.1. Lineage (NCBI taxonomy): Eukaryota > Metazoa > Chordata > Actinopteri > Labriformes > Labridae > Scarus > Scarus forsteni. The sequence continues at coordinate 16,920,720 of JAZDUH010000066.1, forward strand.
GCAAAGAAGTTATTCTTGTTTTCCCCTTAAAGTATTGAAAGCATCCTAACCTGCAGTGCAGCTCAAACTGTAACTGAACACATGAGGAACAAAGTGCTTTGAGTTACTGACAGAACAACAGTAAGTAAGTAAAAGTAAAAAAATCACATATTTCTCTTGTCACTGTCTGAACTGACACCTGTGCACCTGTGCATACATATTTATAAGTAGTATTTTGTTTCAAACTCTGATAAAATATGAGTTTTTATTTTTACAAAAATATCGATACTATGATTTGAAATATCGATATTGTATCGGTAGTCAGAATATCGCGATACCGATATTTTTTCACACCTCTACTGCTTCCCATTCTCAATACTATCCTGTACACCTGCAATCTGACTTAAAAACTGCAAAACACCTCTTCATCAACAATAATTCTTCAAACATGCAGCTCACTTTCTGTAAAAACAGAACACCAAGTTAGATATTCAGACATGACTTAATGTTATGTGAGATTCTTTATGAAATGCATTCCATGAGAAGTGCTGAAAAACAAAAAAACTAAAGGTGCTTTAAGAGCACAAACCTCCATCAAAGCATTTCCAACCTTGTTGAGTCAATTCATTGTCAAACAGGCGGAAACTGCCCTGTCTCGCACTGTTAACAAACTCTTGAAAAGATTCCTTGATACTACATTCAGATTTAGATCAGAACCAAAATCTAACCACGTATCCTTTGTGCCATCACTTAACATTTCCAGAAAACTTACGATCCGATTCACAAATGAACTATCAAACAAATGCATAACTTCTTTGGCTGAGGTAATAAACCTGCAGATCACGGTCTAGGAAGCATAATGCAGTATCTCCTCTCCCTAAGCGTAGCAGTACTCTGTTGGAAACCCTACATCGTCACGGTGATGTTATGTGGAGCAGACATGCAGTGCCACAGTGCCCATTGAAAGGCAATAGGAAGTGCAACTTCAGCAGCAAAGTTACACAAAATCATGCACCTTCCTGCATGTTCGTGCAGATGTGTTGACCTGTTCATAAGTTCTAGTCAGTAAAATCAGTGTAAAACAATCACATACATATGGTTTTATTCTTCTGTTTTCACCACTGTTTTTCACTTGTGGTCTTCTCTCTTTACTAACGTTGTTGAGTTGATGGCCCACCCCTGCACTTAATAGCTCTCTCTCTCAATTTCTTTATTTTTCTCTCTCTATCACTTCTAACTCTTTAAATCAATGTTATTTTTCCTGGTGGTAAGATCGCACCCAGTGCTGTGGTTCTCAAGCAGGCAGCTGGAAAAGTTGGTCTGTATAAAATTCCAGCGTCAATAACATCAGACACAAGGCACTTCTAAAATTTAGTGTCAGCTTGCGAAGACTGATTCTTCTACAAATTAGTGATATTGTAACTTTTTAAAATATCATCCACTATTAGAGTGAAGAAACTTGAGAAAGTCAGCAAAGCAAGAACTAAACCCACAGGTTGGTGCAAAAGTAGATCAAACTATATAAAGCTAAACTGTCAAGAGAACAGATGAGCAACACTGTTCAAAAACAAAACTTGGTCGACTTGATCAGACAAAAGTAGTATTGGTTTATTCTTGACAGTAACGAAGAGTAAATTTCTGATATTTTTCATATCCCTACACACTAGCAAGCCAAGCTAACAGTACCGCTCTAACATCATCCGACTTCAAGCTGCTAAAATTGGGTATGGGCAAACCCAATGCGAGGACCAGAAATATAAAAAATGAGCTTCTGTGAAATGTAAAGGAACTGTGAGATCAAGTGTGAGCTATTGTGTGTGCATTTGTGTGTGCGTGCATCCACAGGCCACACAAGCTTCCAGGCGGGGTCGTCCATGGGTCGCCTGCGGAGGGCAGTTCCAAATGAAACATAAACAGCCGCTCTGTCCTCTCCTCCTCTCTCCCTCTCTTTCTCTCCTCTTTTTCCTCTCGTACGATTGGGCCGGTCTCCCCAGCTCGAGCTCAGCCCAGCACACAGTTCCACGATCCAGGCAAAACTAATCTATCCCTCAGCTGTGCAGGCTAATCTAAACAAACAGATCTCTCCCTATCAACATCTGGAACCCCTCATGTACCGGGACCTAGGAAACCACCACAGCCCAGGCTCTTTGTCACAGTCTGTGTGCATGAACAGGTTTCTGTGTTTGTGTGTGTGTCAGTGTGAGCCAGGTTCTTTAGCCCATTCTCACAGTTACTAAACTCTGGGGTCTGACTTCAGTGAGAGTGAGAAGAGGAAAAGATCAGCGCAGCAACTGAACTATAGAAATAACTAACTAAAAAAGAAATGAAAAAGCACTTCGGTGAAATTTGTGCATCCAACAGTGTCCAAGTTAAAGGTGCTATGAGGAGAATCTATATCCGGCGACATAAAGACTCTGCCACCCATGAGCACGCGCGGAGAATGTCGTAAAGACGTGACCCAATCCAAAGCGTGTGTTTGTTGTGATGCTAATAAAGCATGCAGCTTGGACCTTTCTCAGAACTCTGCATTGCTTTACAACTTCTTTTTTCAACAACTTACAGGATGCAAAGCGTCGAGGTAATGTATCTCTTTCTAGTTACCTAGCGGTAGTTTATGATGTGTGACAACAAGCAATTTTTGGAAAACTTAGTGTCGTAGTTTTGTAGCCGGCTATATATCACTACTTACAGCCTGGTGCTCTAAGACATGTCTGAATAATATAAATTTGCTCTAGTTTTAAATGTCTTGTTCCAGAAGTTGAGCATCCAGGCCAGTCCAGTCCTGTCCGACCCGACCACGAAGCTAAGGAATAGCATTTATAGATAACCTATTTTGATGTTATAAAACTCATCTCAAAGTGTGTATTTTGATCAGGCATATATCTAAAAGTGATACTTTTTTGTAATTACTTAGAAACTCCTCATAGCATCTTTAAATCTAAGATACTAATTAACAATTCAGGCCATCATAGTTAAACAGAAGAATGACAAACATCAACTTATGGAATACAAATACTAAAGAAGCCCCTATACTATTCACAACTATGACCACAAACACTTTCATATGATATGGTTACAAATTCTTTGAAGACCCAACTAACATGGTTTTTAAATGTCAATACAAAAATAAAAAGTTACACTACCCTTGAGAGCTTTCACACCAGCATAGCTCTATGCCAGTTTCATCTCCCGAGCCTAATCTTGAACCTGTCGGCCTGTTCAGACCGGAAAAAAACTGTTCAGACCCTGAAGAGTTGCTTCACAGCTAGAACCAAATAAAGTTTGTCCCTGGTCATGAACTGTGACCTCATCGTGGGCATGTCGTATTCTGTGTGGATAAATGAGAACGAAGTCGAGGGCGTAAAAGAACACACACACTTTCCACAACAGATGCCTTCTGCGCACGTCTTCTATGTCTCCTCATCATCAACAGTCCTTGCATGCTTGATTGCTGAATGAAAACAAAACCTTAGGTAAAGCAACAGATGCTTTTAAAATATCGATGGGATCCACCAATTTGCTGGTATGTTGTTTATGTCCGCCTTGGTAACACGGAATAACACACCACAGTTTTAAGAATCAAGAAAAGAGCTGGTTCCAGAACCAGAACTTTGGTCGTGAAAGCCCTCGATGTGTGGTGATACTTGTTCAATACCACCTAAACAAAACGTTGACGTGGTACAAAGTATTGATGCAGCAACATATTTTCATCCTGGCAAAGGCAATTCAATTATCAGTACGTTGGCTTCAGGTGCCTTTTGTTTTGCATGAGGGCTGTCTTTACGTGCCACAGAAAATTACTTCTCATTGACAACCAGTTGAGTATCAAGCAAGTGCGTCATGTCACGGGTGATGCACACAACTAGCAGCAGGCTAGTGCATGCTCCTCGCAGCAAGACGATCAACCAGGGTTTATCTGTGGGGAGTTTGCATGGCTAGCAACCGCTTCAGGCTGTGCCCCGTTGTTAGGTTTCCTTTGTCTATCGTGTTATTTGGAAGAAGTGGGCGTGGGCTAAGTATGACTGACAGGGGCAGACTGACATGCACACGTGAGGAGGGGCGTGGTGTTGGATTGCTCAAGAAGCTGCACCTGGACAGGAACTGGGAAGCTAGAGAGGCCACATGCTCGAGGAGAGATGGCAAGGAAACTTAGAAGAAGGAAGCGTTGATTTTACTATGGATCCCCATAACCTCCACAAAGATTTTGTATATACACCTCTTAAAAACTGAACAACGTATGTGACGGAGAGCGGGCTGGCCGAGAGAAAACCACATCGACGTGACGAGACGACGAGGGAGACGGTCGGGTCGAGGTCGAGCAGGCCGCAGAGACAAGAACGCGAGAGGGGGGGACGACCTGGCTGGGTGAGTTTTTCCACACACACACACAAACCCCCTTCAGAGTAGGGAAACTTTGCATTCACTCAGGGATGAGCAGTTTCACGTTCACGTTAAACGCAACACGCAGGGAAAAGGTAGGTAGTGTTACCCGCTAGGCTAGCCTCCGGCGTGGATTTGGTAAGTAGCTTAGCTGAGTAGCCTGGCGACGTAACACCCGTCTTGTGCCGAGTATCAGCGGGAATACACTCCAGCCCCTGTAACCCTTTAGGAGATCAGGGGTATTTGATGGATGTATCACAGTTCATACCACATCATACTAAGGATGAATGAATTCAGTGGCCGAATATTGCAAAAAAAAAAAAGGCATATTTGCCCTTCGGTGGAGTGAGGTAATAGCAAGGCTAAATAGTACCATGTGATGCAATGGCGAAATCAAATACGTCATTGTGTGTGACTGTGGCTAAGCAGACTTGTGTTGAAAGGACAATAATTCATTTGTTGCAGGTTAATCCCCTTCAAAGCACTTTAGTTTCTTTTTTAATGCATGCTTTGTTTTGTTTGAAGGCCTGATATGAATGAAAAACTTTGTTTTGCTTTTATTGAAAAGCAAAGGCTACTGGAAAATTATATGTCATAATATTCAATAAACAATTACTTACTTTTGAAAACATGTCTAAAATGCATTCTGAGCTATTTATGCACTATTAAAAATATTGTGAACTACTTAGCCTCCGCATTGGATGTTTGGTATTTGGTATTTGGTATTCGGCCAAGCATTTATATTTTATTCAGCTTCGACTTCGGCCACAAATTTTCATCTTGGTGCATCCCGACATCATACTGTTTGTCACCATGTGATTCCAAGTCCTAAACTACATTTTTAAAAGACCTTAAGCTTTAAAAATGCTACAGATCTTCAGCCATATTTTGATTTAAAGCTGCTAACAAATTATGATGTTTCTAAAGTCAGCTTGGTGTCTCAAAACAAGCAAAAATTGCTTGTTGTTTCTGATGAACATAGAGCAAAGGAGGTTATGCTTTTAAGATGTACACTGGCAACATATTGCTGAAATTTTGAAAATCTTTTGGTGCAACAACAAATTCTCCCAAATAACAGAAACCTAGAGCTTCATTTTTTATAGCCGTCATACAAAGCAAGTGCCTCTGTTGATATTCTCTCACTTATGGCAACAAAGATGATGATTCAGGTGCTGTGACAGCCATTAGTGGAGTCAGTAAGGTGCCCCTTAACCTTGCACACATGACCGTGGTGTGACATGGGAAAAGGGTGTGAAAACAACGTGTCCCTCTCACTATAATCAGGAGAACTGTACCAAAGAGGCTCCCCTCGGCCCAAAACACTGCCAACTGCGCCTGCGTCATAGATTAGACGAACACGCTGTCTGTCAGACCCCTGCAGCCGCACGCAAGGACAACCCAGGGAGGAGATGTGTGCAGAATCCAGTCTGTTTTTAAGTCTGATCTCATGAGATACTCGCTCCAAGTTTGAGGTCAGAAAAGCAAGATAGCAGGAGGATACTTGACAACAACTTGCATAAACACAATTTTTATCACTGTCTTCTAGGAACCAAAAATGTGATTCAGTTCCCCAGCAGTGAAATCTACTCCTCCATTCATGACTCCTCCAGCCAACTCGAGCCCATAAGTGCAGGAATGCGGATCAAAGGGAAGGAAAAAAAAAAGCACGGCCCCTTCCCTTTGCCCCCCAAAGCACCACCCATACGCACAGTTCCCTTTTTTCTCTTCTGTAAAATGTTCACTCTTCATAAGTTATTTCTGACACGCACACACATTCACACACACACAAAGAAAAAAAAAAAACAAGTGAGTGGCGTATCCACTCCGCAAACACGAGTTCTTGTCCTCACTCCGCTTTTTCCCTGCAGCCAGAGACAAATCTTTCTGGAAAGTTGAGAGCTGTCCAAAACGGGACCACACACAGTCTCTGAACATTCAACTGCTGGGGGCAGGCAGACACACACACATACACACTCACACACTCTCACAAAATGGCGGCTTTGACAAAAATTTCCTCTACCCCAAAAGCTGCTTATGAACTTAATTACAGCCTTCTTTCTGGGAGCAGTTACAGCCACTTCTTGCACTTAGTTTGAGCACATTTAAGGCAGGCTACATCATCTGAATGAATGCTTGGATGACTGATGAAATTATTTACTCATTTCACTTGGCCTTTTGCCAGGGAGTAAACAATAAATAATCCCACAGGCTGTAGCATCTACTCTCTTTCCTTATTAGGAACCATTAATTTACCGCCACAGATGCAAAATAGAAAATAAAGCCCCAAGAGCAGTAAATACAAGAAAAACGTGTGTCAGGAATTAAAAGTGGGTTGTTGAAATGTATGCCTGAAAAAATGGGGATCTTGACACCTATGCAGCCCTGGAAATTCAAGGAAATTTTCCAGGTAACCTAAAAAAGAAAGATTCTGGATTGCCTTTTCCACACTTGTCATTTACAGAGGGAAGATTTCCTGCAGTTTGCTGGTCAGTCTGGATGAAAAATCTTGTGGTCTGCATTACAACACACATGCAGCTCAACTGTGAAATTACAGGAAATTATTATTGCTTTTTAAATAACGCATAATAAGGCTCTACAGCCTTGAAAATTCTCTACAACGTACCAAGAAACTTTCACTCTTGCTTATTCACACATTTCTCACAAAAGAAAGCTTTGAGACAGGCAGGAGACCTTCAGGTTTAAAGCTCTGTCCTCACGGAGTTGGAAATGTTCTCATTATTTACAATATGTTCTGCAAACACAGAATTTATTCAAGAAATGTGCTTGTCCACATGAAAACGCTGAAAATGCTGTAATATACATCCCAAGTCTACAAGTGGTGCTGTCACACTGCTGCAGACAGGCACCAGGGTCACAGAAGAAGGAGCATACGCATAAAACATGAGAAATGTAAATGATCACCTGCATAAACTGGTTCCCAATGTGTCCTCTTGTTGCTCATGGTGGAAGTAGAGCAGCAGAAGGCTTTGCTGTTAAAGCCATAACAAACTCAGTAGCTCCTGCAGTACAAATGTAACTCTGTATTTTGCCATTGTTTCTATTGTACGCGGGTTCGAAAATGCGGTTTAAGGAAGAATTGGGTCTATGACATCATTGTTTCTGAAAATACCTACTGTATATGGAAATGCAAACGTGTTTTTCAGATTTATTCACCCATTTTCGAAATTATGCATTTTCAAATGCATCTGTGTGGACAAAATGCCTTAACGATTAAAACCTGTGTGGATATGATTAGTCTCCATGTGGATGGCCCCGTAGGCTATGTGAAAAGGTCTGCTGTTTCCCTTAAACTTGCAGCTCAAACAGCTAAAGTCAGGTTTTTTCCTGTTTTTTATGCATGTGTGAATGGGGTCTGAGGAAGACAAAACTGAGAAAGCAGAGATACATTTCAGGTAAAAGTTTGGGTTAAAAAACCTAGTTGTTACATTCAAACAGCAGCACAGTCAGGTTTATTCAGGAAGTTTACCTTAAATCATCTCTTTGAATTTCATGTTTTTCGTGCTTGTGTGATAAGGTTCTACAGCCCCGTTCACTCGAGCAATAACAGCATTTTCAGGACAGTGTCAGGGTAACCAGCCCAGAGATTTGGGCTGGTTGGGCATTGTTTCGCACAGCAGTCAGATTTATTGATAAGAGAGTGGGATTGAGTAAGAAATGCAAAGTGGAAGGGGTTTCAGGGTAAACGGTGCTTTACATTCAATGAAGAAGTCATAACATCAAAACTGCTTTGGGCTGTGTCACCAGGACTGTCACCTTAAGTCGTAACTCTGAAGGTCAAAGGTAAATGGAGCTTATACTAAAAAATTTGAACCCTGGTCTGACAAGTCCACATTATAGTTGTTGTTTGACACAACTGACATTGTGTCCTCCAGACTAAAAAGGAAAACGACCATCCAGTGTCAAGTTCAAAAGCCAGCATCTGTGATGGTATAGGAGTCTGTTATTGCCCATGGCATAGGTAACTTGCACATATGTGGAGGCATCATTAGTGCTAAAAGGTAGGAACATGCTTGGAGCAACAAACTGCCAGCCAAGTGATGTCTTATTCAGGGACACCCCTGTTCATTTCATCAAAAAACTTCCAATCCCATCTCTGCATGTTTTACAACAGCATAACTCTGCAGTGAAAGAGTGCAGGTAGTAGACTTGTCTCCCTGCAGTCTAGATCTGTCTTCATTTTGAAATACAACATAGACCAAGGACTGTTGAGCAACTGAAGTCGTACATAAAGCAAGAGTGTTCAAGCAGATCCCTAACACTTATTATTAAAAGGAAAGTTGATGTAACACAGTAGTAAACATGCCTCTGTCACAGCTTTTTGGAACATGTTCAGGCATTAAATTCAAAATAAGTGAATATTTGGAACAAAAAAATAAACAGATTGTGTCCTTGTAATATATTCAATTAAATCTAGGTTGAAAGGGATTTGCTGTATTCTGTTTTGATTCACATTTGACACTATGTCCCCATCTTAATTGGAATTATTAGATTTTAGCAGTTAAAAATCAGGGGAAAGGTAGGTTGCAGCTACTTATTCAGAGGGTGGTGCTGGGTCCCGAGACTGGACCAGTTAAGAGCCACAGTAATAAAGAAAACCTGCACTAACATGTTGTATGTACACACCAACACACTCACTCACATGTGTATAAACTAGCAAAATGTGTCAAAAATCGATCAAAAATAAATATTTTCTTACCTTCTACCCAGAGTTTCTCCACGTCTGTCTCCAGATTAGCTGCCCGTAAACCCACGGCAAAAGCTCCAAATATCATCAGCCCTACAACCAAAAACTTCCCGCAGTTCTTCTGTATGTAACAGCCCAGCCTAAACAAAAGTCTCTGGAACTTTGCTCTCAGCCACAGAGGCGCTTTCCTCCCCGTCGCCTTGCCCTGCAATGACAAAAAGAAAGAATTCTGATGAAGTATTGGTTCAAGCACAAAGTGTTGAACTTACCTGAGAGGTGATGCTATTGGGTTTAAAATGACCATCCCCTGTGTCATTGTAAAACTGCTCATTTCTTGAATCTTCCCTGAATTTTGGTCACTAGTAAATAAGAGAATGGAGTCAGGAGGCGCTGGAGCACAATATTTATGCGTAAGCCTTCAGCTTTTAACTGGCAGTTTGTGGTTTGATTTGCTTGATTGGTGTCTAAAGCCTGGTTTATTCTCCTGTTTCAAAACTACAACAACTTCCACTCTTGTTTGTATACAGCAAACCATGACAACTGAAACTGAGCAAAAAATGTTATATGGCTCTGACATATTTGAAGCAGGGGACGTGGGGTACTCTGTGCCTGTAAGGTCGCCAAGGGACATGAACGATGAAATTAAATCTATATTTGGTTTAAAATAACATTCTTGAATTCAAGCAACCCCAAAGTCTTGCATGATTTTACAATCACGTCTAAAAAAGAACCATATGATGCAGAGCCGCAGTAACAAACAGCAGCTTTTGAAGCTTCCTAAGACTTTCATTATTTCTTCATAACTTTTTTCTTTGCTCAAAAACAACTTATTAAACATTTGGTTATGAGATATGACCATGACAGCAAGAAAAAGCCTCTGAAAAAGGAAGAGTAAACCAAAGACTTGGCCAAGTTTTTATACCCCTTCCTTTGCTTGGATGTCAAGCTAAAGATAATCTCATCATCATCGTCCTCATCCCTAATCATCAACCATCTTCATCATCCTCTGCCAATGTCATTGCCAATCTAGACCCTTTTCTTTCATTGTACTTTGAATCCTAAAGCATAATTTAATGGCAACCATTAAACTGAAAGCAGCAATTGTTTTGAAAGAACTAAATTACTTACATTGAACTAATCGAAAAAAAGGACATCGAAAAACATTGTTTCAAGACTCCTGCATTTAATTACTGTTATAATTTCTTTTTCTCTCCTTCAAATTTTAAAGTTAACTTAAAGGTCTCATGCTGGTTTTCATCTGTGCTAGCCAGAAGGCCAATCCCAAGGTTTGAAGTTCCAATACTGACAACACAGTTACGTTTTTGAGGAGGTGCACATCATGCAATGTGTTAAGTCAGGGCTATGCATATAAGCTACCATTGCCATTAACAACTAAATAGACTTGCTGCTGGAGTATAGATCAGACGTTATATGTGCAGGGCACAAGAGGGAAGACAAAAAAGGAAATAAAAAAACAGAAACAGGCCATTTGGAGAAGTTTTGCCAAATCAATTAAGTTGTTTCTCATGAACTAACAGCTCAGAACTGTATAATCATGACCAAGAACCACCATTCACATATCAGGAAACTGCTTACGTCATTTTGTTTGGCTCCAGTGTTTACACTTTGCCTAAATTCAGACTGAGGTTATAAACCTTGGGAAGCTATGACCACTTTAGAATGGATGGGTGCAAGATCTGCAAATTTACAAGCCAGAGAACAGCAACTGCACTTTGCACTCCTAAAGGTAAACATTCTATGCAGCGGGGCAGCGGAGCAGACAAAATGCAAAGCGTTTAAGAATATTCCACATGCATGAGACAGCTGTTAGTTTTTAGGGTCTACTGCTCCACAAAACCCCCATTGTAGTCATCGCAGGTTTTAAACTAACAAAAAGACTGGAATAAGTAAGGCAGAGTTTGTTTTCTGTGCATGTACCTGGAAAGGTGGCAAACATGCCTCACTATGGCACACAAGACAAATATTTGCATCCTCTTTTAGGTGCTAAGATAATAAAAGTGAACACATCCACTCTGTCCCTCTGCATACATGTGATGAATGAAGGTTGAGGGATGCATGGAGACCACTGAGGGCTCCCTGGGGTGAGAGCAATGAGTCAAATCACAACCATATCATGTATAAACTGTAACCTTAGCAATATCAATACAAAAGTCAGATTACCTTAAACACATTCACACATGTGATTTATTTCATTAATGTTGTTTTTCTGCCACAAAGACAAAGTAAGATGATGCTGTAGCAGAAATTCTGCATTATGGAGTCAGGCTGAGTTGTTATTGTGCTCTAGGGAAAATAACGGAAAACTTTGTTAAGCCACAGCCTTTCAGTAACGTGCATTTACATCCACATAGACAAGGCTGAACAAAACATTCCAGCGAATCCTTGAAAAGATTCTTGAGCGGCATATGTACTCAAAACATCACCAAAATGTCACAATTTCTTCCTTATGCCATGACTATAATTTTATCAGAATCAATTCGTAACTTTTTGAGTTCTAAAACTAACAAGAACCTAACAAACTAAAGCAACAACATAACCCATCCAGAATGCATAATTAAACTTCATTATAATGATTTTTGGCTGTGCTGCAGAAATCCATTTTTGTTTGAAGAAGGTCAGTTTGGTATTGAAACAGCCTAACATTTAATAAAAAACTTTAAAAGGCTATTTATCCACTCTGAATTATATCACAATCATGATATATCTGTGTATGTTCTCTGTCATCTTGGTTTTAGGAACCCAAAGCTTGATCCAAATAAAAATGCACTTAGTTAAGGTTCTTGAAGATGAAAAAGCTCCAAAAAGCTTCCTCAGAAGTAAATACTGACTGCTGCCAGACCTTGAATTAATAGGGTAATAATGGTGTGTTTCAATGGTGCAGTAAATCTTGATCTCGCTTTGCCTTTTATAGCAGGCCATACCCTTAGCAGACAGTAGTGCATCTTTGGGCGACACTTGTTACCCAGAGAAGGAGGTGCCAAAAAAGCAAGACTGTCTGTACTGGTTACAGGGGCAAGTTTCCTAACATTTGACAATGAAAACAACCACATCCAGTTCTGAACCTGATTGAAATGGACTACTGGGTGAAAATGCACCATAGGTTTCCACCGGCCATTAGTGAGATTATGCTTTTGATAAATGTTGCAACACTTATACTCTAGCTTTAGAAGACCACTCAAGTGCTGATTTCATACCTGACATGCATTGGTGTATGTTTACCTAACAAAATTCTACCAGTAAGCAGTCTATGTAAGCAAGGTTTCAGTTCTTTTACGTTGCCTTTCCTTGCCAGCGTTGCCTGCATCAGTGCTGCACTCTTGCTTTCAACCCTGCAGGCTTTAACATGGGGTTATGGTACTATCTAATTACTCACCAAATCCTGAAAGTTAAATAAGTTTCAAGAGGTGATGAGATCAGACCCGAGATGCCAAGTTCAAACTTATGCTGCTACAAGTACTGCTTAAACAAACTCAAACAAGTTTTGCGGATTAATTATCATTTGAATTGTTAAAACAGGCTTGTGTTACTAGCTCTTGCCTTAGACAGAATCAGAAATGAAGATGCTTTTTGGAATAGAGATAAAAAAGGACTTTTACACGTTGCCCTTTTGGATCAAGCATCGCATCACAATTAAGGTCAGTCAAAATGAGTGCTTATGATAGTCAAAATGATTCTTTGAATCCTGCATTCCCTGCATTAAATTAGAATAACACAGAAAGAAAATATCCAAAAATAAACAGAACTGAAAAGGTTATGCTCCCAGCTCCAGTACGTGGACTTTATCCTACTATCAATACAAGAGGTTTTACAGTTAAACAGAGGTAGGGAGCTGTCTGGGGCTTTGTATTCAACTGGCCCTCTAGATGTAAGCCCTATTTTGTCTCCAAAAGTAGTAACAGAGTTGTGATATTGGAGAGAGGGGGGAACGTGGAGACAGGAGCGCAGTGAGTGAGCATCTCTTCCTTTGTGTGAATGTGGGGGTACATACTGCATCATGCACATCCAAGCTGTACTGCAGCATTAAATGACACACGGGTTGCATGGCAGGGTTAATGTGAATGTCTCTAGAAGTATAGTGAAATCTCATAGCAGCGCTTTTGTGTGAAGGTTTGTGAATTGTCATCTACTGGAGGTAAGAGAAGTTGTCCACAAACAGTGAATTAGACTGGCAAAGAAGGAGGAAAAGCACTTGATCAAACATTGCCAACTTATTTCTGTAATTTAAACCCTTTTCACACATGCAACCCTGATATTACCCAGAAAAAATCCAGGCAGCCAGCCTGGGTAATTCACTGACATGATCATCCACGCTTGCTCCTCTCAGCAGGACAGGGGAGAAATGGTGGAGGGGGGCAAGGGGACACCGACAGGTTCATAATATGATAGCGGGCAAACAATTTATATCCTACCTTCATTGTGACATGTTAAAAAAGCAAATCGACAACATCGGTTAAAGAGCAGAGAGGAGCCCTGAAGCTCACAGAGGTGAATATGAAGCAGCAACACTGTGCACACAATGATTACACTGGAGAAAGAAAGCTGCAGTGTTTTAGCTCTGTATTCAACAGTGTGAGACCGCTCTTTGGAGACCTGCAGGTGATCTTTTTGGAGCAGGTGTGCTACAGAACTTTGATGATGTGCGGTAAAAACAACACTTCTGATGTCAAAATGCACATTTGAGTTTTGTGTTATCCCCTTACAATCAGATAAACTTCTCCCTCTAAAAAGGCTGTTCTCAGCCATCCTGTCAAGTCTGCCTTTTTCCTGGTTAGTGCATGTCACACAGGATGATGTTGTCAGCTCTTCCCACTTGCAGCTTTCAGATATGAGCATCCTCCGGCTTTACAGATAAAATACAAGGGAGTGTGAGGAAATTAACAGGTAAAAAAATCAGCTGTTTGCATTTACACACACGCACGGCTCACCCACATAATATCAGGGTTTTTTTTGCATATGTGAATAGGATTTTAGACTCTGCTCCCTTTGAGATCATCAAGTTTCTGCCCCTCATAAAGCCTTACAGGATTTTGCTTACGCACTGCAACTGTTATAGTTAACTAGGGGGCTCTGTCAAAGTCTTTGCCCTGGGCCTCAAAATTATTGGATCCACCCCTGTTTGTCATGACAGTAGCCCCCACACAACAAAATATGATATCAAACAAGTATAAAAAGCTGTATTTGTTGATGTCTCCACACACTGTGTCCCTGCCTGCCAGGAGAGTGCATGATAATCACACTACTTTTGAACAGAAGAGAGTTAACATGGATTTTTCTGCCTCTCTGCTTTAACATGGGTACTGTCATAAAAACCTTCAGAGGTAAAAATGCAATAACATGTACAGATTTTGTTTGCCATGACTGCATTCTCAACAGTAATTTTCTGAATGCTGGATTTGCACTGCTATCAGTGTAATATGGCTATAGCTACTTTTACCTGAATCTGAGCAAACTACTGGGTGATCCTGCGTTAAGTGTAAAAGGCACAACAGTTTTCAGAGATAAGAACTTCCCAGAGAGACGTACGTATTCTTGCATCGATAAAAACAACAATTGTCCTAATAAATAGCCACAACTGGGTTTTTTTTATCACTTCTTTGGGTGCAAAACTCCCATAATGCATGAAAAACTGTTGCGAGTTTGTCCAACATGTGATTCTTCTGCACATACAAAGGTACTTTTTCTGTTTACCCGTCAGGTACATATGTCGGCGTCAAACTGAGTAGACACAGGAGATGAACCTCAGCAGCTGGCAGCAGTTCATTCCTCACTATTAGCTGGTAATTGGCAGGTATTAGTCAATAGGGCTGATATCAGACTATTAAGATGTCAAACCGATGCACTGGGCATTTTTAAGTATTTTAATTCTGAATTCTCATTGTTGCTGTAACTGTGTCTCAGTTCCTGACATTAGTTACCTGCCTTATGTATAACAGCTTATCTGTTTCTGCCTTGAAACCAGTATCAGTCAACACTTGTGTAGTCCACAGTGCTCAGTGAACTATGAAAAAGGTGTGGTGACTTCAGTAGATTAAAGAAAACTATATTACTTTTGATTGGGAATATTTTGATCAGGGAGTTTGTGCTTTCATTTGAGTCCATTATACTTGTACTCTTGCAACTCATGGAACCTTTAACCACTAAACTTTAACTGAGAAATAGAGCAGATTAGTTTGGTGTTGGGAAATAGTCGGAGCAGGCTAGGAGTCCAAGCTGCATGTTTTTCTTTGTTTGAGATGATTAAGGGCTGTTATTGAGGAGGAAAAAGTGGCTATACTCATCCATAATGATTGTGTAGTCTAGTATGTTTGCACTAAAATAGTCTCATGTTAAGATTTTGTTTAATTTTAAATTTTAAAAGAGAAACTGTTGTTAAATATCTGCTCAAACTATCTGTACTTAGTCAAATGAACTACTGATGACTGATATCAGTGTTGGCCCTGAGAAAACAACTTCTACTCAACAATAGTAATTTTACCTCTTTAATTAAAGCCCTCAACCATGGAAACCTTTCACTTGGCTATTTAAACTTTGCACTGAGAGCTGATACGTTTTGGAGTTTGGAAACAGCCCAGGTTCGAGTGAAGACTGTATTTTTTTGCATTGTGTGGGTCCATCATGGGCTGAGACATTGTGTTGGAAGGACATAAGATGGGCACAAAAAGCCATTTTTAAGTAAACAGAGAAGCCAGATTAGGGATGGAGTTGATATGATTCAATTGATTCCAATGTCATTAGCAATACTGCTTATCAATTTAAATCTTCAATGATTTCTTATCAGTTCCTGTGCAGACAAAGTTGGCTGCATTGTCAAACACGCCACTCCTGATGTTCAACGTTGTGCTGCACAGATATATGCTTCTGCGAGTTGCTGGTGTTTACACCCATTTAATATTCTGTCCAAAAGAAAGGCACAATTTCTACCACTTTTGTCTCCTGTCTGCTTTGTTTCTTTTTAAAGAATA
Organism: Scarus forsteni; assembly: GCA_036419115.1. NCBI lineage: Eukaryota > Metazoa > Chordata > Actinopteri > Labriformes > Labridae > Scarus > Scarus forsteni. The sequence goes on from JAZDUH010000066.1 coordinate 16,936,767, forward strand.
TCTGCTGATTGCCTTTATGTCCAAGGTATGCAAAACAAAGTGGAAGGAATTGAATTGTTAAGCAAAAAGACTAATAATATCATTTTCTTTGTGGACTTGCTATTGGTATCTGTGAGTGGCACAATTATTTTGTTGACCACAGCTATGCCTTGCACTTGTACTCTAGCAGCTGGAGGCTAAAGTGCATCATCATTAAGTGATTAGTTTAAATAGCTTTAAAAAAAAAGGTCTTTTTAGGAGTTTTATGATAATTTCTTATTTCTGTTTTAAAAGAATCGTGCTTCAGCAGTTTTACTTTTAGTTAAAGAAATGTTTAAAACTATGCAGTTACTTCAATTCAGCAGCCTTGTTCCCTCATATCAACCACTAGAGCATTTATCTGAGCTTCAGAGCAGATAAGTCAGGTGTTTGGAAAAGTCAGCAGCAGAGCAGGCTGAGGGTAAAAGGAGCATGATTGGCCTTGTGTGACATTACATTGGCTGAAAAATTGTTTTAGGAATAGAGGAATAAATAACAGTTCAGACATACTGATCCTTGGGGAGCATAATTCTTAATTAAAGCACAGTCGAGTGTCATAGTTTGTTTTTAACATTCTGTATTCCTAGTTGTGGCAGGATGTTGAAAAGGACTGTTATAGACTGTTACGTTGTTATAGACCTTTATTTTCTCTGAAGTAATATTAGATGAGTGAATACTCCTCAAATCCTTCAAACACTGATATTTAAAGTGAGTTTCAAGAAACAGAAGTTTAGTTAGGAGACAGTCAATAGCTGAGCAGGCTGGGAAAGCTGCATGATTTACCTTGTGAGAAGCATCATAAGCTGGGATGTTGTATGTTGTGTGCCAAGAATAAAAAGAAGCTAAATTAAATGGAAGACTATGAGACGGGAACACTTTAACCTGCCACCTGTTACAGTACCAAGCAGCTTAGTCAGTGCTGTATATGTTATCTTGTAGTTATTAGTAGTGAGGATGCCTGGCTTGTGTACTCAAAAAAGTCTGTTTTTGGTGTTGGTCAAACGCCCTGTTCTAATTCAGTTTGATGATCTGGATGCCCTAGTTTGATTTGGACACAAAAAACTGAACATTAGGCAACCCCTTTACGTTGAGTAAAGTTATCATGACTTAGATTTTATGTTTCTTTGACTGGATTCACCAATCAGTACATTTACTTGAGTGTGATACACTTGCACTTCTTCCTCACCATTACAACTGCAGTTTTAAATTGAGCATAAGAGCAGACAAAACTGGTGTTTGGAAACAGCTAATTGATATTGGAGGGAGTGTAGCAGCTCTGAGTGGATGGATATCCCGCTCTTACATGTTAAATGCTGTTGCACATCATCTGTAGAAAAAGAAATTAAAACAAATGTGATTATGTGGTAGTTATATTTCTTTCTTTAAAGTGGGCCTTGTGTCATAGTTTGGTGCAGTTCAGATTCTACAATCAAAACTGGTTCCATAAAGCGGTTCAGTCTGATGAACTAGTAATCATCAGTGTCAATGTTAGCATTGCAACAACAATATCAGTAATTTCCTCCTTAGTTTGAACCTTAAATCAACACATTTATTTAAGTAGATTAACAGACCAGTACTCTTCCCACCCTCAAACCACTGCAGCTTTAAACTGAGCTTCAAGGCGGATATGTTTGGTGTTGGGAAACAGTCAAAAGCAGACCATGCTGGGAGTGAAAGCTGCATGTTTTCCCTTGTGTGGGACAATTACAGGCTGATAACTTGCACTGAAGAATAGAGGGACTGTAATTGCATAACAATCTTGCTTTACAGAGCTTATAACAGTTATTGCACATTAATTTGTGGTAATAATAAAGCAGGTTGTTTTTCCCATTAAAATAAAGTCAAGTGTTGTTTGTGACATGACAAGTTCTAAGTTTTGGCAGATACATTTTATTTTATATCATAAAAAAATGGATTTTTGCTCCAAATCTTGGTAATCTATCAACCAAACTATTAAATACTGGTATTAAAACTGTGTCACACAAACCAATAGCAGTATTGTTTGCTGCACTATTCAAAACATTAAGATACAAAGAGTAACTTACTTTAACTAAGGAATAGACCGATTTCACATTTCATTAAGTTAACTTCAAAGTAATTGTACTATTAAGGAATGCACAATTATAATGGCACAGTATTGGCAGATAAGAGCTCCCAAAAGTGAACATCAGCAACAAAAGATATCAAGATTCTTCATATATTTACAGCCCTTTCATTGGACGTCAGCTTTACATACCCCTTATATCTGCTGAAATAAAGGCCAAATGCATGAGTGCACCATAATGATTTATCCTGTCATCACTGGATATCATCATTTAAAAATCATTAGTCTCAAATATTACAGAACAAAATGTTGTTTTTCTTGTGTTGCATCTGTTTGTAGTACAAATAAACCATCTCAGTGTAAAGAACAGGCCCCCTTTAGTAAAGTGTGAACTCTTCACCAACAAAATGTTGCTTCTCGCTCAGCCATGTGTTTTAAAATATCAGTATATCAAAAACAGCAAACACTCAATATTCTGCATCCTTTGTTCATTTACTGGTGTGTAATATAACAGCCCTACAACCACTAAAACATTGAACTGAGCTTAGAGGCAAATGATTTAGAGATGAGAAACAGTTTATAGTTGAACTAAGAGGGCTAAGAAAGCTGCAGATTCTGCCTGATGTAAAACTCCTAGAGACTCATGTTGTACTGGTAAGAAAAGGATTTTAACTTGTTTCACCAAATAGTTTGTAAACAGAAGTCAAGTTTCTGCTTTCAAACTAATTCTTACAATTAAGTTTTTTTTAAATGATTACAGAAAATGTTTCATTGAACCGCAAATCAAATTAGTTCCCAGAATTGTTAACAAAATTACCTCAGACAAAAAAAATAAGTCCATCCTTACACTGACCTTGGCGGACTACAGGTGAATAAATCGACTATTTACATTCACTCATGCCAGTTAAAGGCCAGTGATAAAACTTTTACTAAGGCAACGCAAGTTTCAAAGTTGCTGTTCTTCAACTTGAGCGCAATACTCCCCCACCCATCAGCTAACCAGGGCATTTAACTGAGCTCCAGAGCAGGTAAGTTTGGTGTTGAGACAGTCAGAGGCAGAGCAGGCTGAGATTGAAGGGTGCACGATGTGCCTTATGTGAGACTACTGCAGGCTGAGAGCTTGGATTGAGGCTGTGGTTACATTACGCGATCGCTTTATCATTGCTACAGTATATATTCATTTATCGCAATAAGAAAGTATCCTAGTGCTTCCATCAGAAAAACCTTCTGTAATAGCTTATCACATTTCAATTTTCATCATTACTGTAACATGCATATATTTCCCAAACTGCAGTTATCAGTGTTCTGAACTAATTGTCAGTATGAGTATGGGCTCTTGTAAAGTATTATCAAAGAATCCTGCTTAGAGCACAATCAAAATCAATGCATGAGTTGATGTATGCATAGCTTCTTCCTTTAACTTCAGTAAATTTCAGTTAAAGTCTCTATACTTTTAGTTAAAAGTATTAATCCATCCTTCTCAAACCACTACAGCTTTACACTGAGCCTCAGAGCAGATATGTTTGGAGTAAGGAGAGTCAGAGCAGGCTGGGAGAGAGGGCTGCATGATTTGCCCTGTGTGGGATGTTGTATTAGTAAGAAAATAGCCCTTTGATATGCCCATACACTTCCTTTACAGTTACATCAAAGTCTACATATCGATCTCTTGCAATTCAGCCTTGTTATTTGCATCCAAACAATGTCTTGCACAGAGGCTGCTATTTCAAATTACACATTTTGTCTGAGTATGCTTCATTTTAACTGTAAATGCATATTAGTTCCAAGTATTTGCAAACAAAGTGGTATGATTAAACAATATCATTGACCCTGACCTGGTGCCTTGTAATGTTAGTCAACTTTTAATAACTAAGGCCACTCTTAACTATTAATGAGGCAGACGTAAAGACTTACGGTTTAACTTTTGCTCAGGCTTTCATTAAAGTTGCTGCACTTTTCTACAATGCAAGACTCTCCTCCAGCTTTCAGCCACTACAGCTTTACACTGAGCTCTAGTGCAAATAACTTTGGAGTAAGGACACAGTCACAGCAGGCTGGGAGAGAAGAGGCATGATTTGCCCAGTGTAAGACAGGGATGTTGCACTCTAATATGCACAGTGGTTTCTACAAGTCTACATATTCATCTTAAGTAATCTGTGGTAAATCGGCCTTGTAAGGTGCATCATTAACATGTCTTGCACATGGGTTGCATGTTTAAATTGCACATGTAAAAGCATATTAGGGCCAAGTATTGGTAATCAAATTGCTCCGCACATAACAATATGGACTGACCCTTACTCAGTTCTTAGTGATCTGAGTAAACTTTTTTATGAATGAGGCCACTTTTCACTATTTAAAAAACTTACCAATTTATAGACCAGCAGTTTAACTTTTACGCTTGCATTAAAGTGGTTTTACTTTTACTCAAGCGCAAGACTCTTCCTACTAGCCACTACAGCTTTGCATGCAGCTCTGGAGCAGATAAGTTTGGAGTAAGGACAGTCAGAGCAGGCTGGGAGAGAAGAGGCATGATTTGTCCAGTATGAGATGTTGATTGGGATGTAACAAAATAAGTGCTTTAATATGCACATTAGTTTACTTGCACATGGATTGCATGCTTTAATACATGGATTGCATGCTTTAATGCATGCATTTGTAAATGCATATTATGTCTAAGTATTAGTAATCAAATTTCCCATATCAACTAACCCTTACGCAGCATTTAGTTATATGAGTAAACTCTCAATGAAACAGGCTCCTCTTCACTATTAATAAGACAGATTTATAGACCGGTGGGTTTAGTTCTGCTCAGGTTTTCACTGAAGTTGCTGTACTTTACTTAAGTGCAAGACTCTCCCCACCTTCCAGCCGCTCTGCCCCAGAGCAGATAGGTCTGGTGATGGGAGCAGTCAATGGTGGAGCAGGCTGGGGGAGAGCTGCATGTTTTGCCCTGTGAGACCGTTACAAGCTGAGATGGTGTATTTGGAGGACAGAAGAGGCTTAACATGAGAAAAGGCTTGATCCACAGAGCCTGGAGAAGCCGGCTACAATGCGTGAACCAGAAAGAAGTAAACCCCCAGCTCACTACAACCTTGCCCAGCCCGTCCCGTTACCTATCAGCGACGGGACATAGTTTGGCCACTTTCTCGGCGCTACAATGAACCCAAACGCGTAAAGCTGTTCCCAGGCTGGAATAAGAAATAAGCACCTCTTTGATTTGCTCCAAAGCGAAGCCCGCATCGCAGTAACTCGGCCGCTGTAAATACTCCAAATCCAGCGGTGTGCTGCGGGTATAGTCCCCCCTGTTCCTCCGCGTTATCCTCGGCCGATCGGGGTCTCTGTTTTCCTGCTCGGAGGGCGCATTAGCAGCCGAGGCCATGTTGCGGGGACTGCGAGGTGGTAACTGTTTCCCACTTTATTGTAGCTCCCCGAAAGCGTGTAGCGATATCCCAAGGCGACAAAGTTTCACTCTCGGCGATCTCAAGTAGGACTTCATACTCCAGTCGGAGACGGCGAGTCAAAGTCTGCGCCTTCCATCCCAACATTTCGTGATCCGGAGGTCTCCACCGCTCTCACGCCGCTTTTTCACCGAGGTCTCTTCATAGGAAAGAAAGGTGTGTTTCTGTCTCAAAAGGCGAGCTGCGCTGAGGGATTCCCATACACAAGTCGTCGGAGGAGAAAGCTCGATGGTCGTAGCATTCTGGTGAGATCTATGTGGTCTTCCCATGGGCCGCGCGTCACGGCCAACTCTGAGATTCAATAGTAGAAGGAGAAAAAGACCTCTCTCCATTTGGAGGCAGAAAGGAGGAGGGGTGAAAACACAAAAAAACGAGTCGAGATCCCGCCTCTGGGGCTGTCAGATTGCAGGAGTTTCTTGCTTCTGATTGGTTCCAGAAGGGCAAAAATTACTCAGCAAACACGACTATTATTAGCTGCTTAGCAACAGCTCACTAAAGTAGAGAGACCACCCAGGCAGAAAAGACCTCATGTGTGCATCTCCAACTTCAGGGGGTGGGGGGGCTCACGGACACACTAACCCGCTCCGTGCGTTTGGTGATCTGGGTTAAGACTCAGAAACATGTCGCAGGAGTGAGAGGGTTCCCCCAGAGCTGCTGAAGTCTGAGGGAAGGAGCAGAGGGAGGCAGACTGAAGAGCAGGAAAGTCAGAACTTTAGGATCAAACTTTGATTTTCTTCTGCCACCAACATCATGGCAGCACAGAGCTTCGGATTACAAGGGGAGGCGCTAAAGTGGAGAGTATAGTGGCATTGTGGGCTATAAGGGGAGACCAGGGTTGGTTGATCCTTTTTTTTTTACTGTTGTGCATTTGTGATGGATATGAATGAAAATCTATTAAAATATGCCTTATTTGCATGTTTTTTCACATTTGGCTTCCCAATGAGACCAGCTAAACATTCAATATTTTGCCCCAACAAGACCCTCCAAATCTGGTTGGCCTACAAAAACAGATCAGCCACTGAAGATGTTCACTGGCAGATGGAAAACATAAACAGTAACTGATGTAATTATGTATGTATAATTGCACTTATGTTACATGCAGAGATGTATGTAGATATGCACATTAAAGTAGATGTTTAGTGCATGGTCACAGATCTAGTTTGTGCTGAGCCACACCTTCAGATGACCCTTAAAAGATGCTAGAACAAATAAAACTGGTCAATTAAATCATCATGTTTACAAACCCACATTTCAATGAAGTTGGGGAATTGTTTAAAACGTAAATTAAAAGGAAAATACAATGATTTGCAAATCCTTCTCTCGCTGTATTCAGAGTACCAATGTACTAGGCTACCACACTACCCTACAGTCACTGCAGTATATTCCCTTATGAAGTACAGACTCAAGAATGAATGGTTTAATGGTCATTAAGCTGAATATACATTTACTTAAAATATACAGGAAAAATAGAAACATGGTCATTCAAAGCATCATATGTACAAACCCCAATTTACTGAAGTAGGGACGATGTTGGAGAAAATACAATGATTTACAAAACCTTCTCGACCTATAACAATAAATTATTTACACTCCAATCATGCCTATAGAAATGCACTTCATTCGGTTTATCAATCCTTTATTTGTGCATAAGTTTACTTAAAAGATCCCAGGACAAATAGACATTAAGTCAAAGTGTCATTTTTACATTTCAATGAAGTTGGGACAATGTTTAAAATGTAAATAAAAAGCAGAAAAAAAAATTGCAAATTCTTTATTGACCTATATTCAATGTAATAAACTACAAAGACAAGACTGTTTTTGTTCAGATTGATACAATTTATTGTTCATGGCAAATATTCGCCTTTAATTGGATCCCTGTACTTTCCAAAAAGCTGAGACAGGGGCAACAAAAGACTGGGAAAACTGGGGAATGCTCCAATATAAATCTGTTTGGAACTTTCCACAGGTGAACATCTTAATCTGAAACAGGTTAGAGTTATGATTGGGTCTAAAAGGAACATCCCTAAAAGGCTCAGGCGAGGTCGAACACTTTGAGAACAACTGTGTGAGCAAATAGTCCAGCAGTTTAAGAGCAGCAAGTTTAAAGTCTACCATAAAGTGACAGCCAAACATTAATAACACTAAGAAACTCTACCAACTTCTCTGGGCCTGAGCTCATCTGAGAAGGAATGACAGAAAGTGGAAAAGTGTGCTGCTGTCTGATGAGTCCAAATTTCAAATTGGTATATGAAATCATGGATGTCATGTCGCCCAGGCTAAAGAAGAACCAGAGAGTCCAGACTGGCATGACAAAGACAAGACAGTATAAGTTCAACCTGATAAATCTCATTGTTTTTGAAAATGTTCACTCATTTTGAATTTGATCTCACAAATAATGCGTTAATGCATTAGATCAGGTTGTGTGCAGTACAGACAGACTTATAGCTGTGTACAGTATCACCTGCATATGAGACATGTTTTCTGTGTTGGTCATGGAACATTGAAGAAGTGATCACATTTTGGTGGTGATCTGAATTCAGATGCAGATCCGAGAATATTCTTAAGGATTTGTTAATATTGTGAGATCGGTAGTTTTTCACACTTTTGCTTGTAGCTCCAAAAGTTCTCAAAGGATTTGGGTGACATTATCAGGAAATATTGGTAATGGCACCAGGCAGAAGTGATTGGATTTTGGTGACGATCTGAATCCGGCAGTGCTGGGAGTAATGTGAATACTGTAATGCATTCCTTTTTACTGTAAAGAAGTAATGTAAGGCATTACAAAAAAAAACAGTAATGTTTTACTTGGTACAAATGTCAGTAAGGCAAGTTACAATGCATTTTCAATTTAACCTGAAACGAAGAAGTAATTTTTGTTGTTTGTTTGTTATAAAAATTACTAAATACTCTGTGAGATCAGCAGAGGAGAAATGTCCTCCACTAGGCCTAAAGTTACAGTATCTCTAACACAATTTACCAGTTTTACCTTTTATCTGTTTTCGCTATGGTTGTATCTTGTATTGTGCCGTGAGCCATCGGTGTGACTATTATGTTCTGCTGTTTTTGGCCTTAAAGGATAAGTTCGGTTTCTACAGCTTTCACATTGTTTATAGAATAAAGTAGAACAATATACTCACCCAGAAGGCTTTCCTGATCCAAACAGTGCTTCAGGAGATATTTAGATCCAAAATCGAGCGGCAGACATCCGTATAATGGTAGCACATGGGGCATGTATAGCGCCGCTCCTAAAACTGCATTAATCGTCCAAAAACTCATTAGTTTCACCAATATTTCATCATGGTCCGCTCACGCTACTCCTCCATTACAGTCTGTGTCGCTCCAGACATGTTTTGTGACCGTGCTGACCTCTGAACTGAAGAAGAAGAATGTTTGCCTCCGCGCATGTGCAGTACAGCTCATTGTTTCAGGGGCAGACTGCCGGCTACACAACGACTTTCTTCTTCCAGTTTTGTGCAAAATGGATGAATATCTATCGGATGAAGATGTTGTGGAGGAGAACTTTGAATATGATGGATGTCCTTACAGTTTCGAGCCAGAGTTTACAGATGAGGAGCTCATCGAAAGGAGGACGCGGAGGCAAAGAGAAGAACAGCTGGCCAGAGAGTACTGCGCATGTGCGGAGGCAAACATTCTTCTTCTTCAGTTCAGAGGTCAGCACAGCCACAAAACATGTCTGGAGTGACACAGACTGTAATGGAGGAGTAGCCCGAGTGGACCATGATGAAATATTGGTGAAACTAATGAGTTTTTGCACGATTAATGCAGTTTTAGGAGCGGCGCTATACATGCCCTATGTGCTACCATCATACGGATGTCTGCCGCTCGATTTTTGATCTAAATATCTCCCGAAGCACTGTTTGCATCAGGAAAGCCTTCTGGGTGAGTATATTGTTCTACTTCATTCTTTAAACAAAGTGAAAGCTGGAGAAACCGAACTCATCCTTTAAGCCAAACTCAGTCAGATAGCCTCCACATCACCTTCCACTGGATGTATAATGAGCTTTTTGAGCATAATGAGCTACATTTAACATTGTAATGTAACTAATTACTTTAAAATGACAGTGACAAGTTATAAATTATGCGTTACATTTCTGAAGTAATTTGCCCAACACTGGAATCCAGATGCAAATCAAGTTTTTTTTTTCAAGGATTTGTCAGATAGGGTGGTTTGCCGGATTTTTCCAGACAATAACTCACTGAACAATGTTGGAAATCCTTTGGCAGAGGTTTGTACTCCTGGAGCACCTCTAGTATTGACTGTAATTAATCCTATTAACATTAAGAGTGTAAAGAAGTAATACAACAAGCCAAATGCCTTAGGTTGTGGTGTTTTAGGCCTCAAAAGTGTGATAAAGTTAGGCTGTGATGCCCCCTAATGCCCCTGAATAAAACAAGGCCTGTCTGTTCAACATGCATGCATCACAAACATAAGCTGCACCATATCTGTGCCCCGGCATGTTCATGCTGTTGTCATGATGGTAACGCTGTAGGACTCCATGAGATTGCTTCAGGTCATTGTGGGAAAACTGTGCTATCCTTTGAATACTGTAGTGGGGAGGCCGTAAAGATATGCCTGTAAAAATGCTCTCAGAGATTATACTGCAAGCATCTGTGTGAACTAATGAAATACGTCTGCACGTAAGATGCCAAGACACCTCTAACCAAACATGAGAATATTTCCTTTTTTCTTTCTAACATCATGCGCTAATATGAATCAGATGGACTAATTGTTCTCTTTAGGAATTATTCAAAGGCAGGAGAAATTTCTTCCAAATCAGATTCTTTTGATTTATAGCCAACAGCAAATCTCTGAATTTTATGAGAACAGAGAAAAATGAGTTATTTAATAACTTTCATTATCTTTTTCAGCAGTATGTTATGACGTTTCAGATACATCCAAGCCAAAAATATTCCTGAGTTTACAGTACAGGGCAGAAACTTGTCGCTGGCATTTTTTTCCCCTGCAGCTATTAACTGTTGATTACATCAGTGCTTGCTTTTCCTGGGCCTCAGTCCCACCACAAATTCATTATCCAATCACCTGTTTTGACCATTGGCAGGGCCCTTCAAACCCCTGCAGGCTGGTATCTGGACAGCAGCCACGGGAAAACAAGAAAAAATCTTGTTATTTATGATCTGCAGGTGGATTAGAGTTCAAAGCTGAAGTGTGCCAACACATGAGTATCCTCAAGTACAAAGTACTCCTTCTGGGCAGGTTCATTGTCAAAGACAAATACAATCACAGTCATAAAACATATTTGTTCTACGGTGTGGCCGTAGCATTATAGCTGTTTATATAGATATTAGCATGATCTCTCTATCCATGGTTGATACATCTATAGTAACTATCTTTAGTACCACATGGGCATGAGGCCCCTCTTGAAAATGGGATGTCACATCTCAAGAGGTCTACCTTTAATATATTAGTACTTAATGGAGACAAATATGGTAGGATGCACTTGTGGTCTGGGCACCCATGAGTTCACTACCATAAATTCTTGTTCTCAGTGAGCCTATCATTGATTACACTTTTCTAAAATTATCACCACAACCATTTAGACATGAGAACCCACCTGGAAATTAGATGTAGTATCTCAAGAGGCTAACCTCGAATACGTAAATGTGTTTTCAGGAGCAACAAAAATGATGACAACAGGTCTATGGTTCATGGAACTGTCACTAACTTTAGTTTTTACTTTAGTCCACTTGTCTCCTCTTACCTCCCTTCCTTCGCCCTTGCACCCAACACAGCATTGTGTGGATTTGCTGTTCATCATGAGACTGGGATCCACATTCAAGATTTCCCGCTGCTTAAAGGTTTTTTCTTGATGAGTCCCGCCATGATGGAGGGATTCATGATTGGCTATATGGATTCATGTTGGGTGTTGGATGTACATATATATATATATATATATATATATATATATATATATATATATATATATATATATATACATATATATATATATATATATATATATATATATATATATATATATATATATATATATATATATATATATATATATATATATATATATATATATATATATATATATATATATATATATATATATATATATATATATGTGTGTGTGTGTGTGTGTATCCATAAAATGAAGAGTTTATGCTCTATTGTAAAGTGTCTTGAGATAACACTTGATATGAAGTGGCGTTATACAAAGAAAGATTGATTGATTGACAAATATTAAGATTTATCACCAGCTTTAAAGACATCAACATCAGATATTTTCAAGTTTTTTAAACATTGTATTTATTTAGAAGAAACTCTAAAACACTGAATATGGGTCAACCAGTATGTCTACATGCACATTTAAGTTGAACAACAGGAACAGGTCATTCAAGCAAAGTAGCTTCTACCAAAAGTCCAACAAACTAGCCATGAACAAGCAACAGGGGAGAATCGATTTATTGTCAGAGACTTGTCCACCTCTGCTAAAGGGGGTGGCACTGTGCTCTCTTTCAGCTAGTTATAAGTGAGCAACAAACTTGTTGGACAACCATACAGCTATGTACTTTATTAGATACTTAAAGGAAGAGATCATCAACTGGCCTCAGGGCCCCACAGCTTTTTGTCCAGCCCCTAGAATATTGTAAAATTAAAAGAATATCACAGAGAAGACTAAGCTCATGTGAAGAAGGGGGTCTTAAGGTGCGTTCACACCGCACGCTACTTGTAATACCTCGGCGATCACTCTCAATGCAAAGTCAATGTACAGCCGCGATGGGGCGGGCCTAACCCTCCCGTGATGTGACAGCCACTTTTCACACTACCACATAGCTTGTCGCGCGATGTCAAAGTGAAAAAAGTTGATCTTATCAGACGATGTGTGTGGCTGTGCAGCAACAGCCAATCAGCGGTGTGTGCATGTGTGACGATACCCGTGACAGACAGTTTTTCATCCAGACTACAGAGGAACAATTTATGTCCGTGTGGGAAACATCAGTCAGTGAGGACATTAGTTCCGCCGAGACGGACTGCGGGAAACTTACAGATAATGCTGCTGCAGGGCATTAGCTGCAGTGTTTTGTGGTTGATAAGTGAATGAAAAGGATACAGCTGGAAGCTATATGATATGATAGCAGTGAAACTCAAGCAGACGTGACGTCACCGAGCAATGGCCGACGGCAACGGTGACCAATCTGAGGTATTTATGGACGCACAACGATACGTCAGTGGGCGACGCGATTTTGGTAGCTGGGTCGCTTACGGTGTGAATGTAGCATTAGAGAGATAGAGTGAATTTTACAATGTGTGTAGATTGATAAACCTGCTTTGAACATCATTGTGCTTCCCTGCATTTCACAGCAAGCCAATGGCAAAGCATTCTGTTCAAGCCCAAATCAAGGCACCTTGTTTTTTTGGGGGGGAGTTAAAAACTTTAATACTGTTGTCCTTATAAATTTTGCCAGCCAATATACAAGTCTGTGCTCTATGTCTCCTAAATAAACCCAGCCCCCAAGTGGCAATAGACCATTTTCACGGCTCCACTACTTCCTGAAATTAGTTGTGTGCATTCATTTCCTGTCTTACATTATTTGTTCAACCAATTAATCCAGGTTTGCCTTTGTAACTGCTGCAGCAAGGCACAACATGGCTTAATTAGTTTGGCCAATAATGTAAGACAGGAAATGAACATACACAACTAATATCAGGAGGTAGTGGAGCCGTGAAAATGGTCTATTCAGGAACTTTTTCTTGTATTACAGACAAAGGAAGTTTTAAGCATTAGAATTTCCTTGTTTTTTTTTCCTTTTGAGGACAATTTTCAACTTTTTCTCCAATTTAATTTTTTTTTTCCTGGCTTTATTGAGAGGAAGGGAGAGGGATGAATTTTGAAATTGGGAGAGAAAGCAGGGGAAGACACGCAGCAAAGAGGCCTCAGGTGGAAATCAAACCTGGTCCAGCTTAAATCAGGATTTTTGCTTAAATGTTCAGAGAGTTAAGCTTCTTTTCAACATCTAAAGTGTTCATGTTTCTTGCCTCAAGAGACCATGATGTTGCAATGTTGTTGAGCACATATGTCAATAATTATTTTGACGAGTGTAACAATATCATAAAACACTGGAATGATTACTCAAACTACTTAAATAAGGTCAAAGACGCATTAGCCAGGACATTTTTTAAGCTGTTTACTTCTATCTGTGAGGCTGTGCATTTATAGTCACTGAAAATGATCCCTGTAAGTTTACCTCCACATCCCCTGTTTGGAAGCTCCGTACAGGTACCTTTTCTAATATTTGTGCCAAGTCATAAAACCATCCCCTCCTCCTCCATCTTGACCCAGCTGCTGGCTCCCCCCCTTCTCCATCATGGCTGCCTGTGAAGCACTAGTACACGGCGAGGGCCTGCTGGGATGTTTATGTTCCCGCTAAAGGTTGTCTTCAATCATACACGGAGCTGTTTGACAGCTCGCAGCACCGCCTGGCCTCTGTTTACCTCTCCCAATTTCCGACCAGCTTTGTATGCACAATCAGAGCAGACCTGAGAGGATCCAAGTGGGCAAGTCCTCCTTTCTGCTCCCAGCCGAAACACAGAGAAATGGAGCAAAGGATCCTGAATTTTAAAAGAAAATGTTTTTGTTTGACTAGTTTTATCTGAAAGGATTAACCGGCAAGTGAAAAAAAACAAATCCAGTTCATTCGAAATGCATGTTTGGATGAATTCAGGGTGATTTTTGTTTCTTTTGGAACTCAAGATAGCCAGCATAGCTCACTGAATACATCACTGCATGCAGTTGAAATCAGTGCACATGTAGCCCTAACCTCTCAGTGTTACGTTTTTTTTGTATTTTTTAAAGTTATTCTCAAGTGTAAGTTTCTTATTTTAACCTGCAATAACTTTTAAAAATAACGTCTTCTGGACAAATTGGTAAAGTAAGAGAAATGGTAAGACAAGTATGGATAATAATTCTGCAGTAAATATTTCTTTCTCAGACAACCTAACCAAGTTTTACAAATTAAAAGTAGAGACAAACATTAAGTGGCTTTGACTAGTATTTGACAATGGTACTGGAATCTGGTCCTGATCGCACAAAATCTGATCACCTTTAAAATCATCTCAGCGTAACGCCGACTGTGTAGCATTAACTTTGATATCCGGGACACAATGTTGGAGCTGGCTGATGTTTAGACAAGGCAGAGGTCTGTTCAGCACAACTGGCCTGAGACGCTGTAATTTTTTTCAAGTTCGGCCTCCAATGTTAACAGGAAACGTGCGCTGCTCTGAATGTATACACACGGCCTTCACAAATAAGCAGAATAATACAATATCAGCACTGTGGCTCCACAGAGAGACGGAGGAAAAGGAAGAAGGAAAGTGAAACAAGCTGAAACACAGAGGGCTGTCAAACAGATGAAGCTGGATCCTTAACAAATTCACTCTTATAAATTGTGTAAAGAAAGAAAGAAAGGGGAAATTTTGAGTCACACAGACACACACCCTAACAAACAAATATATTTGTTAGGAATTCCAACATCTGCAGGCTTGCATATTTTGACAGCACGCATCCACCTTGGGGAGAGGCTTGTTTACATGGATTTGAGCTGAGGTGGGTCTCTGTGGGGGGGCTGAGTGGAAAAAGTGACACACGCAAAGGTAAGCTGTCCAGACCAAGTGTCTGTCGAGTCTGAACAACAGCAGGAGCTTTTACCTTTCACAAAGGAATCCAAGCTCATAAACAAGAAGCATCAGCCTTCATTAAGAGAAACTATGACTGCAGTGCAGAGACTGATGCGTAACTTTGTGTTGCTTAAGTAACCCCAGAAAAATCTCACACATCATGTTGGAAGCTATAACTGATTGATTAAAAATGTGTCATTAACCTTTATTGATAATTAAACATGGCACAGTCAATGTGGAGGAGAATTCCGCTCCCTTAAATAAGGATATTGAAGTGACTAAAGTTTTTGATTGAGACCATGGATGTATTATAAGAACTGGATAGCGTGGCTCTGCCTTCTACCATGTAATGGTTTTGAAGCCATAATATCCCCCATCAGGGCGCCGCCATTGTGCTGGCAGTAGAGAATCTGGACCATACCTGGACGCAGCTGTCGTAAACTCCTCAGCATACAGTGTACACAATCATTGTGAAACTGCCGTAAACCGCGGTTATTTTTCAAACTCTAATAACTGATGAAAAAGAAACTTTTCAGAGAAAAGAGCACTTGGAAAAAACGCAGCCCAATAATACTTTCATATCACCACAGCATACGGATGGGAGAAATATTTCTACGAGGTGTAATAATTTTTTGAAGTTTCACTACGGCCCGTTCAGATGAATTGGGGAGACGGAGAGTTGACCTATACTGCAGCCAGTCACCAGGGGGGGCAGTTTTTGTGGTGACTTCACAAAAGCCCAGGGACATGATGTCCATCTTTTTTACAGTCTATGATTGAGACAGTGTATAGAAGGTGTAATGTGGTTTGTGGTGTGCTATGGCTCTGTCTTCGTGGCACACAACACACTACAAGAACAAAGTGTATAAATCTGTGATTATTTGTCGTCATGTGTGGGCTCTGTCATCGTTTCAGAATCAGTCAAAATCTTTATGTGTGTACTACGACTATGAGAATAAAGGCTCATAAAAGATTGCAGGTGTTTTGATTGAATTAACTGATTCGGGCTCTTTCAGAATGGAAATAACTGACAAAAAGAATTAGACTTTTCTACAGTGTTATAATATTTTGTGACATGCTTGTGACCTTTAAGCTGAAATCAACAAATTAATACAAACAGTTGAAAGGCAACCAGTTTATAGGTGTAGAACATAGAATACAATCAACTATTTGAACATATTTACTGGAAAAAAACAGCTATTAATGTGTATGTATGTTCTAGTGACCATGACTTTGACATTTGACACCCAAAAACATTTTACATTTTTAGAAAGCTTTAAGAAACTTCAACAAAGTTCTCTTGGGCAGCATATCAAATCTGTAAAGATATTTTTTGTTATAGCTTTTTGCTTTGTCTTCCTACATTTTTTCTTTTCCTTTTTTAACTGATGATCTAAGTAAACTAAACAGATGGACTTATAGACAACTGGAAAATCAGTGCTTCTAATCCTGATGAGTGCAAGGGAGGAGGTAAAAATCGGAAAATAAGAAACATTCATGCAATCTGCTGTAGAGAAAAGGACATGTGACTGAAAACTGTCCTGACATAAACATGCTCTCATTACAAAGACCAGGACATTTCTCGAACTTTAAATTACAATGTTATTTACATCAGCTGTGTTGGAATCTCGGCAATCTGACAGAATGACAACGTTTCTGCATTTTTTTCAGCCACAGTGGAATCTTAATTCTTGATTGTTTTGACCATTTTGAAACATTTTTTAGAAAAAGCAGAGGAGGACACCACACATTAGCCTTGAACCGCCAACTGCTGGATCAGTTTTTATATATGATTGCTCCCTTGTTGAACATGCAGGGAAATTTTATCAGTCAATGCAAGTGGGAGACATGAGCTTCAGTCAACTCAACATCACTGATTAGACAAGATGCAGACCTGTGTGATTTAGCAGCGCCTGCAGTCAAACCACAGCATATACATCAACTCTCCTCTGGCTCATCAATGTGCCGTCACAGCCGTCATCTGCTGCTTCTCCCCAAAGGACCATGAGGTCATGGCTTAAGTGGCCAATTAGCAAAAAAACACTGTTCAGTCTGAGGCATCTCCAGAGATAGCAAGAGAAGAATGAAGGAGGGGGTGTAAGGGTTACTCTGCAGGACATCTGCCAGCTTTAATTCTTATCATCTCAGTTTTACACCTCCAATTCTGAGAGCGTTAGTCAAAAGTCTGGTGGGTTTAGGTCTGACTTGAACAGGAGGAAAGGAGGGCTTGTAATTATCCACAACTGCATCTTTCTGCTAAAATCTCTTTCCTTACTACAGTCTGCGAGCAATCTACTTCCCTTATTTATGCTTATTGGTCAAAATGTGGTCAATCGTTCCTCTTACTTGCTTTTATTCTGACCTAAACTTTAAGAGATGGTGAATTCAGCACTAATCTTTAAGGCGCCCCCCTAAACACGGTGATTGAGACTAATGTTTTTTTAAACTGTTTTATAGCAAGAGGTGGAGTCTATGGTTCAGAGCCAGCACAGAGTTGTAACAGTTATGTGCAACTTTGTTAGGGGGCATTGCAACAGTATGTGAGTATCGATCTCTACTTGATGATAAGAAATCCACAAAGCATTTAAACAATTAATATATACATTTATTAATGAAGAGATTTCACAATTCAGTCAGCATTAACTAGAAGTTCTCTGTGGACACAAACCTCCACATAGGCACTTCCAACTCTGTCGGGCAAGTTATTGTGAAACTTTGTTGGAAAACGTCCCTATCTCCCATTGTTAAGAAGTCCGTGAAGGAATTACTGGATCCACATCGGAGTATGATCCCTTGTCCCTTGTGATGTGAACAACATCTCCTGAAAATATCATCCAAATCCATGGAGATCTTATTGAGATTCTACAGAAATTTGGAAAAACTGCTGATCTTGCGATTTTCACTAATCATTAAAAAAAAAGCTGGATCTGCATCAAGATTTAGATCACAACTAAATTCCACTAAATTGGTCCTTGGTTCATTTGTAACCTATACCAAAAAATATCATCAGATCTGATTCCTGTTTGCGATCTTACACTACCAAAAAACATTTTTTGTAAGGAAAAGGAAATGAAATAAGAAAATACATCGGGGATATAACTTGAGTAATGAATTAAAAGAGATCTACTCATAGCTCTTCCTTCCATTTTTCAAATGCTTTCCTTGCAAATAAAATTTTGATTCAGTTGTTATGCTTCCATGAGAGCAGGGACAACACCTGAGCTAAGGCACCCTAAATCTGATTTAGTTTTTCCTTTATACTTTGCAACTTAGTGGCATGGGTTTGAAACCTGCAGACAGCTACTGATAGATGATGCAACTGGGCAATGGTGGAAATGAATGTGCAAATCTTTGATCATGATGAGAAGACACAAAAGGAGGAATTGAGAAAGTCAGCACACAAAGAAAGACTCCTATCATATTTTCAGATGGAATGACTAGATGTAAACACAGCTGCATGTGATAGAGCAGCATTTTAATTATTGCTCTGACTTTTGCATTCATTGCCAAGGAATGTTTTGTATACATGTGGTGCTGACAGCTTTTTCAATTCAGCTTTACCTTTTATTTAAATTCTGGTGGAGATGAGCAAGCTCAGACGTCTTGGCGACGGTGATCTGCTTTTGTCAAAAGCTGCACTGTTTAAAGTTTTGTAGCTAAGTTAAAAGTGTGCTGTAATATGTGCTTCGTGCAAATATCGTCTGATTTGCAGCACAAGAAAGAGGTAAGTTTTCAAGGGAGGACAGGTTAAGTCTCCAAGGACTACTGAAATAAAAACTGATATCTTTTCAGAGCTGATTTAACACAGTCGTCTTGAGATAGCGTGTGCAGGTTTGGGTCTGCAGTCATAAATAAACATGCATAAATCTGTCCTCACACTACTATATTCATGTGAGCACTGAGATGTCAAACAAACCAGACCAGTCAACAAGTGCTCGTATACAAATAGATTTGGCTTTAAAAATCACCTTGCTTTGGGGAGAATGGCACTTTGAAAGATGCTCTGGGTTTCATCCATAATGTTAGCCATGATAAAAGAAAACACAGACCCAAGACATTTCACAAGTGAAGTTTAGGAACTTTGTTTGCTTCATCTGAATGGCAGATGTTGTCAAACATTTGTTTCTGTCCTCACATCATAACATTTTAATGGAGAAGTCGGCACAATGCGGAGCCGCCCTGATCCTCACACACACACTGTGGGGCTGGATTTGTAAACAGGATTTAAGGAGACACAAAGCCCAACAATATTTTGTAAGACTTTTGTCCAAGCCAAACAAGACAAATGATATTTCTCGAGTGTGTGGATGCCAATTAAATACAACTGTCAGCAACGAGTTCAGCTCATCTGCAATCATGAAACTGTAAGAAAAAGAAGATCAGAGGGTCAGTAACAGGGTTTGGATTGAGCTGTAAGATACATAGAATATTGAAAGCATCATGCATCTTATGTAGTGGCTTTTTTAGCAAATATGCAGATGTTACTGCAAATTATTAGAAACAAAAGCTTAGACAATAAGTATGATGGCTGGATAGATGGTTTGATGGAGTGCACTCTACCATTAATCTGAAGGATGTGGGTTTACATGCTGATGTGTCCTTGGCAAGACATTTGACTCCAAGTTCCTCCCACTGCTGGGTCAGTGGAATGAAATAGGTATAAAAAGCTGGTTGATGCTGATCGACAAGTTACATAGCAGCTCTGATCCTTCTGTGAGTGCATATTAAAGCAAATGGGTGTGGATGGGTAGATGTGTCCTGCACATGGATGTATTATAAGAACTGGATAGCGTGGCTCCGCCTTCTACCATGTAACGGTTTTGAAGCCATAATATCCCCCGTCAGGGCGCCGCCATTGTGCAGCCAGTAGAGAATCTGGACCATACCTGGACGCAGCTGTCGTAAACGGTCGCAAAACTCTGCAGCATACAGTGTACACAATCATTGTGAAACTGCCGTAAACTGCAGTTATTTTTAAACTCTAATAACTGATGAAAAAGAAACTTTTCAGAAAAAAGAGGACTTGGAAAAAACACAGCCCAATAATACTTTCATATCACCACAGCATACGGATGGGAGAAATATTTCTACGAGGTGTTTTAATTTTTTGAAGTTTCACTAAGGCCCGTTCAAGTGAATGGGGGAGACGGAGAGTTGACCTATACTGCAGCCAGTCACCAGGGGGAGCAGTTTTTGTGGCGACTTCAATTCGAGCCCAGTGACATGACATCCATGTTTTTTACAGTCTATGGTCCTGCAGTGTAAAAGTGCTTTGAGTAGTTGGGAGCAGTAGAAAAGCACTATGTAAGCTCATGTCAAGTCCATACATCCATCTACTGGTGGGTAGATGTATGTATGTATGTATTTATGTATGTATGTATGTATGTATGTATGTATGGATAATGAATAAATGGATGGATGGATGGTTGGATAGTTGACTGGATAAATGAACAAATGGATAGATGGACTGATGTATGGTTTTGATGGAGAAATGAATGAGTGAATTGGTGTTTGGATGAATGATTTGATGATGGATACATGGAGTGATGGTTGAATGTATGGCTTTATGATAGATGAATATATAGATGGATGAATTGATGGACCAAAAGTGTCCTTACTTTAAATCAGTGTGGGAGCAACAGGTGTTTAAAGATGCTGCTTCATATGTGTAATCCTCATCTGGGTGAGGGGAAGGGATCAATTGGTGGTGTAATGAGACTAAACACACTCTGGTGGTAGCTTGAGTCACAGGGAGTAGAAAGAGTAAATACTTTGAAAAACTTTGGTCTGTGGAGAGTCATCTGGGAAAGATTTGGCACTGATCTCATGTATGAGACCCCTTTCTTTAATCATTTTAGCATCATCTGTTGAGATTACTACTGTATCCTTTCCAAACTTAACAGTAGAAGGACAGGCAAAGGTCAAAAACTCAACATGCAAGCATTAGTTATGCAGATATATACAACAAGCTGCTTAACAACATGCTTATTAGCGCTTTTTGCTACCTTTGTTTTCAGCCCATACTGAGGGCTTAATAGTGCTTTGTTCTGCAGAACCATAATATACGGCTCATAGGCCATTGATTGAGAGTTTTCCCGAACAACCTCCCAATTACTGCTTATTAGTCATTAGTCTATAAGTTTTATATGAGTTGTCTTTTTTGAGCTTTCCTGAATATGTAGCCCAAAACTAAAGGGGAGTTTGTTTATACCTAATTCACATTTGCTTCTCTAAAAAAAGGAGGAAAAAGGTCCATCTTCCAGTAACCACTGACTTCTGAAGGGAACGAGTGGCCTCACTTCATCTTTGTTTTGATTGGTCATTCCAAAGGAGGTCAAGCATGACTTTGAACGGAAACCCAAAAAGTCACACAAAAACCTCTCATAGCCCTGGCCTGTAGTGACACACTTACACAAACACACAAAATGACACCCGACATAGACAGATGATCAAAAGTGTACTTATGTTTCCACCTGCGTGAGTGAAGCTACACAAGCACACACGTATTTCAAAACAAACTAAACACTCATATACATGCCTGACATACCATGGAATCGCTCATACACACACGCACACACACACAAACACACACATACTAGTTAAATGCACACACTGTCTGCTGCTGACAATTGATCAGAGAGGGCCCGCACACACATTTCAAACTGACTCCCCAATGACTCCTCTGACCTTTGAGCTTAGGTGAGGGGGGTTGTTGTCTGATGCTGAGGGTTCATTCTCTGTGTGTGAAGTCATTTCCTGCTGTGGTGACTCTAAGGGGCGAAAGGGGGTCTGAGTGGTTGACCTCAAATGGGGGCGCGATGGGGGGCCGGATGATAACCCAGCAAGACAGCATGTTATTTAGCAAAAATAGTTTTATTTGTTTAATCTCATTACTACTCTTCTTTTAAGAATAACATATATCAATGTTTTAACCATCAAGGACTAGCAAATATGTAGAATATATCAGATAGATAAAGTTCATGAGCCTACAACCTGGAGCCAGAATTTCTTTCAAAAGACTTTAATTTGGTATAAGATACATTTATATTTTGTTATCAATGACAACTTGATAAATTATCCATCCTACTTTTTTTGGCATCTTCCTGTTTGTGTAACACACATTCCTTTTCAGCTTTAAGGGGTGTCGCTAGATACACTGCAGTCTGACGATTGGTCAAAAATCACTTTCTTTGCAACAGTGCTCATACAAGACAAACATAAATCAACCAGAAGAGTCTCCATTTTAGTAAAACATGTATTTACAGTTTTAGAGTGTTGGAAAAGAAAAATGTCGTTCAGAACTTAATTTCATTATAAATTCAAAGGGGTAGTGAGGCTAACAGCAGGATAGGAAACCATTAAAGAATTTGAATGCTGCCCTTTTCACTGTGCATGTACTCAAAAGTGCTGCAATGATCATGATTAGACCTTGAGACATTCAAAGTTTTCTAAAAGGACAAGATTTTGGGTACAAAAAGTACTTTGGAGGGGAGCAAAAGAGCAACATGTTGCATATGTTATGCCTTGTAATGGCAGTGTTAATTGCGCCTGATGATAGTGAAGAAGAGAGAATGAAGGGATGCCATGCAGAAGCCATCTAAAGAGTTGTCCCTAGACTCTGAGGAGCAGAACTTGGACCCTAAAGAGCTGGATATTGACCCTGGAGAGCGCAGCCCTGTCCCTGAAAAGCCCAGACACTAATGAGAAGGGTTTACCTGAAATTTACCCTTCTGAGTATCTTTTCAATATTATGTCTGGGTGAGCCAGAACGTCGTAGTGAATACTCACTGAGGGTGAGTGGAGAGGGCTGATGGAATTCATCCTGTGCAATGGACGCAACACTGGAAGAGGAAGACTTGACAGGATGGATGGAAACAACTGCTACTGTTGGAGAAGTTGATTTGATTTCAAGGAGAGTAACACTAACTTAAATGTGTGTCTGGACATTTAAAGTGTTGCTTTCACTGCACATCATCAAATGTCTGTAGAACATCTGCGCAAAAGCGATCATCACCAGGTCTTGTACACATCCAAAGAGCTGTCTCGCACTGTTGTTGGATACGGAACCAAAACTCTGCAGCTTTCTTTTGTTGGTGAAATATGGAGACACTGCTTTTTCACACCTAGTTTTCCTTTCCACTCATTTGACAATGCCGTTGATACAATTTTTAACACGTATTACTTAAGTAAGGCTATAAATTGTGATCCTAGTGTATGGTTTTGCTGCTTTGTCTGTAATCATATTTTGACATTGACTTTCACTGCGTATTTGACATCAAGTCCTATCTATCAGATACTTGCTGCCCCCCGACCCCACTTCTTCCTTAAGAGGAGCAACTGTGAACGTCTATGTCATAGGGCTGGACAATTGATCAAAAACAATCAAAACCGACATTTAGATCCTCTAATCGAAGTAATTTTACTCATGTCAATTATTTTGAGAATTTTCCCTGTGTAAGTCACGGGACTGTGCCTCCTCCATGCAGTCTGGAAACAAGTGCCAATTTAACAACTCCATTGTTTGGGCACATTTTGGAGTCTGTGCAGGGGACATCAAGCAGGAAGAAGTTCAGTATAAATACTTCTGGAGGAACGTTTCGACCACTGTCGGTAATACCATCAATTTGTTCCAACATCTCGTAGAATAATCAATGATTAGTAGTAATGAAGGTAAGAGCTTCAATAAACCACGACACTGAGATAAGATAATAATGCCCAGCCTTACTACGTCAGGGAATATCCTGGCTATAACCCGAACATCATTCTGCTAATATCAGGGTTGCATGTGTGAAAAGGGCTCAAGACTCTACTGAAAATGTAGACAAAGTTGTCTTGCAGCCTGCTTCGACTCACCCTTTTTGCTACACTTATGCTGCATTCACACCGCACGCTACTTGTACTACCTCGGCGATCACTCTCCATGCAAAGTCAATGTACAGCCGCGATGGGGCGGGGCTAACCCTCCCACGATGCGACAGCCGCTTTTCACACTGCCACATAGCTTGTCACGCGATGTCAAAGTAAAAAAACTTGATCTATTCAGACGATTTCGTGTGCAGCAACAGCCAGTCAGCGGTGTGTGCGTGTGTGACGGTGCCCATGATAGACAGTTTTTCTGAGTTTTTCAACCAGACTACAGAGGAACAATTTATGTCCATGTGGGAAACATTAGCCAATGAGATTAGTTCCGCCTAGACGGACCGCGGTAAACTCACAGATAATGCTGGTGCAGCGCATCAGCTGCAGTGTTTTGTGTTTGATAAGTGAATGAAAAGGATACAGCTGGAATAATGTCCGCTTATACATCCTATTAAATGATATAGGATATGATCGCGGTGAATCTCGAGCTGACGTAACGTCACCGAGCGACGGCCGATGGCAACGGTGACCAAAATGAGGTATTTATGGACGTGTGCCGCTACGTCAGTGGGTGACGCGATTTTGGTAGCTGGGTCGCTTGTGGTGTGAACGCAGCATTACCCTGTCACCACAGTTTTCAATTTTAAAAACAATAAGAATGAAATCATCAATCATACTGAAGATGTATTTGATTGCTTTTGGTCCATAAAGGAACACTAAAAATAATTTCACATTTTTTTAATACCACTAAAAAATGTAACATTCACATTAAGAAAAGCCAGAGGAATGAAACACATTCAACAATATTAACCTTCTGTCCTTACTTGAGATCACTGCTAAGCTAAAATGAAAATGTATTGTCAGTTATACAGACTCTAATTTCTGTATTCCTTTTTTCTTCTGTTAACTTATTTCATGAGCAGACTCTCACTGAAACATCACCACTGCTGCTCTGCTGCTATAAACTGTAGCCTTGAGCGAACCATTTTCCAACAAACAGAGTCTTTTACATGTCAGGACCAAAATGCTCTTTGTTTGCAGTTTATGTCAGAGTAAGGCTCTGTGTATATAGATCCAAGGAAGGGAAGAGCAAAACAGGCCAGAAAATGAGGAATCTGTTCTGAGCTGCGTTTGTAAACAAGACAAACATAATCAGCATCTCCAGAGCCACATCTGGCTCTGCTCCACCAGGGCCTGGACTCTGATTGAGGGGCCCGCCAGGCTCCATTGTTTCCTAAGAACTCCTTTGTAGCTTGACACAGGGGGAACACAAAATGGAAGACGTGAAGCTCCTTAAAATGTTTTTTGGATAAAAAAGTGTAAATTAAAAAGGCATTTTCACATTTTGAAAATGGAGATTTCAAACATCTGTATCATGTTAATATAACATTAAAGGATAAGTTCGGTTTCTACAGCTTTCACATTGTTTATAGAATGAAGTAGAACAATATACTCACCCAGAAGGCATAAAATGATCATGTGTTCTTGGTGATGAGTGAATTTAGGAGCCATTTTCCTCAGTTTTAATCACACGTTTCATTTATCTACTTCCATCAGTGCTTTTAACTCTGTGCAATTCTCATTTTTCAAATTCATAAATGGAGTAGCCCCCAAAAAAGAAATTCCTCCAGACTAATCTAAAAGCGAACCTCAGTTTGTGCTATCCACACAGGCTCACAGAGTTCCTCAAGGTCCCTGGTTCCAGCGGAAAGAAAACTTACTGCCAGAGAGGATCTAAAATTTAATGTTTGTTAATCTGGGCATAAGTCAGTTTAAGCCAATAACAGAGATCTGATGCACCAAGCTTCAGCATTTGTTAAAAGGGTCTTCCTTGCGGTAGTATGACTGTGGTATAGCTCACACAAAGACAGAAGTAACTTTGGTTTTACGGTGTTCTGGTATTCTGCAGAGGTGTTATGGCACAAAAATACCTCCTTAAGAGAAATGAAACAGAACAGAACCTGAGTTTTAAAGTCTCTCAATAAAAACACAACAAATGTCAGACAGGGTTTCTGGCTTGTTTAGCAGAGACAGCAAGAATCACAGCGTGTACACAGAGCAATGTTATAGCTCTCCAGAACTCTGTGTAAAAACTATTGTGCTGGAAGGAGAGAGCCCCATACATGTCTCTGGGGAGCCCTCCTTTTCTTCTTTTTATAAGAAAAGCCCTAATTCATGGAGACAAACCGAGCCATCATTATATTTCACCCAGGATCATAAACATTCCTGCATGCTGGATGGAAATGGTGAATGTGTCTGTATAGATGGATGAAGGGGTAAACAGGGGGACGTGACCTTGTAGCACACATTTATAGAGGTCTTCCATTCAGGCACACCTGTACATGAAGGTTAAAAGTGGGAATGCACCAAAGGACTAGAACCTGACCTTGGGAGAGACACTCCATCCTTAGCCTCGTTCGGATATTTGTTTAAAAAAGGTCAAAATAGCATGGCTCAGACGTAAAATCATAACTTTCTTTTTTCAAAACCCAGAGTAATACCTTGTATCTTCTACCTAATTTTATGTTATTGATTTTTAAGAAAAAAAGACTTGAATTAAAAATACACTTTACTATTCCTAAGGGCTATTTTTGAGACAGGGCAAGGGTTCAGTTTGGAAACACAGAGCACAGAATGACATGGGCCAAAGGAACCACTGACCAAATTTGAACCCTGGCTGACTACTCCTAGAATGACAACCTCTGTGCATGAGGCATACAAACTTAACCGCTTGGCTACAAGCGCCCTGGAAATCTACTTAAATCTTCATCATAGCACCTGTTAATGGGTGGGACATAATGGGCAGCAAGTGAACTTTTAGTCCTCAAAGTCGATGAGCTGGAAGTAGGAAAAATAAGCAAGCGTAAGGCTTTGAGTGAATTACACAAGGTCCAAATTGTGGCTAGACAACTGGGTCAAAGTATCTTCAAAACTGCAGCTCTTGTGGGGTGTTTCTGGTCTGCTGTGGTCTGTATCTGTCAAAAGTGGTCCAAGGAAGCAACACTGGTGAACAGGCAAAGGGTCATGGGATGCCATGGCGAATTGATGCACATGGAGAATGAAAACCAAAATAAATCAATAAATTAATAAAAATGTCCAAACCACAGCTAATACATAACTTCACTCAAATCGACCAAATTATATCATTTAGCTTATGCATCAAAGATTAAAACTTGCCAATAACATTGACATGGTGTCCCAAATTAGCTTCATAGAAATAACAAAGAATACATACTTACACTCACTGGGAAGAGAAAACAAACTGGCAGTATTTGGTGTTGAATGGCATTTCAGTGAAAAAAACATTTTGTTGATGACAGTGGATGTTAAACAAAATGGCTAAGTGTTTGCACCAGTTAAAGTTTTACATATGTTGACAGATTTGTAGCAGCATTTGGCTCCAAAACAACTGTTAAACTCAAAACTCAAAATGGCCACTGTGGCACAGGGAGAGTGGATCTTACACAAGATCAAAAATGTCAACGTCCAAGCCACAAGATACAGTTTCCTTTGGTTAATTAAGTATTACAAACAAGCTGGTTTCCTCATGTGCTCTTCCATTCCGGGCTTCTTGACTTCTTGGTAAAAACCTTCACCATCCCTGGTGCCTGCCTATCCTGTCTTACCTGCCCTTCTATATCTATATCATCTTGTGCCAAACAACCAAACCCATCAAAATAAAAACCTAAATATATGCCTAAATATTCTATAAAATAAAACAGGCAATAATAATCAAAATTCTCTTATCATGTTAAAGGGACTGTGAGGAGAATCTATTACTGGCAACGTAAAGACTCTGCTACCCATGAGCACGCGCGGCGACTGTCATAACGCTGAGTTCCAGTAACCTCGGAACTGGGAGTGAAGTCAGAAAAAACATGCCGATCTACCAGGCTATTTTTAGCTGTTGTTAGCACACCTGTGTTGTTGTTCACAAATATCACATGAAGAATGTGATTATCACTATGGCAGCATTTTTGTAAATATAAGTCTAACAATACTATGTATACAGCTGATGTAGAGCGACACACCCCAGTCAGAAGTGCAAATAAATTGATTATTACAGGAGCTAAATAACTGTTCACTCTGGGGGCATCCATCTTCGATTGTCAACTCGGGGGTGGCGAGGTTTCACCGAGTTCCCAGTAGGAAATTCAGACTTGGGGGGGCGATCCAGTTGCGGTTTCCTACTTGGAACTCAAAATTCCTACTTCTGACGACAACTGGAACGCACCAAAAGACGTGTGCAATCCAAAGCGTGTGTTTGTTGTGAAGCAGCTCGGACCTTCCTCAGAACTCTGCATTGCTTTACAACTTCTTTTTTCATCAACTTACAGGATGCAAAGCGACGAGGTAATGTATCTCTTTCTAGTTGCATAGCGGTAGCTTTGATGTGTGACAACAAGCAATTTTTGGTAAACTTTGTATCGTAGTTTTATAGCCGGCTATATATCGCTACTTACAGCCCGGTGCTCTAAGACGTGTCAGAATAATATAAATTTGCTCTAGTTTTAATTGTCTTGTTTCCGAAGTTGAGTATTCAGTCTAGTCCAGCCCTGTCCGACCCGACCGGAAGGCTAAGGAATAGCATTTATAGATAACCTATTTTGATGCTATAAAACTCATCTTAAAGTTTGTATTTCGATCAGGCATATATCTAAAAGTGAGACTTTTTTGTAATTACTTAGAAACTCCTCACAGTCCCTTTAAAACAAGAAAACAACTAATTGAATAAATAACTAAATTTAAATGAGGCAATATCTTGGAAAAATCTCCAACAAGATGAATTAAGATTTTGTCTTTTCTTCTTGCATCTTTGTGTAAATAATAAAAATAATAACATTAATGAAAGTAAAAAGGCAAATGATTTTATATTGTTTCAAAACAAAGAGAGGCCAGCAGTAACAGATTTGGTCTAACCTTGTAACAGGTACAAAAGATGGAGAGGATATAGATGATCACTTCCTGTGAAGAGCTGGTCTTGATAAAGGGTCTATTGCATTCAAAGTTTTTAAACTCTATACCAGAAGTGTAAAATTACTAAATATACAAGATTCTATCAGTTTATAGAAGTGTGGTTTATAATCAGGTGATGGTTTGCAATAAACTGTGACATTATTGTGAGATGATCTAATGTTAAGAGCAGTAGCTACACTCATGCTAATAAATCAGTGACCTGTTACAGGCCTGTACATCTCCATGGGTTACTGCAGTAAAGATGAGGCCCTGAAGCAGAGCCACATAACTCTGTGTGTGACTGGGATTGTGTTTTTAACAAGTTTGGGTGAATTTAAGGGTGAAATTGTGTGTCACCTAGAAGACAGCATTTTAAGCCTCTTGACGCTTTTCTGCTCTTTTGTACTCCTGGGGCAGGTAAACTTTAAGTGAAATTACTTAAATAACCCTTGTCTGCATTGTTTAAGGATATATTTTTAATTATGTGCTGGAAGAGGCTCAGCTCCTTCCACTCACATAATCAGGTCTGGTTTAAGTTTCATCAATAAACTATACATCTGGTGTAGAAAGCAAGCTCTGTCTGGAAAACTTGGTTAAATCAATGTTAATTCTCTCAAACATTTTCACAGGTGTATATGCATGTTATTTATTTATGTATGGGGCTATCCCTGATTCTTCCGCCTATAGTCACAGTGCATGTTTGTATTCATGCAGATGTGTGTGGCCGAGGCAGAGTGACAAATGAAGGTGATTATTTGTGCCTGTCAGACGGAACATCCTGCTCACACTGAAGGCTGTGTGAGTCTGCAGCTGATGACCTCCACACATGCTCTGATTCTGAGAAAATACCATGGCTTGATAAACATTTCATACATACATCAACATTTGGCTGCAAGGCCATCATCCTAACTGATTCTGCATGCACGTCAAGTTAATGTGTTCTAATCAGTTCCCTATAAGTTAAAAAGGACTTGTAAGCATGTGCTAAATGTGCATTGGCTCTTTGAAACATAACGATATACTGTATAAAGAAACACAGGAATAGGATGGGGCAAAGGGAGAGAGAAACTGTAATATATTCAATGATGTTTTTGGCCTTGGGCATGTGTTAGTGTATGGTGATATTTTGGCTAACCAAGCTGTGTACTTCTCCAGTTCATGTGTTGCTATAATATATAATTATGACTTTTAAAATGGTCTTTGATCTGTTGGTTGTTTTTTTTTTCTTTTTTGTTACTGTAGCTGTAAACCTATTGGTTTGGGGCTTTTGGCTTTCTGCTTATAGATTTACGTTTTATGGTTTTGTGCTTTTACTTTTGTTTTTGGTTTTGTGTTTTATTTGTGCTTTTGATTTTGGGGTTTTGGTTTCTTTTTTGTTTACATGTTTTGATTTGTGCTTTTGGCAACTTTTATTTGGTTTCAAGCTATTGCTTTTTGTATTTTTAATTCTGTGTTTTTGGCTTTGTGCTTTGACTCTGGCTATTGGTTTCGTGTTTTTGACCATTTGTTTTTGGCTTTATATTTTATTTAAATAATTTTTTGTTTTTTTCATTCCACCCTGTTGTTTTTTTGTGCTTTTTGTTTTGTGTTTTTTTTTTGTGCTTCTGATTCAGGGGTTTTGCTTTCTTTTTTTACTTACATGTTATTGATTTTGTGCTTTTGGCATCTTTTATTTGGATTCAAGCTTTTGCTTTTTGTATTTTTAGTTCTGTGTTTTTTTGCTTTGTGCTTTGACTCTGGCTATTAGTTTCATGATTTTGACCATTTGTTTTTGGCTTTATATTTTGTTTTGATAATCTTGTGTTTTTTCTTTTCACCCTGTTGTTTTTGTGCTTTTTGTTTTGTTTTTGGCTTCTTTTCTTTGGTTTCATGTGTTTGGTTTTGTGCTTTTGATTTGGCTTTTGTCCTGTAGCTTCATCTTGTGGCATTTTTGCTTAAGAATTTGTTGTGGTGTTTTGCACTTCCCAGCCACCGTAGGAATAATCCTTCATCACCATATACCAGTAGAAACTGAAGTTGGGCTAATGGCCCTTACTAGGGGGGGACTGAAGTTTTGAAAGGGGTGAGTGGAAAGACTGAATTAAATAATGCACACCATTTTGCACCGTTTGTGGAACATGTCAATGTTTGTGTAGGACTTTCAAATAAACAAGGGCTAACAATGAAGCTGAAAATTATTTTCTGTACTTTTTTCTCTTAAATAATAGATATATACTGTACATGCTTGTCAAAACATAGGAATTTGTTAGCAAAGAGCATTTGGGTTTACTGATAAATATTTACATGTTAGTGAATATCATGGATGGTGGGAGGCTTTAAAATATTTTCATCTCCCAAAGAGGGACCCAGTAGATGAAGTGTTAAAGCACTTCTACTCCACCAACATTACTGAGCAGAAATATTACTCAGGACAATTCATATCATAATGTACTTTCTAATAGATGTAGTCTTAGATGCTGTTGCTTCATTGGCCGGTTTACACAGTGGAAGTCTGTGAAGGCCCTGTGTATTAAAGTTCAATCAGGGGCAGCGTCCTGAAACAGTACATACATTTTCAAAAGTGTGTTTTAAAAAATCTGGTTTGCATTGTGTTACATTAGCATACTTTTGTGGAAAAAAACACACAATCTAATTGACCTTTTCCACTAGCCCTACTCTACTCTACTCGACTATACCCCACTCTACCCGGCTCTACTCTACTCGCCTTGTGCTGCTTTTCCATTAGCCCCAGTCGCCTGGCCAACAGCATGCAGTGTCGCTTTAAACAGCTGAGCGGCACTGCAAAGACGTCATTTTGAGCGCGACACAGTAATCTGTGGCTTTTTGTCACAAATCGAGCAAAAAAGGAAAGCAGGAGAAGGCTGCAGGAGGCAAGAAGAAATACCACTTGAGAAGCACAGGAGAGTTTTGGAAACTATACAACAGAATGAAGCAGAGGACGAGAGAAAGCGAGCTGCAAAGAAAAGACGTATGAGGGTAAGCTAACGGTAGCTCCCGCTAGCATGCTAGGTCGTCGGGCTCATGACTCATCGATGACGACATTGTCTGACCAATCAGTAGCCGGCAGTCGGTGACGTCATCTTTTAGTATCGACTCAGCTCGCTTGGAACCAGAGCAGAGTAGGTACTAAAAATAGCTTGTTTTAGGAGGTACCAAGCTAGTGGACACACGCTGTAAATGGAGTAGGGCCGAGTAGAGTAGGGTCAAGGCGTGCTATTGGAAAAGGGCCATAAGGTACTGATAAATATTCATTTTGGGCTTCTGCAGTTCCTGACCTCAGTGATTAAATAACTGAATACAAAAAGCATATTTTCATTGAGTTTGAGTGTATTAAGAGTTCTGTGGTTACTTTTAAAAAATGAAATTTTCGGACCATTCACCCCAGAAATTTAACAAGCAAATTTCAATCCATGATGATAGGCAGCTGTTTTTGATGACATTTCTTGACATCCATTTTCCCTCAGATCATCTTGTATTTGTTTTTGCTCTTAAAAACCATACTCAACAAACATTAAATCAAAAGAAGTTATACACGGTCATCGTGAATATATCAAAATTGTCATGGATACTTCTACTGAGTCATATCTACGCAGTAACTTTCCTTCATCTTGCCCTGCAAAATACCACCATCTTCTTGGATGACTTTCACATAGCGACCAGCAAAACAAAATAATCAAATTTTTCCAACCACTGTCAGAAAAAAGCAATTCTTTTAATCTGAAATCAATGCATTGATTACAATAAGAGGAAACCTCCTCTCTGTCATATTTTCCCTTCATCTAAATACAGATTTGATGTCCTGACTTGTGTTGAACATTAAAACAAACATAACGTCATGAATGGTAAACCGTCAAAACACAGCATAAAGAAACCAATGGGCCTTTGTATTTATTTTAGACTTATTTCTTTTGGTAATGTTCATATTTGGGGCTCGCATCATTTTCAAAGGCAGTTCAAGCAGAGGATTAAAACTCCCAAATTGGGCCCTGTGTGCCTCATGTGTCCTGTGTGTGCCGACATCTGTTCCCCTCCAGGTCGAAGGTGGAAAAATCTCTGTTGAAGCCAGCAGATGACTGATGGATTCCAATCAGTCTTTATTTGAAAAGGTATACGGGTCCTTGAGTGTGTGTACGTGGGGCACTCAGCAGAAGACTCATATGTAACCCTGTATGTTCACAGGCACCAGGCAGCCCCATTTCTACTCTCTGCAGCCCCCTGCACTCAGCCCACATTTTACAGGAGGGGCACAAAACGTCTCTGGAAACGCTTTCGGGGTTTGAGGCCTCACTTAGTGTTGATTTTAATTGAGCTCAAGTATGTGTGTGTGTTTGATGTACGTGGGCGTGTGCTTTCTCTTTTGGGATTGTGAGTGAGCGAGCCTTTTTACCCCGACTACCATCCTTTTGATCGTACAGATTTGTCTTTGTGTGGAGTGGTTTTTGTGTAATTCTTACACTCAAAAGCATGCACGAAAACACTGATACATGTCTGGGATTTTGTTGTGAGTGGGTGTGAGCTCTCTCTTTGGGACTGGGCTAATTTATGTCAGCAAATTGAGTTCATTTCCATGATTTTGCCCTCACTGCTGTCCTATTGGTCATTACTTCTGTGAGGGGAAATGTTCATTTGTGTCATTCCCAGCCTCTCCTCTAGATATTTAAGACTACCTTACTTAATGCTTGAAAAAAACGATGTTGAAAACCATTTCAAAAAATAAAAGAAATACATTTTTTGTCTGAGGATTAATTTTATAAAAATACAAGTGCACTAGAGTCTGCATGGCTTAGTTAAATAGTGGACTAGTCCACTAGTACACTGTGTGATGACTCTTTTTGCTTGAAGTTGATTCATTGCATCAAATGATGAAACGACTTCAATATGATACCTGCCCAGGCACTACAGAGGGAAGTTATCTATTCAACCAAATCAGGTACAGAGCATAAAACTTGTAAAACTTATTTCATTTTGTACATTGGCCTTGTACATTGCCAACATCCCTATTTCAATGGCTCCTGAGGTGGAGTCTCCCCTGACTCATGGTTAGTCTTGCTTGGTATTATCAGTCTTACAGACTTTGTGTCACATTGTGAAATTCAGGCTAAGATAAATGGCTCTGCTATATTAAGTTGAACCAATCCGAAAATGTCTCCAGCTTTCTTCTGCATAGACAGAGGAGTTCTATGACAGCCAGACCAGTGTATTCAGGATTTGGCGGAATGAGGAAGTGTAGACCTGAGGGCAGAGTTTTCTAGTGTTGGGGGTGTGGCTTGGCCATGATTTACCGAAAATGGAGTCAGGATCAGCACCCTAAGTGAGGAAATGAAGAAGATGAAGATATCACAATCTACCAAGGTTCCTTTCGCAGCCAAAAGCATAGCCGGCCTCCGAGGGCCATTCGGGACCCTGGTCCAGGTGCGCTCACCCCTGCAAATATGTATATTAGGGCCACTTCAAGAAATGAGAAACATAATGAAAACTCAAAATATGTATATTGGAGCCAATTAAAGAAATAAAAATGATAATAATGAAAATTCATAACTGTAGCAGGAGATGTGGCCTCAAGGCCACCAGTTGATGATCACTAATGTGATGACAGATTTGTCAATCAAAAATTATCCAAGTCAAGGCTTCCTTCAGGCACATGTTGGCAGTTCACTGACAATCTCTGGCATACCTCCAGTTCCTGTCCATCTACGCTGATGTTACACTCTGATTTGTTGTGCATTTCGGTGCTTATGAGAGAGCCATGCATTGGCTATTTGGATTCATGTTGGGTGTTGGATGTATATATTTGTATATATATGTATATGTGTATTTTATATGTATATATGTATCTATGCAAATATGTGTATCCATAAAATGAAGAGCTTTATGCTCTATTGTAAAGTGTCTTGAGATAACACTTGTTATGAATTGGCTCTATACAAATAAAGATTGATTGATTGATTGTGTGTGTGTGTGTGTGTGTGTACATATACAGTCATGGAAAAAATTATTAGACCACCCTTGTTTTCTTCAATTTCTTGTTAATTTTAATGCCTGGCTCAACCTAAAGGTACATTTGTTTGGACAATTATAATGATAACAACAAAAATAGCTCATGAGAGTTTAATTTAAGAACTAAGAACTATTCATTTTCCATGGATATATATATATATATATATATATATATATATATATATATATATATATATATATATATATATATATATATATACACACACACACATATATATATATATATATATATATATATATATATATATATATACATATATATATATATATATATATATATATATATATATATATATATATATATATAAATATATATATATACATATATATATATATATATATATATATATATATATATATATACATATATATATGTATAATTTGAAAATATATGTTGTTGTTTTTCCCTTGATTTTTATTATGGCATCAGCAGCAGCCAATTGCAGTTAACTCAACTTTTACCACATAAAAGGTGATTTGAAAACTTTAAAGTAATTGTCTGATAAATTCTGACATCATATGGGCTTGTATTTATTTCACCAGTGATGGTAACCTTTATCTACACAGAGAGCCACTTTATAATTAACTTCTTTGCCAGTGGGCCAAAGTTTTACATTATAAAGGGTATTAAAGGTGTATTCAGCGATCTTCTAATCTTCTAATCTAATGCACAGTTTGTCAAAATCACCTTATTTCTCCTCTCTATCTACAAGGTGTCACCACTGGCAGCATGTCGAAAAAAAAAGTCTGGTTTCAATACACAGCCTTGGCTCTGAATTTCAGCTGGTAGATACTGTGGCTCGGGCCGAGTCACCAAAACATGGTACACCCCCCCACATCCACGGGCGATCATACTCATGCGCAGATCATACAGAGGGGGAGTCGTAGGTTG
The DNA here is from genome assembly GCA_036419115.1 of Scarus forsteni. Lineage (NCBI taxonomy): Eukaryota > Metazoa > Chordata > Actinopteri > Labriformes > Labridae > Scarus > Scarus forsteni. The sequence continues at coordinate 16,972,673 of JAZDUH010000066.1, forward strand.
CGTAGCGTGCGCAGTTGGCATAAGAGAGAGATACAATAGGTGCAGTAGCAATGGCTGAAATACAGCCCAAAAGAAAAAGTTCAGAGGAGCAGAAAGTGAAAAAGAAGGGCTATGACCATGAAAGAGCGAAGACCCGGGTCAACATTGGTGTTGCTTTCTGATGGTGGAGGGAACTCCGCTAATTGAAAGACCTGAAAACGGACGCGGATGTCGCCATCTTTCTGCTGGATAGGTAAGCAACATTAGCTTTGTGGTGCTTCACATAACAGTAACAGCCGTCGGGCATTCATCTTATTGTCTAATCTGCCAAAATGTACTGTTGTTGTGATGTTATCAATAATGGCAGTCGAGTTGTTTGACGAGTCAGGGTTACCTTAGCTACGTTGGTCAGCTACGCAGTTTCTACTGCCATTTCCATGACGATGCACGTCCACCAGCTTTCGAGAGGCGGGTCTAAATTTGTTTATCAACAACCTCTCCACTCATTTTCTCCCACATCACTGACTATATATAAATATATATATATACATATATATATATATATATATATATATATATATATATATATATATACATATATATATATAATTTGAAAATATATGTTGTTGTTTTTTTCCTTGATTTTTTATTTAGCTCCAGCAGCAGCCAATTGCAGTTGACTCAACTTTTACATAAAAGGTGATTTGAAAACTTTAAAGTAATTGTCTGATAAATTCTGACATCATATGGGCTTGTATTTATTTCACCAATGATGAAGTAACCTTTATCTACACAGACAGCCACTTTATCAGGCATGCTATGAAAAATTCAACCTCAACAGAATGTGGGGACATAACACATCTTGTCATTCACCCGGTGCAAAGCTTTGGGTATGAAGCACAGGTATCTCTCCTATTTTCTGCCTTATACAGTTGTCATTTTACACCCAGTGCTCATGTTGTTGTCATGATGTTTAAAAAGCAAATTAGCATGTCCCCCATTTAGAGGCAAGAGATGTGCTTGTCTTCAAGTGAGAAATGGTCAGGCACAAAGCTGAAGAAATAATTTGCTGGATTCTGGAAAAAAACTTTACTATGTATCAAAATTCACCATGCATCTTGCAAAATTGCAACTAGCAGGAGCCCACCACTTTTACAAGGAATCAGATCTGATGCTCTCTTTGGTTTGATTTAGAATTCACCCTTGATCCTGTGGCTTTGGGGGCTGTGTGGTGGGTCTCGGGTGCCCTGGTGGCTCAGGGGGAGCCCTTGGCCGTGGTCTCTGGGTATGGGCGGCTACTTGGGTATTCGGTGACCACCTGACACGCATGTGTGTATAGACACTCAAGCTCCTGTTGAGACTAACTGTAAAGAAACGATTGGTCCCGTCAGAACATGCTGAGTTGGGCACTCCTACACATCTTCTCACGTCCCGTGATGCGTGCTCCTCCATATCTCACCCCTATGGGTCCACCCCCTTTTATCAAGACCCCACATCTCTGGTGTCCCTGGTTTCTTACAGCCTTTACTTCCTGTATGGACTTAGATCAGCACAGCACCTGGACTACTATCTTAAACTAACTACAATACCTGTCCTTCTCCCAGTTGTCTTGTCTTGTATTGTCCTGTCTGTCACTGTTTCCCCTTCTTTCACACTGTGGTGTGGCACGGCCCTCCCCTTCAGCTCCCATCAGGGGTTAAATAAAGTTTGATTTGATGGAGTAGCCTACAGGGAGGGCTGGTGATGGTCACCATAGCAGTGAATCATATTCACATATCTCTCACTGCTAGAAAAAAAATGCATTGGTCTTTCCAACGCTGCCACCAGACACAGTGCTCAGCTGTAAAGATAATGCAGACAATGGGAAAAAGAATAAAATAGAAAAAAAAAAAAAAAAAGATTTCACCCGCAGTATATCCATGTAAAATCATTAATTAGAAAATCTATCCTCTAAGCACTCTGTGCCTCACTCTGCACTGGGATTGTGTGTTGGTAATAAAGCTAAGTGTAGACCGCCATGCTGCAAACAAGTGTTTGCCACATGCATTCAGACAATGAAGAGATAATTCCTACAAAATTATAGCTTTGATAATATGATGAAAGGCCTGCCAAGTTTCACATTGGTAAAAAGGAAATTTTAGTAATGGTAAACTATAATTAAGGGCTTTCATTAGAAAAAGATGCACACACACCCAAGACACACACAGGTGTTCATGTGTTTTGAAAATCCTATGACAATATGTGTTGAAGAGAAAAAGGCTTCATTCCCACTTGTTGATAGCTCTGTGAAAAGCATGTTTTTTTCCTGGCTGGCTGAGTTGATGTATCTGCAAATAACACGGTAATCTCCCCCTGGTGAGCCAAACTTGCCCGTGTTTACTTGCTTGTTTCACATAAAAGAACAGCTCAGTCATTTTGCGCTTGTACACAAGCAAAGGCAAACATTCCCTTTATTGTGCAGACTCCTCTCTTCCTCCTTATTTTATTTTCCCTTCCTCTTGGAGCCCAGGAAGGGCGCGCTCACACACTCACCCTGGAACAAGCCTGGAGGTCTTTGGACCACACACAGAGTGACTCAAAAGTCTCACTTTTGTCTGACTCTCCTTCTCCCATCATCCCTCGCTTTATTTACTCCAGTGTTTTACATTGGCACTCTTTGTCTGTCATTGCTTGATTTCACATTTTTCTCCTTTGTTCATAATATATCGTCTTTGTATAGCTTGAGATGTGCAACATTTCAATTGTTTAAGATATATTTATATATGTGTTTGAAAGGGATTGAGACAAAATTGTTGATTCCAAAAAGTTGATGCCAGGCCTGATGATTGGTCAAATTTAGTAGGCACTGGTTTTATTTGTAAAAATAAAATATGTTGATATTACTGAATGGTACCTAAATATGGTACCAGTAAGGCACTGCTACCAACACTTTCACATACCTGAAAAACCAAATCACAGCACCATATTTAGTCATTCATTCGTTGTATTGTGGGACTAAAGACCCTGAACTCTCCTCTTTACTCTGTGAGCTGTTCAACAATAATTTACAGCAAAAGAAATAGACACATACAATCGATGCATTGCCACATGTGCCTCAACAAGAGTTAAAATTATTATCATTTTTTTTTCATCTTCAATGTATTGATTCAAGATCCAATCACATATCTGCACCAATTGAAAAAGTTTTGGCTGAGCATTGTATTAAAAAACAAACGATTGACTATTAAACCCACCCATTATACTCATCCCTATTGATACCTGTTTGAGGTCCAGAACACCCAATATCAGGCAATTTTTAAATTTTAATAATTAAAAAAGGCAAACAATCGCAGGTCTAAATTGCTGATGTACATTAAAAACATCTGGAAATGTCAGCATAACTGGCAAGAAGTGTGGTCAGGTTGATTCCATATATGTCAAAGTTATATTGCCACACTTAATTTTCAGAATATTTATGACATTTTTGAGTCTTGCAGTGGGGTAATTGTTTTCCTGATCATTGGCAATTTTATGTTTATGTAAAGCTACAACTTTTGATGTTGAGCCAATGCTGATGTGCAACAAGCTGCATTTCCTCTACTGCCTACTTGAGGCTGACTGCAGGGGCTGCCCGGAATACTTAACACAATATGGGTCGAAACTGTAATTATATTACACAACTAGATTAAAAAATGGTCAGAATAGTACTGCAAAGGTGATATACAGATGATATGCGCTTTTCCTGCACCACTCTGTTGACTTGAACTATTTATCCTTCAATGGTAGGATGTCACATTGAAAGGGTCCATTTAGTGGGGCCAGTAAAATCAGCTGTTTCAGGAAGCTACTGGTGCTGTCACACAGGAGAGAAAGCAGTCCTAAAATGCCCAGTGTTGGGAACATTGTTGTCTCACAATCATTTACCTGATCACTTAGAAGAGACATGCAAAATACAATGAAGCTCATGCATAATGTCTTAATTATAAAAATGGGAAAAAAAAAGATAAAGCATATAAAAGAAAAATTGTGGCAGCTGCAAATGAACCTTAAAAGCCACCATTTGTACCCCCACAGCTAATGTCAATGAGGCTTGGTCCAGTTTTTTGTAGTTTATTTGGTTTGATCTATGATAAGGGCTTCAATGCATTTACCTATGACCAAGCAAATCATTCCTTTTTCACAAGAAGTGTGAATGGCCTCCCAGTTTTTTAGAAATCCTCGAAGTTCATCAAATCCTGATACTTTTTGATACCACTGCTTACAGATTAATGAAGATTTCATTCTTTGAACACATGGTAAAATTGATTTTTAAAAACAGAGAGCAATTTAACGCACAGAACTGTTGACAACATTGTCACATACGGTAAACACAGTTTACAAGAGTTCTGATATTTTTGTCTGCTAGAAATGTAGGACTTTTGTTTTTGTTTTATATTTTTTTGCTGTTATTTTGAAAACAGTTTGTTATTTATCTACCATTTTTATGATTTTTAGTTAATACTGCCCAATACTATTGTGAACTCAGCACATCTGAGGCAGAAGTCAGGTTGTGTGGCCTCTGTAGCACATCTCTGTCTCCTCTCCACCCCTGCCGTTTGCTCCCTCTTATTTGTTTGAATTTGCTTATGTGAACTGTAGAGAAGATGGTCACTTGGTATGATATTTATGCCTCTGAGACCACCCAGTCAGCCCGGGCGAAGACATGAGGAGCTGAGGCTTTATTTTTCAACGCCTCCTCTGTTCCCAGGGCCTCTGAGCTGAATGAGATTAATCCCTCTCTGTCACCAGCAGGAGGGATTATGACACAGCTTGGCCAGGAGAGTCATTTGTGAAACATCCAGGTGAAAGATAGGATGTGCAAACAGAGAGCGTCTTTTGTATTGATTAAGCAGGAGAAGAAAGAGAAGTAGGAGTCACATGAGGTAGGATTTGATAAAGCAATTCCCTCTAGTGGCCGTGAGAGAAAATATGACAAAATATCCATGAGATTAGCTAATACATAGGTGTACGTGTTGAACAAGCAACATGGAGGAAGAAGCACTTTTGTGGAGCCAATTTTATAAACATCCATCAGAGCATCCATCATCTATACCTCTTTTTGGGACGCAAGGGGGCAGAGCCTATTTCATCTGACTTTGAGCGAGAGGCATGATTCACCTTGAACCAGTCAGCAGCTGATCAGGGCCACATATACCCCTTTTCCACCAAGCTGGTTCCAGGGCTGGTTCGGAGCTAGAGCCAGACTTAGCACCAGTTCTTTGGTTTTCCACAACTAAGCACCGGTTGCTGGCTCTCAAAACTTGTGCTTGGCAAGCACCAACTCTTTGCTGGGCCAGCAGAAAGAACCACGTTACGTCGGGGGCTACACGCTTACATCAGGGGGTGGGGGCGGGATTAATGACCAACCAAAGCAGAGTAAAAACACAGAAGAGAGACATTTAAAAAAAAAACGAGTTCGGGGTAAGCAGTAAGAAGATAAGTTGGAAGATAACAATGGATAGTAAAACGAAACAGCAGTGGTCAGTGGAGGAGATGACCTTGCATAATCGTCGAGCAGCATTAACTTGCTGGATCGCCAAATTTTGCTCTCCAAGGAAGGTTGAAAAAAGCCAGCAGCAACATTTGAACCGCAACGTAGTTCTCCATCTTTGTTGTGGCGATAAAATTTGGTGCTAGTTGTTATGGGAAACTGTCGTGACGTATACAGACATATACATTGACGTGATGACGTAGCTCTCTGGCCTGCACCCGTTCGTGGAAAAGCAAACGGTTCTTAACCGGTTCTCACTTGAACCAACTGCGAACCAGCTCTAGCACCAGCACGAGCACCAGCCCTGGAACCAGCTTGGTGGAAAAGGGGTAATAGAGAGATGGACAACCATTCCCACTGACACTCATACCTAGAATAATCTTCAAGTCACCAATTAAGCTAACAAGCATGTTTTTGGTCTGTAGTAGGAGACCAGAGTGCCCAGAGAAAGCTCACACAGGCACAGGGGGACCATGCAAACTCCACACAGAAAGACCCCGGTCAACACTGGCAATCAAACCAGCTTCTTCTGGGATGGCAAACTCATTAACCTGCTGCACCACCATACCCCCCACTGTGTAAACAGTGATTGATAAAAACATCCTCCTCAGGTCTTTTGAACTTTACACACAAGCTTCTTTCTCTGCTCTCATCCTAACATGAGTGGAAAATTATAGGCTTGATAGGGAGCGGGGACTGCTATGCATTCAGCAAATTAAAAAATAAGATGCATTTCAGCAAGTAGATAATTAAAAATGCAGTCTTTGGCATGAAACATTTTCAGATATCGCTAGCTAACACTGTTCACTCACCTTGACTGTTTTCCGTCAGTTCACATCACACCAAAACAATCATTAGATTCATCATTTAAAATTCATTGTATATATTTATGAGTGTGTGCGTGCGTGTTATGTTATGCTTAGGCAAACTCAGAGATGCTCCTTTTGTTACATCACTGCTATCTGGCTGCTTTAAATGAGGAAGTAAAAGCAAATGTACAAAAACATCTTCTGTTTTCTTCTGTTTTTTCTCACAATGTTTTATAAGGTACTTACATGAATAAAGCAACTGCTGAAAGTTTAAAGCAAATGTGTTGAATTAATTGAACTTCATGATCAGGTCGTATTATAATGTAGGCTACTTCTGTTATGTTAATGTACAAATATGTTTTGGAATGCTGGTGCCTCATTCACTAAAACTGCTTTTATTAAAAGTATTTATTATCAGTATTTATTTTACATTGTTATCCTATCTATTAAATACCCATCTATGTGAGGGTGTTTTTTTTTTTATTTTGGACTGTGCTACTCATGAAAAAGGACTGAATGTGTTTCCTTTAAAAGTTTCTCTGATGAGACTAAAATCAACACTTGGTTGTCGCTCAAGGTCTGACACAAACCGCTTGAAGTTAGTGAACCGTCATATTAAACAACAATTCATAAGTGCATAGTTAACTGGATTAAAGAGGTCCAATTGTGTCTTATTGTGCAAGTTAAACAAGTTCATTGAGGAGAAGTACAAAATGACCTTGAACTGGTTGCCCTGACATGCTAGCTGATACTGTGGATAAGGAGGTCTGAAGATCGCGTTGGGTGGCACCATGTGTGAGATGGGGATTTACAGTGTCTCCAGACCACACACAGGCAGACAGACAGAAGAGGAGGGATGAATGGAGAAAGGAAGGAAGGACATGAAGTAAATAAGAGAGGAGGAAGGATGGAGAAGTTTTGGGTCACTGTAACTGCAGGTCATTATCCTGACTGAGGTGTGGGCGCCCATCACAAACCTTCCATACTGGCCAAATTATATATAATTGACTCTGACCCTTAACAGCTCTATTTTTTTTATTTTAATTACTGTTATAGTATTAGCACTACAGAGCGATACAACAATGACACGTCATGGTTAGCCAACCCAGAAGGTAGCATTGCGCTGGTTTCCTTGACTGAGAGCCAATGGGATTCTTCAATGTGTTCTCTGATTATTGCTAATAAGCTCTGTGGGGGACAAAAAATCATGGAACTTACACATTTACAAGGTGGTCCTAAAAGATTGCTTGAATTGTTATAATGATTTCATACATAAACAACATGCACAGTCCTAAAGAGCATGCAAGACACAGCCAGAAAAACAAAGAGAGCAGAAAACAGCAGGTGCTTATCAACGCTAATGCTATCGCTAATGCTAATGAAATAAACAAGCCTGACTTTTCCCTCTGGCTTTAGTTTCCAGGTTATAAAAGTTGAAACATCTATGTGCCTAAAATACATATGGAATTTGAATTCTAAGGGTCTTAGTTCAAAAGAAGGGATGGTGTAAAAGATAACCTCAAATGTTGATGTGATTGTAAAATGATTAACCAAACACAACATCCTTTGTACTGGCAACACTGTCTTCTACAACTTCACACTTCTACAACTTGATTAAAATTAAACTATTTACTTTTATACCTGTAGGCTTCAATTTTTTCATTGTATTTTTTGCATCTTGTGCAAATACAAGAAAAGATATTGGACTGAAAAAAGTGATCAAGCCAGACTTGCTCTGGTAATTATTTCAGATGTCTTTATTGAAAATATGGTATTATTGGTGAGTAAAAAACTGTGTCCCATAATCCATACCATTTTCTCTATACTGCACAATTGGGTCTTTGTACTATATCCAACAGAATTAAAGAAATAACAAAGAAGAAAACGGAAAAATGGGCAAATGTGCCAATAAAGACAGATTTGTGTATCTTTGGAGTCACTCTGTGCCTTATGGGGCCTTTCTCTGTGATTCACTGTAAAGTTTTCCAGCTCTGACTTGCATTCAAGGGGAGTGCAGTACAGCCATGAAGGAGAAAGCAATGTGTGCTAAATGGTCCATGGCTCATCCGGCCTCTGCAAGCCCCTCTGGACCCCATATGGTGAATGTGTGCGCGCTACATGCATGGACGCATGGCCTAGCCCTCGGCAGGACTGCTCCCAACTGGATAACATCCCATAAAAACCCAGACACACACATTCACTGGAGTGCACTAAGATACCTGCCTGTGGTGTGAAAAAAATAACACCTTACTCTGTAGTAAAATATCATATGCGGTATCTGTCAGGCTATTATAGGCTTACTGTCTTCAGAGTTTTCATGGTGCCTCGATTATGTGCAGATAAATAAAGACATAATTTGAGTGCCATTGTTGGCTCACGTATACTTCTTCCAAACCACACAATCACAAAAATATCCCACTTATGGTGTGTTTTCAGCAAGCAGTCCAGTTCAGTTTTGTACAGTACACATTTATTGGTATTCCATTGTCAGATGTCAGGGAAAGGTTCCCTTAAAATACGCACCATATTACCTCTTTTGCACCCTTTTTTGGGGGTACCAAGTGAACTAATCCGACCCTAAGGGATGAAGCTTATCTGTTGATTTTTTAAAAGGATCATCGCTTTCTCATCTGTGGTTCCAAGTATTGTTTCAAAAACTGTCTTGTATTTTTTGGCTGCAGTTTTCCTTGCAGAAAACCATTCCCTCAAAGCTTGATTTCTGTTTTTTTTAAACAGGTAAAAATTTCAAAAGAAAGAGCACATATTTTTGCTGTCCTGTTGCTTCTTTTTATAGCCGTGCACCATGCCATTTCAAACCGTAATATTTATGTCCCTGTGATACTTCCATTCCACTCTGAATATCAGGGAGATGGAATGAAGAGAACGAAGTTGGCCACAACTTTGCTACATATTGAGAGGTGATATTAAAAGCACAATTTTATAGAGAGGGCTGTACGAAGCACTGTCAGTGAGTGTCTAAGCCTTTAGCCTTCACGTGCTGCTGTGTTGCACTATGAACTGACATGTATATTTTGCCCTTACTGAATTTATGTGTATATCTTGTGCTGTTTTGGTGTAAAGGTTTTGTTGCAGCACTTTTATCCAAAGGCTTTGTATCAAGTGAACCTGTTTAATGTAGCCATTTTCACAGTGCCTTTCCTACAAAACTGTTGTTACAAAGCTCTGCCACTATGACACCTTAAAGAATAAGTTCGGTTTCTGCAGCTTTCACATTGTTTATAGAATGAAGTAGAACAATATACTCACCCAGAAGGCTTTCCTCATCCAAACAGTGCTTCGGGAGATATTTAGATCCAAAATCGAGCGGTGGACATCCGTATAATGGTAGCACACAGGGCATGTACAGCGCCGCTCCTAAAACTGCATTAATCGTCCAAAAACTCATTAGTTTCACCAATATTTCATCATGGTCCGCTCGCGCTACTCCTCCATTACAGTCCGGGGTTGCTCCACCATGTTTTGTGACTGTGCTGACCTCTGAACTGAAGAAGAAGAAGGTTTACCTCCTTGCATGCGCAGTACAGCTCATTGTTTCAGGGGAAGACTGTCGGCTACACAACGACTTTCTTCTTCCTGTTTTGTGCAATAGGACGAATATCTATTGGATGAAGATGTTGTGGACGAGAACTTTGAATATGATGGGTGTCCTTACAGTTTCGAGCCAGAGTTTACAGATGAGGGGCTCATCGAAAGGAGGACGCGTACTGCGCATGCGCTGAGGCAAACCTTCTTCTTCTTCAGTTCAGAGGACAGCACAGTCACAAAAACATGTCTGGAGCGACACAGACTGTAATGGAGGAGTAGCCCGAGCGGACCATGATGAAATATTGGTGAAACTAATGAGTTTTTGGATGATTAATGCAGTTTTAGGAGCGGCGCTATATATGCCCCGTGTGCTACCATTATACGGATGTCCGCCGCTCGATTTTGGATCTAAATATCTCCCAAAGCACTGTTTGGATGAGGAAAGCCTTCTGGGTGAGTTTATTGTTCTACTTCATTCTATAAACAATGTGAAAGCTGTAGAAACCGAACTTATCATTTAAGGCCACTGCCAACAAAGTCAGTCGTCAAGATTGGCCTCAGCAGTCAAAAAAGTCTATGCCACTGGTTATCACATGATACTGATTACCTGTGCCTTCTGAAATGCTTGGCAATTTCTTAAAGAGATGATCAGCATGTGTTGTTGTTTTCGTGTCTTTCCACACTCATGAGTCCATGGTGAGCAGGTAGAAACCGTTCTTTTGACTGTGCATCCAGTAACAAGGAAGACAGACAACGCTCGCCCAACGCTAGTTAGCTTTAGCTCAAGCACTGGGAGTCAGTGGGTCATCAGATAAACTTTTCAACACCTCTAAACAGTCCTGTATACTTGTCGTGACTCGTTTTTTTATCCCTTTATGCTACATTATCTTATACTATCTTCATATTATCTTCTTGTACTCCTAAACAAACAGAATGATGTTGACTTGCCTGCCATAGACTCAGGAGTGAGGCAAGACATAAAAATGACAAACTATTGGCATGTGCCTTTAAACAGTAAAATTAGACATTCAAAGGCAGACTAGTGTCCTTTTTTTCAAAGTTCAGTGGCATCCAGCTGCTGCCTTGCTGCTGAATCTTAACTGGTGTGGCTTAACATGAGCATATATAGCACTCAGTTTCTGCATTAAAAAAGCTTGCATTATTGGAACTTAATGTACAACTAATTAAGATGTTAACTCATACAGCTCAAGTTTACACAAATTTCACATCCAACTCCTAATCTGCCCTCACACACAACTAAAACAAACAAAATCCCCCCAATCAAGGCAGTATATACCCTTGTCTCTAAATCTCCTCTTGCAGGAGCTGAACTACTACAGACACCACGTTGTATTCCCCCAATCCTGATTGTGAAGTGGGGAGTAGAGGGGAACATAATTGCATGCTTAAACGCCTGAGAAACGGACGTCCAGTTCTGCTGAGCTGGTGCTTTTTGTGTGGCCTCATTGTTGGGACGTGCAGTCATGCAGCTCTTTGAGTCCCTGCCGGTGCTCATGTTGGGTTAGGGCTGGTTCAGAAGAGTGGAAGAGGGGGAAATATTGTTTAGCGGCCAGATATTTAATTCCAAGACCGAGCACTTTGTGCCCTTCCGACATGCCCAATAGGAGGATGATCAGGGGCAGTTTTAGATAGTCCGAAGCCCAAGGCAAAGGGTGATACGAGGTTCTGTCTAATTAAGTTAAGAGCAATCAGAATGTGAACAAAGCATTTTGAGACTTTATGAGAAGTTTATGAAGAATAGATAGAGATTGCAGACTTTGTGAAATTTAGACAGTAAGGGCATTGTATATTTTTAATTATTTCTATTTTCTTTCGTAATGTTTCCAATTCATAACCCTTAAAAGTGAGATCAGTCCCTAATACCTACATGGAGTCAACTAACATATTAAGCTGGCTTTATAAGTGGGTTATTTGTCGTCCATATTTGGATTTGGCACTAAAACACACATACACTACTTATGAATATTTGCTTAAAACGGCTGACAGATGGATTTTTGCAAGAAAGATCAAAATTGCTTGATTTAACCTCCGTAATTTCCATTGTTTCTGTGGTCATTTACAGGCCCATGGAACCACAACATAAGTTGTTTTTCACCTCACATTTTCTGATATTGATAATATTTGGCTCACCGAATAAGGAGCTGTAGGGGGCTTAATGTGACCCTGGGGCCTTCTCCATCTCATTCAGAGTCTCATTTCCACTTAATTGCTACTTATATTCCTTCATAAGGAAGTTGATATTGCTTAAAGGCTCTGCATGTTGCAACCTGTTTACTTATTTTTTCATGCTCTTTTAATAATAATAATAATAATAATAACTTAAATTTATATAGCGCCTTTCAAGGAACCCAAGGTCGCTTTCCACAGTAGAGGGGACAAACAAATAAGAAACACTCATTTATTTTCATTTAAGTTGCATTTACTCTATTTTATTTTATTTTAATTCTGCTTTATTTTAGTTTAGTTCAGCTAAATTAATGCCCCTCTCTATTCTAATGTCTTCATCTGGTATTTACCTCCACCAAGGAGGTTATGTTTTCGGGAGAGTTTGTTTGTCTGTCTGTCTGTCTGTCTGTCTGTCTGTCTGATCGGATCAGCGCCTGGAACAAAATAACTCAAAATTGTGATTTTGGTGAATAACTACTGAACTAATATAGATTTCACTATGAATCCAATTGCTAATGGTATGTTTTCATGGTCAAGGAATCTAAATATTTAGATGAAATAAAGGTAGGAGTAATATTTATGGTGAAAATCACAATATGGGTGAGGACTGTGGTACTGGCGGAGGTCTGGGCTCTCCAAGTGCTTTTCTAGTTCCAACTGTTATACTGTGTATACAAGCAACTGAACAACCGATTTCCCCTTGGGGATTATTAAAGTTTTTCTGATTCTGATTGTGATTCTGATTCTTCAGTTGGTAATCACTGCTGTAGACAGTGTGTGGTATTTTGAAAATACACGTTTTATTCACTGAATGCATTTTTGGATCTATGTCTCATGCATGATGCTCATCTGTATCAAATGTATCTTGAAGCCTTGTGGAGCAAGAGGCCCCAGATAGTCTCTTACGGATGGTGAAACAGCTCATAAAGACAGAAGCTACAACCAGAAATGGGGACAGGAATCAGCAGCCCTGCACCCTTTCTGTTGTATTCCTGTCCAATGGTCAAACACTGCTGTTGGCCATTTAATCAGCTGATCATAAGGTCCTGTGGAGCCTTTGATAACAAGGCACAAACTGCACAGACACACATCATATGCACATGCACACACATGCACAGACGCCACAGTCAGTTATCTTCTCTGGTTGATGTACTTAGTGTGACCGAAGCCCCAGAACAAAAGGCTCCTCTACGGGGGCTGCAGTGTAATGAGGACGGGTTTGATCGTAAATATGTTGCTCTACCGAGTTTTCCATCTCACTGCAGGACAAAAGAGACCGGCCATCAAATTCAGGTCATCAGAGGCTTCTACGTTGTAAATCAACTCACTGAGCAGAATCAGTTGTGTCATAGCGGCTGTCTGTGGATTCAAGGTGGTGAACGGATTCCCCCTGTACAGCACAGGTGACAGAGACAAAGACAAGTGACAGAGAGGAGGCAGAACAAAGCAATAAACACGTGGTTTTCTTAGATTTTTGTGGTTGCTGGGAGAGGTCAGGAGGTATTTACTTAAGTATGCCTTGTGAGTAACTGGGGGCCTCATTGATAGAGGGGAATAAAGAGAGAGTATCATAGGAAGCAGAGTGGGGGATGAGACTGACTGAATAACGTTCAGACCAGCTTGGAAGGGATTCAAAGTTTGTACAACTTCATTAAAACGCATTGCAGCTCTTTTATTCCCTGCCCCGCTGAATAGACACAATTTACAGTGACTAGCTGTTAATCCTTGGAATAAATCCCAGGAAATTCTGAGGACAATAAATAAAACAAAGGCGGGTTGATAGCTACATAAAACTCAAGTGGTCCCTGTAAAAAATATACTTTGATACAGTTGCCAGTAACAATCGATTTCTTTTATTCACCCTTCATGCATTACAAATATTAAAATTGACCTTGTAAACACCTAATCCTGAATGAAAATGATAGTTCCGAATAAACTTTATTTGGAAGTAAGTGGCTTGTTTATTTTGATTTTCATAAAACTGAGGAATTATGGAGGAAGTATAGGTTCATTCTGCTTTACTTAATTCTGATCGTTCTGTGCATGCTAGTTTTCCCTGTCCTATCACGATGATGCGTGGGACACTGATGGGAATTGGAGGGCCACCCGAAGAAGGTGTTGGACTTGGGTCGAGACAATTTATTAAATAAGAGCCTTAGATGAATTTGGAAACAATTAAAAGAGTGGATGGACGTAACTAAAAAAAAATGTGGACAAGGTTTCCCTGATGCTGGAGACCATTCCCAACCCCAGATCTTTAGTGGAATTGAATAAAGGCGAATAAACATGTTTCCCATGTAAACCTCAATCTGGAATTACTATTTTGATGTAAATATGAAGGCAGCAACGTATTTTTCCTAATTATTTAATTCTGAATACTTAATTCCAAATTAAAAAACGTCATGTAACTGTGGCCATCCTTTCGACTGCTGTAACACTGTAAATTCCCCCCGTTTGGGACGAGTAAAGGTTAAATCTATTCTATTCTTCTTGCAACATGTTGAGTTATCTTGTTGGAAGTGGTCATCAAAAGATGGGCACATGTGGTCAAAAAGAAATGAGCATGGTCAGCAACAATACTCAGGTAGGCTGTTCTGATTAAACAATGCTTAGATGGTATTAAGGTCCACAAAGTGTGTCAAAAAATATCTTCCACACAAATATACTGCCACCATCATGAACTGAACTGCTGTCACAAAGCATTATGGATCCATGCTTTCATATTGTTAAATCAGTGACCCTATCATTTCAATGTGGCAGGAGAAATTAAGATTCATATGACAAGGCACATTTTTTTCAGTTTTCTATTGTGCAGTTTGACCTGTGCAAACTGTAGCCTCAGTTTCCTTATTTTAATAGTGTGGTCTTCTGCTGCTGTGTAGCTCAGCTGTTTCAAAATGTAATGTATTATGCCTCACCATGGTTGTAACAAATGCTTATTTGAGTAACTGTGGACTGTTCTCAAACCAATCCGACCATCCTCATCAGACCTCCACCTTCAACATGGATATTTGGCCTGAATAACTGCTGCTCACTGGACATATTTTCTCTTGTTTTCTGACCATTCTGTACAAACCCTTGAGATGAAACAAGGAAGGAAGTATTAGATTTTTGATGGAGATCCGAATCGGGATGTGGATCCAGGATTACTTTCAAGGATCGACTGACAGTGTGAGACGGAGTAGTTTTTTCTAATTTTTGACAATAACTCACAGGGCAATGTTGGAATTGCCTTGGTGGAGGTTTTTGTTTGCTTAGCACTTCCTCTGTTTGTAAGTAGCCACTTTAAAATAACTTTCAATTCAATTAAAGGGTCCTTAAAGGACTTGTAAGCATACAAACAAAAATGTGTGAAATATGTGGGTGTTTGAGGAATTGAAACTTTCTGTGTAGTAACTTCTGATATCACTTATGATGAAATGTACTTCATGTATTTTTCCCTTGTGGCTTATTCACTCATTCATTTTCTATACCGCTTATCCCTTTGCAGGGCCACATATACCCCTTTTCCACCAAGCTGGTTCCAGGGCTGGTTCGGAGTTAGAGCCAGACTTGGCACCAGTTCTTTGGTTTTCCACAGACTAAGCACCGGTTGCTGGCTCTCAAAACTTGTGCTTGGCAAGCACCAACTCTTTGCTGGGCCAGCAGAAAGAACCACGTTACGTCTGGGGCTACGGCTTACATCAGGGGGTGGGGGCAGGATTTTTGACCAACCAAAGCAGAGTAAAAACAAGGAAGCACTCTTACCCGTCTTCTCAAGCGTGATCACTGTTCGTTGCATAATCATCGAGCAACATTAACTTGCTGGATCGCCAACTTTTGCTCTCCAAGGAAGGCTTGAAAAGCCAACGGCAACACTTGAACCGCAACGTAGTCCTCCATCTTTGTTGTGGCAATTGAATTTGGCGCTAGTTGTTATGGGAAACTGGCGTGACGTATACAGATGCATACATCGGCGTGATGACGTAGCCCTCTGGTCGGCACCCGTTTGTGGAAAAGCAAACAGTTCTTAACTGGTTCGCACTTGAACCAACTGCGAACCAGCTCTAGCACCAGCACGAGCACCAGCCCTGGAACCAGCTTGGTGGAAAAGGGGTAATAGAGAAAAAGGCAACCATTCGCTCTCACACTCATACCTAAGGGCAATTTAAAGTCACCAATCAACCTAATGAGCATGTTTTTGGTCTGTGCAGGGAGAGAACCCATTGATGTACAGGAAGAACATGCAAACTTCACACATAAACGCCGGCGACCTTCTTGCTGTGAGGCACGTGCGCTACCTGCTGCATCCCGGTGGCTCATGTCAGATTAATCACATTTATTAAGATACAAATCAAGTTTAACTAGATTCAACAAATGCATTAAAAGAGGGGGAGGGAAGTCAAGAAAACATAATAAACTACCGGTGTAATCATGTTTGATTAAAATCAGTGTGTGATTTGTTGATTCAAGACATTACACAAAATTCCAATTCAACTGTTCCATTTCTTAAACGAGAAAACAAAGTCACACCACAAATTAAATATTTAGAAGCAAATGAAGTGGATAGGAAAACAAGTGACTGGGAAAGCAAATGTCTACAAATGAGAGGAAAAATTAAGCTTGAATTATCAGCCTAGTTTTCCATGTTTGCAATCACAGCTTATGAAGTTGACACTGTCATTTTTGGCAGAGCTCTAATTGCTGTTGGCCAGTGGCGGACCGTCTGACTCATGAAAGTCGTGGTTGAACACAGATGGAGTGTATCTGAAGCTCATGAGAGCTGCACAAAACCTCCATTTAGTTTGTCCTCTGTAGCCACTGATTATGACCAACATCAGGAGCAAAGGAAACGTCTGCTCCAACATTATGTTTTATTCAGATCAAACCTCGATACAGGCAAATTAATCTGGCCTGGAATAAGGCCATGGCTGCAGGAAACACCCTGTCTAGTGAAATACACTTTATATTTGCTTAAGTCAATCCAGGTGGGCGTCAGGAAAGTCTAATTTCACGGCGGATGCAAACGAATGCACCCTCCTGACCTGATTAGGATAAATTATAAAACAATTTCTCCAGTCTTTAAAGATTATGTAAAAGTATAATGAAATTGACCTTATTCATTGAGCGACTCAAAACACTGCAGGGCTTACAGGCTGTAGCATTTATTATGTACTCAACCATTACAAAACAATCACTACTTAGTAGCTGTACGCAACGTGCTTTAAAATTCATGTCTTTTTCATTATCATGAATATTGTATCTTTTGGCAAACACTGTTAATAATACAAAATGAAGTTTAATAGAATAGATTACCCAAATAAGTTTGAGAAAGCACCAATAAAACTGAACTTTAATTCTGCTTTAACTTTAGTGTAGAGAGCCCTGCTCATGCAACATGGTGTCACTATCTATTACGTCACCAAACGCTGCTGCAAAAAGGTGCTGTTGGCTTTCTGGTTATGTCCACTTGCCTCATAGAGAAGCTGTTTTCTTTAAGATGCGTCGCATGGGTTCATGTCCAGCCCTGTGGCCCACTTTACAACACTTTTAACTGCATTGATTTATCCAATAAAGGCAAGCAAGCCATCCCAAAAATACAATCATAAGACAGCTGAACAGCTAGGTATACTATTATTTTGTTAAGATTTAATACAAAAGCTTGTATTAGGAACAAATTTTAAAATATATGTGTCAAAAATTAACTGTAAAATCAACAGCCTATTTTGCACTGCCAATTTTAGCACTTAGAATGAATATTTAGTATTCAATAATATTAATAATATAGTATAGTATATTGTGATGCTTCAGCTCTTCTGTGAAAAACACAAACAGAATAGTCTGTTCTCATGTTTGGATACAATAGTGGTAATTGTATTTTGTTGGTGGAGCCTAAATGAGAGCCCAAAGTTCACCAACAATAGCTCGCCCTGAGTCGACATCATGGAGATTTCGACCAGCTGGACGATTCCTCCTGTGATTTAGATAGTTTGTCAGCAGAGGTCAAGTTGTCTTATGATGCAAAGCAAAAAAATTTTTGATGTGGGAAGAGTGTTTTTAGCCATACTAAGTTTGCTCAGTGAATCAATCATCCAGGAAATGGAAAACGTTACAGTGGACAGACATCATCATGTAATCTGTCGTAAAGATGATGACAGAAAAATGATCAATCTACTTAAACTTACTGAGATGTTCTCATGTCCTTTGTGGACATGTGAAGGAAATTAAGTGCTGCAGTGCCAAAAGTGATGACTTAAGAAGTGTGTTCCCTCTGCTGTGTCCATTTTCACTGTTATACAAATGTTTAAAGCATCAACAACTTTCAAAAATGCATGTCAGATACAGTTTTAATGAAATCTTCAACAACAGAGACATTTATTATGAAACCTTCCATCTCTTACATTTGCTGCTCTGCTCAAAGTTACCCGTTAACACAGGCTCCTTTGAAACAGCAACACTTAGCTATAAATAAGGCCATAAAAGGCTATACTATCTAATATGGACATACTGACAATTTATCGACAATTTAAATGAGCATTAAGTATTTAAAAAACATTCTCTACAAATTGCTAAACATTGTAAATCACTGCAACATGGACTCAGCAGGGGAGAGTTGCACTGTGAGTGTGTGAGTCTGCCTCTAACGATTTATTAAGGCTACGTTTTACACGGACACTCGCTGACTAAAATAAACGCAAAGATTTTTCCTTTGCGCATTCAAGTCGATCCACGTTCAGACAGAGACGCTGGAGACGAATGAAACCGCTTTAGTATGCATGCTGGTTCAGTAGATGGCGGTGTAGGTTTGCATAGAGGCAGCGCTGCTACAATACACGTACAAAGAAGAAAAACTTTTCACAAACAACAATGGTGAGTGGACACACAAAGACAAAGAAGTTTCTTTTCTGAACAACAAATTAGTTTGGACAACAAATCTGTCTCGATAGTTTTGTCTGGATAACAAACCAAGCACGGTAAGTGGCACACACGTTACCCGGTAGATGGCCGGAGCTGTTGTTGTTCCTGGTATGCGCTAGGGATGGGATAAAATATCGTTTGGCAATATATCGCGATACAGTACATGACGAAATGCATCGAGTTTGAAAAAAATGGATCGCGAAATAAAGATGCCACGTCCGGTAACAGCGCATGTGACCGGAAGTGACGACAACAAACATTAGCACCAACTACCTTGCCTCCAAAAAGCCGAATGTCGAATGGGGTCAAAACTGAGGACGCTCCGCCTGGATACAAGTCATCTGTCTGGCAGTATTTTGGCTTTCTCATTAAAACAGACGAAGACAGCGAAAACGAGCCTACCACTTGTTAGCATACACTCTCTCTTACCTCTCTAGGGTTAGACAGAGTGTTATTGTTTGTGTTTGGCCTGTTAGGCCTTGTGTTTACCTGTGTGCAACTCAAACAAAAACAAATAAGTTGTAATTACACAGTAATATTTTTTTCTTTTTTACTTTTTTGATATTGCATCGTGACGTATCGTATCGTGACCCGGGCATATTGAGATGCAGCATATCATGAGTTTAAGTGTACCGTCCCATCCCTAGTATGCGCGCGCAGCCTTCATGTGAAGGGAATGCATTGAAGTCAGCATTTCACCCTGAAACACTCTGATTCAGGTTTACACGGAGCTGCATGGAGGAGCGTTTTGAAAACTCTCCACTCTGGAGCCTGCTTTCAAAAGTTTCTGTTTTTGGGCAATCCGCAAAGAGTTGCCATGTAAACAGAAGGCCAAAAGACAATGAAAACTAATCGAACCGTATTCGGCCCAGTGTAAACGGCCCCTAACAATGTGAGCTAAGGCGGTTCTCCACATTTTTGCTCATAACTCAATGACATTTCAATAGATTTTGACGACAATTTCAGGGAGTAATGGTCATGGCACAAGAAAGAAGTGATAAGATTTTGGTAGTGATCCCACTCTGGATGTGGATCCACATTTTCTTTTCAAGGATTTGTTAACAGTGCAGTTGGAAATGCCTTGGCAAAGGTTTGTGCTCTCCTTGTGCTTGCAGTTTTAGCATAATTTCAGGGCTGTTCTGCAAGTGTAAGTGAGGTTTCAGTGTGACATCAGCCTATACAAAAAACTTTAAGCATGTTAATTTAATCGTATGGCTATTTTTTGTTAGGTCTGAGACTTGAGTACATGCAGTATTAGCATTATACGACAA
This sequence comes from Scarus forsteni, assembly GCA_036419115.1. Taxonomy (NCBI): domain Eukaryota; kingdom Metazoa; phylum Chordata; class Actinopteri; order Labriformes; family Labridae; genus Scarus; species Scarus forsteni. Next base: position 16,992,871 of record JAZDUH010000066.1, read on the forward strand.
TTTGAGCCATGGCTTCAATAAGGCTTGTTCTCTGAACGTATAGTGAATGACCTCTCATGGCCTGCCTACAGTACTGAACCAAAATGAACTGGACTGTTTGCAGGAAACATATTTCTGAGTAGATCTTCAGTATAAATGCCAGGGTATTTTTTTTTAAATAAACACAAACATTTTAAAATTAAAAATCCTTACAGACATAGTCCCTCACCAACATCGTCTCTCTCTTTAAAATAACAGTTGATGAAAGCTTTAATCTGCAGCCAGTGATTTATTCATCCCAACTGTATCTTCTTGAGCTCTAATGTATTATTGTAAATGAAGCCAGAGAAGGCCCCTCGTGGTTCAGTGAGAGAACAAGTGTGTGTGAGATCCAGTGCAGTATGTAAACCGTTTGACATCAGTGTTTGGGCCTTCTTTATGAGAACATCTGCGGCAGCTGCCCTATAAATTCCCAGTGTTGAGCAAACAGGAACAAAAAGTTCCATTTTTGTATGGCAGTGTACCGAGGCGAGAAGCGGACCCAGTCGTGCCTCATCTGGAGAGCGATGGCCAACGTTTAGGGAAAGTCAAATCAGGGATGTAGAACTGAGACACGGTTACTGTGTGTTTACAAGTCTGTTCTGCATAGCAACAGACCACAGAGGGAGAGTACTGATGGCACGTCCAGAAGACAGAACAACACTGATCAGCATCTTGCATTTATGTCTATAGTTAACCATCTCTTGGTCTTTCTTTGAGTTTTCCAAAGACTGCTTTATTTGTTATTTACATTCAGACGTGTTAAAGAATTTTATAAATTCTGACAATTTATGTAATACAGCATTAAGCAGGGGAGGTGCCTCCAAACTCCACATCTCTGTAATTTGTAGCCCAGTCTTGAAATCAGTCGTTAGATTGTTTTCTGCCTAAAGCTAAATTAATATTAGCAGATATTTGACTAATAGGGAATATATGCAAAAGAATCTGAGGTAAATTTAATATTTTGAAAGATTCTAAGACCATCTTCAAATATTATAAGAGCTGATTACATCTTCAGCCGCCAGCAACTTACATTAAGGACACATTTATAAAAAAAATTTTGCTGATTGTAAGATGGTACTTTCTGAATTCTTTGAGATAACTTATTATATCTGGAGCAGTACAAGTGTGGCCAGGAAAAACATTCTAAATACCAGGTTTGTACAGACAAGAATATAAATATATCACACCCAGCACCAAAGTAATAACCAAAACTGCCAGAAACAAAGATGAAAATCTAAATAAAAAGATTATGGATGCAAAATTTAATATTTTTAAGAATGCTGATTAAAATATATATAAAAAAATAAACAGAGGAAAACACATGTCTGTGCTTTTTTAATGAATATTAAAATTTAAATCAGGTTAAACTGAAAATCTTATCAGCTGATCAACTTGTCAAGACCCTGAGGAAAGGGATCACATTGTGTGATCACTGGACAAACCTTACAGGAGCAGCAGCTCCCCTGAAGTGTCTCAGGTTGACAGAATACTGCTATGAGGGGTACCATACTTGGTGTATGAAAATTAGAAGGTTTTTCGAACATTAGTGATTATAAACATACTCTACTCAGTCGTTTTTCAAATATGACCTCCAGTTAAGAAAAAATATGAACTGTTGAAGAAAAAATGATTCAATAACTTCAACAAGATAACTATTATGTATTTAACTGGCTTTTGAACTTTGCGCCTATAACAGTCCGGCTGGTTCTTTTCCTCTTTGGTCCGGAGGACACGACGACCACAGTTTCCAAAAACAATTTGAAGTGTGGACTCGTCAGACCACAGAACACTTTTCCACTTTGCATCAGTCCATCTTAGATGAACTCGGGCCCAGCGAAGCCGGCGGCGTTTCTGGGTGTTGTTGATAAATGGCTTTGGCTTTGCATAGCAGAGTTTTAACTTGCACTTACAGATGTAGACGAACTGTAGTTACTGACAGTGGTTTTCTGAAGTGTTCCTGAGCCCATGTGGTGATATCCTTTACACAGTGATGCCGGTTTTTGATGCAGTACCGCCTGAGGGATCGAAGGTCACGGGCATTCAATGTTGGTTTTCAGCCTTGCAGCTTATTCATTGCAGTAATTTCTTCAGATTCTCTGAACCTTTTGATGATATTATGGACTGTAGATGATGAAATCCCTAAATTCCTTGCAATAGCTCGTTGAGAAAAGTTCTTAAACTGTTGGACAATTTGCTCACACATGTGTTCACAAAGTGGTGACCCTCGCCCCATCCTTGTTTGTGAATAATTGAAGCTGCTTTTATACCCAATCATGGCACCCACCTGTTCCCAATTAGCCTGTCCACCTGTGGGATGTTCCAAATAAGTGTTTGATGAGCATTCCTCAACCTCCTCAGTCTTTTTTGCCACTTGTGCCAGCTTTTTTGAAACATGTTGCAGGCATCAAATTCTGAATGAGCTAATATTTGCAAAAAATAACAAAGTTTACCAGTTCAAACGTGAAGTATTTTGTCTTTGCTGTGTATTAAATTAAATATATGTTGAGAGGGATTTGCAAATCATTGTATTCTGTTTTTCTTAATTTACGATTTACACAATGTGCTAACTTCACTGGTTTGGGTTTTGTAGATGTTAATTCAAAATCCCACCAACAAACAAAAATACATTCCACGACTGCTGCATAGAAAAAAAACATCATTCAACCTTAAACAGAAATATGACTATTGGCCAATGGAAACCTTTATAAAATATTTCACTTACCAGTTATTATATTTATATATTTATTATATTTTTTATCTACCAACTGTTTTCTTAAATATTTGTTTTTTAGTTATTTTTCATACTGACAGAGTGAAAGTTCTTAAAATGTGTCTGTGTAACAATATGGAAATTACTTTTATACTGTTGTGTCATCTCAGTATCATTGAGATATGTTAGTACATTTTACCATGGATGGGAAAACACAAAATTCTCCATGGGCAATGCGGGTGACTCTCTTTTGGAGGAGGTGGATGTGCACTATATCTACACGAATAATCTATGCTGTTTTTTAACTCCATAAAGGAAGAACTCTTGCTAAAGACTGAAGAAAAAAGTGTTTGAAAGTGTTCCATCAAAACCAGCGGACACAAACCTTTTCTAATGAAAGATCACCTGGTAGCAAGAAGTTAGATCAACCAACCTTCAAACACTTAAAAGAAAAGGTCAATTTAATGGGACAACATCTAATTTTACCCAAGCTAGTAGATGCAATCTTTGATCATTTATAAACCTTTAGAAAATTAAAATGTGCAATTAACAGCTTGTGTAGCACATTACCAATCAAAACTTCGAAAAAATAAGAGTGAAACAAAAAATGTCTGTCTTTATGTATATATACTTGTCTTGTTTTTTTTATAAATTTACTCATTTTTGTTTTTGTTTTTTTCATACTGTATGTGAAAGAATTTTATTATGGCTCCTGACCCCGTACTGTTTCCATGACATCAAATGAGCCTATGTGAGCTTGGCATATAATTAAATGTATGACACGATGATAAAAAATTCTAAAAAATAAAGCCGGGTTAAAATTGGGCTAAATGTCTGATTTTTCAATCTTCTTCTGGCAGCACAGTGACTGAATATTTTGACTGAACATCATACATTTTTACATTCATTCTACTTCAGCAGAGTGAAAAATAACTGTGCTGAAGTAGAATGAAAAATAAATTTGAGTAAAAGTTTAAAAATATTTCCATGTGCTTAATTTTATCAAAACGGCTATGTGTGACGTGTAGTCATAAAAAGGTCTTTGATGGAATGACAAATACAATAATAAAAATCCGATTGACGTGAATATAATCGTACAAACACAAATATCTGCTAAATTTGATCAAATATGGGCTGTGTGTAGTCATGGAAAAGTCAGTGATAATATGTATGACACTACAATAAAAATAAAATCTACAGCCATAAAAATTAAAAGCATAAATTAAAGCCGATTTTCCATAAAAACTCCTCCTTTGCTGCTGAACTTCATGCAACTTTTTACTGAAATACCTGTGATTTATTTTTCTAATAGCACTTTCGACATTTTGTCCGGTTATCACGTTTTTACACGAAAAAATAACGATAATTAAATACAAGCACTTTAGTTTTATCCAAAATATATCTGAGTAGTTTCTGGTTCAATAATTGAGTTTGAGATTTATTTTACAACTAATTTTTTCTGTATCGAAAGTGCGGGGCAGGTTAAAAAATACATAAACATTCAAGAGACAGCAGTGAATATGGTCCTGCTGTGTTTCTGTCTGAATATCAGATATGAATGAATATTTAAGAGGATAAAAGTCGAAGCGGGTAGTCCAGGATGCCATGGGGAAAACACAGAGCCCACCTTCGTCTCCGAGAAACCGTCGCCATGTCCTGTTGGGCGGAAAATAGCAGTTAAGCTAACCAGGCTGGTTAGCATGCTGAAGTGAAAGAAGAGGATGGCTTCAACTTCTGCGGCTGAAAGAGGTGAGAGAGGGTCTTTACCTGGTTTCAGGTCACGTCAGTTCGAGCTTAACGGGTCCATTCGACTCCTGGACTTTGAAATGTTCGCTTGTATTGTTATTTTGTTAATTTACAATGGGAAACTTTAGTTATTATCAGATTTCTTTGAGTCCCAGGAGTCTTTGGTGTAGTAGGCTCAAACTGAGCATCCCAGTGGACATTATAGTTTAATGAGTGTTGATATACAGAATAACATCACATGGACATGGATAACATCACTTTTCACAGTGTGTATCGCTCAGCCCAGGCCTGGGTCAGCAGTGTGTCCTGCTATCTTTACAAAGGAGTAGGTAGGGGTGGGCGAGATGAGGAAAAAAATATAAATCTTTCTGGGGTTTTTTGTTTTTTAAATCTTTTTGTGTACTCATGGTTCACACCGACTTGGTCTTTGTGTGAGCAGTTTTACTTCCTGGAGGAAAAAAATTAGTGCTCTGAAGTAGGGGTGTCCCGATACAACTGTTTCACCTCTGATACAATACCGATATTGCAGCCTTGAGTATTGGCCGATACCGATATCAATCCGATACGATATCAGCAGGAATCATACAGACTTTTATTACCTATTTTGTAGTATGGACGGTAAGAAAAGGCTTGATCAGGTCAGATTACTCAAACAGAGAACAGTAGTCAGCAACAGTAGGTATGAGAAAAACTGACCCATTTGTTATTAACCAATAGGTTAAATAAATTTTAAACTTAAACGTAAGAATATACTAGAATTAAAACAACATGAATAAAAAATATTAGAAGACCCTGAAAAGTGACCTCAATAAATCAAACAAAAACACATTTCACCAATTGCAAAATAACCACTGTGTTGAACTTAAACATAAGCATATTCTACAACTGAATAAAACAAAAAATAAATATATTAGAATGGACTGCTTGTATCGGAGTGCTGATATCGGAGATTTAGGTTGCAGGCCGATATAATCCGATATTTGTTTTTTTGACCGATATCCGATATCAAAGTGTTGTTGTCCAATCGTACATTTAACCAAACAAAGCCCAGTGGCTCATTTTAACATCAGTACAGGATGATGAATATAAACATACTCAATATACATAAAGATTAGAGGTGTGCTGATACATCGATTGTTAGATTAATCGTGATGTGACACGTAATGATTCGATTACGATTCATAAATGTTCAAAAACGATGTTTTTCCATAATAACTAAAGCCAGGAGCACGTACGCCACTTGCGGAATGAAAGTATTAGTCCTACATACCAACTGGACACCTGAAGTGACGGACCGGTGAATATGGCGGCAGCTAGTTCTTTAGCCACAGATTCATTCTTCTGGATTAAAAGCTAGTGTTTGGAAACATTTCGGTTTTTATGACAAGGAAAATGGAAAGGGCATTGACAAAACCTACTCCATCTGTAAGGCGTGTAAAGCTAATTTTAAGTACAGTGGTAACACAACGAACATGCCAGCACCTCGCGCGCTTCCAACCCGGATTAGAGAGGGAGAGGAATCCGCCGGTTGTTGCTGCTAACCAGCAAACAATAGAAGAAGGACTATCAAAACTTCCCAGCAGCTCTGAAAGGGCAAAACAAATCTCATCATCCATTGCAACCTCGATCGCCAAGGACCTGTGTCCATATGCTGTCGTCAACAACCAGGGCTTTTGTGCTCTGATACGGACGTTGGAGCCTAGATACAAACCCCCGAAGCAAAGTATGAGGTTCATTACACCAAAGTTAACTTTTGGACTGTTTATAGAATTATTATTTTTTTAAATGTACTGCTTTTGTTTGCACTTAAGGGAGGTAACTGTTAATCTGTTGTCAATAGGGGCAGCCTTTTGTTGTATTGGCTCTTTAGGCCACAGCTACAGGAACAAAGTTTATGCCATGGTTCCTGATGGATCACTTGACATCAATAAAAGATACATTTTTTGGATTTGAATTTGTTTGATTACTTTGATTTATGTATACTGAGAAATAGCTAAACATTGTTTAAAAGTATGAAGTAGGCACTAAGTGAGGGGAAAAAAGATGCATCAAAAATCATGATAATCGTTTTTATCATTAGTATCGTGATAATCGTTGAATAATCGAATCATAGCACCTTGAATCGTACTCGAATCGAATCGTGAGGTGCCTTAGATGGCACACCCCTAATAAAGATATGTGAGGCAGAAGTCTATTTTTAGAGCACAATTCATTCACAAGGCAACTCAAAGGGCTTTACAGAACAGGTAGTCAGGTATTCATGGGTGTTGGAGAGTAGAGTACGAGGTGAGCTTGCTTGGCAATAAGTCAGTGTCCATTAAAAAAGTTGGATTTGAGAACTAATTTAATATTTTTAATTTGATTAGTCGTTCGGCATTAAACAACAGAGGTCAGAGTCAGTAATGGGAATTTATACCATTTCTGTGATACCATTGCCGTTGTTGAGTCTGATAACCAGTCCAGTTACTAATCACCGAATTGACTCCTTTGTGGGGAAAAGAAGTTGGCCTGCAAAGATTAAAAAATGTCTAACATGCTATGATATTTATTGCTGTACTGTTCCATTCTTCCTTTCAGTCCCACAGACACATTTTGTATCAAATGATATCCATTTCAACCACTGCTGTCACTTGTAGGCCATTCTATGACCATTTTGTTGCTACGTCTGCTGACTAATCCAATGAGAGTGTGACCTCCTTGATTATCATGAGATGCTGGACAGCGTAGAAGGAATTGATAAGGAACTTGTTAAGCACAAAGACGAATGGTATTAATTCCTCAATCTAGTTATTATCAATCCCCAACTGGTTCATCCACAGCCGCTCAATCCCCAACTGGAATTGTTTACTATCTTCTGTCAGGGTGCTGTGATGTTTTTCTGCTCTGAAACTATTGTCATTGGTTGCCTTCCAATGAAATGTTTAAGCCTAATGCTGCATTCACACCCATCTACCAAAATCGCGTCGGCCACTGACGTAGCGTCACGCGTCCATACCTCATTTTGGTCACCGTTGCCATCGGCCGTCGCTTGGTGATGTCATGTCCGCTCGAGTTTCACTGCGATCATATCATATATCATATAATAGGATGTATAAGCGGACATTATTCCAGCTGTATCCTTTTCATTCACTTATCAACCACAAAACACTGCAGCTGATGCCCTGCAGCAGCATCATCTGTGGGTTTTCTGTGGTCTGTCTAGGTGGAACTAATGTATGCACTGACTAATGTTTCCCACACGGACGTGGATTGTTACTCTGTAGTCCGAATGAATAACTGTCTGTCTAGGGTACCGTCACACGTGCACACACCTGCTGATTGATCAACTTTTTTTTACTTTCACATCGCATGACAAGCTATGTGGTAGTGTGAAAAGTGGCTGTCGCATCGCGGGAGGGTTAGCCCCGCCCCATCGCGGCTGTACATTGACTTTGCATGGAGAGTGATCGCCGAGGTAGTACAAGGAGCATCCGGTGTATACGCACTTTTAGATTATACTGCTGTTTTTTAGTGTAGCTCTAGTTGTGAAAATTAGAGCTGATGTTTTCATCTTTAATTATTTTGCATAATTCTAATACAATAATGTAATTTGCTCTCATGAGTATGGATCAGTTTGTCCAAAGGGCCCTTTTTTCTTTTTCAAACATTTGAATATGATATTTAATCTATGCATCCAGTGACTGATATTTTTTCAACACAGATGTTGAAGCAATGCTGGTGTGTATCTCTATTTTTGTCTTCTTCTGTCATTCTTACAATACACTGTTATGTGACAAAGTTTATCACTGTCAAGATCAAACAGATATCAGCAACCTCACTTTTTACTTTGTGAGCCGCATGAAGAGGAATGTACGGACGTCTGAGCCTCTTGCTGCACCTCAATTTTAATGTACTAAATTAGGGGTGTGCGATATGACGATATTAAATCGTTAAGGATTGTAACGTGGGGATGATCTCATAAAGCAGAAAGATCGTCAGATCATCTGTGTGGGTGCAGAGACTTTGACGCGCACCCGACTAACCAATCGTAGCACATTAGGGGCAGTGCATGGTGGGATCTTCTGTTTGGTTATGTAGCATGAAGCCATGGAAGAAAGAGAAAAGGAGATAAAAGCTTGAAGATGTCTGAACAAAAATCTGTTCTAAAGCAGCTGTATTATTCACTCAGATTATAGATATTGCAGTTAGATAATATTTGTTTTGAATTGTTGCACTTTAAGAGAAAATGTTGATATTGTTGTTCATTACCTTTTATGTTTACATTTATTGCACATTTTTATAAAAACTGCTCTATTTAAACTAAAACCTGTTCAGAAAGTTTCTTTGGCTTTAATTTTTCTTTTAGGGTTTTACATGTTTTATATGTTAAACATTGGGAAAAAATGGTCAAACATGCAAATTAGTCTAGAAAAATCAAAGTAAAAAAGAATCGTGATAAAATCGTGGTCGTGATTTTATTTTTAAAAAATCGTGATATGATATTTTTGCCATATTGCCCACCCCTATACTTAATTTAAAATTTTAGGGTTTAGGGGTGGGTTATCACCTATCAAGAGGCCCTTGTAACCCTCAGCTATCACAGGATTCACACCTAGTCAGGGTGAGAATGGCCTTCTGGGCAGCAGAGATAGGAGAAACTGGCAAGTTATCTTCACTGTCAGACACAAAACAAGAGTAAACTACAAAAATGTGGCACTTGAAGATGAATATTTTAATATACTTTGTATACAAGACCTTTTGAGAAGTAAATAGGCAAAAAATGTGCATGTTTGATAGTGTTATTGAAATGTCTTCATTCTACTATTTCAGGGACTGATTCAAAGTGGGCCATAGTTTGGACACCCCTGACCTGTGAAAGGGATACACCAACAAACCACTGTGGACATGCTTTGTTTTGTTGACCTACTTACAAGCACATCCGCGGTGTTTTGCACATGCGTCCTGTGGTTTATTTTTGTATGTAGTTCATTTAAGATAGATAAATATAGATAACATAACATAACACGGTACATAAACAAGCCACAACAAGCACACAGGACTGTTTAGAGTTGTTGAAAAGTGTATCTGTATAAAGCAGGCAGAGGCAGGCTAACGCTGCCCATTGACTCCCAGTGTTTGAGCTAAGCTAATTAGCGGTGGGCGAGCTCTGCCCGTCTCTTCCTTGTTGCTGCACACACAATCAAAAGAATGGTGTCTATCTGCTTCTCATAGACTCAGATGTGGGAAAAGGCACAAAAATGTAAAAAAAAGTTGTCCCTTTCAAACATGCCCATTGCTTAAGTAGTCAACCAATGTTTTCAGTTAGGTGAAGAAGTTGTTAGTTTTTTTTTATTTTGTTGTGTTTGTTTGTTTTAAGCATTATAAGCTAATGTTGTGTTAATTCTGTAACAGTGACGTGGCGTGAAGGGGAAAGATGTCTGGCTCCTGACCCAAGAGATGGCACTCTGCGAGAGACTACCATCAGGAGATTGACCTCCACCTCCCGCAATAATGATATGATCGCTTGGGTAACATTTGCTGATGGCAGTAAAGATGAGGAGGAGGAACCTGTACCTGTTTCCAAACTTGTGAGAAAAGGCTCACATCACTCTATCAAGGAGAAACCTGCATTCCTCAGCAGCACCACAGACCCCAGGCTGTGTGTCCCTTTAGAGCTGAGTGATGCTGAGGGAGACCGAGTCCCCTACACCATCAACAGATATCTGAGGGATTACCAGAGAGAGGGCATCAAGTTTATTTACAGCAACTACATCCGCTCAAGAGGTTGTATCCTCGGGGATGACATGGGCCTGGGAAAAACTGTGCAGGTATTAAATACAGTATTTCAACAGAATTGGTCAAGTGGTCGCAGCGTATTTGACCTGTTTGTTTTCTTCTCTTTTCTGATCCTATTGTAGGTCATTGGCTTCCTTGCTGCTGTGTTGCACAAAACAGGCACATGGGAGGACATTGAGAACAACAGACCTGAGTTTCTGCAGAGTCAGAGGCCCTCAAAGCAAAGCAAACCAAACAAAGTGAGTACTGACATGTGCTGCATGAAAAACACCATAAAGCCACATTTTCATTTCACTGCCATCTTTTCCTGTTTCCACGCTGTGATGTAGGTGTTCCTCATCGTGGCCCCTCTCTCAGTGCTTTATAACTGGAAAGATGAGCTGGACACGTGGGGTCACTTTCAGTCTGTGGTGGTCCATGGGCTGAGGAAGGAGGAGGAGCTGGCTCGAATAAAGAAGGGACGCACAGAGATTGCTCTCACTACCTATGAGACTCTGCGTCTTTGTCTTGATCAGTTTAACAAGTAAGACACACACAGTTTAAGTATTACCAGTACACATGCATCCCGCTCTGTCTCTTTAATGATGATTTTGTTGAAGAGCAGTTTTAGTATTTAGTGTATTATCAGTGATTAAAGCTGGGGTTGGCGATTTGATTTAGATACACTTTTTGTAATACTGGTTAAAATGGTCTTCATGACCTGATGGTAATCAACTCATAATGTGTTCTTAAAACAGAGCGAAAAATATCCGCTATCTACAGCAGGAGTAAAACAGGGAAAACCCCAACCAATAATCATGCCGGGACACCTGTTTTTAAACCAATCAAATCCCATCGCCATTCTGCCCGCCTACTGCGCGTGCATTTTCCCGGCGTGGAGCCCTGAGGAGATGCTACTTTCAAATTCATGCTAGTTTTCCAAAATCGCCAACCCCAGCTTCAAGATATTGATTTTATTATGATACTACAGAGACCAAAGAGGCTTGCAAGACACTTTTTTAATATATAAAGAAAAGAATAGAATCATTTTCAATGCACTTAGTACAGCATCATTTTGGGTGCTGTTTTGCAAATAACAGTGTACACTTAAAATAAAAAACACAATAAATACACAAAAGAGAGCCTCAAGCCGCTGTATCGAAATGTGCTGCCATTTTGAAATTCTATCAACCAAAAGCAATAGGAGAACCTTGTCAAAACAGCTACAAATAAATTAAACTGCCAAAACAAAGTAAAATGAGATTAATGCTTTCCTTCTCACAAATCACAAAGTTTAAATAGTTTGTGTTCTTTTGGGATGATCATTTTTTTAAAAAAAAGATTCTTGTTCTAAAATGATCCATCCCAGGTCTCAATTTTCTTCTTAAATATGAAATCCAGCAGGGTGCTTGTGTGGCAGAGTGGTTAGCGACCAGGCACGTCCCATATGTCTCTCCCTACTCTCTCGCACCCTTTCAAAAGCCTATCCACTGTCAGTCTCTCTCCTGTCAATAAAGGAGCAAAAAAGCCCAAAAAATATATTAAAAAAACATGAAATCCAGCAACATAATGTATGATTGATTTGAATATTTGTCCATAGACTGGGTTTTACAGTATACTCTTCCACCGTGCTCCTTAAATCCTTTAATAAGCTTTTTTTCTAATTGTGTTCACACTGCATGTTTAACAAATTCAATACATGTTTTTTCAGTTTTTTCAAATACACCACGAGGCAGTAGCACACCAAGAATTATTTGCTCCTCTTTAAAGAAACTCCTCGTGCTGATCCCTTTACTGAGGTGTGTCAAAATTAATCTTTTAATCGATGCATCCTGGATGTAGATAAAGATGCATCAGTGCAGAGAAAGTTAGTTATTGTTTAATTTTGCAGAGTCTGCTGCTACACTGCAGCATCAGTTTTGTTCTTGAGAAAGAACAAAAAACTGCAGGATGAAAACCTGTAAAATGTGTTTATTTGCTTTATAATGAAAATAAATTTTTGCTGCAGTTGAATTCAAAAGCCATTTCTGATTGATTAAAGGAGTTCATATTTTTCTAACTGCTTGTTTTTTTATCTAAGAAGTAGCCTGGTACATTATAATGAAAAATCAAAGATATGACTCACTGCATTGCATCGTGAAATCAAAACAAAACAAATCAATAACTTAATAGCTGTAATTGAATCAAATCTTGAGGCTAGTGAAAATGCACAGCTCTACGATAATCCCATATTTCTCTTGTTGTATAGTCATTAAATCCTCCCCTTCCTCTACGCAGCATAGACTGGTCTGCTGTGGTCGTGGATGAAGCCCACAAAATAAAGAATCCAAGCTCCCAAATCACTCAGGCCATGAAGGAAATGAGATGTAAGGTCAGTGACTTATGGGATATTTACTTCTGAATTATAAAAACATTATTCTGCTGCTGGTGTAAATGGTTAGTTTTATTTTCCTGTTTTATTTTATTTGTATTTTTTCTTCACATTTTTATCTGAAGGTGAGCACTTTGTAAATGAATATAACAAAAGTGCAGAGTATGTAATTTTTCTTGCGAGTACTGTCTTATTTGTTTTGCTTGTTTTTTTCTCTTTATTCTGTTTTGTATGCTTGTCTTTTAATTGTCTGTTATGCTTTTTCTTTTTCTTTTTTTTTCTTTGAAACATGACCAAAGTTGTGGATTTATTCTGATTTATACTTTGTACAGTAGCCCTTTTTGTTTTAGTTTGATTTTTTTCAGTTTTGTTCACTTTTGTTTGTGTATTTACCTGTCTGAATTTATTATAAAGGAAGTATAATGTACATATAATTTGTAATGCCATTGGCACTTATATTGACATATTTAAGGTTTATTCTCTGTTTATACTCTCTTAGCTATCAATTGTATATATGAAAAAATGTATTTTTTTATTAACACAAAAACTGTGCCAACACATTAGTGACATTTGTTTTTGAATATGTTTTGATGCTTGTGTCTAATTGTTTTATTTATCAGGTCAGAATTGGCCTCACTGGTACCATCTTACAGAACAACCTTGAGGAGCTGTGGTGTGTCATGGACTGGTTGGTTCCCTTCACTTTCCATTCTGTTACTATTATTGGTAATGATGTGTCAGAAGTATCTTTTCAGTTTTACAAATACTTCTCCTCTACAGGGCCATACCTGGCTGTCTTGGCAGCTTGGGACATTTCAAGAACAAGTTTTCAGATCCAATTGAACAAGGGCAGAGACACAGTGCGACCAAACGTGCTCTGGCCACAGGCAGGAAGACCGTCAGAGCTCTGGTGAGGAAGATTTACCACTTTTTCCTCAGGAGGACCAAAGCTCTCATCAGAGACCAGATGCCTAAAAAAGATGACAGGGTAAGATGGATAAAGGAAAGCAAGTGCCATCTCTGCATTCTTTTGAGGCTGATTTAAAGGATAAGTTCAGTTTCTATAGCTTTCACATTGTTTATAGAATGAAGTAGAACAATATACTCACCCAGAAGGCTTTCCTGATCCCAACAGTGCTTCAGGAGATATTTAGATCCAAAATCGAGCGGCGGACATCTGTATAATGGTAGCACACAGGCATGTATAGCGCCGCTCCTAAAACTGCATTAATTGTCCAAAAACTCACTAGTTTCACCAATATTTCATCTTGGTCCACTCATGCTACTCCTCCAAGACAGTCCGGGGTCGCTCCACCCATGTTTTTGTGACTGTGCTGACCTCTGAACTGGAAACTTCTTTACGGCTGCCGCGCATGCGCAGTATGGCTCATTGTTTCAGGGGCAACCGCCGGCTACTCAACAACTTTCTTCTTCCAGTTTTGTGCAAAATGGACAAATATCTATCAGATGAAGATGTTGTGGACGAGAACTTTCAATATGATGGGTGTCCTTACAGTTTCGAGCCAGAGTTTACAGATGTGGAGCTCATCGAAAGGAGGAAGCCGTACTGCGCATGCGCGGCAGCCGTAAAGAAAGTTTCCAGTTCAGAGGTCAGCACAGTCACAATAAAAAAGGTTGGAGCAACCCCGGACTGTCGTGGAGGAGTAGCGTGAGCGGACCATGATGAAATACTGGTGAAACGAATGAGTTTTTGGACGATTAATGCAGTTTTAGGAGCGGCGCTATACATGCCTGTGTGCTACCATTATACGGATGTCCGCCACTCGATTTTGGATCTAAATATCTCCCGAAGCACTGTTTGGATCAGGAAAGCCTTCTGGGTGAGTATATTGTTCTACTTCATTCTATAAACAATGTGAAAGCTGTAGAAATTGAACTTATCTTTTAATCCATCTGCATCATTTTGTTTGAATATCTTAGTGTCAAGCTAAAGGACTGAAGTGTTGTTGTTCTCTTCTAGGTGGTGTATTGCTCTCTCACAGACTTTCAGCAGTCTGTGTATCAGGCAGTTCTGGATTCTGAAGACGTGACTTTAGTGCTGCGGTCTTCACACAAATGTCCCTGTGGAAGTGGACGCAGTCGTGGAAGCTGCTGCTATCAAGTACGTTTAACCCTTTTCCATTGATGTGCTTTTATATGATGTGTTCTTTAATAAGTCAGAGAGTTACTGACCTCAATTTTAAAGCATAACTTTTGTTTGTTACATGACTGTCAGATGTTCGACTCCATTGGGCCTTATACATTTGGTAATAGCTCACCGTCCCTCAGTAGATCAACATTAGTTGGAAGAATAATCAGTTTTTAGGGAAAACTACATAGTGGATAGGGACACGGCTCACATGGCAGTCACAAAAAATAGGGGAAAAATGCAGAATTGAATGACAGAGAAATTGTCAAGCTGAAGATGGGAAATCTGGCAAAGCAGCTGGACTTGTCTGTCATCAGACGGATCCATCTTACAAAACTTTAACTGCAACAATTTTTAGGCTTATCGGCATCCTTTTAAAGACAAAGAGGTGGAAGCTACAGTGTGTGCAAGTGACAGTCTCTTATTGACCCATGATGCCTGTGACAGACAAAATACTGCATTTGCATCAATCACCTTTCAGTTTTCCTCTTAAAAGGTTCCATCTTTCTAAATTCCATCTGCGGGATATTGCTTTATGAAATTGAAATACATCCCATAGATTTGTAAAACAGTCTTTTTTGTGTGCCAAGTTCGATGGCATTTGGTGGGAACACATAAAAAGTGATGTAGGATATGATGGGGTTTTAGAGCATTTTATGAAGGAGAAAATTAAATTAATCAGACAAGAAAAACTTGGTGCTGTGCTGTTGGGAATAAATTTTCTATGTATGTTAATTTAATCTCAGAGACAATAGCTATATTAGGTGATTTGCCAATACTGCTGTGGTTTCAGCTCTAAGTGCAGATTCCAACTCACTATTTGTTTTGTGGAAAAGGGAATAATTTTCATAAAGAGAGAGGAAATAAAGAGTATTTTTTCAGTCACTACATTATTTTCAGATCATTATTTAGTCTCAGATGATTGATTTGAGTAATTAACTGCAAAATAACCAGGATATTGTATAATTCGGGGGGTTTAATTAGTGAAGGAAGTAGCTGAGGGTGAGCTTTCCTGGTATGGAGGTTCCACATCACAATATTAACCCACATACTGGAATCCATCCCTGGTTTTCAGGTCATTCTTTCAACATAAATTTCAGGACAAAACAAAAAATAATTTACACCTCCATCACACAACCAGTGGCTGAGAGATATGATGTACAACCTTAAGCTGGAAAAAATAAGATGTACCCTTAATGGCTCCTGCAAGAACTTAAAATCTATAAAACCTGGGATCCATTTATGCAAAATGTGAAAAGTTCACCCGGTCTGGAGCTCTAATTAACAACCTTTAAGAAGTCTTTCACTTATGGTAAATTGGAATGCACATTGTTCCTTTTCATTTATTTATTTTGTGTCTTTTCCTAAAGTTTTTGATTTCAATTACCATATATGTGTTTGTTTAGATACAGGCATACATATTTATAAGTGTGTTTTGCATTTATGTGTTTGTATATGCATGTACATATATATGTACGTGTATGCGTCGATGTATATATATATATTTTTTCTTTCCTTTTCTTTTTCTACCATTGTTATTTATTTATTTTGGTGGATGTTTCTAAGGTTCTGTGTTGTAATGCAAAAATTAAAATCTTATAAATAAAGTGTTGAAAAATAATAATTTAAATGACATGAATTTATTTCATTGCAGACTAACTCAGATGGTGTCAAAGTCAAAGGACTGTATTTTACTTACCTGGCCATTTTGAGGAAAGTTGCCAACCACGTCGCCCTGCTTCAGTCCACTGCAGGCACCAGCAAAAAGCAGGTAGAGACGTGTTCTTCAGTAATCAAGTTAGGATTCAACGTCTGTGAAACTCAAACATGGAAATGTTACATGGACTTGGATTTGTAATACCTCTCATTTGTTTCTTTAAGGAAAAGTATGTGAGTAGAGTTTGTGCAAAGGTGTTCCAGAAGTTTCCCGAGTTTATGCAGAGATGCAAAGAGGAAGCGTTTGAGGCCTTGTCAGACCCCATGTACAGTGGAAAGATGAAGGTAAAGTTTTGGAAAGACGGCACAGGCTCTTGCTTTTTAAACACTGTCTCTGTCTGTTGATGGATACATATTGTTGCTTTCCAGGTTCTACAAAAACTGTTGAAATACTATCTGCACAGAAAGGATAAAATTCTCCTTTTTTCTCTATCAACCAAGGTGAGAGCTTGATTTTCTTAACAAATGGATTTTTTTGTGTGCAATGTCTGTGTTATTGTAAGTATGCAGTATGTGGCAAAATGGAAACTTCAACTGAGAGAATTAATACTTTAAACAAAAGTGATTCAAAAGGGACATGTTATGCAAAAAAAACTTTTTTATGGCTTTTGAACACATGTTTGGCCTTCCTACCAGCCCACAATATGTGATAGTTGACAAAAAAAACTGTATTGAGCAGGCTGCATACATGTAAAGTCATGGTACTTAGAGAGCTATTGAGTTTGCAGATATACTGTTACGTAACAGTATATATTCATTTACACAAACCTAACTTAATTCGTCTACTCAAAAAACCCTCCAAAAACTACCAGATGGATTTACATGAAACTTTGACATGATCCAATCCAGATTGATGTAAAAAAAAAAAAGATATTTACGTTTATGATGGCAAATACATTACAGTTTATTGGTGAAACTGGGCTGCCTACCAGAGGTCTGCATTCTCTGAGTGCTTTTCTAGTTATTTTTAAGTTAAATTTATTGCATTGGAGTCTATTTTGTGCAGTCACATGAAACTGTAACATGATATCTCTGGTAATCATTCATAATGTATGCTATGTCTCACTCTGGAACCAAAATAAAGAGTTCATATAGATTTGATTGTATTTAGTTTGCTTCCAACTTAATAACTGCACATGGTCTCTTCAGTAAATGTTCATCTTTGATTAATCTTAATTATTTCTTTATACAGAGTCCTTTGTCTTGATGCTAAGCGAAACCACGTGTTGGTTTAAAGATGTCCGCTTGCCACAGATGTTTAAACTCTTCTGAATTGGTTTTTGTCTATCAGCTTTTGGATGTGCTGGAGAGCTACTGCATGGCTGAAGGTCTAGACTACAGCAGGTTGGATGGAGCCACTAAATCCAAAGAAAGAGTCCAGATTGTCAAAGACTTCAACAGCTCGTCTCACATCAACCTCTGCTTGGTTTCCACCTTGTAAGTCAGACACAACTTGTTTTTTTAAGTGTAACAAAAGGGATTCATTTGTACATAAACCATAAAAACCTCAAATCTGTATCCAGTGTGTCATGAATGACAATCTATAATTGTTTTTTTTTAACATATAACAAACTGAATTTGTAATCTCTTACTCTTTGTTCTTTTAGGGCAGGGGGTCTTGGTCTAAACTTTGTGGGGGCAAATGTTGTGGTGCTGTTTGACCCCACATGGAACCCAGCCAATGACCTCCAAGCTATTGACAGGTAAGTTATGAATCATAGCAAATGAAACTATTTAAATGAAATTGATGTTGCTATATGTGATAATGATGAACTTGTCACCTCAGTAGATGATAAAAAATGTTATTACAGGATTCACATGCCTAGTTCAAGGTACAAGTTAGGAATTTTGCAAAAATTTCAATTTCAATTTCAATGCCCTACAATAGTACCGCTCAAATGTGGCAAAAATCATAAACATAATTAATTTGATAGTTATTAACACTATCACTGTTAAGCAACACAATCACATAACAATTATATGTCTTTGACACTGTCGTTTTAAACATTAATTAATGAGTAATACATGGCAATAAACTTGAAAAATAAAAATACCTCAAAATCCTACTAATATTAATGGGAAAAGAAAAAAGGAGTGCAACATGTCATGTGGCGCAGTAATCTTTGATCTTGATTGCTCAGCTTTCATAATTGTAGAAGTCAGTTATTGTAATTGGGACTAAAACTCAATTTAGCCAAGCTTTGCACCGCAGTGGTCATAGATAAAATAATTATACAAATCTTGCAACAATCAGGATGACTCTATCCTGCCTGATCATATTTTCAGAGATGACAGACACATAATTGTTTTTCTAATCATAGTCCACAGAAGGATGTTAAATCACGTGGAAAAGCAACTAAATAACATCTATCAAAACTCCTCACCTATTTGTAGATATTATAACATGGTTCAGTAAGTATAAAGACATTTTAAAAAGTTCACCTTCTGTAGAAGGTATCAGAAAGATAAAAGAGTGATTGTAAGAAGGCAGATTCCTGCAGTAACTAAGTTACTACGTTATACAGCAAGAAACTTCAGTTTTTTTCTTTGATTTAAGTTTTTAATTATTTTATGACAATTAGTATTTTTTATTTGCAGTATAATATTAGTCCCTGTATTAAACTGTAGATTAGCAGCCATTTTTCTCTCTGTTTTGCTATTTAATTGACACACAGCATGAACTGTACTGCATTCTCTTTATCCTTCTTAGTGGGTGTGCAGCCTTTTTTTAATATGATAAAAACTTTCACACAAAAAAGAACAGTAATTAACTGCTACAGCTAACAGATCAAAACTTTTGCACGTTGTGCTCTCATTTCACAACATCATTTTAAATAATCTATTAGTTTGCTATCTGATGTTTCTCTCCAACATTTCTGTTTACACTCTTTAGTAGCTCCTCTTCAGCACACTATAAGGGCAAGGATATTCTTTTTCAGAGCTCTGAAATCCTTTTATATGTTTCATAGTTCTCACAATGCTCTTAAAGCACAAACCTCAGTTTGTTTACATCGTGACAGTCAAACATGCAGAGCTCCGAGAGCTCTCATTGGTCATTGTCTCTGACATGGAGGAATGGATCGTTGAAGGCAGGACAAAAAACTAATCTGCTTGACTTTCTGTTGTGATGTTGTGCAGAACTCCAGGCTGGTCTGTTGTTGTCTGTCACTAGGACACACTACACGAGAGGGAATGACCAATTTTCGTAGCAGATGGGTCCTGAAACTCTATGGCTGTTGGGTCGAACAATAATCAGGCATAAATTGTAGTCTGTCTGATGCACATAACCAGATTTCAACTTCCCATACAAACCTAGCATCCCAAAAATATTGCTATGAACAGTACTGTGTTACGCTTCTGAATATCACCAAAAACTTGATACATCTCCCAGCCCTACAAATACTAAACCATCCCTCCATTAACTGTGTTATCCTCCAACCTTGAAAACAGAACTTAATAATTAAAGCATTTGAAAAGATTTAAAGCACCCGTAACAACCCTGTGATAACATCCCACAGTTTGCCTCTTCTCCTTCGATAATTGATGGTGGAAACCTGTGTTTTAAATTTTGAAATGTGTGGTGACTGTGTGTTGAAATATTTGTGTCCGTCTGCAGGGCGTATCGTATCGGTCAGTGCAGGGATGTGACTGTCCTCAGGCTCATCTCACTGGGGACTGTAGAGGAGGTTATATACCTCAGACAAGTTTACAAACAGGTATAACTCTAACATTACCAACCAATAAAGCATAAATGATGCACATGCTTTTATTACGGAGTTTACACCTATATGTTATCTGAAATAAACCACTAACAGACAAACAGCTGGACATCATTGTAATGCTCTAACAGTTAAATAAGGCAAAACAGCATGCCTTATTTTTCATCTAAATTAACCCACATTTGCTGATCTTAATGGGATCTTTTTGCCAATTTTTTAAGTACTTTTCTCCACCTGCCTTCCCATGTTACAGCAATTGCAGAGCTCAGTTGTTGGTAAAGAGAGTGCACGGCGATACTTCGAAGCGGTGCAGGGACATGGAGTCTATAAAGGGGAGCTGTTTGGGATCAGAAACCTCTTCAGGCTGCAGACTGCAGGGACCTGCCTGACCCGCAACATATTAGAGGTGAGATAGCAGACAAGCCCTTTGACTTTTTAATGTTGATGTGGCAAAAAGCCTCAATGTATTAAATCCCTGACTTTAGGGGATAGTTTGGGTTTTTTAAATGGGGTTGTGTGAGGTATTGGGAGCCTGATCATGAGCCACAGTGTCACAGCTCAGTTCTCTCTCTGTTCATAAAATCTCAGGACGAATGCTTACGCTAATCACTGCTGTACATGGTGCCATTGTCTCCATGTAACTAAAAGAAATGACAGAAATCAAGCCAGGAGCCCAGCATTGGGTCATCACACACTAAAATTTTACAACAACTTACTTTTATGCTATGCTGTATGAACCTTATTACAGGCAAAATATGACATCCTTAAGACCTATTTTGGGGGTTTGATGCCTTTATTTGATAAAACAGTGGATAGCAGTGGAAATGGAGGGATTTTGGGACATACCTAAGGGAGTGGTTGATCAGACTCATCCCTCCGGCCTTTTGATTGGGTGCATATTCAAGAGGATCAACCCAATCAACCCCAAACTGTCCGATGCACCTTTACTCCAATTTCTACATCAGTATGCTCCCAAACCATGTTGCTCCTACAAGATACTATCAATAAACTCTTAATCCAGGTTGTAGATTAGAGAGCAGAGGCATGTAGAAAGCAGGTTTGTTCTTTATGACTTAGAAATATTTTCAAGGGCATGTTCAAAAGAATTGCTAAAAAAAATTACACTTTTAGTATTGTTTATCACACCACTGACATGATTTTGTATGCTTCAGCATGATCTTACAAGTGTATACTTCTCCTATATTCTCTTCTCCAGAGAGAGGGACAAGTGGAGGCTGGGATAATGACAACCAGCACACACACGGGCGAAGACAAGCAGGAAGAGGAGAAGGGAGCTAGCGTGAGTAACTCTGCCCTTCTTAGAGACCCAGAACATGGGGCACTCATCTTTCCCATCCTACAATCTATCTTCACTCCCAGGCAGCCTTCTCATCCTCTCATTCCCATGAGAAACAGAGGGGTACTTCAAACAGGGACCTTCCTGTCTGTCAGTCAGTCAACACAACCAAAATCTCTTATTTAACTTATTCTGCCAAAGCTCTGCTTTGGACACAATGTTGTTTTTCTGGTTCGCTTTTGTCTCATTATGTTTTGGTTGTTCCTTTTAAAGTCTTTCCCAAAATAATGATTTTCTACTTTCTGAATAAGGCAGCAGATACGAAAGGTGGGAAATGTGGAAATCAATGACCTTGGCAAAGTCAGGCTGTGGTTACTCTGAGTTCAGGAAGCTACAAATGATTAATATGGGGAATGTTAAAAGTGGAACTTAAACAAAATATCAGACTTAATGTATCAGAATCAACTACAGTATCATTGATTTCACTGTTTTGATACCCCATCATTACTCTATTCTTTAAAACCTCCATAAGGTAATGAAACTGAATTTAGTTAATTTTAAAACTTGTTCCCTCTTCCTATCTGTTAAAAGATAGGGGTGTAAGAAAACATGGATGTACTGTTATACCTATGCATTGATTGGCTGATCATTTATCAGATCGATTTACAGTTAGAACATTAATATAAACTGTTGCCTATAAAGCAAAGCTTTATTTTGAAATTTGTACTTTGTGCCCATGTGACAGTTTCCTCCCAGCCGCTGTGTTTCCAGTGAGTTCAAGCTAAAAACTGTCTGATGATACAAAAGAGCTTGAGTTCCTGGCACAATTTTTGTATGGCCTCCAGTGGGGCTCCAAGCTAGCTAGCTAACTAAATGCGACATGGAGACACAGAAATGGAATGTACCTACGCTAAAACAGTCTGCCTACCTGAAAGAAGCACTGATACAGTTGATATTGAAATGAAAACAGGGCAGGAACTATCCAAACCGCACAGTCATTTAGAATTAAGCAGGCAATTCTAAATGAATAGCACCAATAGTTCCATTTTGCAGAAAAACTTCATTCTTCTTTTGCTTTACCATTTTGTGTTTTTTACATCTGTGTCTTTTCTGCAGGTTGCTTGTTGCTCGGTCGGTTAAGTTATTACAATCATAGAAGGCAAATAGAAAAACAAAGAGGTTTGACTTTCTGTTGGGAGGCGTGGAGGTACCCCAGATGTGGTCTTGGTTGTAGCTCACTTTGTCATACTTCATGGGCTGAAACACAACATTTTAAAGGCAGATGGTTCCTAAAACTAACAACGACTAGATCAG
The DNA here is from genome assembly GCA_036419115.1 of Scarus forsteni. Classification (NCBI taxonomy): domain Eukaryota; kingdom Metazoa; phylum Chordata; class Actinopteri; order Labriformes; family Labridae; genus Scarus; species Scarus forsteni. The sequence goes on from JAZDUH010000066.1 coordinate 17,015,668, forward strand.
GTTATACCCATGTTTAAACAAGTTATCTGATTCTGACAACTAAATGAGGTTCTTTCCAACCCCTGTGATCCCACAGTGTGAAAACTGCAAACTGTATCTGTAATCTATTACACTCGTAGGCAGAATAAGGGTGAAGATGTTTACTTTTAGGCCTTAGTTTGAGAAAAGCTTTGTATTTAATCAAAACTGAAAGAGGAGGTTCTCTTTGTCTGCCTCTTCCCCTCACTTTCTGATAGCTGCTGTGTGAAACAGCTGGATGCAATTACTCACATGTCCTAATGGAAGAAGCAGACCACACCGAAGCCTGTCCTCTGCTTTTCAGCTATTTATTTACACAGTGATACCCCTTATCATCCTGTTCCCAGCCAGGTCCCTCTTTTACTGGGCTGCTGCTGCTCCACTGAGGCCATTCAGATTCTTTCAAAAATACAGAATACCCCAGGGTGCCTTAACACGCACAGATGGAGGCATGAGCCGTGTAAGCACAAACATGCACTGGATTACAGTAAAGTAGGAAAGAGCCCTGAATTGTGCAAATTTGTGAAAATACAAGTACTTTAGGGGGTAGCGATCGTTGAAGCCAATCAGTGCAGTACCAGAAGATGTTATAACCAATTCTTCATTTTAATAATAAGGCATGTTTTATGTTTTCCTGTTTAATATTTCACTAAAATTCATGATCATCTGGGATGGGAGGAATTATAGCACTATGTTTGAGAAGAAAAATAAGGGGTCTCGGCATGATCCAGGCTGAGGGGCTGCTTTATTTTTCTGAAAGCGGCAACACATTGCAGTTTTCAAAACATCATCTGCTTGACATGGCTTTAGTAGTGGTAGGTTCAAAATAGATTTGGGAATAATGAGCTGCTTCTGGGCATTTTCTGTACAAATAATGGCTAATTATCACCACCTCCCTCTACTTTAATATTAGCAATACATCTAAAGACTTGCCAACATTCTTTCCTTCTTGCCAACATGGTAAGAGCCAACATCAACAACTCTTTTGGTTACAAGAGTTTTGTCAGTGGTTTGAACTGTGGAAATTCATTTTTGTGGTTTCATTCAGTTTTTGAACAGAAACTTTAAATGAAGAAGGGAACCGCTAACATGTTGCCTTTGCCTTGATGAACTTAATGTACACACCATAAAGAGAGAGAGATTTGTTTAATAAAAGGATACAACTGAAATATATTCATGCACACAGATTATCCCTCACGATTACAAATATACTCATACATAGAGAAGCACAGCAGAAAAATTAAATTAATTAATTTATATAAGATGTCCTGAAACTGTATTGGTATCAATAAGAGTATTATGTTCGGCTTAATGTCAGCACTTTTTAGAAGATCAGGGATTAATACTGATCACCTCGTCCCGATTGTTTCAGTTTCCATTAATCTAGTGCACTTTACAGCAGGCTGTGAATGAGCAAGTGATGTACCAGTCACAGCCCTGAGGCTAATTGTCTTTGTTGAAATATTTAATTTACAGAGCAAAAACAGTTTTTCAAACGATTTACAATAGAGCAAGCTGAAGACAAACTCGTCATTTAGAGATACACATACATGCATAGATACATACAGTATATACATATGTATAAAAAAACAAATGTACAGATATCCAAGACCCAACACGAGTCTGAGTATTATCCTGCTTACAAAAAAAAACAAATGGCCAAATACCTGCAAAAAGATAACCTCTTTAGCTGAGGTAAATCAACAATCAAACAAGATGAAATGCACAAAACAGCCCTACCGTGTAGACTTTTAAATAGACATTTTCACTCAATTTCTCATTTAATGCAACATAAGTTGCTACAATTTGTCCTTTGTGTGTTTGTTTTTCCAGCTGTCTGTCTTTAGGTACAATGACTTTAAATATTCTCAACAGATGTTGGTAATATTTTAGGGACTGTTGGTTTAGGTTCAGGGGAGACGTGATTGGATTTTGGTGATGATCTGAATCTGGATGCAGATTCAGGAATCTTTCAGTGGATTTGTTAACATTTCAGATGGATTTAATACTGTGCCATTTGTTTCTCTCTTCTCATAACGTCTTGTTTGTACTTCTTTATTAAAGGTCGTCGGAGATGTTCCTGCAACTACTAATGAACCTGTCAAGGAGAACCAAGATGCGTCAGACGTCCCTAGTGGGGTTCTGGACTTCAGCAGTGGCAGTGAAGTAGATGAAGAGGACCTGGGGTTTAAGAAGAGGGTCTCAAACCCAAGTACAGCCGATGGCAACACATCCAGTCCTGGTCGAACGAGTCTCCTTCAGCAAGGCTTCTCCAAACTCCTAGAAAGAGTTCAAGGAAAACTAGAGTTAGGTGAAGGGGACAGTAGCACGGCTATTGAAGAGAGCCCCTCCGAAGATGATGATGCAGATATAACAAGGAAGGGGGCTTCTTCTAAAGCATGCAATGATGACTGTTTACCTGTAATAGAAAAAACTTTGGACACCTCCAGCAGATCAGATGTGAAAATAGGGGATGATAATAATGATGAGAGACTGAAGAAGGTGAAAAAGGACGATGTTGTGAAAACTACATTTGATAACAAGAATGGTGGCCTTTCCTCTGCAGTCAAAATGAAACCTAACACACCCAAACATACAGTCACAAAAGTTCAGTGTTTGAAGAAATACTCTGATGAATCTGATGACCTCGGCACAGAGGCAACAAAAAGGCCTAAAAATGCAGCTACAGGTTCACACAACAGAGGAGGGGATGTAGAGAAAGGAAAGATGGATGGAAACAGGAAGAGGAAAAGTGCTGGTGTGAGGGACAAGGCCAGATCCAAGTACAAAGAGGACATAGAGACATTCACGTCCTCAGAGGATGAATACAATCCTATCAAGACAAGCAGATCTGCTGGATTTCCCCTTAGATCACCACAGATGGATAGAAACAGAGCTGAAGCACGAAAGGCAACAACAACCACCATGACTGGCAGACAAACAATGATGCACACAGCTGGTTCATCCACAAGTTCAAAAAGTCAAAAATCACCGACATTCACCAGAAAAGATAGAACCATCGACAGCGTTTTAGGTATGAGTCCCTTTTGTTTTCATATGTGGAATGTTTGACAAAGTTCCCTTTAATCTTAATAATGGACTGGCTGTGTTTCTGTTTGAAGGTGGTGTACAGGAGGTGGTGCATACCCACTCAAACCAGCGTGTTGTTGGAGGGAGCAGAGCAGAGGAGCTGATCAGCAGGGCGGCTGTACGGGACGTGTTTGAACGCAAGATGTACTCCCAGCTCCCAGCCAATCACCTTCTAGGCTCCATGGAGGTAGATATCACAGTTAATGGTGTGATGGTGGGCTGGACAATGTAGAAAGTTTTTCATTTAAAGCAGTATACAGTATATTCAAAGATGATATCCAATATCGTAAAGCACTTTTTTGGGATAGCTAGTACTATTTTACTTTTTTTCTGTCCGTAACAGCCCTTAGTGAGTGTCACAGCTGACCTTGAGATCACTAAAGCTATCTATCTATCTATCTATCTATCTATCTATCTATCTATCTATCTATCTATCTATCTATCTATCTATCTATCTATCTATCTATCTATCTATCTATCTATCTATCTATCTATCTATCTATCTATCTATCCATCTGTCTGTCTATGTCTGTCTGTCTAACTACCTGTCTATCAGTCATTTTTGTATTGTGACAACCATTTGTCATTAATGGATTAAAATAGGATGTATAATGTATATTACCTTTAAGTAACAATATTAATATATGATTTTGGATCCCTCTCTACAACCCCTGGTGATTCTTTTACAGCATGATACCCTGGCAGTCCTTATTGCTGCATCATCCAAAATATATTTGTCAATGAAAAACATTTGTAACTTGTTACTCAGAATGCTTCAGGTGCTTTTCCTTGATTTACAGAAGGTTGACGTTGATCTTTTCTAAAGTCTTTCCGTCACAGATTGAATTAAAATATCAAATTAAATAAAAAAACCTCACAGAAGTATAATTTTCATGAATCTGTGACAGGATTACACAATAATCCAGCGACCTCTCAGTATCATTTTGGACCTGTTTTCGTTGAAGATTGTCTGGAAACCCAATATTCAAATGAGATTTGCCAGAGCCGTGTCAGACGCAGATGCTCAGTACAGGATGACAATTTCTGTAAACACATCTGTTCCATGTGGAGTAAACTTAAGCTCAGTTGCTTCTTAGGACCATTAAGGTTGTTACAGGAAAAGGACCCTGCAATATATCCAAACCCTTGGTCCTTTTTTTTTCACATCCACTATTACTTTGACATGAAGCTGCAGATTTAGAAGACTACCAACAGGTGAGGGAACTACACAAAATATATATTTAAAGAACAGGTTCAATAAGATAATAAGATAGGATAATAATACAATAATACAAACTAAATAATTCCTCCATCATAGAAAGATCTAGAGCTGCTTTTATCTTTTCACCTCCTCTCTTACACTGAATTCTTGCTTGATTTTACCAGAGCCTGTTAGAGAGCCAACCAGACAGTCTTCCACCACCTTCTCCTGTCAGACTTGAAAGGCCAAGTGTGGACCACCCAGTCACCTTCACCAAAAGGAGTGTGCACCACACCCGGCACACCACCTTCATCATCGGGGAGACTCCACAGGCAATCTGCAGGTAATCATCTGTGAAAGAGAGGTCACAAAAACAAAAAAAGAAATCAAAGGATAGAATAAAATTATCTGAAATATGAGAAAATGTGGAACAGAATACAAATGAGCAACCCCTCTATTAATCAGTCCCTCCACAAAACCATGATCTACTGATCCTTACAAATTCGACAATGTTGGTTCTGTTCAATCACTGAATTCTCCTGTTACTCTAATAAATCATCTGTGGTTTATCCACCTTCCAGCCTGGCAAGTCAGCATCTACATTTTCAGACTAACTTCTTTATTAATGAATGATAAAAAAACAGAATATATAGCTAATTTTTGTCTCCATGTGCACAAGGCCTAAATAAGTCTGATCTTCTCCTTGCTATTTGGATATGCAATATAAATTGTGTTCATTTTTAATTTCAAGATAAACATTGTAAATCATTGCATTAACAAAAGGTTTGTTAATATTGCTGGTATTAAACACGTTCTTGTGCACATCAAACCTAAATAACTTTTAACAATTTCATCCTATTTTAAAGTTGAATTATTGTTATTTTGAGCTTTTTGGATACTCTACTTAAAACGCTTGAACCAGGCCAACTAATCAGTTCTAATCGAGATAATAAATACCGCCTCCCACAGTTCTGATAACTAAATAATGATGATTAAAATATTACTGTACCACATGACATATTGAACTGTCTTTTTACATTATTATTAAAACATTATTTTGAGGTATTTGTATTTTCACAAGTATATTTCTGTGTATTTTCATCCTTTGATGTTAAAGTTTATAGTTTCAAAGCTTGTAGGTTCAATGAAAGCATGTGGTGCGTGTTTTAAAATCAGTGATTCATCATGCTTCATTGTGATCTCAGTATGTGTTAAAATAATCTCAATTATGATTTTCTGCCATTATTAAGCAGCCCTAGCTGCAACTGCTTGATAAAGCTGCAGCACAGTGAATCTAATCATTTAAAGGAGACATATCATGCTTGTTTCTCCTTTTCACTATGCCAGACTAGGATGCCTGTAAAGCATTTCTGCCCTCAGTACAAGTCATTTAGTTCCTTCATTGCCCACAATAGCGTTCTCAAAATCCTCATTTTAGGCCATTATCAAGCTCTCGTTGAAACACTCGGTTTCCAGGCTGACCTACAACAACCTTGCAACGTCACAGCCCTTTGTGCTCTGATTGGTCAGTTCTATCGAGGGTAGAGCCAGCCTGTCCTTCTTCTTCTACTGTATTTTCCGGCAGGCTCAAGCAGCGACCGCGTATTGAGTCCCCCTACAGGCCAGAGCTGGTAATGAGTGAGTGTGAGCTAGGGATCTATATACTGCTGCTGGACGAATGTGTGACGGTTTTGTGGCTAACGGACATCACAGAGGAGGAAGTGTTTTATCAGATTACTCCAATAAAAAGAAATGTACCTCGTGTCTTCACGACGATTTAAATCTCGCAGACATCTCGCAGTGACCTATTTTCAGAGGCATCAAATCTCATTCGAGGATATCAGAAAAAATACAATATCTCATTTTTTGAAAATTAAGGGGGTGTAAGGTCTTGTTTTCAAATTTATTATATTATATGTAAGTATTAAATCATGCATCAGCATGATATGTCTCCTTTAAAGAAAGTCTAAATAACATGATTAATGTAATGTCATGAAACTTGAAATTCAAATGATTCTTTTGCACTTTCTTTTCCAGCAGGGTTTTTTTGATAAGTAAATCTTTGATTTTTAGGTTTACACTGGGGTTTAGGTTAAAGACCCTGTTGCGTCATGTTTTCATTGTTTGTTGTGTACAAGCTCTTGCTGGCTTTTCCCATTTCACAAATGACAATTTCATGAGATATAATGGTTATATGCACCTTCCTTTATGTTATTTTGTCAATTAACAATCTGAATTGTTTGACCATCAGACTTTTTAAGTCACAACAATGACAAAAAACATCTGACTGTATGGAGTGCTAAGAGTGCTGGAGTGCTTACACTACTGCATTAAAAAAGCACAGCAGTAAATTGAATAGCTCAGTAGTAGTTATATTGTGTAAAAGCAACATAATGGATGCAAAACGAGGCAGGGGGTGTCATCGTTTGCTGATGTTTTACAGTTAAGCTGATACTAAGGACTGTAAGAAGAAGAATAAGAAAACAGTTACATGGGAACAAAGTAGTTAAAGAAAGTAGGTGAGGCAGTTTAAAGACTGAAGTCGGAAGACTGAAATTCCTGGCAGCTCAGGGAAGTAGGCCAACTTCTCACCACAGATATGGTGCTGAGCGCCCCCACCTGGGCCTCAGGAGTTGTGTGTGTGTGTGTAATATAAGCGTGTGTGTTAGTGTGTGTATGTTAGGTAAGAGACCACCTCTGAGCTCTCCCTTCCACTGATTTCCCAGCATCATGCCAAAGATTACCCGGTTATGTTCAGGCCTAACAGTGCAGACGTTTTCCCCTCCATGACCACAGCCCTCCTGAGACAAACCAAAAATGATCGCCTGAGGACTTCCAAACCCACTCTGATGCACACATGCCCCAGCAAGCATCCACACACTCACCAAACACACACCTCTGTCCTGCTGCATCACCTCCGCCCCCTGCCTTCCCAAACACTCAGACACACAGACACCTCTGTGGCTCCGATCTGACTCCCCGAGGGGAAGAAAGCATCTGAGCCCAGAGACTCACCAGGGAGGGAAAACTCACACTACTTATATTGATTTCCCCTCAATTAACCTCGCTGTTTAATGATTTAAATCCACATGCATGTCTGCGTTTACTGCTGCTGCCTTTATTTATTGTTTTTCCACTGAAAGCCACAAACGGTAATAACACTACCAAAATGCAGCTGCAGTGTTGGAGACTTTGAAGTATTTCTGTCCCACAGTCTGGTTAGACCAGAGCTTTAATGACTGCCTAGAAGCTGAGGAAAAACACCTCATACTGCGCGGCTGTGTGGATAAGAGCATGAATATGTGGAGATGGATTCATCTTTGGCTTCTTTAACAGGCCCACAGAATGTTGCATTAATGTCTACTTGTCTTGTTACTTTTAAGGAAGTTGCTTTTCTTTTTTTAAAGCAGTGTGAAATACTTGATTTCAACTGGCCCAAATAATTAGTCTGAAGAGCAAACCATACAAAAGCATGTGATGTTTAGAGGGATCGGCCTGGTCATAGAAAATGCTGGACTGACTGTTATGGTAAATGTCTGCAGGAAGTTGCTGCTACAGTAGAGCTTGTATGGACACCACAGCCTACCTGTTTGCTCCTACAGCATCCACCCATTATCTATACAGCTTATAGATCACAGGATGCTGGAGCATATTAAGCTGACATTGGGTGAGGAACAGCACCCTCAATCAGGCATGTTTTTTTGGTCTGTAAAGCAGGAGTTCCCATAAAGAATCCACACATGCACAGGGAGAACATGCAAACACAAAACAGAAAAGCCCTGACTTCCCCCCTCGCTTTTATTATTATTATTTTTTGTGTTTCTACTTTATTCATACCATTATTATGACGATGGTTGTAATATTTTTTTCTTTTAAATTTCATCATTCTCCCTGTCATTGTACTTGTCTTTAATTATTTGTTTTATGTGAGAAACTTTAAAGTAAAATGTATACATTTAAAAAAAAGAATGGCCCTGACTTACACAAGCTGTTAACATCTATGCTAATCTCTGTACGAGCATCACCTCCTGCCGTAGCCTCACCCATAGTTCCCAATTTTTCCTGCTCCAAAGGTTGCTTATTGAGCTTTGTGTTTTATTCCCTATTCTCCAAGGATATATTAAAGGATTTTATTGGATATGATAAAAACATGACGAGGAGTTATTTAAATAGGGTATTTCTGTTTTGCAAATGTTCACTGATCACGGCTTGGTCTGGAACCTAACCCCTGCAATGGGGGGAATTTAGATAAGGTTTGAGCCTAAAAACACTTTGAAGAGCAAAATATGCATAAACCGAGTTTTGCCTTTTTCATTTATCACTTGTATGAGTTATGGGTATTTTTGATGGTCTGTTTCATAGTATTGTTTTATTTGTAATTATCTGACCCCCTGAATCTGGGAATAACATCTATGTGGCCTTCATGGTCAGCAGAGTGACTCGTTCTTGTGTGTGATAAGATGTGATGTAATGGAAATGAATCGTTGGTAAAGTGATAAGGCTGTTTTAGTGGAGGATCCAAGAAGAGGTAAGCAGCAGTGAAAACGCACTATTTATCAAATCTCCAACCGCTGCTTACAAAAAGCCTTTTATCTCTTTTGTACTAAACTGCTACCCGTCTTTGTGTTCTTGTATGCAGGCAGCAGCTAGAAGAAATGGCAGTAAAATTTGGATTTCATTCTGTGCATCAGTTTGCAAAGGAGCTTCTGCGAAGAAACTCAACCCAAAGACTTGACTGGCTGAGAAAGTTCTACACCTCACTAGGTCATCCTGAACTAGCCGACATTGTCGCAAAAAACTTCCCAGAACCAGAAGCAGCACCAACTTCCTCCTCTCCTTCATTAGTGTCTACCAAAACAGCAACCAAGTCTCATGCAGATACCAGAACCCCTCAGAAGGATCCTCCAAAAGCCAAGAGAAGGCCTAAATACACACAGAGAAAGCCTGAGGCCCAAACTGAGCAAAATAACCCACAGAAAGGTGTCCCTGAACGACAGAAGAGGTCTAGGAAACGCAACATTGATGCCGGTAGAACTCATAGAAAGCAAAAGGTCCAACAGAAGACCATTCTAGTGCCTGAGAGCGACATATCAAGCCCCGAGTTAGAGGAACAGGAGGAGGATGTCTTCAGTGCCAGAGGACACAAGAGGACAAAGAAGGGTAGTGTTTCCACTTCTGGAGAGTTCAAGACTGGTGGTGGTCTTGGCTCGGACCAAACTAGCAGCAGTGGTCTAGGGTCTGGGGAGGCTGCTGCTTCCCTCAGCCGCACACACAGAGATATCCCTTCTTCTGCGGACCTCAGCCATGGCAGGTCGGCGCTAATGTCCAAACCCACAGTGGAGGAAAGGGAGCGAGAGCAAAACCTGTCTTCAAGGACCACTGAACCTCGACAAGGCCAGGGAGAAAATAGTCCTTCCCCTGTGCAGGCTAAATCTGCCTCAAGCTCCTTCCTCACAGACCTGATAGGAGACACTTCGGTCCTTGACATCTTGCTGAAACCCAGACCCAAAGGTGCCCAGCAGAGAGACACCCCAAAAACACCCCCTGCAACATCTGCTGTGTTAGAGAGCAAACGTCTCAGCACCCCGCCTCCATCCAAAACCAGTCTGAACGCTGCTTCTGGTTCCAGCACACCACCGACACGTCAAACCCCGTCAAAGGGCAGCCGCAAAGACTTCTGGGACATCCTCGATGAGGGTAATGAAGAAAGTATCAACAGGCTAACAGACTTGGCAGAAGTGCAGAGGGTTTGCATCAACACAAACTTTGCTGCTAAGAAAAGTTCAGAAGGGGAGGAGAGAGAGACTTTGTGGAAGACTAATGATAAATTTCTATGGAAGAAATAACCCAAACATAACAATGGTGTAAAGACAGGATTTTACTTGTGTGTGTCTTTAGGAGACAAGAACATACTTGAATGTACATTTGTTAGATGTTCCCTTGCCTTATATTGTAAGGTTTTATTTTCTTGTTTTATTTTTGTCCCTTTATTTTTACCTTCATTTTTACCTGTCTTTTTATTTTTCTGTTTTTGAAGAAAAAAACGATCCAGCTTTTTAATTTAGTGTTGATTTTATTGGCTGATAAACACGTTGCTGACTTGCTGTATTTAAACAGGTTATGGTCACTTTTGGAATTTAAATGCATTTTATAGAAGTTTCCTAGTTTATTGCTTTGTATATTTTTACTGGACAAACACGGACCATGTATATGTGCTCCAGTGTGTAATACAGAGCCATAAATAGATTCATATGTTAAGAAGTACCAAGTAGCAACATTGGTTTCAGCAGATAATTGCTTAAATGTTGATCAATGCTAATCATCTGCTTTTTGCAGATTCTTTGTTGTAAATATCAGCCATTTATAGTCCATATATAGGCTTTGAAATTGGCTGGATGTAAATAAATCATAGTTGTTTCCATCATCACTGAATATCAGATTTTATAAATCAACAGTCTAATCAATTAAAGAATAAAATGTTGTTTTGTTGAAACATATGAGTTTTAGTAAAGTGACAACTTTGTGCTCTGGACAACAAAATGTCAGTATTACTATCTTCATTTATGACTCAGAAAATATCAACTTAGAAGATATCGTAGAAGTAAAACACCATGCATCCCATAAACAAAAGAATTTGTGACAGAGATTACAATGACGCAACAAATTAGGTATTTTTTTCAAATCACGGAAAAAAATAGACGTAATTTATATCCAGGTTTGGGTCACCACCAAAATCAAATCACATCTCTGTTGTACCTCAACTGACCTCTCCTAAAAAAATTACTAAGATGTGTTGAGTTATCAGCAAAAATGTGGAAAACTTCCTGATCTCACAATATTACAGATCCTTCAAAAAGCTTCCGTTAGAACTTATTGAGTTATGAACAAAGATGTGACCTGTTCAGCCCAAGACTGCTCTCTCCAAGTACAGGACCAACACACTGAGGCCCCGTTTACATGAAAACATTTTCAGGAAGGTTTTTTCTTTGCATGTTAAGAAGTGCTCCACATTCACACGGAGATGTGAGAATGACTAAAAACGCTGTAGCGTGCATGCCAGGCCAGTAGATGGCAATGTAGGTTTGTAGTGAAACAGCAGTGTTAGAACACGCATACGATTGAATACAAACTTTTCATAAACAACAATGGTGAGTGGGCACACGAAGATGCAGGAGTTTCTTGTGTGGATAACAAATGTGTCTGTGTATTTCTGTCTGGATAACAAACCATCCAGTGCATAGAAGGAGCTGTTGATGTTCCTGGGACGCACATGAAGCCTTCATGTGAAAGAGTTGTGCACATGCGCCACACGTTTTCCTTTTTTTTTTTTAATGGTTATTTCTGATTACATGGATACAAATGAAAACATTTTCAAAACCTTTCACGCTGGATTCAAGAGTTTGCGAATTCAGACACTCCAGGCAGTGTTCTTGTGTAAACAAAGTGCAAACACAATGAAAACTCAATTTTCAGTCGTTTTTGTTGTAGTGTAACAGGGGCCAGAGAATGTCTGCTGTCCCAGACTGTACAGCTCCCCGGGGTTGAAGGAGGAACAGGAAGACAGAGGACAGGAAGGAGTAGTAGCCAGCAAGTAGTCATATTTTATATTATTTTTCTTTAGATGTATTTCTATTTAAAGGGACTGTGAGGAGAATCTGTTTCCGCCGACATTAAGACTCTGCTACCCATGAGCACGTGCAGTGACTGTCGTAATGCTGCGTTCCAGTAACCTCGGAACTGGGAGTGACATCATCTCCAACTTGTCGGCGTTCCAGTTGAAGTCGGAAAAAAGCATGCTGAGCTACCAGACTAGTGTTAGCTTTTGTTAGCACGCCCTGCATTGTTCACAAATACCACATGAAGAATGTGATTATCACTATGGCAGCATTTTTGTAAATATAAGTCTAACAATACTATGTATACAGCTGATCTAGAGCGACACACCCCAGTCAGAAGTGCAAATAAACTGATTATTACAGGAGCTAAATAACTGTTCACACTGGGGGCATCCATCTTCGATTGTCAACTCGGGGGTGGTGAGGTTTCACCGAGTTCCCAGTAGGAAATTCAGACTTCGGGGGACGTTCCAGTTGCAGTTTCCTACTCGGAACTCCGAAATTCCTACTTCAGACTTCAACTTGAACGCACCACAAGCCAAAGCGTGCGTCCGTGTGATGCTAATGAATGCAGTTTAGACCTTCCGCAGAACTCTACATTGCTTTACAACTTCTTTTTTCAACAACTTACAGGATACAAAGCGATGAGGTAATGTATCTCTTTCTAGTTACGTAGCGGTGGTTTTTGATGTGTGACAAGCAGTTTTTGGAAAACTTAGTATCGTAGTTTTGTAGCCGGCTATATATTGCTACTTAAGCCCGGTGCGCTAAGATGTATCCAAATAATATGAATTTGCACTCAGTTTAATTGTCTTGTTCCTAAAGTTGAGTATCCAGGCCAGTCCAGCCCTGTCCGACCCGATTGGAAGGCTAAGGAATAGCATTTATAGATTACCTATTTTGATGCTATAAAACTCATCTTAAAGTGTGTATTTCAATCAGGCATAAATCTAAAAGTGAAACTTTTTTTTAATTACTTAGGAACTCCTCACAGTCCCTTTAAATATCTTTGCATCTGCTGTGATGCTGCTGCTGGAATCTTCCCTGAGGGACTTTTCCCAAGGGATTGATAAAGTTCAATCTAATCTAATCTGATCCAATATGCCATCATTTCTCCAGGAGCTGAGCACCCTTTAAAGCCTTCAAGTCTCAGATCACCCCTGAAACAAAGTCAGACCTCGCTGTTTTCGTGTGGACAGCTGTGAGCGACCTCTTTCAGCTGCTGCACTGAAGTAAACACGGCCCAGAGAGAGCTGCTCTGTTTAGCTGAAGCTGAGCAGAAATGAGAAAGTGCTGATAGCTATCGATAAACAGGAGAGAGGAGAGCATGTGCCTCAACACATCTTCGGGCTTTTTAAAGAGAGTATGTGTGTGTGGGTGTGTGTGTGTGTGTAGCCCTCGTGGGTGGTAGATCATGACCATCTCTGCACTCACAGGCCACACATCTGTCACACCTGCTCAAATCACTAACAGAGCAGAAGAAAAAGCCCTTTCACTTTTACCACCGCCGATCTCCCCCCTCTCTGCTTTTCTCTTTCAGACTAAGATTTACAGATCCCTATCTGTCTTTTTAGTCTGGTTCAGGTGGGATAACACGGAGGTGCAGTTCTGTCCTGACAATAGAGATTGAAGGAGCATGGAGGCTAATGGAGGGCAGTTAGCATGCACCAGTGGAAGACAAAGCTCTCTTATCCTTAAAGCTGACTGCAGGATTTTTCAGAGGATCTGAAGTGAAATGTTCAGCCATCATGTGATCAGAGACAAAGTCTGAACTCAGTGTGATGGCTGTGTTTTATTTGATTTAATGGGTGTGCTGCGGTTTCTGTTACCTAGCGGGGAGTCACGAGAGCAGGCTGGATTGTGTTTTCCATTTGTCTCATTAGCGTCTCGTCTCTTTGTGTCAAGGGCAGGTTAAGAAGTCTGTTTGAATTTCCTGTCGCTCTAACCTCCAGTGTGTGTCTGTGAGTCGATTATAAACATGACAGTCGGACAAAGAATCAGGTTTATTTGCAGAGGTCTGACTCTGACGCCTAGTTTGATTTTATTAGTAAAAAGCGGTGAATGAGTGTTGACCTATGCCGACCCCAGGCTCGAGTCATCTTTGGCTCAGGTTTCTAAACATTGACTCTGAAATATGTGAAGAAAATCTGTGAACTGTCACCAATTAAGACCAAGCCTTGGTTAAGATACACAAGAAGAGATAAATGCACTGTACAGCTTTTCATGAATTCTTAAAGATGACTAAAACCCACCACTGTCATACAGCTTGAAACCAATGTAAGTGATGATTTTAATAGAAAACTAGAAAAGCACTCGGAGAGCGCAGACCTCCGCCAGCACCGCAGTCCTCAGCCATGTTGTCATTTTGACCATAAATATTAGTCCTACCTTTATTTCATTGAAATATTTAGATTCCTTGACCATGAAAACATATCATTAGCAATTGGATTCATAATGATATCTATTTTAGTTCAGTAGTTATTCACAGAAATCACATTTTTCGCCATGGCGGCCAGACGCTGATCCGGGTCAACACCAAAATCAAATCAGTTCTTCCTTTTCCCATGCTGAACATTTCCTGAAAATTTCATCAAAATCCATCCATTACTTTTTGTGTTATTTTGTTCACAGACAGACAGACAGAAAAACAAACTCTCCCGAAAACATAACCTTCTTGGCGGAGGTAAATATTAATGCTCCTCCTCAGACTGTGTTCAGACTGCATATGAGGTGTGGGGGTTGAATAGTTCGCTGTGCATCCTCACTTTTCCAACTTTTTGATCCAAATTCCGATCATAAAGTTAAAAATTCAGTTTGATTCTTTGTTTTAGGTGATGGATCAGCCATGCCTGCATTTGTTGCAACTTTATGAAACATGTCAAAATTGAGTTTGTCCAAGTTTTTACTCAAACTCAGACTTAATATGGCCGAAGCAATTTTTCAGAGACAGACAAGACGTTTTCTTTTCTGTTCCTACATTGTTCCTGTTCTGTTTTTTCAGTTTGACTGCATACATTTTAAAAAGCAATTTTCAGCTTAAATTGACTGATTACAATTTTTTATGTAACTTATCACACTAATGAATTTCAATTGTACCTGCCAAAACAAATGTGGGTAAAACTGAATAATTATCATTGAAAATTAATTATTTTTTGTTTGTCAGTTAATTTGTGCTGGTAGATCTCGTCCTCTCTGTTGGTATCATAGGTGCTGTAGGTGATCTCCTCACTTTTGATAGCCCCTCCCTCATCCCCCCTGCTCTCTCCCCTCACAGTTTGGACCAGGATGTAGCTATTTTATCAAAGTTTTGCCTCCTACTTATGTTAAAAAAGTGCATATAAAGAACATAGGGCTATTATGTTTCATAAATGAATCATCAACAGTGGTGCTTTAATTGATTAGACTCATAAATTAGATGATTTGGGCTGCCGAGCCCAGTACAGATCCACTCTGAAAAGTTATTTTCTTTTTAAGTTTACTGTCAAGTTAGTTTCTAGTTTTTCTGTCTGCAATATTTTCTGGAAAAATGTTAGTGTTCATAAAGAAATGTTTATGAGTACTAGATGTAATTCCACTCTCCTTTTACATTTTACCTCCTCTGGTTCTTAATGCTAAAGTCTATGGGATTTTCAAAAGCCTCTAACAATATACCTAAAATAAGTAATTAACATATGCAAATGATATTTAGACATTTTCAGAAACAGCAGGCTTGACCAGACTCCGTGGTGACATTCAAGTACTGTGTTAATAAAGTTTGTCTGCCTTAAAAAAAGGGCATGAAAAAAAAACATGTTATTAATGAAACAATGAAAAGGTGCTTACACACCGGACGCTATTTGTACTACCTCGGCAATCACTCTCCATGCGAAGTCAATGCACAGCCGCAATGGGGTGGGGCTAACCCTCCCGCGATGCGTTTGCCGCGTACAAGACGACCACTTCACGAGTCGCGCGATGTCAAAGTTACAAAAAAGTTGATCTTTTCAGGCGATGTGTGTGGCTGTGCGGCAACAGCCAATCAGCGGTGTGTGCGTGTGTGACGGTACCCGTGACAGACAGTTTTTCATCCGGACTACAGAGGGACAATTTATGTCCGTGTGGGAAACATCAGTCAGTGCGTACATTAGTTCAGCCTAGACGGACCACAGTAAAGTCACAAATGATGCTGCTGCAGGACATCAGCTGCAGTGTTTTGTGTTTGAGAAGTGAGTGAAAAGGACACAGTTGGAATAATGTTCGCTTATACATCCTATTATATGATATATGTGATCGAGGTGAAACTCGAGTCTACGTGACGTCACCGAGTGACGGCAACAGTGACCAAAATGAGGTATTTATGGACACGCGACAATTCTTCAGTGGGCCACGCGATTTTAATCGCAGAGTCGCTTGCGGTGTGAACGCAGCTTTAAAAGTGTGTGCACCTGTCTCTTTTCCAGCACCATATATCAGTATTTCCACCATGTAACTCTTATGTTGTGCATAAAACAACAGATGATTTAATAAAAGCAGTGTGTCTCTAATTGGCAGGTTGCTTCCTGTCAGAGATAATATTGTGACAACATTCACATTTAGAGACAGTTTGGTCTCCGAATGGGAAAAGAAGACTACCTCGATTCATTCCACAATAACATGCTATATGCCTCTCAGTACGTACCACCACTGTAACCATAATATGTTATTTTGGTGAATTCAGGTGCTTGAAGAAAATTCACCACAGGGTACAACTAAGAGGCAGCCATACTGCCTCCTGATGTATCTGTACTGCATACAGCATGCTGTATTTGTCAATAGTAGGTAAGAGGCAGTTATAGATTCAGCCGCTGTGCTTCTGAAAGCTGCAGAATAATTGAACAGGGAGTGATCAGCAACAATGATTGGTTGTGTTTGTCACAAGAGATCACTCACGATCAAGTGCTTAAACAGGATATCATTTGCTTTAATATTACAGAAATTCAAAATCTAAGAATTGTGTCCTTTCTGACCCTTTTAGGTAGTAGATATAAATTGAGGGAGGTCTTCACTTTTTGCTCTGTGCAGAACAAAAGGGAATGGAAACTTGTGCGTTTCCCCATGGGGTAAATATTGAGAGCAGAGATATAAACGTACAGAGGAAAGGCTTTTCTGAACTGCCTGGCTCCTCTGTTGCACTGCCAAAAGCCTGTGCGTCACTTGATCCATTGTTTAGTGTAGAGAGGGTCTCCGTAAGCAAGCAGCAGCCTCCGCGCTCCAGCTGCAGCCTCTCCACTGTTTATGTTTGCAGGGCCCTGCGCCTTGAAGTGAGGCTATACAAGCAAAGCCCGGCCATATGTAAGCGCTTGGCCATCAGAGGAGTCACAGGCCCTTTTTCTTTCCATCTCTCCCTTCTTTTTTAGCCTTTCTTCTGCCTCACTTTCATCCTCTTTTGTCCCTTTTCTGTCCTCCCTCTCATCCTTGACAGGCTGTATTTTTGGAGAAGATGAAGGATTGGAATTATCTTCTTGAGTTTCAAAGAGCTCTGTCCTGAATTGGAGAGAAGTGGTTGGTATTATTACCCCTGTGAGAAATAATTACCCCTAAAACTCCCCTTTGAGAGCAATTCTTCGTGTGCTCAGCAAACTGTATCTGAGAGACAAGGTTGTAATTATGCCACAGAAATATTTCAGCTAGTGTAAATATTCAAATATTTATACTGGTGTGTCATTCTGACAAGCTCTGCACTTTTAAGGAGATGGAAACATTCAGAGAGAAAACTGTTGAAGGAAATATGGAGTCAGAAATGCGAGGTGTATGTTACTGTCTAGGGTTTGTAGCTTTTTCTGTAGTTATTAAAAGTTGTAAATTGCAAGTTTGACTCTATATTGTGTTGTAAAAAAATTATAGAGTAACAAAGTCTGTAATCAGAGAGTCTTTTAGTTTTGGATTTGAAACACTAGATAGTTAAATATGTTTGTAATTAGCTATTTGTTTGGAAAAAAGAGTCAAACTTTCAGTACAAAGTGATTTTTCTTTTTGCAGCTCAAAAGTGGATATACAAAATTTAAAATTCTTGGGGTTTTTTTCTTTTTCAAAAAAGATGAGGAAAAAATTAAAGACATAAATGTGGATTTTTTTTAGGGGTTGAAGGTGGCACATGGCATTTGCTCAAACTTAGCCACAATGAAAGGGATCAGCTCTGCGTCTGGACAGAATGAGCCTGCACAGAAGCTAGAGTTAGACATTGCTGCATTATGGAGCCACCTTCACATATTTCAAAAGTCTCATGTCCTTCAAAGTTTATTTTCTTTGCTTTCAATGTTGTTCGAAGGGTCTTGAGGAACAGGATAACATTAAAACCGTTTACTTATCAGTCTGATCAAGAAAAAGCACAACCACATCACACCAGTTTTATCATCCTTCCACTGGCTCCCAGTTTGCTTTCGGATCGATTTTAAACTTCTTTTAATCGCTTTTAAAGCCCTAGATGGTATTGCCCCTCTTTACCTGTCTGAAATCCTACATCGCCACTCCCCAACCAGAGCCCTGAGGTCTTCTGACCAGCTGCTTCTGGAGGTCCCCAAAACCAGACTTGTCGAGATGTGACAGGGCCTTCGCAGCGGCTGCTCCGAGACTGTGGAACAGTCTCCCCATCAGTATTAGGGCCTCCCAGACCATAGAGATGTTTAAATCTTCCCTAAAGGCCCACTTCTTCTCCCTGGTGTTTCATCAATGAGCTCATACAAATCACAGGCACTTTAGTTTTTATACTTTTACTGTTTTATTACAATGTTTTTATTTTTATTGTTATATTTATTTCTATGTACTTGTGTATAGCACTTTGATCGACTGCTGTCTTCTTGAAGGTGCTCTATACATAAACTAAACTTGACTTGACTTGACTTGACCTTACTTGTTCATGGAGAAATTTGTAAAGTAGAAGAAATGGCTTTAACAAAAAAAGTTTACTTGATGAAAAGACACTGTACAGTGGTTGTTGGATCATTTTTGAAAGGTCGTAAATATAGCTATTTACTCTCATTTTGGAATGAGTGTTGTTTGTGTATCTAGCAACCTAAAAGTCAGACTGCATTTTGATCTGTATGTCTTGAGGGGAAGATCATATTGGCTGTACTGGAGTAGTTTTGAAAAAAACAACTTGGTCATGGAAAAGTCAGTAGTTGTACATTTGTTGAATATAGCATGTAATCTCCTTACTCTGTTTTTGTGGTGTGCTTTCTCCTAGAAATTTTTGAATTACACAACATTATTTGCATCATCTGCAGCAATACATACCCCCAAGCTTTCTTCTGGCTCTCTCTGTACAGACGTAACCTGATCTTTTTCACTGTGACTAATGTTCAGTCTAATGCCATGTACCACCTACAACTTCAGTTCAATAATTCCAAACAATCTATGCAACAGTTGCAAGATAGGAAGGTTGTGTATCTTGCATCTCAACCGGTGTTAGCAGGGACAGGCTCCAGCCCCGCAACCCAGAAAGGGATTAGCGGTATAGATGATGGATAGTTTCAGATCCACAAATCCAAAACCAAAAGGCACCCTGATCATCTAATCCTGAAAAAATGAAGATCAAATCCAAGACTAGAATTCCCAAGTTAACCCAAAAACACATTCATGAGGCAGGTTTTTGTGTGTCTGTGTCAGCAAGTGTGCAAAGGTTACTGGTCCTGACCTCAGCTCCTGGGTGGGCCGCAGTGGCTGTGTGCTTGTCTTGGATCATCTCTGGACCCTTCTGTTTACTGAAACAACAAGCAATCAGTGTCTGAGGAGGAGAGAGGAGTCACACAGGGGAACGTCCTCAAAGGCAGCACCTCTCTCCCTTTATTTCCACTTCCCCCACTAACACACTAAAGTCACGCACACACACTCTCACTATCTGTGTGGAAACTGTCCTCAGAGCCCTGACCACCCACGAAACCACGGTCGCTCGCTGAAACCAAATCTGTGACATTCTGTTGACCCTCCGTTCTTAATGAATCTCTCATCTGCCTGAGGCGTTGGATGCGTTGAGGCCAATTTGACTTCATATTTGGGTTAAAATACGATCCCATTGATGGTAAAATCATTATTCCACAAGTGCAGGGGGAGACGCTCTCCCACCTCGATGCTCCATAAAGGAAAGAGGAGAACTCACTTGGCTAGCAGCAACCTGCTATTATGAGAGCAGTGACATAAAACGCTGCACTCAGAGAGCTTTATTTGAAGTTAAGAGAGGCTTTAAAACTGAAAATTAAAAGGCATTATAAGAGTGTTTTTACCAAAGTGCAGATAACCGGAGGTGAGGAAAGTCCCGGCGATGTGCAAACAGGGTAAACAACTTTTGATTTTAAGCTGCACATGATGCTCAAAGTTTTGCTTTAAACATGTGCAAGTGAATGAACATTCAAGATGAAAATGGAGATGGCGGGAATTCCCGAATGGGACAGAATAGTGTCATTAATTTAAATTAAACTGGGAGGTTATGTCATTTAAGTGCATGTAGGTTTGCCACCAAGGGACTCTTAACTAAAAAATAATACAAAATGATGAGGTGTGACACTGTTGGCTTCTCCCACCCTGCTGCTAATGATACTTGTTTTGACTAAGCTGCACTCATTTAGATGTATCTACATTAACTTGCCTGTGTTATTAGTAGGCATGTTGCAGGTAATGAACTATGACTGTGTGCGCACTTTTGAGAGCTGAGTGGCTGTAAATGAAACTCAAAGTTTTAAGCCATGGAGTTGGTGGCAAATAAACACTTCCATTAACTTTCATTTCTTGTCAGTCATTTTGACAGTCAAGGTCGTCACTTTTCCCTCATGCCATATATGTATCCATCATTTTTAATTTTCCTTTTCTGGTTACAATTAAACATAATCAAAGTGACAGTATTCACACACTGTAGTTCCACAGCACTCTTCACACACTGATAGCTCCTAAACTCGGTGTCAGTGCGTGAAGAGTGTGATGCAGTCAGCTATGAGTGACAGACTGAGTGATTCTGGCTATAAAAGGAGGCTTTTTTACATAGGTTAAATGACCTCCACATTGTAGAGCACAAAACTGAAGGGGTTTACTTAACGAGTGTCTGCATGAGTGTGAAGCCACAGTGGATGGTCCCTCTTATTCCAGTCCATCATAAGGACAAACAGCTTCCAAAATTTTCCATTGTAAATAAAAAAACTTCAGCAAATGATGGAAAATGTTAATGGGTTAATGCGATCCCTGTTTCTCACCGCAATGACCACAGCCCTCTGTTCTGAACGCTGTTCTTTTTTGCACCTGCCTGTCAAACGTGCTAAATTTAGACACAAAAACACAGAGCGTTCTCAGTTTGGGGTTTGATAAATCACATTTGCATCTCCTCCTTCCAGTAGTATGCATGTTCTGATCATCAGCATGTATCCTGCATATGAAGGCAAAATCGCTAAATGGATTGGGCTTGCTATTTTGCTCATTTTAGGTAATCCTTCGTGCTAGATCAGCTTTGCATGCGCTATCAAGTTTACACGTGTTTTTATATATGCAAACCCTAAGTAGATCAAGCCCTGTGTGTTATTGATTCATTTGACACTATGAGGAAGTAAAGTTGTTAAAAGTGGACCTCCATACAATCCAAAAATACATAAGGAGTTATATTTCATTAAAAAAAGGGTGATGTATGTAAAGTAAGTGCACAGCATTGATTGGCAATAAAGTCACTGCAAAAATTGTCGTTAGAACTGCAACACTTTCCAGTAGGTGGTGATGTTCCTGTACGAGTCCAACAGCTTTTTAGCAACCATTTTTTTGTTCTTATGAGGTAGTAGTAATATCAAAATAAGCTTAATTTTCCTTCAGCAAAGAGGAAGGGTGGAGGTGCACAGTAGAGCAGCAGCAGAGCGCTCTGTCAAAATCCCACGACAGATGATGTATGAAAAAAAGATGCAAGTGGACAAGTGTGGCCCCACTGTCTACTCATTTATACTCTCTGTGCTCTCTCATGCTGCAGATGAACGCAATCAAAGGGGACATGCATGCAGGTGACTCATTAAAGCAAATAAAATACATGCACATTTAACTATCACTATTACAGTCTGTAAATAACAGTAAAATACTAACGGCTGAACAAAAAGGAGAGAAGAGGGGAACATTTTATAAGGAAAGTTTAGTGGACCATTGAGGTAAGATGTACAACCTGTTGTCAAACAAACAATAAACAAATATACAATACTAATGTACACATACACACACATTCTTTGAGTCAGTTTTTGTTACAATAAAAAAATCCATTAGTAAGAAGATTAAACATGGATTTAGGTCCAGCATACAACAAATAAAATCCTTACATTGTAGCCATGCAAGAGCATCAATGAAGAGGCTCCCCAAATCAACCAGAACATTGTGGATCTGTCCCTTACAGTATGATAACTAATTGAACCAATTTGTCGATGAGGGAAGGAAGTTAGATTTCCACTTAGTCAGAATACACTTTTTACCTCTTGTCATTACTGAGGAACTTAGTAATATGTTTATTTGCCTCTGAAAGTGTTCTCTGTGTACTGTTTACTCACAAATATGATCATATTTTTTCTGTAAAAAATATTTCAGCATATTAAGTGACCAGCATATCAAATGTAGTTGACTCATATGAGAAATTAAGTCTGCAAACATGTTAGAGTTTTTTTGTCAAATCAACAGGTAAACAGTTTTTTTTATGTCTCAAAAAGTTTTAACAAACGTACACAAAAATGTGCCTTTTTCTGTTGCATGTGAAGGTATCATTTAGTGAAGATCACACAGATGTGACGTTTTATCAATGACAAATATGCCTCACTGCCCTGGCCTCATTAACGTAAATTAGCATGCCTTCTATAATTTTATTTATCTATTGTAATGTTGGTTTCTATTATCTATCTTTATAATTTTTTTATAGTTTTGTTGGACTAACACCCTAATATTCCCCTCTGAATCCATTTTAGATCTTCCTACCTAAAGGTTTATAACGTATTTTCTCTTTCAGTTCCATCAGTCCATTGAACATAGCATTGTCCTGTATTACATACTGTGTGTGTATTTGATACAGTCCTGAGAGCAGTGTGAAACCTGTACATGTACTGACCCCAAGTGGCTGTTGTGAATATTGCAGCGATAAGAGGAGTATATTTCTGAGAAGAACAAGCCATGCGAACGTTTATCTGCTTTCAGTGATGCTTAGATTCTTAAGTAGGTTTTAAAATGTTATCATAATGACAGCTTTATATGAAAGTATACACATATAGTAAAGAATCAAACAGTCCAAGGATTGTCATTGTGTTGATGATTCTATAATTGTTAAATATGCTTTTTCGAGCCTTTGTTGGATTGCTAACAGGATAACTCAAAAGGTGGAGAACAGTTTTTGATGTAATTTCCAGGGAATGTTAGTCATGGCACAAAGAAGAAGTGACCTCATCTAGGTGGTGATCTGAACCTTAACACTAATCCAGGAATTACTTCAAGTATTAATAACATTGTGTGATCAGGCAAATAATGTGAGAAATGTACTGGCAGAGGCTTGTGCTTGGAACTTCTAGCTGAGTATAGCCTTTTATTTTTGGAGCACTGGGTAGTGCACACCACTGTTAGTACTACTCTTCATGCAGATTCTCTGGTTTACAAAAACATGCTGATAAGATGAACTGGTGATTCTAAATCGTCCTTAGGTATTTGTGAGTGGGTAAATTGATATAGGATGGAGAGCATCCATCAGGGTGCCATTAGCTTTGTCAGGAGGTCCACTCAACCATTAGTATAGTCAGTATTTTTAAGGTGGGCTGTATTAAAGGGAAACAAGCCTAGAACACCGGTAACGTGCGTTGCTGTTGGTGGGTACAGTTGTTTTTGTGTCATTGTTTTTGGGTAAAAACAAACCATAAAACTATGCTGGATTAAATTTACCATTGGACAAGAGTTTCATAGCACCTTTAAATCCCTTCATTTGGCACTGTTTTACAACAGCAAACGGTGGTGTTTTTCTGCCTGTGTGTATTGATTCTATTGATCTGCTGTTTCACTCTATGGACTCAGGAGAAAACAACAACAGCAGAAGAAACTAGTACTGAACTAATTATGAGTGATTTTGACTCAAGAGGTGATGTCACTCCTTTAATTTGGATGCATAAGGTTACATTAATGAACTGTTGTACACAAAAGAAGAAATTCTTCAGTGCAAGGTTCAGCCTTTCAGCCACTTTATTGATTATTGTCAAGTACTTGATGCAACCCAACTTCGAATACCGATCTATCCGTTTGATTGAAAGGTCAAGGGTCATATGCCAGTGTGAGACTTAACTGTATTCTCCAATGCATGCACAAACAGAATGGAAAGCCTGTATTAATGTCTGTGAGCATTATTATTGATAGCACTCATATTATGTGTAAACTATAGGTAAAATGTTCTCTCCGGTTGCATACAAGCCTTTGAGTGTGTGTCTTTCTGCATATTTCTAACACCTTAAAGTTCTACAAAGTGTATAAAGCAATTAAATACAACAAAAACAAAAGTCCAATGTGAAATTTTACTTATTTTGCTTTTATACAATGACTCTTCAATGGTCATTCATAGTTTCAAAAAGGATTTATAGTCATGTCTGCTATTATTTCAAGTATTTTAGTGCCATATGAGTGCTAAAAGCCCTACTTTTATAAGTCTCATGTCAGATTAAAACTGTTCTAGTGCTTTCTCACTGTGGGAAGTTTACTCTTTCATTGCTTTTGTTCTGTCCAGGCAGTGATCTTCTGGACTCAGTGTCACTGCGACCACTCTCTCTTCCTGTTTCCTACTCAGTGTTTCATTGGGAGGATCATTCATCCCAGCAACCTTAACAGCTTGGTCACCCCCGTCAGTGATTAGTGACTCTTTCAGGTCAGACGCCTCAGTAGCACCTGCTAACTCAACTCTGCGTTCATCTGTTTCTGCACCGATGACTGAATGTTTGTGCCTGGTTTAAACTCTGTACTTCATCCTGTTAGCAGCAGGATATCAAGCTGAAGTCTCCTGTGTGTTCTCATTTGTCAGGGACAGAGTAGAAGTTAATCAGTTCTCCTTCAGCACGGGCAGTTTTTTGTGGAGTTCAGAACGCTGACTGACACCTGAAGTCCTCTGCTGCTGAACTCATCTGATCCAAACGTTTCCTGCATCTCAGAGAGAAACAGAGGATACTAATCACATCCACAGGTGTGTTTGTGTATCTAAGTCAATGTGAGTGTGGGGATAAGATTGTCCTATCAGTTCCACAGGAAAAAAACCCAGACTCATAATTAGTCATTTTCCCCCAAGATTTATGAAAATGGGAAACAGGCGCACACAGACATCAGCTGTCAAATGTCATAATGTTCATTTCAGCTGTAACAGTCAGAATAAAGGCAATACTAACATAAATAATCTTTGGGAATGTCACTAACATAAATATGTTTTTGCCTGTAAAGTTGGTTGATATTCTCAGGCTAATGTTCTTGAACTCTTGTTGTTGGTATATCAATTCAATTTGAACCTTCGCTTTGCCCAGAATGGATGCTCATGCTTGTTTGCAGAAAAACTCATAAATGGATAGTCTAAAGCCGCCTTCACACCAAATGCAACTTTGAGACCTTGGTGACCACTCCATGTAAAATCAGTGTACAGCTGCAATGGGGCAGGGTTACACTCTGGCGACGGCCACAAACAAGGCGACTGTGTTGCTAGTCACTCTGTTGCCAAAGTTGAAAAAGTTGATATTTCAGGCGATGTCGCATGTGGCTGTATGGAAACAGCCAATCAGTATTGTGTGGGTGTGTGATAGTACCCATGACAGACATTTTTATTTTGGTTTACAGAGTAACAACCCATGTCCATGTGGGAAACATTAGTTAGTGAGTACGTTAGTTCTGCCCAGACGGACTGCAGAAAAGTCACAAACAATGCTGCAGCAGGATCATCAGCTGCAGTGTTTTGTGGTTGGTAGATGAGTGAAAAGGATACAGTTGGAATGATCTCAGGTCATACATCCTATGATGGGATATGATATGATATGATATGATATGATATATGATATGATATGATATGATATGATATGATATTGCTGTGTATTCATGACGATTTTACACTACAATATGATATGATATGATTTTGGTGAAACACAAGCAGGCCTAACTCCACTGAGCAACACGATGGGGACAAAATGAGCCATTTTATGGTTTATCGGTTGGCAAGTTTGGTGTGAATGCATCATTAAGAATATCTATGGAAATTTGCTTGGCAATAGAAGGGTCTGACGGATAGTGACAGGAGCTCAATGTCCGGTAGACACATCTGTTCATGTACGGCTACATTTTTACACCCACTCAGCGCAGACACCCCCACTGTGGTGTTCCTCAGTCGTCAGTGTGTCCAAGCTGATTGGGACTCCAAATCTGTCGATGTTCCAGACCAAGTCTGAATTAGAGTCTGATGACCGTGTCTCAGTGAAATCCAAACATACACATCTCCAGAATTTGCAGTTCATCAGTCTTATTTTTATTAGACTGGATGTTTGCCAAGACAATGGATGGCAAAGGAAGACAGCTTTTCTTAGTTAATTTCCTTCTGCGCTGCCATACACCACCCTTCGTTCCTCTTTTTCTGCGTTTCCTCACTTCAGGTTTGCAAGTGTGCATAAATGCCACATTAGGTATAAATCATCATACTCGCAAATGTCTGTAAGTAGATTGTGATTTTGTGATTGAAATCAAAGAAGAAAGTCTCAGGTGTACTGAATCCTGTTTGCATGCTGGTTGACTAACAGTTCCATGGCAAGGCTCAGTGTGGCCGACAGGAGCAGTAAAAAAGTATTTTCACTTGAGCTCAGGACACGTCACAGATGAAAAACGTTCAAGACAATGACATGACCAGAGAGACATTGTTTATTTAAAATAAAGAAGTTAATAGGTTAAAACAAGTTAAAAGGTTTAAAACACATGAGAACTAGTGTTGACAGGTCGCCACATTAGCAGTGCCCCCATGAGCAGAGATACATGCACTCTCAGCCTGTTTCTTCTTCACGTAGCCCTGTAGGCTGTGCATCATAGACTCTGAATATAGCATCTTTGGAGGAATGGACCGCAGCAGCCAGCCCTACAAACAGAAAAACAAACACATAGTCAGGGGCACCACCAGCCATAACCCTGTGTGTGCACTGTGTGTGCATTTTAGGGTGTCAATTAAGTCTCTTTACAATTTAAAAAAGATTATTACAAAGGCTGTAATTACAAAAGATGAGATATCTTAACCAGATTTTTTTTTATTTTAATCAGTGTTTATTAAAGTTTTGTATTCACATTAAAATTTTGTATTTCAGATATTCTGTTAATGGAAGGAAAACTGTTAAATTAACCACTATAAAATGGCTACTCCTCAAGAGAAGACACAATGTGTATCCTGGTTTATTGAGACAAAATCAGATGTGCAAACTCAGCAAAACTACAGAACCGAGTATGGAAGAGATCCACCATCGTGTCTTTCAATTTGTGCATGGCACAGGAAATTTATGGAGACAGGGACAGTGTTGGATAAAGAGAGGAGTGGACAACCAAGAACATCTGAGGAAAACATCAATCGTGTAAGACAAGCCTTTCCTTCCATCCACAACACATAAGTTGTTTCATTAAGTTATGAAATTAAAAGGTAAAAAGAGGCTCAATCTGACATTTCCATACAGAGAAAAAGTCTGATGGATTGATTGGATGAAATGGAAATGGAAATTTAGAACACAGACATCTTTCATGAGCTGGAATGACTCTCATGCAAATGTTAAAATCTGATCCTGCTGGTAACCCTGCACTCAGTTATAGGGTCAAATCAGTCCCTTGTTTGTAATTCACTTCATTATTCAGCATCATTACAATAACAGGCAGTTATTCTTACCAGAGCCATGTGGCTTATGCTGCCATATGTTTTTTCTCCTGCTGTGATGTACTGCAGGGAGCTTCGAACAAAGTCCTCTGGTGATAGAGTTATCAAGTTTGTTTTCAGGTACCCCGCCATTCGAGTGGAGACTCCAAACGGAGCTACTGTCTAAGAAAAAGACAACAGACAGAAAATGTGACGGAAAGTATTGCTTAGTTTAAAGAGCCCATATTTTACCTTAAACCTGGTTCACATACTCAATTTTGATGACTGCTGGAATGTTTTCTCAACCATTCAAACTTCGACTTTTCACAGACTGAGTACTCCTGATATCTAGCTGTATACTCTCTGCCACTGAGGCTCTTTTTCCCTGCATTGGCCCAGTCCGCTCTGATTGCTTGACTGGTCTGCTCTGCTTGGCGCCAAGTTGTCAACAGCTCTGCATACATTTTACTGCCTCTGCTTCAAATTGGGGTGGCTACCTTTAATCAGAAAGCTTACATTGTCAGTGAAACAATGATATGATGTCATACTGGTAGGTCTAACAAGGGAC
This sequence comes from Scarus forsteni, assembly GCA_036419115.1. Lineage (NCBI taxonomy): Eukaryota > Metazoa > Chordata > Actinopteri > Labriformes > Labridae > Scarus > Scarus forsteni. The sequence goes on from JAZDUH010000066.1 coordinate 17,043,990, forward strand.
CCGGGGAGTGGGATGATATAGGCAGCTACGGATGCTACAAAGAGGGGGAGGAAGAAGTCCTAATATCACAGACCTTTTGTTTTTTTGTCTTGGGCAAAGAATTGCTCTACAATGCTTTGACAGTAAAGTTTGTACAAGACTATCCTTACATCCATCTACAATCATCTATATCGCTCAGTTAAACATAACGAGAATGTTTTTGGTCTGTGGGAGGAAACTGGAGTGCCAAAGCTAAACCCACACAGATGTGGAGAGACCACGCAAACTCCACACAGAAAGTCTTTGGTCAGCACTGGAATTGAACCATCAATCTTCTTGCTATGTAAAGGCATAATAAAGGCCCTTGAATAACATTAAGTGGATTAAAAGCCAAGTACCTGTATGGTAATTCCTTTATCTTTGTATTCAGCTTGCAGACCATGGGAGAATCTTTCCACAAACACCTGTAAAAACACAAGTTTGGTAAAGTGATGTTATCATGGAAAAATACTCTGTGCACACAGTGGAGATATTATTACCTTCGTGGCAGCATACAAAGAGTACAGAGGAAATGGAACAGAAGCAACTCCAGAAGAAATATTCACAATCACTCCTCTTCTCCTGCAGGAAAAAAAAAGTTGTTCTTACTTGTTTTGTCAGTTAGAGATGTTAATTTGTGTAGTTAAGGTTTGCTGTGTTATACATAATATCTCGGCAAGAAAATATTGGAGGAAAACCTTTTCACCATGCCTGGGAGGATTATTTTGCACATCTGGAAAAGAAGGGAAACTGCTTAGAAGTGAGAATATCCTGCATTTTTAATTTGTTGTTTTATTTCTGCTCAGGAGTGTTTTTTACTGTTACCAAGCTATCAGTAAGACTTTATACACTAGTGGTATAGAGTGATGCAGGAATAAGTCCAAACTCACACAAGTGCATTAGCATTAGCAGTTCCTGGTTCCCAAGGACGAAAGTAAATAGGATGTTGAATATTGGTTTTGGATGGATGCTTGAAATAAGGTTTGCTATGAACACATACCATCACACTTCTCTGGAATTTAAAGGCATTGTTGTGTGTTGAAAAGGCCAGTTGTTAACAAACTGCTAAAAATGACTACACTGATGGATGGGAACCCATCTGCAAATATCTCTATTTTCAACAATTAATTACTTATACACGATTGTCACAGCCATAGAGAGACAGACAACCATTCATGCTCACACTCATACCCAAGGGCATTTTGGAGTCAACCTAATGAGGATTTTTTTGATCTGTGGGGGGACACCTAAGTGCCTAGGCAGAACCCACGCATGCATGGGAAGAACATGCAAACGTAACAGAGCTAAGGGATTGAACTGGCAACTTTTTTTTGCTGCGTGAACACTACCTGCTGCACCACTTAGCTGCCCTCACTGATAATGTTTCAGCTTTAAAAAAAAAAGGGAAAACTTGGTTTGTCGGCTAAGATTATAACAATGAACAGAATGTGCAAGCTTCATTTTTTTTTGTTAGCAAACCCCATTTTCAGCAATTATCCAAATCCAGTTAAAATTCCCATAGCCCAATGCTAACTTCTGCATTGGCCCGCAAAAATATGTCATCCCTGCACCACTATAATGCTTAACAAATGAAACCAAGACTGAATTTTAGTAAAACACCTACCTTAGCCATAGTTTTCACATTGCAGTTAATTATGTTTGTAATTGTCTGAAAGCACAATAAAGTAGGATTATTATTGAGAAATGTAATGGAAAAATACATAAAATATAAAGTTTAACAAGACATTCTCAGAGTATCATTGTTCACGAAAACCTCTGGGAATTAACTTGATATGAACATTTTTAATAATTATTATTCAAAATTGGGTTTGGTTTATTGTTATTATTTATTAGTATGCCTCCACACAGACAACAACCAAGCATGGAGGCATTATGTTTTCAAGTTGTCCGTCCATTCATTCAGTTTGACCCTCTGAATGCAGTGTCTGTTAAAAGTCTTCATGGACTTTTATTTAACTAAACAATATCTCCATCCAGACAAAATGGGTATTGATTAGATTTTGGGGGTTAGAGTCAAAGTCATCAAGAGATTCTCATCAAACTCTGCACAAATGTCAAATCAGATGCACAAGAAATAAGCAACCCCTAAAGATTAAATGACAGATGTCAAGTTTGTGGAGTCAGGCCATCCTTTGCTTGTGAAATACATATTTATTATAATCACTTACAGGGATATTTTAGTAAAACATAGCTTTAAGATCCACCCTTTCATGATCATTTTTTTACATTCATGAGTCTAAGGTCAAGGCCATGGACTTTCATGATCATCATTAGCCTGTCAGAGCCAACATACCGTATGAAACCTTTGTACTTTGAGTACTTTGAGGGTTTACCTTCAAAGATATTCTTGGACATTAGGACAAGATCATTTAGTTTTATTGTCTACCTTTGCTTAAGGATGCAATATCTGAGGAAAGCTTTTCTGAATTTTTATCAGTCTTTGCATTTTCTTCTTCTTGTAGCAAAATTACCTCACCAGGATTTAGACATCACAGATCAAAGTTAGGTAGGTATCATGTTCTTTGCCTGCTGGAATGTCTCATAAGCTATTTTCAGGATTTAATTCTAATTTTGAATATTTGTTGAAGGTTTTGGGGGGATATGCTCCAATGAACAATGAAGCCCAATGACAGTGAACTTTAACTGTCAAGAATTCTTTAAAAGGACTTTTGTCAAACTGTGCACTCAGGTCCACTCTGACTCTGTGATGAAGGGCTAATATTTTGGGAGCATGCAATCACAGACGTGATCCACCATTGTGCTTTCACTTTGCGAATGCACAAAAGTACCTTATTTTGGATTGGATTTTTCTCTCACTCAGTATGTTGTCAGCCAAGTAAGTGCCCCTGCTTTAGCCCTGATCTGTTACTTTCTCACCTAATGTCCAACACCATTTACTGTCCTATCTCAGTTAATCTAATTTAAAAATAAATTAACAAAAGAGAAACAAGTAAGCCATATGTTAGGAATTGAGTTTGCCATAGGAAGGTCTGTGTAGCTGGATTTCTCTAATAGGCCTTTCATGAAATGTGTACTAGCCAGGGTTACATTGTTGAATGTCAACATCAAAAGATCATACGAATTATGATGGGGAGAAAATGCATTAATGTTCTTATGGGAAAACACTTAAATGTAGTTGTGAAACCACTTACCTGATCCAGCTGTGTAGAGTCGAGGAATTTACATGGGATGAGGTTTGGCAGCATGCCAACGTTATTGACTAAAGTAAGAAAACATACAGGTTTAACATTAAGAGGGAATAGTATGCAGAGCTAGTATTTTTCAGTAATGATCATCTGAATGCATTCTGAAAGCGACTTTTGATTGAAATATCACAATTTTAAAAAACAAACCTAAAACACCAATGTTTAGATCCTTTAACTGTTCTTCAAGTTCACTAAACACATTTTCTTTCATGAAGTCTGTCACTATCACTTTCACCCTCTGCCCTGTGGTTTCACCTGTAAAAAGACATAAAAGGCGAGTAAGCAACGCACTCATGGTACAGCCCAGTTTTAATGCAAGGCACTACAAAAAGGAAGACGATGAGAAAGTTTTACCAATTTTCTTGGCCACCTGGTCCAGTGCTGCTTTGGTTCTACTCATGATCACCACATTCATTCCTTGTTCAGCCAGCTGAGGGAGGCAGAGGTTCAGTCGCAGATGTGGAGTGCAACAGAATTTTTTAATCTGCACCATGGGCTGATTGTTTAGTAAGATACCCACTTGCTTGTGGCAAGTTTCTTTTTAAAAAATACAGGTTGGTGTCTTATGATTCAGTTTTGAGGCTACATAAATGCAAAAACAAGCAGTCATTACTTACCTCGAATGCATATGCTCTCCCTATCCCCTCTGAGGCGCCAGTCACCACTAAAGAACAGAAGCAGAGAGAAAAAGAGTTACAAACTTTAAGAGAAATTTGATGACTGCTAGGGTGTGTTCACAATCACTGAATCAACTGTCTATTTTTGATATTCCAAGTCTGCGCTCCACCCAAATCAAATCTAATTATCCAAAAATGAAAACAATGGTTTACAGAAAAATGCACTTTATGGAGTGCGTCTTTTCTTTGAAAAGGCTCCTTACCTAAAATAGGACAGTTCATGTTAAAGGTGCAGTGTGTAGAATTTGGCATTTTAGCTTCATCTAGCGTTCAGATTCTAGAATGAACCTAACCGTAGCCAAAACATCACAGAGTAACAACTTTCTATGCATCCACTGCCATCCTCTCCTCTTCTTCGTCTGCATTCCAGGTAGATTTCAGAACCGGCGGACAGATTTGCGTTTCATTCTTTTTGTCCCTAAAAACCACCCGTAGACAACACGGCGGTTCAATATGTCGGCCTACACGAAACAGCGGCCCACAGTAAAGTAATTTTTTTATAAAGATTTTTCTAACTAAATAAAAATAAAATAACGTTTTATGGGGATGATTGTACTCCTATTTTGACAGACTTTACATACAAATAGAAACATATATCTCCGATATTCACCCTTTCTGTTTGGCGAAATGCGGTGGATGTATAAAATGCCACATTCTACACACTGCACCTTTAAAGTAACTGACTTTTCATTGGCATTGATTGATTGGTGCACAGATTAGCCAATCAGAATTAGAGAACATCTTCTCAAAGTAGCCATGGCCAGGTAGGTTTAGTTCTTTATGGCAGTCTCTATTTTAATGTATTGTGCTAAAATTGTTATAAAATTATTAGGTGAACAATACACAAAGAAAAAATACCTGCACTCAAAGATAAGACAAAACATGGCAATACTAACAATATGTCATGTTCTTTGAATATTTATTGGAAATATTAAATCATTTGTTGATATAAAGAACCAATGTTTGAGGGGTTGCTGAGGTCATTCATCAGGAGTACTTTACAGTAATTTGTAATTTAAAAAATTATAGCCTAAACATGACTGAAAGTTAATAAAAACAGATATTTTAAATTGTTTCAAAGGGAAGAGGGCCTGAAACTACATAGAAGTAGTTATTAAAGAACCATCCATATTGAGGCTAATTCAGGTGTTCCTATACAAGTTCTTAGTTGAATAGGCTTTTCGTCCACACAGATTTCAGGTGCCCAAAAATGCACATTTTTGAAAACAGGTCCCAGAGTGGAAAAATGTGAAATTGCTGACCAAGTGTTTTTGCTTGGACAAGGAATAAAGATAGCTTTAGAAATGATGATGTCACAGCCATCTCTTGTTTAAACCACATGCGTGGACCCTGACAAGAACAGAAACGATGGCTGAATACAGTGATGTTTTATTGCTTTAGAAGCTGCTGAACTTGTTTTAGGTTTAACAACGAAATCTTCTGCTCCTCTATGACCAGCGTGAGCAACAAGAAGGCATGGAGAACAATATACATCAGTGCTTGCTTACATTTGTAAAGATGTGCGTGCACACTCCATGTCTTCTGCTCTGGTTTTAGTGTATGTATGCAGCAGCGTCACAGCACCACTTACAGGCCTGGCATATAAACTACAGCGTTTTTGTGTGGACAGTCAAGTTTTTCAAAACAATGCATTCTTTTCAGAGAACACTTTAAATATGAAAATGTTTTCATCTCTGTGTGGACAGGGCTGAAGGAGGGTGGAACTTGATAGAGGATCACCTCCTGTAAAAGATGCGACTTGACAAATGATTAATTGTACATGAATGCTGCAGTGCTGTATGTCCCGGGAGACGTGCAGTGAGGCTACAATGTAAGGCTCCCATTCAGCACTGGTTGGACAATCTGATTGGTCAGCCTGCTCTGTTTTCATTGTCATTTCGACACATTTTCAGCCGCTCTGTGTTCATTCTCCCATTTCTGTTCTGCACTGGTCTGGCTTCCCCCTAGCCAATGGGTTTAAATTGATGACAAAACAATGGTATGATGTCACACTGGTAGGGGGACTGGGGAAATTAGCCATTTTAAGTAGTTTTTGGTGCTGTAAATATTAGATTGGATTTTATATGAAATAACTTTTGTTGTCCTTTTGGGAGACTCCCTCGGGGAAGTTAAGATTCCAGTAGCAAGATTTATAGCAGATAAAAGATATTGAAAAAAAACCTATGAATAAATATAAATGAAAATAGAAATAGCAACATGGCTACTGGCTAGGAGGGGTGGAGGGAGAAGTCCTGGTACCACAGACTTTATGTCTTGTGCATAGATGTGTTCTATCACATGTAATAGACATGTTAAAACACAAAATGACAATTAAAAAAGCAAAAAAAATAATACATTTTTTTCAAACATATGCTCATACAATGTCTTGTCTCAACTCATAGGTCTGAGTCAGATCTGCACAACATAATCTCTTTCCTTTGCCTGACAAATCCCAGGATTGTGGTGTTTTGTTTGTTTTTGTTTACAGTACCAAACACACCCTGTTACAGACTGTGCTAAAACAGCCTGTTCTTTGGCTCTGATAAAGGATTTAGTGAGATCAGACCAAAACTGCCTGTCAGGGTACTCACTACTCTCCCATCTCCTCCTTATTCTGATCACAATACTTGCAGCCTCTTCTCTTCACAATAGTCACATCTAACCCCCTGCTGACGTGGTTGCATTTCAGATGCTTGGATAAGAAAAGCGTCAGTCTGAGGTGTTTTCAGCCTGGGAATAATCCAAGTGGGTAATTTAAGACTTGCACTGCTCTTAGGTATGCAGCAATCAAGTCTCTGTTCATTGAATTTTTCACTCAGCTGAGCAGACTCACAGCCTCTTATCACTACCTACTGGAGCAGTGTCACATGAAGGAGCTCGGAGCTCCAAAACTTTGACAAAGCTCATAATATTCTATTAGACACTGATTAATGCTAATTCTGTTTCATCAGATTTAACTAATAGTTTTGGAGTTTTTTCATGAAGGGTTTTTTCACTTTCTTAAAGGAGACATATCATGCTGATGCATGATTTAATACTTACATATAATACAATAAATTTGAAAACAAGACCTTACACCCCCTTAATTTTCAAAAAATGAGATATTGTATTTTTTCTGATATCCTAGAACGAGATTTGATGCCTCTGAAAATAGGTCATTGCGAGATGACCGCGAGATTTAAATTGTCGTGACGACACGAGGTACATTTCTTTTTATTGGAGTAATCTGATAAAACACTTCCTCCTCTGTGATGTCCGTTAGCCACAAAACCGTCACCGAAGAACACATTCGTCCAGCAGCAGTATATAGCTCCCTAGCTCACACTCACTCATTACCAGCTCTGGCCTGTAGGGGGACTCAATACGCGGTCGCTGCTTTGAGCCTGCCGGAAAATACAGTAGAAGAAGAAGGACAGGCTGGCTCTACCCTCGATAGAACTGACCAATCAGAGCACAAAGGGCTGTGACGTTGCGAGGTTACTGTAGGTCAGCCTGGAAACCGAGTGTTTCAACGAGAGCTTGATAATGGCCTAAAATGAGGATTTTGAGAATGCTATTGTGGGGCAATGAAGGAACTAAATGACTTGTACTGAGGGCAGAAATGCTTTACAGGCATCCTAGTCTGGCATAGTGAAAAGGAGAAACAAGCATGATATGTCTCCTTTAAGTTTTAAAAGCTGAAGCTGAAATCTAGAATCACATGCAAACCGTTCACATCACACTTAAGCAACAACACAACTTTTGAAACAACACCTCAAGAAGAGCAAACTTAACCAACCGGCCATGGAATAAAAGACACAGTCTGGAGCACAAAGGCTTCATAATAAACTTTCTCTAGTAATTTTGCTGTCCATATGAGGTGGTGGTGAACAGAGTCTAATTGTTTATTATACCGACTGCAATAGAAAATAAAATGTCTATTTCAAAGGTCACATGTTGAGCAAATACATTTTTCAAGCATTCAATGTATTTAAGAATGTGTTGCATGAATGTGCAGCATGAAAAACTCCACTTCTCCCTCTGTCGCTTGCTTCACCTCTTAGAAAATCTGTGCTCAAACAGGCTGTTTACAAAGATGCCTTGAATTATGTCCTTACGGGATGTGCCCCTCCCTGAGATAAGATAGCCACTCTTATGACATCCATCTATTTATTGTTCACTGTTCCTTTTAGGGCCGTAGAGGGGACCCTAGTCCAGTTGACATTTAGCAAGAAGCAGGGTCTAGCTTGCCTGCCAATCACAGGCCTGACATTTATTTTTTCATATATTTTTGTCTTACCAGGTTAGTCTTACTGAGTTTTGCAGATCTCGCTTTCAATTAAAAAGAGACAAACAACCACTCAAAGATACGAACCCACACCAAGTGCTATAAAGAGTCCCTATTGTGAGGCCCCAGCAATCTCTGCTCGTAATGCAGTGCCTTCAACAGATCCGTATGAGTACAGGTGTGATCAGTGGGCTCTTACTTTACTTTATGTTACTCCAAAGTGTACTAACAGCTTTCTCTACATCAAGTAAGTCCATGTGACTTGATTCATGAAGTTGAAAGCCATAAAAGTTCCTGCAAATGCAAGTAGAATGAGAAGCAGAAGACCCTCAGAAGATCATTTCTTTACCTAATAATCTGACCATTGACCAGTCTGTGCTAGATTTTTACCTATGTAGGCTTAAAATCTAGTACTGTGTAAATATATTTATATTGTTTTTAAAGCAAAATACCTCTGCTATGACGTTCCTCCATTTACCCATGTGCCTCTTGCATGCTGATGACAGATTATTGTAAATAGAATTTGCCTGTGAGGTATAATCAAATAGATTTATTTATTTATTTATTTCAATTTGAACAAATGTTAGCGCAGTTTTATTGTTGAATATACTAGATTTTTTTATACTTAATTCAAAATGAAAAATGAGTATTTTCACATTGTCATTGATCCTACACACATGCATTGACCAGGGTTGCACACCACCACACATAACCACACATAAAGGTATACAATCAGTCCGGGCTTGGTGCATTCTTAACCCTTTAACTCCCAGCTTCATGGTTTGGCAGAGGTCAATAAATTCATGAATACTTAATTTATTTATTTTTTTTAAATCACTATTTTGTCATTTTTTTAGGACAGAAAAAAAACAGCAAACAAACTGAAATTACTGATCTTCTCCTTGTGTGTGATGTAAAGGTTCAAAAAGCTAAAAATTGTTATTATTATTACCATAATTGTTATTTTAAATACTTATCCACTTACTGATATGATTTATATGAAGTCTGTTATTCATCAAAAATATTTTTAAGCTATTCTGATAACTACTTTATTTACAAACATTATTGCCTTCTCTAAAGGGTTTGTCCCAAATAGTTTTGCATTTTTATGTCTTTACATTATCAAATATTAACTGTTTAAACCTTTAAATCCCACACCAAAATAGCTGGTGTTTGGTTTGTTTGTAGTTTTCTTTGTTACCCAAAACATTGACAGAATCATATCAATAATCTGATTTGTTCTAGTCTTTAAAACATTAAATATCCCTGATTTTATTGATGATCTCTGCCAGTCAGTTGAGTTGGTAGTTAAAGAGTTAAGGGCAGCTTGTTTCTGGTTGTTACATGACCAAATTCCAGACTTGGTCCAAATGGGACATGGACTGATGATGACCTGGGGGTGTTAAGGGGTGGAGGTAGGTAGATGGGTGGAGACAAATGGGGGAAAATGAAAATTGACAATAACTATAAATACATGGACTCCTGGGTCATAAATCTGTCCCTGTCATGTTTGTCTCTGTTTGATTTAAATTTATTTAGAGGCTAGCCACCTGAGATGTGGCATCTTGTTTTTAAGAGGGTCCTCCTCTCTGGTTGTAAAGGTGGTTATAATGTATCAGACTTAATTTTTCCCCTGATATTGTGGGTTCCCACTAGGGATGGGATGAAATATCATTTGGCAATATATCGCGATACAGTACGTGATCAAACGCATCGAGTTTGAAAAAAATGGATCGCGAAATAAAGACGTCACCTCCGTTAATAGCGCATGTGACCAGAAGTGATGACAACAAACATTGGCACCAACTACCTTGCCTCCAAAAAGCCGAATGATGGAGTCGAATGAGGTCGAAATTAAGGACTTTCCACCTGGATACAAGCCATCTGTCTGGCAGTATTTTAGCTTTCTCATTAAAAAAGACGAAGACGGCGAAAACGAGCCTACCGCTCGTTAGCATACACTCACTCTAACCTCTCTAGGGTTAGAGAGTGTTATTGTTTGGCCTGTTAGGCCTTGTGTTTTCCTGTGTGCAACTCAAACAAAAACAAATAAGTTGCAATTACATAGTAATATTTTTTCTTTTTTTCATTTTTCTGATATTGTATCGCGACGTATCGTATCGAGACCCGGGCATATTGAGGTGCAGCGTATCGTGAGTTTAAGTGTATCGTCCATCCCTAGTTCCCACACCTTGCCATTTCACTAGATTACTGAAAGAGACAATGTAAACAGTCGACACTTTCCACGTAAAGAAAATGTTGTTGTCATCAAGTATCTCAGAGATCGATGAGTCATATTGTGAAGAAAATATTAAAACTTTGTCTGACTTGACAGACACCAACCCCAGGCTTTAGTGAAATTATTACTGTGAGTCAGCGTCTTAGATCGCTGTGTTAGGGACAATTTACCAAATGACTGTGTTTATTCAGTCAAGAAGATCATGGCATTGAGCCCACATTCCCTCATCATTACAACGTCCCTGTTTCCTCCATCATCATTTACAGTTTATTGTAGTGAAGCAGCACTGATGATCTGGGAATATTTGGACAGTGCTGTTTTTGGCAATCACACTTTTGACAGAAAAGTGTGCATGTCTTCTGTGTGTCAAATTAATACAAACAAGGAACCTAAGCCCAGTCATGCATTGTTGAAGTCTGCTTGTATACTTTATTGCCTAACACTCTGTTCTTGTCAGAGTCAAAATAAATCACAGACTGAAAGTGTTTCAGTTTGTGAGTTTATTTGTTTGTGAAGAGGATAACTCATGAATGTTCAGATAGATTCGGGTGAACATTAGCTCAGTTGGTAGAGCGTCCGCCCATGTATGGGGACTTCCAAACCCCAGCAGCGGCAGTAGGTTCAAATCCTGGCCACAGCCCTTTGCTGCATGTCTTCCCCCCTCTCTTCACCTGCTTTCCTGTCATTCTCCAGCTGTCCTATCAATAAAGGCCACAAAAGCCTGAAAAAAATAACTTAAAAAGAAAATGTTCGGATGGATTCTGATGACATTTTTAGGAAATACTAGTCATGGCACAAGGAAGACGTTTCATGGTGAATCCAATTTTTATGCAGATCCAGGATTTTTAAGGATTTATTGACAGTACAAGATTGGGGTGTTTTCCACATTTTCACTCATAAGTCTGCAAGTTCTGAATAGATTATCTTCACATTTTCAGGAAAAGTTGGTCACGGCACAAGGAAGAATTCACAAGACTTTGGTGATGATTTGCACGGATTTGTCATGACTGGAACACTCTTACCAGAGCTCAACCCTTTAACAACCAGCTCAACTGTTTGGAAGAGATCATCAACAAATTCAGGAATATTAAATGTTTTAAAAATACCATAAAATCAAATCATTGCCTGATTCTGCTTACATTTCAGGGAAGAAAGAAAGCTACACAGCAAAACCGGTATTTCCTTTGTGTGGGAATTAATGGTTTATGGCAGAAATGTTTGTAAATAAAATAGCAATCAACAATAACTTAAAATTGATTATATTGGATTTGACTATTAAAAATGACCTTTTCGATAAATATCAGAGCTCCACTTTTCAATATCAGTTATCAAACCATTCTTATTTGCATTAGTTAAGTCAATATTATTAATTTTAAGGTATTTTTGATTGCTATTCATTATCAACTGTTAGCTTATTAAACCTTTAATTTCTTCACAAAGAAGATAGCAGTTTTTGTGATTGCTTGCAGTTTTTTTCTATCCCTTGCAACATTGTTGAAACAATGTTTTTTTATTTTTTTAACATTTAATATTCCTCAAAACTATGGATATATTTGCCCAACATTTCAGCTGGTAGTTAAAGATTTAATAGAGTAGGCGACGTTAGTCCATGAGGCAAAAGACAAGGTTAATTTTTAGTCCAACAGTCCAGTACACAGAAGGCAGGCAGAATCAAGCAAAGGTATCCAAACACGGTAGACAAAAACGCTTGGTCCAAACAAAGATGGTCGTGATCAAGCAATGGCTGTGGTAAGAATGCAGGAAAGTGACACTATGGTAAAAACAATCTGGCAACAAGACAGGAGAAGACACAAGGGTTAAATACATGAGGTGATTGGGACACAGCTGGAGAAGCACAATCAGGGATCAGGTGTGACAGCACCAGACAGGAAGTAAAACCAAAACCCTCCCAAGGAAAGACAGGTGAATTTTCAAAGTATAATAGGAAACACGAAGGCAAGACATAAAACATGAACAAAACAGGGAACTTAACTAAAGAAAAAGAAGGATCATGAGAGAATTTACTTGTTTTACCAGACCAAGATAGGGATCTGTAAAAAGCTTCCTCATACCTTTTCTCATGACCCACATTCCTCACAAGCTCTGCAGCCAGCAGAGCAATCAGGCTCCCTGATTGGGCACAGTGTTCAATTAAAGGGTATTTTTATTTTGTGTTTATCATAGGTTAAAACAGTTTGTTGTTTATAAAGGTAAATATAATTTATCTGATTTGACCTTCTCTTAGTTTCCACTTTGAAATGTGTGTATGTTAGGGCATCTTTACTTGTGGTTTCCCCTTATTTTGCAGTGGTTTAGTCCAATTAGGGAGGGTCCAGGACAGGTATAAGAGTAACCTCATCTACAGACTGGGTAGAGAATTTATTTAATATGGCAGCCTGCCTAGAGGCTGTATTTTCCCTATTTTTAACTTAATAGCCTTGGCTTGTTATTTTGTGTTTTGTTTAAAATTAATCCAAACGTTCATTTTGGCCTCATCTTCTGACTCCCGGACATCTTATTCCCACTCACCACCAATGCCGAATAGCCACACTCAAATCCTTTTTTTTTCTTTTTGGTAAAAATTTAAGTTGTACTGCTCCACAATGTTTTCCACATTTTTGAAAAATTATTCACTTCACAATGTTGGAGATGTCTTGGTGGAGGTCTGTGGTCTTGAAGCACTTCCATTTGTATTGCAAAATGAAATGTTTCGGACACGGATTCTGTTTGGGCTTTTTTGGATGCGGTTTTTGGATCCTTAACCTCACGATCAAATTTCATAAACCTTGAACACTTTGTTCAATGTGTTCATTCTTTGTTCATTGCAAAAAAAATTGCAGAACAAGACAAGATGATCCTGTCTTGGCACATCAATTTCCCACAGGCATTAGCATGCACCATTTTTGTGCACATCATTGTGCAAGGAACTGATAAAAATGTATTTGTCGGAATGTGCTGTTTGTCCAAATAGTCCTTGTGTTTGTTGTATTAATATGTCTATGTCCCTGCTCATTCAATTTGGAGCCTCCCAGATCTCAAATTATAAAAATCAGACATGTTAGAAATTTACAAAGTTGTTTAAGAAGACCAATATGCGTCACTAAGCATATGTTGTGCACTTTTAATGCAGACACTAACATAATGATATTATCTTTTTAGCTTAAGTTTCACTCATATTCTCTTTCTTATGATCATTTGTTTTGTGCTGCAAAACAGATTGCATGCCAGAACATCCAGCTGTGGTCCATATTTTTTTTCCTCCTGTGGTCCCACTCAGCCATCTGAGTGTTGGTGAGATCTTGTACCTCTGCAACTGTGACAATTAAAAACATTTCTATGAAAAGCAGGTGTGTGGTGTCTCTGCCTGTAGGTTGATTCTTTGTGCTTGTTGTCACACAGGAATTTAAAATCTTGAACCCATTGCAAGCTTATTACAATAATTAGTATTCACTGAATGGACCTCTCTCATTATCTCTAGCAATAAGGATTATTTTATTCAAAATTTAACCTTGGCTGACCTATGAAGCAGAACATCTCAGGCCTCTTGAAATTCAAAAACTTAAATCTTGGTGCAAAACAATCTCATGCAGATTAGGTTTCAGATTGTCGGAGCGGTCATTAATGCGGTGGGACAGACAGGGTTTCTTCGGGCTGGAACATGCCGTCCTGATGGCTTTTTTTCCCTTGTGCTGCAAAGGAATGAAAGCGTTCTTTGAGAATAAAAGGGAGATCAGCTCCTAGTATTCTTTTTTATGAGGCTTCTTTTAGCACTGTGGGAGACTGAGTGACCCCTAAAGAAGATGCCAAAGGACTCCTTGTTTAAGTGGGTGAGACCTCTCTGGTACCTGGATAGGACTGTTTTAGTGGGATGACTTTGGCCTGGGCTGCGTGTATGTCCAGCTGTGTTTGGATTACCCAAGATGTTTATAGGTTTCTCATGTTTGAGAAAATAATTACATGTTGCTTATTGTCTATGCATCTATCTTTAAGTTCTCCCAAAAGCAACAAATATTTGAAAAGGTGAGAAAGTTTAGTCTTGCATACATAAAGTATTCTCTTTGGCAGAAGTCTCACTTCATGTCTTATTTTGTTTGGTAATATCGAGTTAATCCATTCAACTTAAGGTAGCAGTACACAACATTAAACTTCCTTGCTTCCTGAACTCTTCTGCTAGATTGTCTTGTTCCCTCATGAGCTCATTTCTTTGCCTTGTCTACAACATTTTGGATACTTTGCCAGATCCAAGCTGTAACCTACCTTCATGGCAAACTCAACAACCAATGTCTTTGTTTGCCATGTCTAGCTATATCCAACAGATCCTTATCTTAACATAGATTATTTATTTGACCGTACAATATTTCTTTTCAGCCATTTTCAACTGGCTTAGTTATGGCTCCAGCCACTGTATGGGGGTAACTTTACAGGGGTTGCATTACTTTTGTCTCTAAAAAAAGAATTTAAATGCTTTATAACATGACAGGCTAACTTCAGCAAACACTCGTCTTATTTGTACAGCTCTTAGTTGTTCAAATATCTGCACAAGGGAAGGACCAATAAAAAATTGGACCTGCCACCTGGCTGTTTTTGCCTCTGTGGTGTGTGAAATTTACTGACAGTACAGTTGGGTCATGAAGTTATTTTTCAGGATTAATTATTTTTAATTCTTTAAGAAAATTGCTGAACACGAGAACCTTTGACCATGGTAAAAAAAAAAAAAAAATCTAAAATGTCATCAGTTCTTTGTCAAGTTGGACAGGACATTATTACAAACTTAGTTAGAAATCCTTTTCTGAATTCAAGAGTTGCCAATGTGACAGGCAAGATGTAAGATCTTGTCCCTCTGAAACCTTATTCTTGTGTCAAAGTGGACATCTGTGCAAAATTAAAGTTCACCCTCCAAAAAGCCTGACCTATGACCAAAATGTCTGTAGTTCATGTAGGCTGCTGGGGATCACATGTGTGGATGACCTGCTGCTGTAGACCTACAAAGCTTCAACTATACAGTTTCAAATATTTGTCCTTTCTTATACCCTTATTCCATTATCATTAGTTCCTACACTGTAAAAAAGGCTAGTTGTTTTAACTTAAAAAAGTTAGTGTCAGGGCTGCCTTAAAATTTTAAGTTTTCTGAATTTAGAAATTTAAGGTCAGTTGAATTAAAAACGATTCAGATCAAGTGAACTTCTTAAGTTCAATAAACTTGCTATTAAGTCAGCTCTACTTGAATTGTTTAGTTTAACAAACTTCTACAAGCAATCCAATTCCAGTAGTATTTTTTTATGCCGACACAGTAATTAAACTTCTTTAAACTACAGTTTTAAAGGTAAAACAACTTAATCTGAAGTTCAGGTCACTGATCCTCATCCACAAATGTGAAAAAAGAAATAAAACAGTAAAAGATGTGAGCTATAAGCTGGTTTTCCACCAAACGAGCCGTCATGCAAGCCAGATGAATATTAGTAAAATTTAAAGAACATTTGTGGATGATGATGCATTTTC
The DNA here is from genome assembly GCA_036419115.1 of Scarus forsteni. Lineage (NCBI taxonomy): Eukaryota > Metazoa > Chordata > Actinopteri > Labriformes > Labridae > Scarus > Scarus forsteni. Next base: position 17,059,917 of record JAZDUH010000066.1, read on the forward strand.
CAGCAAGCAAGCACTTTTTTGTGGCAAATGTATCTTGAATCTGTTCAGAGCTGTTTTGCTGTCCACATTGAGTTCATTCAAGTTCACTTGATCTGAACCGTTCTTAATCCAACTGAACTTAAATTTCTAACTTCAGAAAACTTAAAATTTTAAGGCAGCCCTGACAATAACTTTTTAAATTAAAACAACTAGCCTTTTTTTACAGTGTAATATCAACCTCTGAGGGATCACTGAACTACAGTACAGGAAACTTTCTGCAAATATCACACAAATATTTCTGTGACAACCAACATGGAGAACCTGCTTCTGTGAACCAGCTTGACTCCAAGTGCTTTGTTTTACATCAATCATCAACAGGAACAGAAGTTTTCATCTTTATATCAGTTAAACCCAATTGCATTGCAGTTGAACTAAATGTTGCTTCTTAACTCAGTTATAAGGCTCAGTGTGACATCCGAGAGATCGGACTGTTCCTTACTGATCACATTGTTCCCTCCGTCTGCCTCTCCTACTCTTTGTCATCTCCTGCTTCAGTAATAAGCTGTTTATGAATGTTTGCTCTTCTGTGCTATTTACACCAGTTCTGGCCATTACCTTTGTCAAACAATTGCCAAACTTTCAATCTGTCCTCCCTGCTGCTGCTCTCAGTTTTCTGCACAGATCAACACAACCCTTCTCCAGCCCGGGCACCTAATTCCCATCACCTCAGTGTTGAGGTTCTTCAGAAGTCTACCTCTTCATCTATTATTTTGACTCATGCAGTAATTTGCTATTGGTATATGCCACTGAAGGCATTCGAATTAGTCTAATCATTAAAGACATTTCACATTCCACTTACATTTACAAATTTTACATTAAATCATTTCTTATTCCATTTTTTTTGTTGTATCATTGAACAGGCGTACATTTTGATGAACCAATAATGCTCATATTTTTAACACATAAATGAAATGTGAGTGTAGGTTGATCAGGAGGAAGAGCGATATATTTCCAAATACAGCAGAAATGTAGAGCTCTGTCCACTTAGTTTAAAAGATCTGAAACACCCATTAAGAAGAAATGTTCAAGGTAAAGCTCATTCAGTGTTTGACAAAATTAAATACAAGCTTTACCATTATTATACTAATTACTATTACTACTATCATACCTCAATGCTTGGACACCAGGGGCATAATTTATAAAATATTGCGTAGGATCCAAACTAAAAGTGAACATGTACCCAAAAGCTGACAATGGCATATGCCAAAAAATAGATTTTAAAACCATATGTGTTGGGGTGCTGGTTTGGCGTAGTGGTTAGCACCCCATGTACTTGCTTCTGCCGGTCCAGGTTCGAGTCCCGCCTATGACCAGTTTGCGGAGTGTCTTCCCCTACTCTCTCACCCCCTTTCACAAGCCTATCCACTGTCTCTCTCCTGTCAATAAAGGCACAAAATGCCCAAAAATATACATTTAAAAAAAAAAAAAAAACATATGTGCGCACACCTGCAAGCACTTTTCCCATTATAGCTCCCAGTCCACCTAGAAGTTTGCATGGGTGGATTCCTCTCACATCCCACCCTCTGTGACAGGAAGACAGAGGATGGGAAGGAGCAATAGCTGGCAAAAGAGTGAAATTTGCTTGTCATAACTCTTCAAAATTAAACTTCATTTCTCATTCAGTTTCAATATAGAATTTAGTAATATAAACATTTACTCATTCAAAATGAGTACTGGTCAATCTCAGGCTACTATATTTAATTTGTTGCAACTTTCGACAGTTTATTATCATTGCAATTTTTTCTCTGCTGTTACCAAAACTCAAATGCCATTTTAAAACCATGAATAAGTAAAATTATAATAAGAACATCAACCAAATACAATGTTTTCCCTTAGGAAAAGTTAATGGTGGGTTACACGATGAAAACACTACTATTTATGACAAAAAATGACTTCTTTTTTTTACTGTTACTCTTCATTTGAGTAACAGCAATGAGGGTAACAGCAATGAGTTTTTAGCATAAAATTGGCAATCGTGTGAAATCTAGCCAGTTAGCATCTATGCTAGTAGCTTGAGCACATGGAGCACATTCTTAAGATTAAACTCAATATTTTACTTTTGATATCAACAACTATTGTCTTAGAGATAACTTAGGTAACAGGACTGAGTTTTTAGATTGACCATCTCTAAAACTGCTAATATATCATTAAATTTAAGGAAAAATAAAAGAGATAACTTACTTTTGGTCTTCCCATGACTTACAGAAGACCTAAATGATGTCAGTTCCTGCAGAACATGTCACTGGTGGAATGTTCCAAAATTTTAAAGGGGAGAATGTGTTTGGGTAACAGCAATGAGTGAAAACCTGGGGACAGCACTAAAATGTGAATATTAACCAAAATTTAATGAAATTTTTGTAAAACTTTTGTTTTAAAAGTGTAGATACTGTAGAATATGGAGTCACACTTACATACAAAAGAAAATTTGCTTTGGAAAGATTTTGTTCACGATGCATTGTAGTAAAGTGTAACGTTTGGCTGTGGGGACAGGCAAGAAATGCTATGTTTAAGTGTTTTGGATGCCATTTTAAAATATTAAAAAAATATATATATATGTAATTTCTACAAATATTAAAGTGTACGGTGCTAGTATAATAATAATGTATAATTTGTAATATATTATTACTTGTGTTTGTACATTTAATATACAACTTATATGCTGGGGACAGAAATTTCACTTGGCAGAAGCCCAGCCAGTAGCCATTAATATTTTCATTATTATTTCATTTTAATTTAAAATTATTTATATTTTTGTTTTAGATCTACATTTTTTATGTATGTATAAAGTATTATCTAATCTGATCTAATCTAATCTAATCTAGTTTGATCTAATTTAATCTAACAGCAGGAAGTGACTGCTTGTACAGAGATTAGCATAGATGCTAACAGCTTCTCTAGCAGTTTTATTTGATGTGGACCACATTTATTTATTAAATAAAAACAAATAATATCAATGAAGGCACTACTGGACAGAAAATGATCTTTTTGCTTCACTTCTGACATGCTTCTGTGAGAGTTTGTTCCATGGTGTGGCATATGTCTTGTATTTTACACCAAAAGCAGCAGCACCTACCAACTCTGACTGATCAGTAATTAATGTGACGGACAGATAAATCGTTCAATCCTTTGTCATATATGTTTGGAAAATGCTCTGCCCATTCCCAAACACTTTCTCTGAACTGTTTCCTTGGTGAACTAGTGAAATAATCTGGTGTGTCTGGGTAAATTCTAGCCTGATTTGACTGTATGTTGTTGTTTTGTGGTAATGCAGGCAGTCTGTGCTGGTGGGTTTGATTAGCAGCAGATTTCCAAAGAGGTACCAGAAAGCTGTTGCCCAGGGGCACCAAGTTTTGGTAATAATACCAACATTTATCTAAATATTTGAAACTGCTAAAAAAACTTCTGGAGAGTGTGGCAGTGAGAGGCCCATGTCAGCTGGCAAACAATAAGAGATTATGTCAATTTTATCACACAAAACTAGAAAGAATAAATAAAAGACTAAGTGCTGCAGGAATGTGCAACTGTTGTGGTCTAGATCTGGTCTAAGGAAACAACTTTGATCAAGGAATTCAAATATCAGATCAGAAAATCAAGCTGGAAGATCTATGCTTCACAGAAATGTTGTATGCTATTTTTCTCGACAGAATTTTTTTTAATCAGTGGATTAACCACAAGCATTGTGTAATCAGTGGGGAAGTAAAAAACACATGACATGGTCACAGGCAGATGTGGGTGGGATGTGGTTTAAGACTGCAACTGACTCTTTTTTTTCTTTTCCACTCACCTCTATGGTATTAAAAGCCTCGGGAGACATAAGAAACCCTAAGAAAACACATCAAAACATAATTACCTGTTGCCTTGTTGATATATTTTAAGCTTAAGACATACAACACTTTCAAGGCTTCTTTCAGTCTCCATTCTTTGATGGTAAAATATAAAAGTCATTTTTGACCAATAGAGACTATCACAGTGCAAAACTCTGAGAGCAAGACAAGACATCATCTGGTTAGCAAGCTTATAACACACAAGAAAGTCCCGATTTATGGGTAGCATTCTCTGAAGGGCTGAGCCTCCAAGGGATCCAGTCCTTATAGCCTACATGGACCATGTAATCAAACTGAAATGTCCTGGCCTGCAGAGACGCTTACATCAGGACATATTGTGCCTGCCTGTACCCCTTTGTTCCTGAGAGCCATTCATGAAACTTCAACAGCTGGTTTAGTGGTACAATACAGAGCTCAACCTAGAATTTTCAAGATTTTTGAAAGTAAAGGGCTTTATTGTGGCCTCATTTGTATTGGTAGCCATAGTTTCAGGTGAACACCAATTACTTGCAAATATTTATTTACTCAACCTTTAGAGTTCACCAGGATACTAACTGACTTCCATGATGTTTTGGATATGTTGTTTGACCACAAAGACTGCACTGAATATTTCTTTTTGGCCTTGCATAAAACAAAAAAGGCCACATATTGAAGGAACATTTGACTTTGGACTATGGATGGAAATTGATAACCAATTCAAGTTATGATCAATAACAAATAGCTATTATTTATCCCCTTAAAAATACAAATTGGTAATGTTTTTATATTGTTGGAGAGCCTGACTGCTCCTCTTTACAATGAGGTTCCACTTGTAAGGATAGTGCATTCTAGGAATGAGCAACACAGCTAAATGTGTGGGTAGTGCCCCAAAAAAAGTGCCCTCTTGCTCTGGTTGAAGCCTACTGTTCCTCTGTGAAGCAAGGGTGAGGAACAGGTCTTCTTGGAATGGTGTCTTCCTGTGACGCCCTCTTCATGGTCTGTGTTGGACTTCACCAGCCTCACAGAACTTGGACCTAAGTCTGGAAATGGAACCAGAGATGACAACAAATACTGCTGCCACTCTGTGTACTGGAACACCAACTTCAAGTTGCAAGGGAACTTGACACATTTTTTGGGGACACACATGTTTAACTGTGGTGCTCATTCCACGATTGAACATTCCTTACAAATCGTGCCTCATTGTAAAGGTGAATAATCAGGCTTTTAAACACTATAAAATATAAAGTCAGTCAAAATTAATAAAGGGGAGAAATAATAGACTAAAGTTATGGTTAAAACTTTATTAAGGGGTAAATATAATTTGACTTTATGCTTAAATGTTCCCTTATCAATGCCCTTCAGTAAGATCTGTCTGCCTTTCAGTTCATGGGATAATGATTTCTTAGAGGCAGTCAGCAAAATGATAGTAATTATGGCGGAAAACAGATGCATAAACAGCATAAAAATATCAGGACATTTGATGCTGTTTGCCCTGAAAACCTGAGCAGACCTGTTTTAATCTCAAAGAAAATCCACAGGAATTGATAAGAGAACTAGAAAAGCACTCGGAGAGCGCAGACCTCAGCCAGCGCCACAGTCCTCACCCATATTATGATTTTTACCATAAATATTAGTTCTACCTTTATTTCATCTAAATATTTAGATTCCTTGACCATGAAAACATACCATTAGCAATTAGATTCATAATGATATCTATTTTAGTTCAGTAGTTATTCACAGAAATCCTATTTTCGCCATGGTGGCCAGACGCTGATCCGGATCAACACCAAAATCGAATCAGTTCTTTTTTTTCCTATGCTGACCATTTCCTGAAAATTTCATCAAAATCCATCCATAACTTTTTGAGTTATTTTGTTCACATACGGACGGACAGACAGACATACAGACAAACTCTCCCGAAAACATAACCTGCTTGGCGGAGGTAATTAGAAGAGAATTGAATTTACAGGCAGGATCAACACTGGCACTGAAAACAATTCCCATCACTATGCTGCACAGCCAATAACATGTAGATGCAACCACTTGATTTGACCAGAGACACACCTTGTTTAGACCTTACACACACAGGGATTAAATATGCTTTTGACATTGGGTGTCAAGTAGTCTATGTGCTTGGTGTGGACATACCTACTGACAGACTGTTTGTTATCTGGTTGCTCAGACTGCATACAGTGGTTGCATGGCATGCATTCATCTGGACAGATTTACACAAGATTATCCCATCTGACTTTGGACGAGAGGCAGGGAACACCCTGTACTGGTCACTAGCCAACCTCAAAATGGACATACAATGACAGATAACCATCCACACTCACACCTAAGGGCAATTTTGATTTACTGGTTAACTGAGGAAGCCTAACATGTTTTAAAACTGTTGCTGTTTTTTAACCAAGCCTAAGCCATCATACATACTGTTGGAGGAAACCAGAGTACCCAAAGAAAACCCACGCATGCAGACTCTACACAAAAGACCCTGTCCGACTGTACAATTGATCCATCCCCCTTCGCTAGATGAGAGAACAGCACTACCCACTTTTACTATACAGCCCCATTTTAAAGCAATTTATGAAAAAATGAAGGAGAAAAGCTGTCTAAGAGGAGCTGCAAGCCTTTGAATTTGTGGCTTATTTTTCTCAATTTATTTGTACTGCCTGTAATTGTACTGCACAGATATCAACACTTTGAGTATGTTTATTAACCAAGACTTAGCCATCATCCATATTGTTTGAGGAAACCAGAGTACCAACAGAAAACCCATGTATGCACGGGAAGAACATGCAGACTCCAAAAGAAAGGTCCTGTCTGATCCATCATCCTCCTTCTTGAGATGAGGGGCTCATACTACCTTTTTTGCCATGCATCCCTGGCATATTTGTCTCAGTTTATTTGTACTGCCTGTACCTGTACAGCATGTAAACCAGCCAGGACAGATTGGTGTGAATAAATTAAAGAAACTCTTAGAGTTACATACATAAAATGATATTTGGGCTTTTATTTAAACCTGTGGACATCAAGTGGGTTGAAGATCTGTGGTCACTGGGACATGTTGTCAATACATTCTGAAATACACACGCTTCAGTACAGGGAACTTGGTATGTGAATCCCCAAAATGGACATAAATGCATTACGTATCCAGCATCATCATGTAGTCGACTGAATTAATGTTGCAGCATGAAGTTTTAAGAAGAAATCGCTGACGCACTGTTGTGTCATACCTGCAACAATCTCTCTGCTAACCTCACACCCTATTCTGCTCTTCTGGTTTTGTGATTACTGTGTTTGGACTGAGCATGAGGGTGCCACTGTGAACCTTCAGATACAATAAAGCTTTCATTTTACATGGACATTTACCTGCATCCACTTCTGTCATTCTGTCATCTCAGCCAGTTACCGACACACACATCTCCCATTACCACAACCCACAAAGCAGTGAATATTTGCGGATGGACATACAAATTGTGTCGTATTCAAGGACGCTTGGGATCAACATTATTTAAAGACATACACAAACATGATAAGAACTCTCATGGAAACACACATTCTTCACAGGCATGAGCAGATGGCTTTAAAGGAAAGTTCAAACTTTCCACTACAGTCTTCACCATAATGCAAGTTCAGTCTTGTGCTACAGTGAAATCAAACCAAACAGAAGTACAGCGATTGTATCAGCATATAACCCGTCAGGGCACATTCTGCTGCAATGTTGTGACACCTGTTACTGCAATAATTGTATTACAACACTTTTAATATGCTTGTAAACCAGGACTAAGCCATCATCCCACAGTAAAAAGAGCACTATTCATGTAATTTTTTTTTTGTAATGGTTGTAATTGAATCTTTTTGATATGTCCTTGCTGGATGTGATATGATGTACTTTTATACGACCTTCAGGAGAGCATATCTGCGCATGCAAATGTAAACCAAAGATAATTTCCAGCCTTTTTGCACCCTAAAGGTAGTCATTGTAGCTTTATCTTAATATTAACCTAATTCTTTCACCTACTAATTAATAACTCTAGTATTTTACCTCCAAACTGTTCATCATGTGTTAAATCTCAGTTGTGCTTCAAACTGTTAGTCCCATCCATTGAACTATTAGCAGTTTCAAGCCTCAGTACATAACAACACATGTGCAGTCTTACGGACACAAATGCACCCAGCCAGAACTCACCTGCCCACTCTCCCATGGAAGTGAAAAAAGCTTTTGGAAGTGGAAAAAACACCTTAGGAAAAAGCATCCTACTGGAAAGCAGCACTCTAACTCCATAGTAGACAACGACTGCAGCTCCAAGAGAAATCAGAAACTTCTCCATTAAATCCATTTTCTGGAGCAGGACAGGGAACAGAAGCTATGAGCCCTCGTGTGCTCCTGTCTACTTCTTTTGGTTTGGTGATTTAGAAACAAAAAGAATGACAGAATGAGGGGATAAATGCCAGAAGACACTCCCATTTCAGAGCTGACACACACACTTCAAACACACACACACACAAAAAAGAGCATGTTTTATCCAGTCCCAGTGCGTGTTTTTGCTTCTTGTGTTCCCACTAAGATATCAAAAGAAAAGCCCTGGAGACCCAAACATTCACAACTGAGAGGACAGACGATGGGGGCAACCCGTACTTTACAGCAGTGGTGCAGATCTTATTCCCCACCAAACACACTCATGAATTATTCCTCAGGGACAGCTGGATATTAGCCTCTAATCTGAGCTTTGCCCTCTGTTTATATCCATTAACAGATATCAGTGCAAAGAGCCTTACTCATTCATGGACATTGTGTCTCCACGTAACCCCCAATCTTAACTCTCCATTTGTTTGGATTGTAAACAAAGACCAGTTCAGGGGATAAGAAGTTTTGACCAAGATATACCTCACTGCTTATCTGAGCAAGCACTGACTGATAGATTTGCCTTAAGGAGGTGGATTGCCATCAGGAGAACAAAAATGTTCTAAGATTGGCCAGATCCGCTCAATATGTTGCATACCAGCATTTCCCTGATCTTCAGCCTGCTGCAGTCAAAGTTGACACCTAAAAATTACCTTTGGCCCACCAAAGCCCCCCTACAACCATAACATGGTAACTGTTTTTTCTACTTCCCCACTTTTTCATAAACAGATTGCTTTCATTTTGATGCTTATAAAGGAAGGAAATCTATCAGCCATCTATGGACCAAATGAGGTACAAAGACAAATTCAAAGTCCTCTCTGAGAGTCCTGGAATGTACCTTCTCTGTTTTACTAAAGCATGTCAAATTGAACTTATAACAAACCAAACTCTCATCTGAGCAGAGAGCATAATAACAATTCTGCCTCTGCGAGCTGTTCCGATCACTCTGTTCCCCCTGAAGGGGCCACACTAATATTATAATATCATTCTCAGATAAGTGCAAGAGCCCCTTAACAAACCTGAACTGAGAGAGACTTTGAAAATAAAGTTCCTGAGGCATGTCATAAAGTAATCTGTGCATGAGAGAAGCTTGTAACATCTAAAACAAGAATGTTATTGTGCACATTAGAAAGTAATGCATGTTTAAATTTAAGATATATGCAAGACAGAGACGGCAACAGACCATTAAATTTGTCCTGTGTGACAGAATCCATGACAGGGTTGAAGATTCATGAGGGCTTTTGATAATCTAAACGGAAATGCTAAATATAAACCAATGAGGACTGAAAATGGTCAAAATAAGAAACTTTGCACCATCATTATTTCTTTAATCATTTTTGGCTGAAGAGTGTTTCCCACATTGTTTGAAGCTTAATGTCTCCAAACAGAACAGCTGGCTGTAATGAGATGTCCTTTTTAAGATTTATTAGCTTGACAGCTCTTGGTGTTAGAAAGTGTTCGGACCTGCTTTGGGATAGGGCCCATTGTGATGTATCTCCATGTTTAGTAGAAACTTATGTAATAAAATGGAACAAGAATGAGCTGTGATAAAACACTCTGAGTGCTGAAGCTGACCCACTGAGCAGTTAAGTTCTAAGTTCATATCTTAGCATTGTAAACTTAGCTTCAAGTTATTGTTTCATCAAGGAAATAGCTAAAATACATACATATTGAGAGTAAGTTGATTTTCTTCTGACACTTTGAGGCTACTTAATATAACATGAACATGAACACTTTTGTTTTTTAATGATTTCTTATCAAATACTGGACACTGGGAGAGCTTACAAAACTTAACTTTAACAAGAAGCAGAAATCTTCACATTTTTTCACCACCAAAAGTAGATGCTAATGCTGTTGTAAGAGACAGAGCTCCATCTGAAATGGTTAGATGCACTAGCAACACTGTGGTACAACACTGTGGCACAACACTGACGTACTTCTTGTACAATTTAGACAACGAGAATAAGTTTGCTTGAATTATTTGATCATCGACTGTAACATAGATGCCACTTATCTATTGAGTCGAACTGTGCTAACAAACTATGGTTATCAGAAGTGTTCCTGAGTGCACCTGGAAAATCCTTGATGTAATGATGTGGACTTATAATGCCACTTGAGGAATCAAACGTCACAGGCTTTCATTCGGTTTTTAGTCTCGCCGCTGACATGCAGAGACTCATCTGGATTTTCTGAATCTTTTGATGATATCATGGACTGCAGATGATGAATCCCTAAATTCTTCGCAATTGTAGGTTGAAAAAAATGTTCTTATACTGTTGGACAATTTTTTCATGCAGTTGTTCAAAATGTGGTGATCACTGAGCTTTTTTAAAGGATGCTCCTTTTGTACTTCATCATGACACTCCCCTGTTCCAGTTACTCTGTCCACCTGTGAAATGAACTTTCCCAGCTTTTTGATGCCCTGTCCCGGTTTTGTATTTGCTGGTGTATGTTTGTCCATTTGTTTGTTAATTTGACTGTTGTAAGGAAATTTATGCAAAACTGTTTGACTGATTTAGCCAAAATATTCAGGAGATGTTGGTAATGGCCCACCTCAAAAATGATAAGGTCTTGGTAGTGATCCAGATATCAATCTGAACAATCGTTTTTGCTCAATAACTATTTAATAATTACTTTTGTATATTAGCATGGATCTAAGTGCTAGGTGTAGGTTTTTAGGGCCAAGGAATCATATTATGAAGTTAACTTTATCATGGAACTATTGCTTATGGATGTAACAGCAATATGTGAGCTACCTTGGCTTCTAGTTTGGAATGCATTAGGGGAGAGTGGGATGAGTTGTGCCAGTTTTTACTTAAAGTGTCTTTAAAGCAAGGGGGTGACAGTAATGCCTCCAACTAAAATATGTACATAAAGTTTAGAGTGTGGTGCAGCCCTGGGAGCAATCACTTTATATCTTACATAAACAGTTTCAGACATAAAGCTTTAGGGAAAAAAAGGAGTCTTGTAGTATAACTCGCCCTCGTGTCTATTTGAAGAAAATACACAGGGGTAAATTGTGCCATTGATTTTTGCAGTAAAACAGATTATTTTAATCTCACAAATGGTAAAGCTCTGTAAAAGTAAGACACATTTAATACATACTTAGGTATCTTATGTTTATTTATATACTTTACAACATCAACTTTTCTATGGAAGGCCTATAGTACAAACTGATCCCGTTTAGAGCAAAATCAGCTGTAATTCTAAAAACCAGGTTACAAATCAACATCCTATTCTTCAACAAGGAATATTTAACAAGAACAAAATTAAATTCATAATGAGCACCTAACAGACTGCAGTTCCCCTCACAGATCCTACTACTTAATATCCCACTTGTCAATGCTGCAGGGGGATATGAACTTATGTTCCCTTCTGGCTGTACAACAACTTTTTGTGGTGTGTGTAGTTTCTTCAGCACATCACCTCTAAGGATGACTCTTATCTCCCTTGCCACATGATCTTCCCCTGTCGACCCTCTTTCACTGCTATGTCCAACTCCTCAAGAGGAGCTGAAGCATTATCTGTCTTGCATGATGAATTTTGTTCTACAATTGAGAATATCATATTGTTTCAGTGATGAAATGTAAGAATACAATGTAAAATCACAATAAAATACAATAATACAATATGCAGTAAATAATCATAACTGACCAGGCCCTTAGGCACAAATCACTCCAAGCCCACCATATTGAAAAAAAGGATCCAGCTGTTAAGTCTTGGCATTATGCTAACTGTATAGACTCATAGTGTAGCTTACTAAAGCACTAAACATGTGTGAACTGTTTTCAAAACTGTCAATAATTGTTTAAACACAGCAATAAAATGAACTTGCTCATAGAAATTTTACTATGGAAGACAAAAAAGACAACTTTCTTTTAGCTTAAGTGTACTTACTTCTCAAACCATTTGTCTCCCTTCTTTGCAGGATGAGTAAAATGAATGCCTCTTCAAAAATACCTGGTCACATGAATGGCACTACTTCCCACCCTGGACCAAATCACTCCACTCTCCCTACAGGCATCAAATTTAAAATGAGTCAATATTAGCACAAAACAAAGACGTTTATCAGTTTCAATTTAGATAACTTGCCTCAGTAAAGTACCAAGGATGAAAAGGATTGTAAATCAATGTATTCTGTTTTAATTTACGTTTAACACAACGTCCAAACTTCATTGTTCTAAAAAAGCTAGACAACCCAATATTGGATGCCCATGAGTGTAATTTTTAAATTAAACTTCCATATTTCTATGTCAGTGGAATAAAAACATTCTTTTCTGATCATAAGAATGAAGTAATACATAGTTATAGTTCAGAAATCTGACATTACTTTGGCGGCTCCTCTCCACACATCTGGGCTGGAGAACCATTCATGAAGCCAAAACACACCACAGCTGATTTCATTCATTCATGACGTAGCACGTACGTCATCAGCACGCGCCTGCAGTGTTGCTCGCGCCATTCCTACAGGCGTGTGTTTTCCCACACAGCATCACCGCACACACGGCTTCAAGCAGCTGCGATAACCACACTCTGACTTTTCTACCTTCAGGCTTTCAGGTGAGTACGTCACTTTGTAAACTTCACCGAAAGCACCCTTCCTTGAGGAGAAAATGTTAATAAATGTCAATGTTGTCTTCTTTCCTCGTTATTGAGTAAGTTTAGCTTGAAAGCTAACCTGAAGCTAGCTTTGGTGTTTTGGGGGAGTCGTAGTTGGGGTAATGCCTGTTTTCCTGGTGAAGAGCGGGTCATTTTATTGTTCGGTTAGTGTTTATAGATGGTGTATGACTAGGGCCAGCAGCCTGGACTACAAAAATGACTGGCACGCTTCGTTATTGTGGTGGTAACTACGTCCTTATTCCTTGAGCATCTAACTTTATTTTGGTTAATCCCCCGACAGTCCAGCTTCAATGACCCCCCTGAGTGCAGATGTAAACATGACATGATGCTGACAGCCTGTCTGTGCAGGATAGCACCATCTGGGACAAAATGGCTTTAACGTAAACCTGACATTTCAATAAGGCCATGTGGAGGATTAATTAGCTTTAAAAGAATTGATCTTAGCCCAGTGATAGATTAAGGTTTTCTCCGTAGTCCTTACAGTGATGCTATATGTGTTCAGTGGCAATTAAAGGATAAAGTTATGCTGCCGCTAGCTTACCATTTAACCCAGGGAGTAGGTGACTAATAATGTATACTTGCGTCACCATTTAGTATCTGTACATATTAAACATAAAGCTAATACACGGTTTGACCAGACAGCACTCAGAACAAACTGTTAAAACAGCGTTTTCATGCACGTTTAAAGGCTAACTTAGCTCTATGTGTTAGCAAGCTACCTGTTACACAATTTACATATTTGCTTTATCATTGACATCATTGTATACTGGCATACGCAGGGCTTTAGGCAACAGTGTGGGAGTGGAGAGGTAGATGGAAAGTGGCCATATTTAGACTAAAAGACTGCTATAAAACCTGCAAGAGAACACAGGCCTCGTCTGCATCAGGAGAAGCAGAGGTTTGAATAAAGGAATCAATAATGGCTGAATTCAGTCTAGCTGCCTTTCCTCATTCATTCTCCAAGTGCCATGCATCATTGTCAGAGTCAGATTTATAGTCCAGGTATGACTGCTCATACAAGGATTCTGGTTAATTGTGCTCTAGGACTGAATGATTTTGGGGAACGTCTAATTGTGATTATTTTGGCAGATACTGCAGTTTATATTCGATTCACAATTTTCTTCAAATCAAGCTTTAAAGGCAACATTTACTGTGTTAACAGTATTGACAACAGCAGGGAAATCAATGATCTAAAGCATATGACACATTATTTAAAATCTAATACTGGTGATAAATAATATGTTTTCTTTATTTAAAGATGCTATGAGGAGTTTCTAAGTAATTACAAAAAAATTACACTTTAAGATGAGTTTTATAGCATCAAAATAGGTTATCTATAAATGCTATTCCTTAGCTTCGTGGTCGGGTCGGACAGGGCTGGACTGGCCTGGATACTCAACTTCGGGAACAAGACAATTAAAACTAGAGCAAATTTCTATTATTCAGACACGTCTTAGAGCACCAGGCTGTAAGTAGTGATATAAAGCCGGCTACAAAACTACAATACTAAGTTTACCAAAAAATTGCTTGTTTTCACACATCAAAAACTACCGCTATGTAACTAGAAAGAGACACATTATCTCGTCGCTTTGCATCCTGTAAGTTGTTGAAAAAAGAAGTTGTAAAGCAATGCAGAGTTCTGAGGAAGGTCCGAACTGCGTTCATTAGCATCACAACAAACACACGCTTTGGCTTGGGTCATGTCTTTTGGTGCTTTCAGTTGTAGTCAGAAGTAGAAATTTCCAAGTTCCGAGGAGGAAACTGCAAGTGGAACATTCCCTGAAGTCAGAATTTCCTACTGGGAACTTGGTGAAACCTCGCCACCCTTGACTTGACAGTCGAAGATGGATGCCCCCATTGTGAACAGTTATTTAGCTCCTGTAATAATCAATTTATTTGCACTTCTGACTGGGGTGTGTCGCTCTAGATCAGCTGTATACATAGTATTGTTAGACTTATATTTACAAAAATGCTACCATAGAGATAATCATATTCTTCATGTGATATTTGTGAACAACAACGCAGGGCGTGCTAACAGCAGCTAACAATAGCCTGGTAGATCAGCTTTTTTTTTTCCAACTTCAACTGAAACGCCGATAAGTCGGAGATGATGTCACTCCCAGTTCCGAGGTTACTGGAACGCAGCATTACGACGGTCGCTGCGCGTGCTCGTGGGTAGCAGAGTCTTCATGTCTTCGGAACTAGATTCTCTTCATAGCACCTTTAAGGGACACTCCAACTCCTAAACAGCTGCTTTGTGTTCTTAACCTTGTTACCAGCATTTCTGTTGTGGAGATGTGACGTTCTGGTCTTTTAAGTGAACAGTGAGAACCAATTTGCAGTTGTGAGTAAACCTTTCATTTGCGAGCCATTCTAAATGCTATTTGCCTACAAATTTGTAAAACAGTTGACACAACAGATCCTGGGTCAGACAGGAGCGATTTCATTTCTAAAACAATAAATCTTTTAGCCCTACTGTGCACTACATCATAGTATTTTTCTGTGATCTTCAATTTTTGATTTTGAATACAAAAGAAGTGCCAAGGCATTTCCAGCATCTTTGAGGGAGTTATTGTCAAAATGTGGGAATCTGCCATATATTGCAATGGTAACAATGCTTGGACAGGATCCAGATTCAGATTTGGATCACCTCTAAAATCACATCATGTCTTCCTTGTGCTGTGAACCAAATGTCCTGAAAATGTAATAAAAAAAGTCATTTTTGAGTTAATAGCAAAAATGTGAAAAACTGCCCTATCTCATAATGTGAACAAATCATTAAAGAAATCCTGGATCTGTATTTGTGTCCAGGTTGCCACTTTGCTCTTGTGTTAATTACATTCCCTAGGGTGCCATTAATATCAGTTGAGGCCTGTCTGAGATGGCCAAGCAAACGATTGAACTACTTCAAACAAGTTTTTTGGAGCAGCACATACCACATCTACAAACTTGAACCCTGTTGTCTGCTTTCAGTACTGACTGCAGCTTCAGACTCTGCTGGGACTTCACTCAGTGTTTGAGGTCACATCCACAATAATACACAGCAAGACAACAAAAGTCTAATCACTGTTCCTAATTGACAAAATGATAACAAAACATAGGTTCCTTGCTGGAGTTAATCAGTCACTTTACATTTGGGCAGGGCAGTTAAAGTCAATTATATCATTTTCATAACTATAGCATCTGCAATTAACACACTGTAACAATCGGAATTAATACGATACATGAGGGCTGGGCGATATGGCCTTGAAATAAAATCCCCGATTTTTTTCCCACAACACTCGATTTACAATTTTAATAGATTTTTTCCTCCCTAAAAGGAAACAAAACTCCCAGTGACATAAAAATAAAACAAATCAAGTTTTGCCTTTATGTTGTCTAAATGTTTCCCTCTTAAAGTCAAAGTCTGGGTCATAATAGGTTGATTATGTAGTATAAACATAGGCAGGTTTGTCTACACAAACACTAAAAGGCTGAGGTATTTTTACAATATTAGCATGAAACTCTGTGCAAACCCTACAAGGCCAACCATCATGAAAATTGTATTCTTTTTCAAAAATTGCAACTACTTACAATTGGACTAAGGCAAGAAATTTTTTTTCGATTTTTAATTTTTTAAATCTGCAAAAATTAATTCGAATTAATCGATTCAATCAATTTTTTGCCCAGCTCTACAATACATTGACAAAGAAGTTTTATTGTGCTTGAGCCATGTTTCCAGATTTGTGGTACAACAGCCTTGGTTTCAGACTCTTTGATGCTGTCAGACGACGCGAGAACTAGCCGTGAGCTATCACATTATTTTTGCCAATTAAGTGCAAAGAAATTTCTTAGATTTCTTCTTGACTCGAAAGACACAAGTGTAGTATAACACATGAGTGATGTAGACAGTGGTTCTGAATTATAGCGGTATGAATACATCAGGGCTGTGTGATGGCACCACAGGTTTACTTGTTGGCTCACAGCTTACTGGTTTGACTCCATGAGTGGGAAGGGCCTGTCAGTGCTTTCTGCATATTCTCGTACGCATGTGTGGGTTTTCTGTGCGTACTCCGGTATTCTTCCATGACCAAAAACATGCTCTGAAGGTTAATTTGTTGTGAGTGTGTGTGAGTGGTTGTTTGTCTCTTCATGTCAGCCCTGTGATGGGCTGTTGGGGGTGTGCCTTGTTTCTCGACCGATGTCAGCTGGGATAGGCATGAGCCCCTTTGACCCCAACAGTGATCATCACTACAGATTTTGGATTATTGTTTGGATGATAATTGATCTAATTTAAAGTCACTGGAATTGATATTGCTTTTACAGTGATCACCGCATTTATACATCCTGTGTTCTTATTTCTCGCACTGGGCTGAGCACCTGAGGAGGCTCTGCTGGACTGTGGTGGGTGAAAGGCTGACCAATGGGCCTGCATATTTGTTATGAATGAGGGATGAACTACTGCTTTGATCATGATCTGCACACAGTGGAGCCCAAAGTGCTTACACATGGCACTACTCGGATGTTTCTGTGTCGTTATTGTCTGCTCTGAGAGGTTTTGCCTTTCATCCATCTCCTCAGCGTGTTTTCTTTGGCTTCTGTTGGTTTCCTGCTGACTAGAAAGAGCCAAGGCCCAATGCTTCCCTCCACAGTTCATAGACTTGAGTTGTACTTCCTGTTGCTGGTTCAGGAGAGCATTGGATAGACCAGTTGTCCTGAAAGCGCTCTCTGTTGGATTGGGTACTGCAGAGCTGTATAATTTCTATTCAAAAGAACATAACAGCATGATTAAAGATTTTCAGCCCACAGATATTGAGTATAAAATGGCCGTAATATTAGTGGTTGTGAACATATCCCAGCAGTCAAAAAAAAAAAAAAGAATCCGACAAAAAATGGCAAACTATTACCTCCATAAGTTGTACTTGGTTGGCTTCTGTCTGCCCCATATTATGAGGTATGCATCAGTGACACTGACAATATGAATACGTTTTGTCACATTAATTCAGTGCTACAAGCTAGTATACTTCACTGCTGATTCAGAGATGTTTTGTCATTTGACAGAAGACGCGTTACGTTGAAAAGTGACCTGATTACTCCAATTCCATGTCTGTCATCAGGCAGATCCATCTTCTAAAGCTTCAAGCAGAAACCATTGTTCCTGGTCAGAAAATGGCCAGGTTTATCATTGCCTTCTTGATAACGTGATTAAAAAGGACAAGGACTTGCGACTAATAGACTCATAATTAACTAGAAATGATCTCAGAGAGTGCAGGCCTCCATCAAGATACAATTCTGAATCACCACAGACTCCGATATGATAGCCCAGTCTCCACTCCTGTCTGTCCACGTGGAGAACTCCTTCGCTGGCATTGCAAGAGAAGCTGAGTAATGTAGTGACATAGGCTTGAAAATGCTGACGTGACTTTTTGCAAATAAACTACAATTCCCATAATGACATAAAGGGGGCGGAACCCTCACAGCAGCTGAGGAGAGATGAATGGGATTTGCCAATGTAAACTTCAATGTTCTTTTGTCAATCTGGATCATATCCAGATGAAATTGACCATGATGATGGCGTTATATTATATATATTATTGTGTCAACTTTGAAGCAAATTCATCAAATGAAGTCAGGGATGTAATTTAAAAAAAAATATGGCCCAATAGATTTTTCACAAATTTGAGGATTTTTTGGCATCCAGACAAATATGAAGATTTCCTCTAAAATGTAATGTCTTCTTCCTAGGACCTAACCACACCTGGTAAATTTTTGGTGTAAATCCATGAAGTAGATTTTGTGTTATCTTGCTGACAGACAAACAAATGAACACACAAACAGACCCTGGTGAAAAGATAACCTCTTTGGGGGAGGTAATAAGATAGGTTAAACATTTATTTATCCTCCTTCCAGTTTTTCTGGAAGTTTCCACTCTACCCACTCACCTTATGTGTCAGGTTAGAGCACAACTCCTGTTAGGTCAATTTTGATTTATCTTTAAGGTCATAGTGCTAAAAATATTGGGTGTGATAAAGAAGCTGTGTAGCTTCTTGCTGGTCTTGCTTTCATGCTGAGCTGGAGGTTTGTTGTTCATTAGCTGCACTGCTAAAAACATAGCATAAGAGTTGCTAGCATAATAGTGGGCATTACAAAAACATGCTGTGCATTATAGACACTTTTTATTGTAGCATTCAATGGCAAATCATGTCCCACAGCTTCTCCATGCAGAGCAAACAGAAACAGTCTTGTACGGTCTTGATTTAGCTTAAAATTTCAGCAGATGTTGGTCATGACCCAACTAAGATGATGATCCAGGGAACTGCCATTAGCCAATGATCTTTTTTGCTCAATGTCTCACTAATAATGAAATCAGCATGGTTCTGAGTGCAAGGTGTGGGTTTTCAGAGCCAAGGAATGATATTATGATGGTAACTCTATCATCAAACTATTGCTTGTAGATATAACAACATTATTTGAGCTATCTTGGCGGTGATTTGTGCGCTGATTGCTTCCTAGTTTTAAATTCTATTTTGGATTTGTGTATGCTGGTCATGTCGTAGGCCATTTAGAGGTTGCAGTTTGCTGGATTTGACCTGAACGCTGCCAACTAACCAGAGGAAACCTAAAAGATGTCAGTTTGTCAGCTACTGCATGTGTGTGGTTGATGTTATTAATGACAAAAAAAATGTTGAAAAAATGAGTATGCTCGTTTGAAAAAAAAAAGTAGGGCTGAACAATTTGAGAAAATAATCTAATTGCGATTTTTTTCCCCAATATTGCGATTTACTCTGCAGTTGTTTTAATGTTCCTCATCTTATGTATTCTTAAACAAACAAAAGCAGTAGATCCTTTTATAGTAAAACCAATATGACAACCCAAGCTTTGAGAAAAAGTGGAGAAGTGAAGAACAGAAGCAAAATAGGTATGAAATTGTAAAAACTGGGTAAAAATGGTGTGAAAGCAGAAAAAGGTTAATAAATAGGTGCAAAATAGGTATGAAATTGCAAGAAAAAGGGGAAAAATTGGTAAAAAAAAATCCAAAAGTGGCTTTGGAAAATTGATTATGGCAGCAAAATTGGGAATTAAATTTGAAATTAAATTTCAAAAACCATATAAAAATTCCAAAAATGGTTCTGACAGTGGCCAAAAAGATGAATGGGGCCTAATAGACATAAAGTTGTAAAAAAAGTTAAAAAAAAAAAAAAAAAAAAGATACAAATGGTCCAAAAGTGGGAAAAAATTGTTTGAATAGAGATAAAAAATAGGCATGAAATTGCAATAAACTACATCATAATGCCAAGCTGTTCAACACATTTTGGGCTAAAAATATTAAACCTTCTGCGATTCGAAAATTGCAACAAGCCATATTGTGATTTAATCTAATTTGCAATTAATTGTTCAGCCCTATAAAAAGTACAATAAAAAAATAATAAAGGCATATCATACCTGTCTTTTGAAGTGATGGAAAGATGCTTTGGGAATTCATACCAACCAAGAAGACATAAAACTTTCTCTTATGATTCTGAAGATCAGTTTTCTTCCACCCATTCATTATCTAATGTCTGTCATATCCCTTAAGGGTCACATGGAGCTAGAGCCTATCCCAGCAGATATTGGAAAGAGGGGCTACTACTGATTACAAGGCCACACAGGGAAAAAGATTTGTGTTCATATTCAAGCTTACTGGCAATTTAGAGTCACCAGATAACCTAATCGGCATGCATTTGTTCTTTGAGAGGAAACCAGATTACCCAGATAAAACCTGCACAGTCAGAGCAAGAAAATGGAAACTCAACACAGAAAGTCCCAGACCAACAAGAGGAGCTGAACCAGCAACTGTCTTGATGTGAAGCACGCACGTGCTGTGCCGTGGCCCCTCAGCTTTCTTTGTCTTGTGTTGTTCTTGTATAAGTGGACCCAGCTTTTGGAAGTGTTGAAACTTGGAGGTTGCGTGCATCACTGTTTAGTAACTTCAACATTTTAAGTGAGTGAAGTTTATTTTGGTTTCTCAATGCAGACAAGAGTGATGAGTAAACTTTCTGCAACCAGAACATCACATATTCACTATTGTCTCAGGTGTCATCACCCTTTTTTAAGGTTTTATGTTATTTCAGAAGAATCCAAGTAAATGAGTCAATTTAACAGGAAACAATCCCTGACAAAGACTTGTTTTGAAGTCATGCACTATTTATTTGAAGTATTTGTCTCTATAAGTGAAACTTTGTGGCCTTAACAACACTGCTGAACTGTCCTCCACAGACCATGATGCTGCACTTTTTTATTTGAACAGTAGATGGCAGCCTTGCTTAACATTTGACAGTCTTCTCCAGACACAGTTAATTGCTTATTTATGTAACAAACCTGTTTTGTGTACAGAGTGTAAATCTTGGCCACATTTTCCAGTTTTTGAATGATAGGCGCTGCTTCCTAAAGCTCCTAATAAAGATGTCAGGATATGTGATGATTTCTCTGGCATTAATAAGTCCTAAAATTTTATTTGCTGTCATTATGTTCTTGCAAGTTGTATTCAGCTGCTTGCCATGTGTGCTCTCTGAAAGTATTGCTCTCAAAATAAAAAAAGATAATATCACGTGTCTTAAGGAAATGAAAAACAGTGCTGTTTAAACATTCCTTTGTCTTGTCTTAACTCTTTCAACTCTTTGGAGATTTTGAGAATCCCTACATGAAGACAAATTCAAAGCCCGTGTAGGTCTGGTTATACTATCCTCCTACTAAAACCATTTTTAGGATTGATGAGTGACTGATGGTTTTTTTTTAAACTGGAAACAATGTTGGACCTGTGAAGCTCTGGTGCTCTCACATTTCAGAGTAAATGAACGCTGCATGGAAGAATTCAGTGTCAGTGTCTTTCAGTGTAGGGCTGTGTATCAATTCAGATTTTCTGGATCAGTTTGATGTGATATTATAAGGTCTCAAACTACTCGATTAGATATTTTGTCAGTCTGGGATAGCTCAGTTAAAATAATGCTGTAAATTAAAAACTAACCTTTTGACCTGGTACATTATTAAAAATTGTTTTTGCATGAAGAACTGAACCCAAAGCAGTTACATTAATCATATTTTAATGATGTACATGAATGTATATTGTGCATATTGCTTGTTTTTTGTCCAACTTGTCTTTTCCTTTGTGCTTGTTAAATCTGAAATACGTCCAAACATCAGCTTTTAAACTCGCCGGTGGTGCACATATAGTGCTACTCACTTCCGCCTCGTTTGTTTGATTGCTTGCAGTAACATCTCACAAGATCTTATTGAGTGGAAAGCAGTGCTAAACACTGATCACGTGAGACTAGCAGGGTTGATACCACAGGCTGCTTCTCTGCACGACCAATGAAGAAAAAACTACCAAAGTTAAAAGATCAATCTTTGGATTGAGGCTACGTTTACATGTAGTCGGGTATTTTGAGAAACGAATATTTCCCTCCCTCCGTTTTCCAAAATAACATCCTGCACACGGCATCGTTTTCAAAAAAGTTTCCATTTACATCAACCTGCATAAATACGCCATCGAGCGCCATCATAACTACGCCAAGCCTATGGGTGGCAGTGTAGGAAGAAGGAGAAAGCCATGCAAGCCAATCAGAAGCCTCATATCGACGACAACAAATAACAAGTGACTTCCTGTTCTTTTTGAGGGCTCAGGGCTCAGGGTTCAGGGAGGAGATTGAGATTCAGCCTGTATTTCATCGTTTTTCTCAGTTTAGATGCATACGCAAAACCGGAGTTTTCCTAAATCTCCACTTTGGCCGGAGTTTTTAGAAAGATTCGTTTTCCGAGGCGAATTCGCCGTTTGCGTGTAAATGAAAGGCACAAACGAAGGGAAATGTCTCCGTTTTTAAAAATACCCGTGTATGTGTAAACGTAGCCTTAATGGATCGATTGGGAACCATTTAAAGGAAATCAGAGTGTGTTGTTATTTTTTTAACAGCATGCCTTTCTTCTATTGCTTTAGAGTCTTTTCTACACTTCTTGATCTATGATAAAAGAGGGAAGAACAGGATTGAGACTGAAAAATCAGATGAGTCCTCGCTCTGACATTTCTGTTAATGTTTTTGCCTTGGCTGTCTCTCTGTTAAACTATTTCAAAAAGGTTTATTTTCCCCAAACTTATCAAGAACTTTTCACAACTCCTCTCTGTTTCTGCCCTCTCTCCTCTCCTCTCTTCCCTCCTCCTGCAGATATATCCAGCCATGGATATGGACGGTGCCAGCTCAGTGGTGCTGCAGGCCTTAACCCAAGCCACCAGTCAGGACACAGCTGTGCTGAAGCCTGCAGAGGAGCAGCTCCGGCAGTGGGAGACACAGCCAGGCTTCTACTCTGTCCTTCTGGTGAGGGATGATGTCAAGTATTTGGGATCAATCTGCCTCAGTGAATTCAATTTAAAAAACCTATGAATATAGATAAAGGGTGCTACTATCAGATGATTGATGCCGGAATGATCGCTGATCACCAATTAGTGAAACCAACCAATTTATTACCAACACCCATCATGTTGTGTGTCTCAGTATAGCAGCTCGTTTAGCAGTTGGACAGTTTATTGAGCTCTGCAGTGAACGATGGCCTCTTACACACTTTCCAGTGCAGCTAGATTGGCCTGATTCAAGGTCATAATTAAGTAGATCCATCTTGCCAAGCTTGGAACCATTCAGGTTGGTCTGCAGGGGGGTTTGAGGATACAGAGGCAGGAGCTGTGAGGGTGACACCTGCGATAAGTGGCCGCAAGCCTATAAACAATGGCTGCTCGTGGAAAGATTAGCATAGATGCTGCCAAGCATCTTTAACAGAACAGAACAACATGTCTTCTTAAATGTAGAACAAAGAACAACTACAAAAACATTTCAAGAAGGGAAATATGTTTTTGCCCCTCTTCTGATGGGTTTGGTGAGCATTATGTACTTTGCAGTAGTGCACACTTACTCCATCATCTGATTGGTCGATGTTGAACGTTACAGTGAGAACAATTACCCAGTCACCCTACAGTTCTGCTTTTAAAGCTTCTGCCCTGCCAAAACATTTCCCATGGGCTATTGCTCAGATGGACTCATGAATTATATCCTGTAAACCATAAACTGTCATCTATCTGGTGTGTCAGCTTCACCTCCTGCAGGCATTCGAATAAACTTATGAAATACTGTCAATCTTCTGCAGTCAACAATTTTGTTTTTATGACTCTGCTATAACAAAACCCCCCAAGGAGCAGTGCAACAAATATCTGACAGTAAGAACAACAAAATTAGATAATGTGATGATTCATGAATTACTCCTACACATCCATGTGACGTAATAAATACAACAGACTGAAAATTAAAAAGCTGATTAGGGGAGCACAACTGTGCAAGTGTTCAGATGCATAAAAGGCAAAAAGTAAAAAAAAACATAACTTGTTTGCATCAAGAAAAACTTTTTTCTGTCAATAAGAAACACATTTCAAAATACAAGCAGCTGCTTGCCTTCAGCTACACCAGTCTTTACCTTGGTCTGCAGAGGCAGGAGCTATGAGTGTGACACCTATAAAAAGTGGCTTCTTGTAGAAAGATTAGTGTAGATGCTGCCTGTTTATTAGCATCTTTATTAGAACTGGACAACTTATTTCTAAAACCACAAATCTTCTGGAACCATTGATACTTAACTTAAAATGTAAAAATAAAATCTATGAAAAAGCGTGTCACAGTGACAACTTAGTTTTGCATAAGTTAAGTACAATCACTAAAAAGAAGGAAGCAACAGTGGAAATAATAGAGTGCAAGTAATGCATCAGAAAGCTTTTATTTTACAAGCCGTAAAGGGAGCATCAAAATTCTGCCTTAAGATTGCTGCAAGGCAAATTGTTACTGAAAGAAATACTATTAAGACGAGCACTTGCATATCTAATCAAGACCACATTATTAAGCAGTTTCATTGTTGTCTATTCCAGTCAGATTCATAAACCATGGCTGTCCTTTTTTTCCGGAGACTTTTTTAAATCAAAATTTGAAATCAAGTATTTTCTGTATATTCAAAAAAAAAAGGTGTGAATAATACAAAAATGTCTGTGTTTTATTTATTGTGTGCTGTCTCACATGCAGTACTTCCAGGGCCCACTAGGGAGGCTCTTGCCTTTGCTTTTTGGAATCACTGAGTTTCATGATCAGTGAGGAAAACTTACAATAGTAACAAGCAGGGTCAACTGCTTGATCATGGAAAAAAAAATCATAATTCCAGATAATTAGACTTGTATTGAATTACAATTATTAAACATGCTAACTCATTTTCAAACACTGCACTGTGTTAACACTTTAACATACCTAAGACTTTTTAGACACATTTAGTGAAAATAAGGTAGGAACTAGTCATATGTGTGTGTGTGTGTGTGTGTGTGTGTGTGTGTGTGTATATATATATGTGTATATATATATATATATATATATATATAAAAATATATATATATATATATATATATATATATACATATACATATATATAAATAAATATATGTATGTATGTATGTATATATATATATATATATATATATATATATATATATATATATATATATATATATATGTATGTATGTATATACAACAGAAGTAAATGTAAAAATTCAAAATATAAAAATATGAATCAATGAATCCCGAAAAAATGTATTAGATATAACCTTCATTATGTAATAAAGTCCATAAGCTTATAAAACATAAATCTGCCCCGTTCAGGTAGTGGTGATAGTGTATTATGGCAAGCATAACTACAAACCCTTAGCCCTTTAACAAACATGAAAACACAAAGATAAAGGCACAACCTGCTGTGTTACAAATTAACTGCTTTAGTCTTGATTATCTTCTTTTTTTCTTCGTAGGACACCAAAACTGTTGCTAAATTAGAACCTTATTTGCCCAGCTTTAGTATCAAGTCTTGTTCGGTCAGTAAAATCTGCTTTTGAGCTCTGATCATGGCTCTGGTCATCGCACTTTATCCCAGTATGTTTTGGTTGTCCAGGCTGCAGACGGCTTTGTAGGTGAAAAATATGTCTTCAATGTGCAGCCCTTGAATTTACAGTAATCACAGTACATTAAACACACAGCACATCTCTCAGTAACAGACTGCAAAGTATTAACTAGATGATCAGATCATTAACTACAAGCATTTATTCCGTTTTACCAGTCATGCATATTTAAAAGAACAGTAAATGATTATCAGCTGCTGAACGTTATGGCTTTCTAAGAAGGTGACAATTTGCCTAACTGATATAATAGAACATTACAGTAGTTTAGTGAGGATTTATTTTTAACAAGCTTAATTACTGAAGAAGTAATGTTTAAATGATTATCTGTATGAATGGGCTGTTTTTAGGATGGCTAGCATTCTCCTCGTAATTATTGCTGGTGGGTTAGGCTGTTCATTTCATGTGTGACTTTTTTTTTTAGCAAATTCTCACACACCTCCTGATGAAGCCTCTAAAAAGATATTAATAGCTGTTGTAGTTTAACAGGAAGGGAAGGTTTGTCATTGCTGTCTTCAAGGAGAAAACAGAAGTTATCAGTCTGAAGCAGGAGCACACAAAAAGGTGCTCAACCAGACTTTTGGCTCAAATGCCTGTTTTTACCAGTCAGCAAAGGCTTGATTAACTGGTGGTCCTTAATATTAACTTCTCTTACTTTCCTGCCCTGTTACATACTGTATGTTAAGAGTGTTTGTCTTCTCCCACATTGACTTAGAAGAGGATTTGGCCTGTACTGATGTGTAATTGTAAATTTTACAAAGTCAATAATCTGTCCATCCATATGTTATCCAAACCACGTCCATTTCAAGGTCACAAGAGGGCGACATTGGGCAACAGGAGTGGTACTCCCTGAACCAGTGGCCAGCCAATCGCAGGGATACATAGAGAGACTTAAATAACACCAGGAAGGATTGCTCAAACTCCTTGTCTTTCACCAATATTACTTAGTTTTAGATTGAGATGTTTATTGTCATGTGCACAGTATAACACAGCTGTCATTAATGGGCAATGAAACTCTTATTTGCGACTTTCCACCACCACATAAATAAAAAAATATTAATAAAATAAAAAACCTAAAATACGTGATAGAGTTTAAACACCTGACCTTAAAAAAAAAAGTTTAGAGTGCACACACATAATAAAAAAAGACAGTTGAAATGTGCAAATGTAAGCAATTGTGCAGAATTACAACCATAGAGGTAATGAGGATATTAATTAGGTTACTGCGTAGGAGTAGAGGTACTGTGATGAAAACATTTTGGTGAAATTCTTAAAATATCTTCTTTTCTCAGTATGATTTTCAAGTTTGTACACAGTGTCATTCATTGTTGATTGTGGACTCCTAAATCGAATTGAATTAAAAGTGGTAGGCTTTTTAATATGATCAAACGTTGTATTGTCATCCAAAGAATCTATATTACCTCGACAAAACTGGTGATTCACACTTCAATTAGAGACCCTGGTTGCTTGTGAATGATTTGGTTAGTGTGTGGTGTGATGTGTGTCTGTCACCCTGTAGCACATCACTTGTGACAAGAACTAAACTGTGAGTCTATCATAATATAAAGTATCATTGTCTGTGTGCAAGACTCTAGCCTGCAAACAACCTAATGGGGATAACACTGCATTAAATTGAAACCAGCCTGCTGTGTACCCCAGCCTCATATACTGGTATATTCCTTGCACTAGAGAATAGGAGGACTTTTAAGATTGAAATGTTTAAAATTGACATAAGATGTGCATCATATATTCAAAACTCAATGGGAAAATGATTTCAACCTCTGTCAATTTCCATGGTGTTATGTAGTTTAGAAGTCAAAGTTTTGGTACCAGGTCATGTTAGTGTTTGTGTATGTGCAGCACAAAGCCAATGCTGATCCTTGAAGGATTACACAGGCATTTTATCCAACGTGTTTGTTTACTGCTTCAGTCAGGGTTCAGTGAGGAGATGGATTTTAGTTTCATCTCGAAGCATTCAGAAGAGAAATTGGTCCTGGATATGTTCTGCCCAACTGAGCGCAAAGATGTTTTCTATTCACAGGAAAATGTGATTTTTGTTCTTTTTGCATTTTTATGAAAATCAGATTTTTGCAAAGAGGGAGAACACAATGCCCTGTTTAAGTTGAAGTAGAACTGAAAAGGACACGTGTTTAAGCTTGTTGTACATGATGAGTCTGCCATTTAAATCAAATCACCATATCTGCAGACTGTGTGCTGTTTATAATACACATTTTTCTATATGTATAAGTCAGCTGTGTTGTCCTTGTCCTCAAATTACATTATGGAGAAAAATGTACCTTTTGCTCCTGGAGAATGAATTTGACACACATAGCAAGCTTTAACTCTGTGCATCCTCACAAAATCTGTTTTTTGATGCTTTTATTTTTACCACAGTTCTTCCACAGTCCATATCAATTAAGGTTTAGGTGTGCAGTGTGCACAGTCCTATTTAATTTAGGAGAGTTATGTGTCTGTACGCCACTAAAAAGATGATACAGGAGGGACAGAGCCAACAAATCAATTGCCAGCTCTGCCACTAAGCTCCAGTCATGGATTAAATAAAGTTTAGTGGCAGTGGGCAGGCTCTTTTCTCAAATCTATACTCCATTGCCCCACTTATGATCCCCTGCCTCACAATACAACAGGGATGTTTCAAGCCTGTATTACGCTAAAACTTGCTTTTAACTCTTGATTTTGTCCCCCTCACCCGGGATATACTAGAGCCAAGACTACAATCCCCTGATATGACTGTGCTGCTCTCTGGGGAGCTGCTGCCTTCTCTGTAAAAGGAGGATGACTTTGAGAACACTTTGGAAGTACTCAAACAGATTTTCTTAGTGTTATGGCCACATGTTGCAACTTAGAAATGATAAACTTAAGAGAGGTATGGAAATCTTTGATTTTGGGCTGGCATGGTCATTGTTTTAATGTAGCAGAACCTGGATGTGCTTCTCTATAACGTGATATGCTGACTCATGATTTGTCATAAAGGTGGCACAGTGGTGTAGCAGGTTGGTGTTTGCACCTCACACTAAAGAGATTACTGGCTCAACCCCTCAGGGTCTTTCTGCGTGGAGTTTGCAAGGTCTTCCTGTGTGTCAGGTGCTGGTACGAACATTCAAAGGGAAAATCCTGACATATGGATTTTCCTCAGGCACTCCAGTTTCCTCCCACAGACTAAAGACACATTCTTTAGGTTCATCTGTGATCGTATCTGTGGGCCAGATTGTCCTTAGGCACGAGTGTGAGTGTGAATGGGTGTCTGTCTCTCTTTGTGGCCTTGTGATTGTCAGTTCAGGGTGTACCCTTCCTCTCACCCAGTGTCAGCTGGGATAGACTCCAGGCCCCCGCGACCCAGAAAGGGTTTAGTGGTATACATGATGGATGAATTATTTGTCATATGTAAGGATTAAGGCTGTCACTTTTCCTAAAAATCAAGCTTGAACAATTTTCGAACATGCACCCATATAATTGAAGATATTCGATTATATAGTAAGGGACAGAGACTATTATCCGCCCTTTCAATCTGAAAAAAAACCCCACACAGTCACAAGGAATTAAACGCTTGACGAAGCGCCGCTGCACTCGGCCATATAGCTTGGATGAAAAGCCGACGGCTGAGCCCCACATTTGATGTGGAGGACGAGTGACTAAACTGCACTTCACATAGCAAATAGCCTAGTCTTAGATTTTAAGTTTGCCATCAACGGTGTGGAACCAAAAATACTTCCACACAGCTTATCTCGGATCGATCAGAGCTGTTAATGTCCGCTTGAAGTGGAAAGTCTTTGTTTACTGAGGTCAAGAGAGCAGCGGATGTGTCTGACGGTCAAGCTGCGCTCAGAGCGCCCTCTGTTGGGCGGAACGGTCCACTGCTCCAGGCGCCCTGATGTGCCGCTACACTCAATATTTTACATTCGAATATTAACTAGGGGTGTAACGATACATGTATCCGTACTGAACCGCTGGAAAAGGACGTTTGGTTTGGCACAGTGCTGTATTCCAACGAGTACAGTAAGTTTACGTTAGTCACTGCACATAGCTCTTTAATATTCACGAGGGTACTCATCTACTATTGGCATGGTTAGGGAAGGCTTTTTAATATTCATGAGGAAAGTGGTCTGTGTTTCGTGCTCTTGCGACCATGTACATAATATCATGTGGACGTGATGTCTCACGGCGAGCCAATCAGAAGACGAATATCAAAAAGCTTCCGTATTGCATCATGGCTACTGCTCGCGACCAACAGGAGCTTGAAGACCCTCCCCTGTCGCTGAAATCTCCTGTTTGGGAACACTTTGGCTTCCTGGTGAAATATTGCAAAGGAGAAAGACAGATGGATAAAAAGACGGCGGTGTGCAGATACTGTTCAACTAAGGTCAGGTATTTTCTGACAGCACGTCAAACATGCCAGCTCACCTGAAACGGCACCACTCAAGTGTAAAGATTTCCGCGGTTAGGAAAAAAAAACACTGTAGTGCAAATTCAACTGCCGTCTGCATTCAAGCAGCCTCTCCCAAATCGGGCCAAAGTGATAACAGCATCCATCAGTGTTTTTATGGCATAGGATCTAAGACCATATTCAGTTGTGGAAAATGCTGGTTTTAAACAGATGCTAAAGGTGATTGAGCCCCGGTATAAAGTAACCAGTCGTCGCATTTAAGCCAGGAATTTAAGGGGAAACTCATTATTTTTAATTTCATACAATACAGGCCAAAAGTTTGGACACACCTTCTCATTCAATGTGTTTTCTTTATTTTCATCACTATTTACATTGTAGATTCTCACTGAAGGTATCAAAACTATGAATGTGGAATAATGTACTTAACAAAAAAGTGTGAAATAAATGAAAACACGTTTTATATTCTAGTTTCTTCAAAGTATCTACCCTTTGCTCTGATTACTGCTTTGCACACTCTTGGCATTCTCTTTATGAGCTTCAAGAGGTAGTCACCTAAAATGGTTTTCACTTCTCAGGTGTGCCTTTCCAGGGTCAATTAATGGAATTTCTTGCCTTTTTAATGGGGTTGGACCATTATTTGTGTCGTTCAGAAGTCAGGCTGATGCACAGCCGACAGTCCGATTAGACATTTTTAAAATTGATATTATGGTAAGAACCAATCAGCTAACTTAAGAGAAACAAGTGTCCATCATTACTTGAGTGAGAATCTACAATGGAATTAGTGATAAAAATAAAGAAAACGCATTGAATGAGAAGATGTGTCCAAACTTTTGGCCTGTACTGTAGATTTGTTATTTATTTATTTTATTTAACTTATTAGTATTACCAAGCAGCACATTGAATTTATTTGGGTTTTAAGTTTGTATAATGACACATTTCTGGTTTAATAAACGTGCTAAACAAGCAAATGGTTTTGCATTGTTCCCATACTGTACCAAAAATGTACCGAACCGTAACCCCAAAACCAAGATACGTACCGAACCGTCAATTTTGTGTACCGTTACATCCCTGTTATGTACTATTTGGTTATGGATAATTATCCCCATGTTAGAGCAGTTATTCGAATAGCGAATATAAAGTGACAGCCCTAGTAAAGCTGCACTAATACCTTGTTCAGCAACCATAACTAACAGCACAAACATAGGCTCTAGTATATATGTATATATTTTTGGAGCTAGAGTTACTTTTGCCACAGCTTCTCTAGTTTGATGCCAGCAGTTTAAAAAAGAGGATTACAGACTGGTGGTGAAGAAAACAGACGATACAGAGCCATGTGGCCTAACACCAAAACTTACCTTTCACCTCATATTTCACCTCTCTTTTCTCCTCTTGTCAACTGAGAGGATAAAGTAGTAGGGGACCATTTTTTTTCTTATGTTGCCTCTACTACTGTTTTTCATGTGTAGTGTGAGCACAAGGAACAGTTGCATCTAGTTTGAGCATCTTCTATATGGAGAGTTTAGGGGACGTGCTGAGGTTACAGACCCTGGAGCTGTTGTAGGTGGCAGTGTTAGGGATGTGATTGTTGTCGTGTAGATATTAAACTGTTCTGTGCAGCATCCAGGGTTCAATACTGGTGACTTGTTTCTATTTTCTCTTAATGATCAGCACTTACTTTGCCTCTTATTTTCCTCATAATCCTGTCAGTAAATTACGTAAAAATCTGCAAAATTGCAAGAAAATCTGGGGAAGATACCACCAGTAAAAAAAGATCGGCAAGGCCAGGGTGATATAAATATTCATTTGACTTTTTAGTTTTTTTGTGTTGTGGACGTTTCAGAGAATAGGAATCAGTGGGTTGTATTCAAATGGCGTACATAACACAGCAGAGCTGTCACCACAAATGGAAAAGCCACAAGAACTGGGAACCTAACCTAGTGAGTTAGTAGTATTTGCATCGTCACTCCCTGAAGCTTGTGGGCACGGTGTTGGGGTCTGGCCACACTGTATGAGCTGAGATGAGGTTATGTAACTTATGAGAGGGCACAACTGTTTTAACTGTAATGTCAACACTGCTGCCTTAAAAAAATCAGAAAGTCATTGATTGGTAAGAAAATCTTGATGAAGCAGCGATATCATGTTACAGGTTGTATGGTGACACAGTTTAGTGACATCATGCTGTTATTTGCTCTCTGTTTCAGAGCCATAGCTGTTACACATTATTTAACTGTGTCAGTCCTTTACATTCCACTTTTGAGGTAAGACAAACAATGTTAACCAAGCACTTCTGTTCCCCACAGAATATCTTCAATAACCACATGCTGGATGTGAACGTCAGGTGGCTGGCTGTGCTCTACTTCAAAAATGGCATTGACAGATACTGGAGGAGAGTAGCGCCGCAGTAAGTGCCTGCTCGTGTCTCCTGTTCCCCATTGCTGTCAGCCTTATTCTCAGCCTATTCTGTCTGAGGCGTTTTCTTCCTCTACTTCTCTCCTCCACTGTTTGTCTTTATTCTCCTCTTCATTGTCTATTTCACTCCCACCGTCTCTATTCATCAGCCTTAATCTCTGTCTTTTTTTTTGGACTCATCATTCTCCTTGGATCTCTTTTTTTTCCACAGATTAATAGATGTATTTTCTGTATTTTCTCTGTCTTCACTGCCTCCATTTTCCCCAATTGTCTCTCCTTTTCACCATTTCTAGCTTACGCCCGTAGTTCTGTCCTCATCACTTTTCACAGACTTCTCCTCCTCTTCTTTTACTTCAGATACTCATTTTTCAAACCATTGTGCTCTGATTTTATTCTCTGTTTTTTTCCCCTTTTGTGTTCACTTGTTCATCCGGTGGTAGATCCGCTTTGGGTATTCAAAGACTTTGCTCTTTCTTTAGGTAGCTAGCTGGCTTTTGTTAGGTCTGAATTGAACGTTTGCTCTTAAGCTTGCTGGACAGCAGCGGGCTTGAGGTAATAAGTTCTGCTCAGACACTCTTTGACCACTTCACAGATGTTCTTTTCTGTTCTTTCTTTCTTTCTGAAGTTTTCTTCTCTTACTAAAGAAGTTTCTTTCTCTTCAGTAGTTCAGTAAACTATTGCCAGAGTGCTGAACAAGGGCTTTTGCTTCTTGTGCTTTTTATTTGATTACCTTTGGACCATTGTCATTAATCCAGGGGTTAGATACTGTGTGGGACAAAACAATGTGGGTGGTGTCACCGCACAAAGCAAAGGCTCCAATTAAGAAGGATGTGCAGCGTTTCCCTTTCCATTCATTGAGGGTGGTAGCTAGGGTTGGGCAATTAAATCTGGCACTGATGGGTTACTGGTATTAAAACATCCAGTATGCACTGAAACCAAATCTGGACACAGATTTAGGAGGTTCATTTAGGTACCACTCTCTAAATAAGTGGTCCCCAGCCTTTTTGGTGCCATGACCCAGTTTTGTGTGATATAGTCATGGGGGAAAACAAACAAATACAAAGGGAGCTGCTGACAGGGGACTTTCATTAGCGAAAAGTTCTTAGCACTTATAATCACAGTGATGACATTGTGTTTTAACCATTGGTCATCAGTCTGAGCTAATCTGATGTGTCTTTGATGTTAATAGGTATTTTATTAGCCACTAGTGGATCAGTCCATAAGGACTTGAGGTGGTCTGGGGATAAAAGGGTGGCCGGTTCAAGTCCTGATTGAACCATGCTTGGTAGTTGGCTTGGTATCTGGGGAGATTCAAGCTGCCTTGCTCGGGCACTGCCACTGGTTACTGCAAATGGTAACGCAGCTGAAGGACTTGCTGTCCAGAGCGTTGAGGTGTAGGGTTTGCACCCTTGGCGCCTTTAAATTTTATTCATTGCAACGTCATTAACACTTATAAAGAGTGAAGGGTTAGTGTTGCTGGTGGTGCAGACGAGTCAGCAGGACTGATGGGTGGTTAAGTGCCAACCAGGCATGTGCTCCCAAACCTGACCTGGCTAGTGCTTCGCGATTGAGTTTCAAACACTTTTGCAATGATGACAAAAGAGAGTTATTACTCATCAGACAATCATAGTGCTGCATGTCCTGTGGATGGGGCACTCCCTCCTCCTCTCTCCTCTCCGCTCTGTGGAGTTCAGCTTGAGTGTGTTAAATAAACACACTCATATTGTTAATGAACAAGGATGTAACAGACCAAGGTTTGATTTATGTATGAGACTTGGGGCCGTAATGAATGAGTGTGCTGTGAGAAGGTTGAGTTTTATGTCATGTGTTAGCCGCGGGGCTAACTCAGTGCAGTTAAAGAAAATATGGACTCTTTTAATGGCTGTGCTGGTGTCACTGAAGACTGAGTATTCCCAGCAATATCAGGATACGCCACGCAATACAGATGCCACAATACTTTACACACCAAGATGAATTTAATTGTGGACGTCCACTATCCCTCATACAGACTTCCATACAACTGAAATTGTTGTTTCTTGAAGTCAAAAACAGCAAGGCCAAAGTTTAACATGTCCTATAGCTTACATTTTAGTTCCTCTGAGATCTTGTAAGTCATTTAAAATATCTTGTGTGCTGCGTCATGAAGTTTGGCTTCTTCTATTGAACTGAACTATGTGAGATTACCAAAAGTTTTACAGCTGTATCCACACCCATTAGGGCTGTATCCATTCTGTAAAATAGCCAATCAAATATTGATTTGGAGTGAATGGTGATTTATGGTGAATATGATGAATGGTGCTGAAGTGATATTTCAGCACCGAGCCAGTGACACCTCTACTTATTAGGGATGAAATAAATATCTCCTAACATCAATATGTAATGATGTAGTGTGGTACTGTCTCGTTATTTAGAGTCCAGCTTTGATATTTTGTTTATAAGTAATACAATTTCAAGAAATTTGTTTTGTATTGTTCACCCCGCAGCCACCAGTTGTAAGCATGCATACAGCCATTTGACTCTGTGTTTTCTCTGTTGCATTTATTATTTCAGTGACTGGGACAGAAAATAAAGGTCCTTCATGTTACAGAGACCAGTCTTTGTATGAATTACTCTGATTAGATACTGTAATACTGGAAGTTTTTAATACTATGCTGCTGTTAATGTTGGTCACTTATTAAAGACAAGTTCTGCTACTCTTAATGGCTTATAAAACACTGATAAGTTATGATAATTTACACCCTTATGGTACGCATCATTTCGCCACATTCTTGCCAGCACACTCTTACTAATTACATCTATATTTTTATTGTAATAACTAGGAGATGGAGTGTCTGACGATTTTTAAATCAATTTTTTCACCCCAAACTCTTTAGGCGCTAAAGTCGCAATATTGCGGCAAGCTACATTGCTGGATAAAACAGGCCATAGCTGTTAAAATGGTGCTGAATAGTGTTTCTGCTTTTCTACTGCTTTTTCTATTCAAAGTTTTGGCATATGTTTATTTTGAAACACACACACCGGACCGAGGGACGCAAGTGTGGCTGCAGAGCGGAGCAGAGAGAGAGAGGGGTGAGATGCTGAGAGTACTTTGTCAAGTACTGGCTGACTCTTAATCTGAGGAATATTACCCTCTGAGGATGCGTATACCATCAGCGGGAGCAGGTCTGCGCGCCATTACAGTCCCCAAGCAGCACATACCGAGGCCGATGCTTTGCCTCTTCGTGGCCGGGGTGGAAGTAATCGGCGAGTGCTGAGGAGTGGACGTGGTCTGGGATGCAAGGAAGCTCAAAACACTGCGAAAAGTGACAGTGTTAGTGGGAATGAGAAAGACCGCGAAGCTCTGGGCAGACAAGGGAGAAGCCGGGGGTAAAAAGTACAGTGAAGGCAGCAGAGGCATTTCAAATCTTGATAGCAAAATTGAATATTTTCTTGAAAAACCTCTGGTGCCAAAGGGTTAATAAGCCACTTTTATATGCAATCCAGGCTTTTGAAGAGAGAGTATAAACAGCTGGTTAAAATATATTGCTGAATAAATCCTAAAAACGGCTGATGCCTGTCTCAAGGCATCATTGTTCATCTTTTCGCTGGTGTTAAAAAAGCTAACTAAAGATTGCAAAAATCGGCAATATCATTGAATAGCAATTAAAATCGAATCGGAACCTAAAAAATTGTAAATAATCAAATCGGGAGAAAAGTGAATCGTCCCAGCCCTAGTTATAACTCTTAAAAGTGTGTATTGTGCAGGGTCCAACATTTTAAAAATGTTTTCACATCAACTTTTTTTCTTCGTAGAAACTCATCTGACAAAGATGATTTGATGAGAGTTTTCTTTTTCTTCTATCTCAGACATGTATTCTTTTACGTACCTTAACATGTTAAAATGATAATAGGAAAAAGAAATCTGTTTCTAAGAAACTGAAGACTTAATGAACACTACTCAACTCACTGATGATTTGATGACTGGAGCTGTACCCTGTGCAGTGCGGTGAAGTGTGTGCAGGTTCACTGGAGGGGCCGACGGGGTTATTTAAGTTTAATGGAGCCATCATTAATGTTATTAGTTGCACCTGTCCTTTTTATGTGTCGAGAGTGAAAAGGGCTGCCGAGGGAAAAGGTCAATCGCTTTTTCATAACTTCAAAAAGTCCATCTCATCATGCCTCCTAATTAATGCCAGCCAGGACTTTGCCCAGGCCATTCATTTAACTGTAATGCTTTATGGAAATCATGCACTAACTCTAATAAAGTGTTTTTTAAAAACAGTCCAGGGGTTGATTAGAATAATTGCCTAACGCATACCTTGTTTCATGGCATGTGAAGTTTTAATACACCTCATTATAAAGCAGAAGAGCCCCCTTTTCCCACTTTTCTAACTCTTTTCTGCATTTCCACGCCTCTCTGACCTCTCCACATCTGCACATGTTCCTGACAAATTTCCCCCAGGGGGGATGTGAAGGGTTGAGTTATAACTTGTAATCAGCCCTGTGTGCTATTTATCTGTTGAATGGTGAAAATTATGCATGTTTAAACCAGTGAAAGCCCGATTGTGTGTTTTGATCAAAATGAAAAAGCTGTTGGAGGTGGTTTTCTGTGACCAGTGGATATTTTTCATTGTGCTGCATTAACCTTTGAGGAGTACGTTGTTGTTTGCCAGGTCAGGATAAATTATTAAAAGTGACATTTTTAAAAGTCACAGGTGAACTAATAACAATAAATGAAAAATCTTTTATGAGTAATCAGCTGAACCTCAGGGCAGTTTGTGTCTGCAGTCAGACAAAGGGCCGCTCTCTTTGGCTTGTTTTGTAATATTTATGCCGCTGTGCAGGCGACAGGTGGCTGGAAGAATTATCTGACTGAGGTTGCTTGTTAGTCTGTTTGTATATGCATTTTACATAAAATTGTATGTTTACTGCAAATGTGTTGGACTAGTTCACTTTGTGTGTGTGGAGGGGTGTCAGTACTTTTCACAAATCACCCATCCAGCAAGGTTTTTTTCCCCTTTCCTCTCCCCATTACTTACATGAGGGGATAAACAAAACAAAGAGAATATATGTTGTTTTTTTTAAACTGTTTATCTATTCTCTTTTTTATGTTATACAAAACACGATGTTCTGTGAGGCGAGACTTCATTTAAAAATCGATAAAATGAATAAAAATAGAAAATAAAAAATCATACAGCACAATAGAGTAAGGTCAAAGAAAATAAGTTGGATAATGACAATCATTAAATTGAATTAAAAACTATTATCAAGAAACACATTTAGCATTGAGGCAAACTTTTGCTGCAGGGCACAGTAGATAATATGAAAAGGATTTAAGTACAGCTATACTATTTCCACACTTCTGCCAGCTGATCTTAAATATCAAGTCTAATGGCCACAGATTGTTGTGTCGCGCTCAAAATGACGTCACCGCAGGGCCGCTCAGCGACTCTGCACCCCATTGGGCAGGCGACTGGGGCTAATGGAAAAGCCGCACAAGGCGAGAAGAGTAGAGCCAGGTAGAGTTGAGTAGAGTAGGGCTAATAGAAAAGGGCCATAATTCTTTCCATTATTGGCTTTTAATTAAAAATTATTTAGATTGTGTAGAGCGGTTTATTTTTGTTTAATTTAGAGGGTAGTTATTGTATAAAGCCAAAAAAGTAATCCAAACATTTGACGCTGGATGTTTTTTTTTAGACACATTAAAAGGTTAGTTTAGTTTTTTGTGGTGGAGGTGTTGGAGGCCTGTGGCACTTATTTATTCATATTTTTATTTAACCTATATTCAACCAGGAAGTCCCATTGAGATTAAAAAATCGCTTTTACAAGAGAGACCTGGCCAAAACAGCAGCTGTACAGAGTCACGGTACATAGAAAATGACACAACACAATCAACAGGTTTTAAACAAATAATCAAATACACATTTTCACTTTCAAGAAAAACAACCACATGCCTCTGTCACCACATTCTTAATGATGCTCTCTCAAATTCATTAAGAGATATCGTTGAATCCAGTTGTAGCTCTGTTTGAGGATTATTCCATGATGACCAAGGTGCATTAAAAGAAAGAGCAGTTTTCCCCAGGTCTGTAAAAACTCTGGGTACAGAGAAGGGCAGAAAATTAGAGGATCGTACCCGATAGAGCTGCTATAACGAAAAGAACAGAGGTAGGATGGAAGTTTTCCCAGAATTGCTTTATAAGTAAAAATAAGCCAGTGTTGTTTTCTGCAAATGTCCAACCAACCAAATCATAAAGAATACAGTGATGGGTGAGAGATTTTGCATTGGTTGTAAAGCAAAGAGATGCATAAATGCCAGTAAAGGAACTTGCAATCTTTGTCCTGAAAGGGGAAAATAGCCTCTTAATTGACCAAGTTACAGGTTGACACTACTCAAAAATGCATTGGCAGTAAGATTTTTTTTTACAGTGTTTAACTTTGCCTGTTTACAGTTGAGCTATTCTGTTCCTATTATTCAGCTAATCTAAAACATGATGGCAGCTTGAAAACACAGGGTCTTCTTTTTCACTTTGCATCATTTATTATTTTCTGTCTAATTCATGTTTTTTCCTCTCATAAGATATTTAGGGTGTTTTTTTTAATTGTTATAGCTGGTATTGATACTGTTTAAACAATCTCTCTATCCTTTATAGAAATGAGGACCCTCTTAAAAATGAGGGGTTATTCTCTGGTTTATTTATTATTAACACAGAGAAATATGATGAGGACATTTTATGGTCTGGGCATCCATAAATTTGTCTCAATCCTGAATATTCATTTTATTCCCTTTGTGTCTGGTGGCCTCTCTGTCTTTCTTCATCTCCTAACAATGGTCCAGCTCATAAAACATCTTGAGATAATGTTGTGATTCAGCCTCACACAACTAAAGATTGATTGATCTTTTGCTAACAAATATGGATGATGTCTCAGGCTTGATCTAACAAAAGGTAATACATCTTTCAATCTCTCATCCATTTTTCTTGAAGGCTTGCTGCTCTGCCGATTCCCGGAATGTGTGCACGCTAAATCTTGTTTCACTAATTCACAATCTTCCCCCCAGTAATTTTTCTTCCACTTACATCTCTTCTCCCAGCTCAAGGTTACAATCTGATTTATTCCTTACATCAAACACTCACCTACTCCATCCTGCCTCATTTGAAGTAACAAGAACAGGGTACATTAGGCTATATATTTATTTATGTATGTTTCTTTAGATTGTAGCTGTTAGGACTGGGCAAAATATTGATTAAATCAATTAATTTGAATTATTTTCTACAGAAGATTTAATTTTTTTTTTCAATCGCTTACTTAAATTGTAATTTCTTGCAAAGTTTGGAAAAATATAAATACTGAAATTTTACAGCTTTCATGATGGTGGCCCTGTCAGATTTTGCACAAGCAATTTTATAGACTTGTATTTTATATATATTTATAATTAGATTAAATATTGATCAGCTTTCGGTCTTTATGTAGGCAAACCTGCGTGTGTTAGAGCAACATAATCAACATTTTATGACTCACTTTAATTTTAAGAGGCAAATTTTGATTGATTTAGGAATATACTTTAACAACATAAAGGCAGAACTTGATTCACATCTATTTTGTGTCAATTGAAGTTTTTTTTTGGTTTGAGAGGGGGAAAAAATGGATTTAAAATCATAAATCAAGTTTTGTAGGAAAAAATTGAGGACTTTATTCATAGGCTACATTGCCCAGCCCTAGTAGCTGTTAATCTTCTCCACTGCTCTAGAAGACTTCCACATGTTGAGCCTGAAAGATGTGATTTTGGAGAGGGCCCAAGGTTTATCTGAAGCTCTCAGATTAAATCAGGAAGCTGGCTGGTCTCTGCTGTGTTGTACGGGGATTTTAAAGATCTCATAAAAACTTGGCAGATTGATGCTGTATTCATAACTTAACCATATTAATGTTTTAGAGTTGTTGTCCAGAATGTGAAATCAAATTATTAAGGGTCTCTTGGGATATGAGCTGCACTCAGCAGTGCCGAACTGACTGGCACCTTCTGGTCAGAAAGTTTCATCATCAACAGCATGCTTACTTTTCAGTAAGATGGGCACCCACTCCAAAAGTGTATTAGGTTTTTTTCCCCACCATTGTCTCTCTGTGTTAGGTGTTTGTGTGTGAATTAAAATCTTTGGTAAAAAAAATGACAGCCTCTCACTATCTTTTTTTTTTAACAGTGCTTTATCAGAGGAGGAGAAGACATCACTGCGTGCTGGTCTTATCACAAACTTCAATGAGCCTGTAAATCAGGTAAGAGGATAAAGGCATTTATCAAGGTATTAAAAAAAAATACTATAGACAGCTGCATATGCAAAACACTACTGGGAAGCATCAGGTAAAACCATTGGCCCTCATTTATCTATCAAGTGTATAAACCTACAAAGACTTGTGTCCAGCAGCCAGATAAATGTGGCTGCTGAAAACAATTTTCATTGAATATCACACTCCAAAGTGCTCACTGTAAAGTCCTGAATTTATCTGGAGGGTAGATGCATAAACTTTAAAATGCAGTGAACGCAGCTTTTTTGAGGAAAATAATCTGCTAACAGACTTAAAACAGCATACCGATGTGTTGTTCAAATTTGTTAAGGAGAAGACAAATTAATTTAATCAAAACATAAAAAATGCCTAAAGATTGCACTGCTCACATATATTGAGAAATTATATTTTTTGTCAGGATAGATATCTTGTCAGATTGTATAAAAAAAGTATTTTTTGTTAGAAAATTATATTGTCTTATCAAGTCTGACAGTTTGTGAATCACTTATTTATATCACAGTATATTTAACTCATTCATTAACTTATAACTTTATTAATTCAACAGAGATCATTGATGTGTTAAGCCTCATTTATAATGACACTGA
The DNA here is from genome assembly GCA_036419115.1 of Scarus forsteni. Classification (NCBI taxonomy): domain Eukaryota; kingdom Metazoa; phylum Chordata; class Actinopteri; order Labriformes; family Labridae; genus Scarus; species Scarus forsteni. Next base: position 17,101,435 of record JAZDUH010000066.1, read on the forward strand.
GTCATTTCAAAGTGCAGACTGCAAAGCGCTGAAGAACAAACAAATGGACAAAGAAATATAAATGAGAGAGGGACATATTCAGGACCACACAAAATTAGGTGATTTAAATTCCTTATTAAGTGCAAAATAGTGAAAAATACCATTTAAGATAAAAACAAACTAGAAAGTAAACTCCAATAAGAAAGGTTTAGCTTAATCTAAATAATAAATGTCAATACAATGGATAAAATACAATTATGCAAAGGGACAGAGGTGGTTCCTGCTCTCAGTGAGATTTTGTATCTTTTTTCAGGAGTCATTTGCAAAAAACAACAACAAAAAAAACCTGCCAGTCTTAAAAGGTTGGTAGATATAATGTAGCAATGGTCCTTCACAGGCGAATATATGCTAAAGTGTGACTCTACACGATAAAACTTGCACACTTTGGTCCGTGTTTTTTAAGTGGTGATGGAGGCGTCATACAAAACAATTTTGCTACAGGAAAATTCCAGTGACATTAATCATGTTTAGTTTCCAGCACTAGTATATCACATTGTAGTAATCATAGTGCATTATTGTAGTGTTGTGTAAATAACCCCGTGAAGGACGTGGAACATTGCCCTGACTGTTGGTCCTGCAGCTGGTATGTCCCACAAGATGTCCTCATACAGCAGGACTGAAAGGGTACATATGGCAAGAGATGAATGCCATTCAAACCCCATATGCCCCTCTAGTCTCATCCTGTCCACGTCTAATCAAAGCTCCATAGAAGCTTGGGCATGCTTGTGTAAGTAGCTGTTGCTGTGCCAGGTTTTGTATTATTTACATGCAGATGTTTTCATGACTGAAGTAACTTCTCGTGACCTCACCTTCCCTCCCGAAATACAGAATGACTGATTGGTAAGAGTAAATGAAATTGGTATTCACACTGATTAAGTATCTAGTTCAATTAGGGCTTTAAAGTTCATCGAGGCATGCGCCCTATAATCAATGCAATGCTTTCTCATTATTTGTATCTTTTTCAATGCAGCCATAAAACAATAACAGAGATCAAAAGCTCAGCCGTGAGCTTTGTATTGCTTGTTAAATCTTTCTTTTGCCAATAAATATTAGGGTACATAAAAATAGGATTCAGGATTTTATAATGAGGCTGCCATGGGTGAAAATATGTGGTTGTCTTAAGAGTGTCGTAAACCTTAATATACTGTTATACAACCACCCCTGCAAGTGTCATCTCCAAATTAAAAGTGTGATATTCAGGGTTATAACAGAGACAGAAACTTTGTCTGCTAGTAATGATGTATGCTGGGTACAGAAACTAATCACAAGCTTCAAAATGTATTGTAATACAAATCAATATCAGTGCAAACTAACTTCCAAGAAGACTATAAAATTAAGCCAATACGTAACATAAATAAAGTGAAAATAATGGAAGTAGGAGTGTACAACAAAAAGTAATGACTTTATATCCATCAGCCCATTTTAACAGATAGTCAGTTCAGATTTAATTAGTGATGGTACCTTACTTGTGGACAGGATGTATGACCACAGATTTCCATCTCCTGTTCCCTTAATGTTACACTGTACAAGGTGAAAACCATACATTAAGTCATTCCTCCTTATATAATGCTCACCACATGCTGGGTCACAAATTGTCCTTTACAATCAGGACACTCGGCCCTTCCTGTTAAGTTGAATGATTAGGTGTCAGATCCTCGGTCAATGTCAAAGAAAAGGGTAGATTTAAATGCTAATGGCCTCGCAAGTACAAGTTGTGCAATGAAAAGCAGTTAAAGACAACTGAGGCTGTCTCAAGGTAATGGGACACTCGTTACATTGTTATACGAATTACTTACTGACATCTGGCACACTTGACTGCTGATTCAGGGGATATTTTGCCTGTAGGGCAGTAAAATGACCTGTTGGACAAACTGATCTGTATTCATGGTCATACATGAAATATTGGCATTGTTGGATTGTTACACTAAAAGATGTTGTTGTACTATCAGCTTTACCTATATTTTTCCTTTACTAAGGTTCATAAAAGTACTTTCTGATGACTTCTAGGGTACGTTCACAGTCACTAATGATTAAAACAAAACTTCTAGTTTTTCGTATGCTGAGTGCTCCTGATCCACCTGTAGTCTCTCTCCAGCCCAGTTCCTACTGCCATTTCAAGCCGTAATATTTATGCCCCCGTAATGCTTCACCTCCGCCGTGAATGTCTGTGAAGAACAATTTGACTCTTGTATATATTGTATATAGTTTTTTCCTTATGTATTTGAACTATCCTGAATTCCTGTAAAATCATTGCTTAGTGACATGACCTTACATAGCCCTACATGACCTCACATAGCCCTCTCCTTGCTAGTGACTTCATTCCCACACATACACACACGCTACATGACCCTGTTTAGCCCTCATAGCCCTCTTGTTGCTCCTACTTCCCAGAAACTCAAGTTATTCCCATGAACTTGCTGAACTTGCTGCACCTGCAAGGCCATCTGGCTCACCAACCCCCCCACGTGACCACATACAATGTCATAAAAGGGAGAAGACACTGTACTAGCCTCAGTTCAACTCTCAGACTGCTTGATACTCTGTATAGTTGTACTCCTTGCCGCAAGTAAACCTCTACTCGATTGCATCCAGCTGCTTCTCATCATCTTTATTCTGAATTATGTCAGGTGTTGGTACGAACCTTGAAACTGAGCAATCTTAAGGACTGTAAAGGGAAAAATCCTGACAATGTCACAGAGTCAAAATGGGGGAAAAGAGTTTATCCCCTCTTTGCCCTGTCTCCAGAGGCAGTAAGAGAGGCTCGTCTCAACTGAGCTAACAAAAGACTTGACTACCATGAACCGGTTGATCCCAAAACAGGGGAAAGATGTGACTCAATGTGTGAAGTTAGATGACGTGTTACGCATAGAACTGTCACCTGGGAAATAAGAGAGTTGGCAGGTGAATGACACCATTATTGTTTTGGCAGAACTGCAGCCAAACAGCCAAACGTGTGGATAGTTCCCCAGAAAAATGTGCCAAAATCCCTGCAACTGGAAGCTAATATGGCAGGATTATTTGATGTCACCCTGGTACCATTTACGCACTTAGGACCACGTTCTGTAAGCCAGGTGAAGCCAAAGACAGACCACATCTGGGTGTCCGAGTTAGACAGTTTCTCCCCCTTAGCTGAGGAATCGTAGGCTGCCTTTAGGGGAAGACATGATTTTGGCATTTTTTAGGGGCACTACCCACACATTTAGCTGTGTTGCTCACTCCACAAATGCATGATCCTTACGAGTAGTACCTCATTGTAAAGGAGACTAATTAGGCCTTCCAACGTTTTAAAATGACAAGGATATTTCATATTTTTAAAGGGGAGAAATAATAAACAGAAATAATATTTTCAAAGCTTTTTTGGAGATTATGGAACCAGCTCTAGATCACTATCCCTTGTCAAGGGGTAATCCAGGGTATTTTTTCCCACTTTTTAAACTGTTTTGCAAAACATATCCCTTGTTTTACATTGTTCCTGGATTTGTTATTTTAGTATATGATGACGATGTCTTGGAAACTCAAGCATTGCTAATGTGCTTTTTCAGGATGTAATCACTGACATGGGCCTTGTATCAATAGTTGTGTGTTGTATGGTATTATAATTAGCAGTGATTCCTACCTCCAGTTTCCATGTTAAATGCAGTGTGGCTAACAGGGCTATACAGCAGAATTGATTATTTAACTGTGCAATATAAGCTTGTCAGTTAGAAAGTTCCAATTAATATTTATGCATTGGATAAAAAGATGCAAACAGGCAATTTTCTTTCCCTCATCATGTTATAATTAACAATGCTCTTACTATTTCAGTGCTGTCAGATGCTTTTTAAGTTAGCTATCCATGACCCAGAAGAACTTTTACATATTTAATGGTAGAAAGATGGAAGAATTATTTCATTTTCCTTAGAAAGATGTTGCTGATAGCTGTTGCTAAAGGTAATATAGATTCCCCAGTTGTAGTTTATTTATCTTACGCGAGGTCATTTTATTGGAATCAAAAACTCAGCTTTGTATATCACTTCACGTTCTTGTATACATATACAAAATATTAAGAATATGATTGTAAGAGTAAAGTGCCCGTGTTTATGCTGATGACAACTCAGAATTTATCTTACTGTATTATTCAAACAGGATTGTGGATCACATAGTGAAAAGAAATATGCTGAAGCATTGCATTGCATCAGGGATTAATCCAGATTGTCCATCAAATTTCTTTCGCTGTCACCACCTTCTGCTGTATTTGTTTTGCCTCTGGACATTTTTATTTCCTCTCTGTTCTCTCTCGACAGATAGCAACCCAGATTGCAGTGCTGATAGCCAAGGTGGCCCGTCTGGACTGCCCCAGGCAATGGCCGGAGCTCATTCCCATTCTGCTCGAGTCAGTGAAGGGTCAGGATGGCCTGCAGCAGCACAGAGCGCTGCTAACCTTCTATCATGTCACCAAAACTCTGGCGTCCAAACGTCTGGCGCAGGACAGGCGCCTCTTCCAGGACGTGAGTTCAAAGCTTCAGTGTTTTTTTTTTTTATAACACTTGTTTTGTCATAACTCTGAGCTTCATATAGTTTCTGCCTTGTCGAAGTTTTATTCCTTCTCTGCTTTTGTGTATTCTCTGCTTGATGGTGAACAGTAGCGATCACCAACTTGGGGCATGGGGTCTACATCAGGCACCCCACTGCTTCCTTAATGGCCCCTGAAGTATTACCTAATTCAGAGAAAAATGACCAGGGAAAAAATTTTGTTGTGGTTTTAAAGGTATCCTTCTGCTGTGAAACCCCTAAAACAACTTTAATTGGAACAGTTTAATCAGGCATGATTTCATGTTTCTATTATGTTCCAGAAATGCACCTGTAATCCAACATTAACCAGAAAAACAGAGGCACTGGAGCCAAGCAAAGGGCTGGAAAACACAACAGCCCAAGACAGAAGTAGCACAAATATCTTAGTTGCCCCATGTAGATAGGGACTGATTTCAAGTTTAAAGGCTAAAGAATACTCATAAATTGGAAAAGCTATGTAACTCACAAACATTTTACTTGATCACATTATTTATATTGTTTCACATTATTTCAAAGTCTGGCCCTCATAACGTATGTCAGGAAAAAATTGTCCCTCAAATAAATGTAGTTGAAGGCCCAAGCTTTCAGTCTTAAGACAAAAATGGTTAACCCCACTAAGATTTTAGTCATTTTTCCACTACCAATTGAGCTATCTGCAAACAGATGTTGTGCATTTTAGAACTCACTATTACTGTCAATGAATGAGCTTGTTTATAAACCCCATAATGAGACATTCCTGAGGACTCATTCAGTTTTTATCAGCTCTTAACTGTGACATTTAGAGACATTATTGGCTGAAAGTCGTCTGTTGACAACTAACTTAACAGCTAAAGATTTTGAGCATAAAGTCTGTAGGGCCCTATAAAATGTGTGATCACAGAATTGAGGATGGAATCATGGAATTAGGCATTAAGCGCAGTATTCAGTATAAACACAGAAAATCACAGAAACATTTAGGTAAAAGCTTTTTTTCTGACTAAAACAGAACATATCTCTGGGGAAAATGCCCCGAGGGGGTCACTAAGGCTGTGGACAATGCACGCTTCTCTTCCTCTCCCCCTCCTCCCTCCCTAATAAACGATGTCAGCATGTCAAAGCAGCTGTCTAAGACACCGTCTGACCCTGCGTTCACAACAAAAAGCGATCTGAGCATCCTCTGCATCAAGTAGCCATTCATTATCAATGTTCACTGGCACTGAGGGGGACAAGCGGTGCGATGGGAACAACGAGCGCAACCGTGAGCAGCGCGTAGGTTGGCATAGAAGGTCTTAAACTACTGGCTAACTCCAGAGTACAGGGTACAGCAGTTTTTCAATCATTATTATGTGTCAAGCAATCAAATTTTTTGCAATTTTTTTGCAAATTTTTTTAACATACTGTTGACTGGGCACATAGAGATATGTGTGGACCACCTGACGGATAAGTGACTATACTTCCTTACTTTATACTGTGTCTCATAAAATGCTAATAAAAATAAATTCTTAAAATATTAAATGGAAAATACTGGAATATGGGAAAACCTCAATTGGTATTAAGGGGAAAAAACATGTAATATAAAGGGCTCCAAGTCTGCACTTTCTAGACAAATGGATACACAAGGATTTGGTCATTCTTTTAAGATTTTTTTTCTGATCCTTAATTCAAAAAAGTGTACACGATATTAATCTTTTTAAATTTCTGTGCACCCTGCACTGGCCCACAGCCCAGTGGTTTGTGACCTCTGGATTCGGGCAAAAATTTTACTAAATTTTTTACTGAAGTCAGTCATATTCTGCTCAATTTAACTAAATATTTTTTCTGTCAGAATTAGAAGAGATCTGTTTTGGTTTTGGTCTTTTGTAGCCTTATATCCCTACCTAACCCGTTGTTTGGCCTTGCATCCCCATTTGTTAGTGATCCTAAGTGATCCGAACAACTTTTTTCAAAAAATGAAAAAAAAAAAAAGATGGAGGAACATGAACTGTAAAATATTTAAATGACACAGTTGATTATCAAAGGAGCTCTTGAACACTTCGGATGTGTTGTAATGGATGCTGCCATACTGCAGGTCAACTCAAATGAGCTGAAGCTCAACCCTTTTACAGACATAGAGGTGGAACTTAAGGCCTTCTGACCAATAGCAACGCTCAAAACTGCTCGTCCCAAGCACAAAATCATTTGAGTGTCTGGCTTCTGCATCCAGCCTCAAGTGGACGCTCTGGGTATTACAGGTTTTGGTACCTCTGCATAGGCCTCCATTTTCATCCTAGGAGGTTGCTTCCTGGTAATATCAAAGAGCACCTAAGACTTTCAAAATATCATTAATCAAAAGCCAAGGGAAGCATTTCTAGCTGCCAAAGAACATTCTTAAAGTGTGCGGTTTAATGGGGCAGTTTTCAGTAACCTAAGGGATCCTTGTTTACTTTTCCTAGTTGAAGGCACTTTCAGTACTTTTGTAGTGGTTTATAAAAAATGTACAATGAATGTGTACAAAACAGCTGATACAATTGTTTTTTTTTTTTACTTTTGAATAGTGCAAATGAAAATATTAAGCCTACCGTAGTTATGACAGTTCAAAAACCAAACAATGAGCTTAAGATTTTCTCATCAGGGATTTATGTTGATTTTATGTTTGTAGGTAGGGATGTAACGCAGTGGCGATTGCTCTAAGACTGCAAGGGAAGCTCAGCTTCCCCTAAAATGTCCCCAAAAAAGTGGTGATATGTACTGCTGTGTGTACATTTCATTGACTAAATATGCGCTAGAATACCTTCATCTTTTGTTCAGAATCAGCTACTTATCACAGGTAACTGGCGCGACTTCCTTCTCATTCATCCCCGCAGCGTCTCAGCTCTTAAACACAGTCGGACGCTGAGCGTCTTCTGACTTCAATTGAAAAGAGTAGAGTGGGTTGTTCACTGTGGAAACTGGACGGTCATTGGATAAACGCTAGGCTTTGTCCCGCCCATCGGACGCTCAGCGTCTCTGGGGGTCTATGAGGCAGTGGGCTGGCCTGGACGCTCAGCTTCTGTATGATGATTGGATGATCTGTCTGAGGCCGAATCCCTTTTTGATTGACAGTGAAATGAGCCAATCAGCGATCTTGAAGTATAACTCTCCACTGGGGCATTTTCTAAGTTTTACAATCAGTTGTTGTGGACTGAGCCGGAGGCTTTATCGATCACAAGTAACTTTATCTTTCTTAAAAACGACTAGCGCTGTGTTTAAAGATTCTATCCTGTCATTTTTTCTTTTCACAAACAAGCAGCTGCAGCTTCTCCCCCTGTCACTCACAGCCTGTCAAACAGTGGTCTCACGTAGCTGCTCCAGCTGCTAGCAAGCTGCACATAATGGCAGATAGTATGATGTCGACCGGATTTTGGCAAAACCATTTGATAGTCTTCCTTACGAAGAGAAAATTAGAGTTAAACAGCAGGCCAGATCAACTCCTAAGATTGATTTAGTGCTAAAGGTGGGGTAACAGGTCTTTTCAGCATTCCTGGTATGACAAGGTGAGCTGGCTCACTGGAAGTGCTTTCACAAATAAAATGTGTTGTCTGGTCAAAACCTACTTTTGGGGAATAAAATCCCTGGAAAAGCCACCTAGTTGGTACAACAGGGTCACAGATCATTTACATCAATAAACAAATTTATGATGTAGGCCGAGAAAATAATGAGCTTCCCCTCCTTGATTGACCAGCAGCCGCCACTGATGTAACGGTATGAAAATTTCAAATCACGATTATTGTAACCAAAATGATCACAGTTATCATTATTATTGCGGTATTGTTGCAGTGTGCTAAAAATGTTGAAAAAAGTACTCTAACACAGTCTTGAAATCATTTAACCCCGTTAATAGTAAATTTTAACAGTTCTTTTGTATTTTTTGTCAATAATTGTGTCAGGAAATGTTCTATAAGTAAATTTGTTTAAACTTTTTTCATTATAAATAAAAGTAAACAATTCTGGGAAGTATTTGTCATTATTATGTTATAAATGCTTAAACGGTGTGTAATTGCAAGAATAGAAAAAAAAACGATGTTTTTTTTACCTTTAACAGGTTTCTCTTCATAAACATTTATTAATAAACTTGTTCAAAGTTTTGAGACGGCCAGAAATAAATTTAACCTATTTTACATACACTCACACATTTTAGTTTGCCTACAGCATTAATGTCCATGTTACAGCTCGTTATACTAGACCATGTCCAGGCCTTTTTTAAATTTTTCGTTTTACTAACGACAGTCCCTGAAGCAGTTAGCCCCCTTCATGACTCCCCTTCCATGGCAGATCTTCTCGACATCTCCTTCTTTAATATTTCCAAATTATGATTGGTTAAATCCATAAAACACAAACTATGACGGAAAAAGACGATCTATTACAACGAAACACAGTGAATCACGGCAAATAAACGGCAAAAGAACGGCAGGAACACACTCCAGATTGATACTAATGCTGTTATTTACAACCTTTATACATTGTTTACTCAGAAAATACCAATAAACCGCCAATAATTCACTCAGGTATGGCTTCACTTTAATAGGACACGTTCATGGTTACCGTGAAAATTTTACCGTGGTTTACCATTTTACTGGTAACCTTTACATCCCTATTTGTAGGTGAAATTCTAATTGAAGCAGGGACTTTGAATGTCTAAATGAAAGAGAATATTTGTCAACAAGAAGGAAAAATAAAGCGTCTTATTGTGTTGTAATGAAATGTGTTTCCTTGACCTTTTTCCACTTGTGTTCTTTCCTCTTATTTGCTCATGGCACCTTTTCTTGTGTTTCCTTATTCATGCGAAGAATGCTGATCATGAGTGGCACGATAGAGGCATTATCTTTTCTGTTTTGCTTTTCAGTTTTAAATATTGCCTGAAGGAGATGCTGTTTACCTGCTCTGTGAGAGGTGTCAAATAAGAGAATCATTGCTCACTGATTGACTTTGCATGCTCATGATTCTGTTTTCATGCATGACCAGAGCGTGAGTGACGTGTTGGGAATAGATCCGTCTGTTATCTTGTTAGTAGAGGTACATGTGAGGCATTTAAATAGGCAAGATAAAGTGTCTGTGTTATAACATAGCTCTAATAAACACAGGACATGGAATGAATAATAATCTCTAAAGGAAGAAATGCTACAATAGGTAATGTTTGCCTTTGAGTAAGAACACACAGCAGCACCTGGGGTCTCTCCAACACTCACACTGCCTCTCCTTGCTCCTCTCTGTCACAATGTTAAAAATAAAGAAATGGCAAGTACACTTTGGCAGTGGTTAATACACTTGAGGATCACAGGGGGTAATAAAAATGATCAAACAGACCCAGAGAGGGAGAAAGACACAGACAGACCAGTGGAAATCAGAGACAGTGACTGAGATCAAATAGCTGGACATTTTGCAAAGGTAGTCTCTGAGCCACAACATGTGCCCCTGGGCAATAAGAGGAACAAAGGCAGCCAGAGTCCAATTAAACACGACATTTTTTTAATGAATCACTGATGACTTTGATGCTAAATGGTCCATGCAAAGCTCCTTCCTCTCTGTCACGACAGAACCGGCTTGGGTGGCCAATTGTGTGTCTGCGCACACACAGCGCACATTGTTAAGGAGTGACACGACAAAGGACAATGCAGCATTGTCAAAATTCAGCTCCATGTGCATTTTTTTTTTTTGCTGCTGGGAATGAAGTGTTTTATGTAAGTATAACAGTTGTGTACTCTCTCTCCTGCATTGTGGGATGAATCAGGCTAACACTTTCACTTTTGGCACCAACACACTGTTTAATCTGACAACAATAGGGGCATGTTAGGTTTTTCAAAGCTGTCGTGTAACAAGTTTAAAAAACCAAACAAAAGAAATAATACAGCTCTGTTTTGGCTTATTGATATATTTGTGACAGTTTAGTTTTAGTGAAATATATTGTTGTCTCTCGAAGCATCATTAACTCAGGGATGTTGTTGACAAAGCTCAACAGCTTATCCTTTGCTGTAGGGATGCACAATAACAGCTTTTTGCTGATATCTGATATGCCAGTGTTTCTGATCTTATTGTTGCCAATACAATGCCAATATTTTTTTGTCAAAGCACGAAGCATCCACTTTTTTAATACTCAAATAACCTTTCATGGTGATGGCTTGTTTGAAAATCAGGTGAGAAGTAAGCAAAACAAGATTTTATGGTTTAATAATTAGTACTTTTAAATTTATGAAAGATAAATATTAGCCACAATAAGTCGATGTTGGGCACAAACCTCTTATCTTCAAAACTGCTACATCTCAGGCTCCATCTAGGAAATCTCTTATTCAGTGAGACACATATGAAACAACACTGTCAAGAAATATGTCACATTTACTTTGGAGAAATGTGACACATTTCAGAGCCGAGTCAATGCTTAGATTAATTATTAATAACAGGGGCACATACCGTGCATGAAGGACTGCACGGTGGTGCAGCAGGCACTGCTTTGCCTCTAGGGATGGAAATTGATGATATTCAGAGACAATGTTATTATTGATTCTTCCTGTTGATTTAGTTCTTTATCCATTTCCTCATCGATTGCAGGGGATTTTCTTTTGGGGATAATTCGACCTTTACAGATTTTCAGTGTCACCAACATTTTATTAGATGCACTCCTGACTTATTGATGATGTGCTTCATTGACAAATGCTACGGCATATTGCTTCTGTTTCCACCCATTCTTAAAATCACACAAAGACACTGGATGTTGTGCAGGTTAATCTCATTTTTGCGTGAAATGACACCACAATTTTAGAGCAAGATTTCTTAGGCATGCAGAGCATAGTGCAATGAAATCATAAGGGCATTTAAGCATAAACTCTGCTGATATTGGTGCCTTGAGGGACTTCAAGGTCGGGTTTCAGTTCCTATCTCGAGTTGCCTCACAGCAAACAGGTTGCTGATTGGCTGCCTGGTTAAATGGGGTTGCACGTTCTCTGCCATGCATGCCTGGGTTTTCTTCAGGTACTAAAGTGTGATATTAAATAGGATAAATAAACAACATGAAATTCTCATTGCTAGGGCTGGGATGATACACTTTTTCTCCCGATTTTACGACTTTTTAGGTGCTGATTCGATTTAAATTGTGGTTCTACGATATTGCTGATTTTTGCAATCTTTAGTTAGCTTTTTTAACACCAATGAAAAAGATGAACAGTGATGAAGCAAAAAAAATACACGTCACATGTGAGTCCATTTTTAGGATTTATTCAGCAATATATTTTAACCAGCTGTTTATACCCTCCCTTCAAAGCCTGGATTACATTCAAAAGTGGCTTATTAACACAGACTAAAATGAGGCATTTAAATTTGGAAAAATTAGATTTTTGGAAAAAAAAAAAACAAATTCAAAATTGCAAACAAAATATCCATATACTTATGTGAATCATTTTTTTCTCCCATCCCTACTCATTGCAGTTAATTTTATTTTAAAATGATACAATAGTCTGATGAACAGACTGGTCAGGAGGGCCAGTTCTGTCCTGGACTCCTCCTTAGACTCCCTGGAGGAGGTGGGCGAGAGGAGGATGCTGGCAAAGCTCGCATCCATTATGGACAACCCCTCTCACCCACTGCATGAGACTGTGGGGGAACTGAGCAGCTCCTTCAGCAGCAGGCTCAGACTCCCACCCTGGAAGACTGAACGTTACCGCAGGTCATTTGTCCCAGCTGCAATAAGACTTCATAACACAAACATCTGAACTCTCTCCATAATGACATCAAGCATTCAGTAAATACAAGCCTTTTTTGTACACCATTCCGGTACTCACTGTAAATTTTTCATTGTCAAGTGCTGTTATTCCCAAGAACATATCTTTGCATATATCTTGCTCCTATATAAATATGTAAATAGTACTATTTTTTCTACTTTCCTATATATCTTTATATTTCTTTAAATTTCTAATTTTATATTCTATTATCATTATTCTATTTTTATTGTTATTGCATTATTGCACTTTTTTTGTGAGCTGCTGTGACAAAAAAATAAAAATAAAATAAAAATTCTACCAAGGGGGATCAATAAAGAATATTCTATTCTATCTATGAAAAGTTTTAGAGCTAGGAAAGGGCAAAACAAGACTAAACTGATTAATGACCAATCACTGCAAGTATTCAGCACCTGGAATCCCTCATTGGAAACGTGCCATAATGCACTTTTACTGTTGTAAATGATATTATCGTATAACAGACTACCATTGCTATCAAGCAGGATACCTTGAAGTCAGAGTCTCACTTAGTTACAGTGGTGCTTTTTCGAGAGCAGTATCATGTAAGACAAGATGACTGACAGAGTAAATATAACACTGGGGATCTGTATCAGAGTGGATCTGAACACGGGAATGTCAAACGTGATCCCTGCAGGCAGCCTGATATCAGCCGTCATCATTCATCCAGGATATGATATGTGCACTCTCCTGTGTTCATGGCCCGGTGGCTCACATGCAGGTGCACTGTGACAGTCAAAGTACAATACAGGAAATAATAAACATGAAGGAAAGTGTGCGTACACGTGTTTCTCACTGAGCGCTGCACAGCATGATTTGTTTTTTGCTCACGTAAAACGATAAACAGATCAAGAAAGAGATAGTTTATCAGAGTAACTTTCACACTGTGGCTTCATGTTTAAAGCAGCACTGCACATATGTTTGAGTTTAAAACTTAATCATTATTTTTCCAAGATCCACCGAATTGAATGAACATAAAACCCTAACCCTGGAAGGCAAAGAAAGGTAATTTGGAATAAATCAGTGTGTTTGTTATTTACAAGAAAATGTCAAGTGTGAAGTTCTGAATACAAATGGTTGATTTGACAGACAATATCCCTGCAGAGAGATAAATCCTCTCATCGGCGGCACAGCATCAGCTCAGCTAATTATTTTACAAAAAAGCAAGACTTGCAAGTTTTCACTTTAGAGAGATTTCTGAAGAGCTTGTAATTTTTCCATTCCTCAGATCACAAACTAATGCACCGCATGAAACCATAAAGTGATACTAACAAGTTTAGAAGATAATCTTAGATATTTTCCTGTTTTTTGTTTGACTTTCCCCTCCTTGGACTTTTTTTTTTAGGAAATCTAACTTATCAGTGCGACAAGTGTTTGTGTGATTACCCTTCAATGGACTTAAAGTTCCATTTTTTCATCATAAATGTACAAAGATGGGTTTAAATTGTGATTTTTCTCATTAAAAAAATTCCACAAATTTGGTCAATGTGCTGGTTTTTAAAATGCAACCAGACATTGTGAGCTGTGGTTGAATTATAGCCATCTGTAAGAAGACTTATGCTACGGCTACATGGCACGCGAATTGGCGAATTTAAACGCGCGTAGTGCCTGTGACGCGCCCCGCGTAACGCCCGAGGCTGGACGCTGGACCCTTTTGACAAGCTGAGGGGCGATGCACGTCACTGCACAGGCGGAGTAGAGAGCTGGAGCCACTCGGACTCAGTGATGACCCGTGCAGGCAAATTCAGCTGGAAACGAGTATTTACAGAACTTACCTTTAAAACCTGTCTCCTCAGAGACTTTCACCCAAGCCTGCTCCTTTTTGTTCCGGTCTCTGTGGAGTACACTTGTCGAGCGCAAACAGCGCAGATAAAACTCTCCTCCATCTTTCAGCGGGGTTGAAGCCGGGGCAGGTGGCCGGAGCATCACACGTCATCAAATCAATGACGTCTGGGGGGAATGTCATCGCTGATGGGCTGCCGCGGCACAGCGCCACGCGAATTTGTGTCGAAAGTGCAATATATTTCAAACTCCAGCTTAGAGGCGTTTGACGCTCCAAGTGTGCTGGACGCTCCATACGTGCCGCGCCAAAGGCGTCCAACGCGCCGCCCGGGGCAAATCTGCGTCCAAATGCGTCTTTGCATTGACTTTGTATGTAACCTCAATGCGCGTCTTTGCGAATTCACGTGCGGTGTGGCCATAGCTTTAGTCTTGTTGAAGTGTTAGTATGCTTACAGTTTGGCTGTACTCCTTCAGTCTCAAGCGAAATGATAAAGCATTCAGCTCTTAATACTACTTTGTGTCAGAGGCACAGAAATTTACTTGTAAAATTTGCTGTCCTTCCTCAACGGTACAGGAAAGGAACACTTCACAAGGTACATTAGGATATGAGTCTTTATAATTTGGAATTCTTACTGTGCATTGATTTAGAATGATACTAGCTCAACTTTTTGCCCTATTTTTGAATCATACATGCTGTTACCTCCCTCCAAAGCAGCAGCATATACCATTTTTCCTGTCCATCATGAAGCAGATGTATCTTACAAAGTGTCAATCTGAATCATTTAACCCATGTCCAAAAATGACAGGGCTTGTTAGCGGCCTTTTAGGGACACAGAGGCTATGTCTATGAGTGTGGGTCAGCGGGGCCAAAAGCAGCAAATGACCCCAAGCCTCTTGCTGAATATGAAAAGCATTTGCTCTCTTGCGGTCTGAGTTTGCCTGTGGGATATTGTTGCCTTTTAGGACTTGAAATGTACCTCATGCAAATGTCAAACAGTCCATGAGGTGTGTCAGGATAGTTGCTACCTGTTACATGGTACTTTTTAATGCAGCCTCTGGTGTGGTTCATGACATGATTGTGCAAAGTGAATCTTAGTAGTGTTAACATTGCTGACCTTTATTTATCCTTGCAGGTAAGTAAGTATCAGCATGTAGTTAAACATTACTTCATATGAGTGGTAATACAAGACTGTTACCTTCTCAGCCCAAATACAAAGTAATCTCATTACTCGAGATCAAAATACTGAGCAACAGCTGTATCTATAAAATGTTATTGATGCAAACAGTTATTTTATTTACATCAGGGTTTTAAGGCTCTTTGGCAGTAAAGCAGTAGCCATCAACTGGAGCTACAGTGTCCAGAAGTGGCAGATGGCACTATTATATGTTAAATGGAGCGTTTGACCGGGTTGCTGGCTTGTAATGATTAATAATATTAAGTAATTTCACTCATTTGAGCAGACTGTTGGCACCAGTGTGCAAACTGCAGATACTTTGGTCATGCAATATATAGATACAGATATTTGATCATTTAAGAACAGTTTCATAAAGTCTTATAATTATTGTACAGCATGCTGTTATTACAGCTCAAAATAACAAAAGTACCAAAATAACAAAATCACTTATAAAGCAGCAGTTTGCCACAGGATATGTTTACTAATTAAGTGCAGTTTAACTTTAAACCTCATTCTTCAAGTAAATGGAAAGACAAGTTTATCTAATATATTATAATGTAATTATCAGGAGCTTTATCCTTAATTCTGCCAATATCAGACATTTGACAAGTCCTTATAAATCTCACATCTTTTAATGGACTCTTACTTTTGATTCATCTAAATTAGATGCACACTGTTGCTCAGAAGCTATCGAGCACTGATATGTGGTAATATTTTGCTCTTAAAATATTACTTTCATATATGTAAAATAGAAGAGAGCTTTTAGTTTTTTGGAATAAACTACAGGTGTTTGCCTTATACAATAACATTTGCCTTGGATTGAGATTTTTCATAGTGGCAGATATTTTTTACATATATAACAAGCTGTAAAATTGATGTATAGACCCTTTTCACATTTGTAAACAGTATAACTTTTTATGGAGGCTTTGTGGAGGGTCATCCATATATGATGACTGGGTTTTTGGCTTGTTTTTTACTATGGCAAAACATGTTACATACAAACAAGGTAACACTTTAGAATGACGATCATTTGTAAGCTATGAGTACGTGTTAGTGAATAGTTCGCTAATCATAAACAAACCACTTGTATACATTTGTAAATGATTTTTAAATCATTTGTTAATGATAATTAGATCAATTATAACTTCAGTTACAAGACGCGTAAAAGCTGTTTATATAGGGTGGGCCATACGTTTCCATACATAGAAAAATATATTATGTAGATTTTTCTTATGTTCCAGATACCCTAGAAGATGGGTTTAATAAAAGAGCACCAAATTGAAATTATACTGATGACTGGGTTTCTGACTAACCTCTCCATTGACTTGAAAATTTGCTTCATCAATAAACAAAATCTTAGTTGAAAAGCTTACGTCCTTGTTCAGTTTGGTCAATGCCCATTCACTGAATTCCCTCCCTCCAAGTCATCTTCGCTTAAATGCTGTTCCATATGCAATTTGTATGGGTGCTATTTGTTTACTTTTAAAATGCACAGACAGCTGTCGAGTGCTTTTTCTGGGACTCCGTGTAAGCGGTGCAAGTATCGTGGCTGTTGTGTCTTCATTGGTAGCTGTACGTCTTGAACCACTTTGGGGTTGATCTGCAACATTTCCAGTGTTCTGAAACTTGCTATTAAGTTTTGCCACTGTGTCATGTGTGATGTTCGTTCCATGCTTTTCTGTTCAAGTTCAGTGCATCCATGCGACTGCCATCAGTATAATTTCATTTTGTTGCTCTTTCATCAAATGCATCTTTTAGGCTATCTGAAACATAAAAATGTAAATTATTTATTGTCCTGTGTATGGAAACTTTTGCATACCCATATACTGAATTTCACCATTCACCTTAAGAAATAAGCAAATTTTCGTCTGTCACCCAGCCTTAGTTGAAGGTTGGAATATACCTATGCTGCTCTGAAAGCCTTATAAAAGAACACATGCTCAAAAACAGCTACAAGCCCTGTTTACACTGCCTTACCTGTTGACTGAAGTCTTGTGACAGTAACAGTTTCACAGCATGTAACTGGATTACAGTGCACAGCTGCAGCCTGCTCTCCCAATAATCAGCATTTTGATCACTCGTGGTGATAAAGGTGAAATTATTTCATTAATGTGGCATGACAAATAAAAAGCCTGTTATTAAGCTGACTGCAGTAAAAATGGAAACATACGACTTCTAGTTAATGGGCTTTTTGAGTTGTTGCTTAATTATTCAAGAGGGAATTGTAATGAATCTTGGAATAAATTATTTCTCTTATCCACGTGGTGAATTAGAGAGTGAATATTTTTGTGTGTACACTCTGAATGCTCCACAAGGGTTAGACCTGTGTGTATTTGTGTAGGTGTGTGTACTTGGGCGCATTTTACAAATGCAGACAGAGCCATCAGGGAGGCAAATTTCAATAAAAGCAAACAGTTTCCTCCATTTGCAAGATGATTCCAGCAGAAATTACTCCAAAACAACAGGCAAGGAAAAAATGTTCATTCCACACAACAATCTGTTTATGAAAGCTCAGCCTGGGGACCATTGCTCCTCAAATGCCATCGAAAATCATCGAGACAACAGCTGTTGCTTTACGTTGGCCATATATCTCGTCACTTCTTGCAATGTTTAGAGTTGGCCATTCACACAGTATATAGTAGCTGGTGTAATTTACGTGGAAGTGTTACCTGAGCTTCTGTAAATGAGTATAAAACTACCCTGCCTGTTTGGGAGTGTTGACTCACCACATTTATGCAGCTTTGTGCTCTCATTAGCTGACTTATCAGTGTTGATTATTCTTCCTCTGGTAGCTGCTGCTCAGTTATGTGTAGTAGCCTAAGTAAGGCTGCGAACGCATATTGGCAATAATTTTTAAAAGTAGAGTTTTTTTTGTGCGTTTTCTATTTCTGTCCACACGTGAAAGCTTGTAAGACACTGAAAGGGCATATTTTGGAAAACTGTGGCAAAGGTGAAGATTTATTTATATGCCATTTTGAGTGTTTCCACATGTATAGGAAAAAGCTGTTTTGGGTCTCACCCTCTCTGTCGTTTACATGCTGAGCAGCTAGGGGTGTCCTGATGCAGTTTTCACCTTCGATACGATATCGCAGCCTTGAGTATTGGTCGATACCAACATCGATCCGATATGATATCAGCAGGAATCATACAGACTTAAATTACTTATTTTGTAGTGTGGACTAAGAAAAGTATGGATCAAGTGAGATTACTCCAACAGAGAACAGTAGTCAGCAATAGTAGGCATTAGAAAAAACTGACCCATTTGTTATTAACCAATGGTTTCAATACATTTAACCTTATCCATAAGAATATAGTAGAATTAAATAAAATAAATGAAAATGAATTAGAATTATTCTACATCTAAGAATAATTTAAGACTTGGGAACGAACTCTCTTTGGACACATTATTAGGTCTCGGCCAATGGCTGTTTAGGAATAAAGTCGAGAGAAGTAAACACCTCAGATGCTAATGTCTGCTCATGGTAGTTTTCAGGAGGTAAAGGCAGACTTGATGGCGCCAGATGTCTCTGGGAGATTGACTATCATGGTATCCAAGAGTACAGAGTCCAGGGAGGAATGGAGGGGTTTTGTCCTTTTAGAGTTTCTATAAATTGTTCAGTTTTCATCTTGCTACATAGAAGACCCTGAAAAGTAACCTCAAGAAATCCAGTAAAAACAAAAACAAATATTTTTAAATTGCAAAATAACCACTGTGTAACTTAAACATAAGCATATTCGACAACAAAATTAAATAAATAAACAAAGAAAAAGTTAGAATGGACTACTTGTTTTGGGGTGTTTATATCAGACATTTTAGATGAAGGCCGATATAATCCAATATATATATATATTTTTTACTGATATCGGACCAAAATCCGACATCAATATCAGATCATAACACCCCTTTGTGCAGCAGACATTGCTGAACTGTTGTTTTGAAGTGGTGAAAACTGGACTCTTATCATGCCATCACACACTTTTTGTCACTCCTTCATTATAGAGCTGGATTAAAAAATGCTTAGATGATTCAACAATGCTGACATTTTGTATGTTACTTGGTGCCACTGTTCTGCATGTGACCGTATTGATCGTGACCCATGGCTTCTTGCTCTGCTGCTGCCATAGTTGTAACAGCATTTGAAACCACCAAGACTGCCAGAGAACCTTTTTGATTATAGGATTTGATTATATTTTTTTAGATTTGTCTTGAATTGAGATGTATACAGATAAATATTAACATCTACTATCACCAGTTAACATAGACAAAAATGAAACCATCACACCAGCAGGACATGAAGGTAGGAATTAGGGCTGCAACTAACGATAATTTTCATAATCGATTAATCGGGCGATCATTTAAGCGATTGATCGATTAATCGGATAATGACACATTTTTGCAATTTCCTTTCCAATTTAGCTTAAAGTTGTTTCAGGTATTTTCGAAACAACAATAAAGGTAATAAAAAAGCATTTTTCTTTCAGTAATAATATTTTATTACGGCTCTTTCTTTCTTGACTCACATTTGCAAAACTGTAAGTACATTAACAGACTTGTTTGCATGTTGTTTAATAAATGCCCACAAACTTACTTTTTGTCTTGAAACAAAGCAGGCAAAGTAGTAGCAGTGTTGTCAAAAAAGTATTCAATAAAATAAGGTGCTGCTGAATGTAACAAATAAAAATAATCTTTATACCGAGGCGAGTCTTCGTCCGTCTCCAACACACCGGCGTTCTTTCTCAGCAAGTGCTCTTTCATAGAGCTCGTGCTCCCATGCCAGATGAAGTCGGCCTTGCAATGTTTGCAAGTGATCGTTTGCTTTGCTTTGTTGAGCGTGACATGCTCCCAGCTTTTGGAGGTTTTTGGTCATTCGCAGAGTGATGCTGCTGTGGAAGCCGCCATTGTGAATCCTTCTGCATGATGTTATGTGCAGCGACGGTGGCTAGTGTGCATGCGCACCTCTCACAGTAGCTTACGGCAAGAGAGCGGGCTCATCTCCTCCTAACTAACCAGCTGTAAGATACAATTTCATGCACCAAAACACCTGTGATTCGTTGCAGATGAAAATCGTTAATTGAATTAGTTGACAACTAATTTAATTATCAATTTTCATTGATTTAATCGATTAGATTTGCAGCCCTAGTAGAAATGGGTATGAAAATAAAACCATTGCATAGAAATTGTGCAAATGGGTTATATTTTGGAGATAATTTTAAGGTAATAAACTACATTGAACAGTGCGGGCTTTCATTTGGACACAGGTTTTTCAAAACACATCCATGTGGGCAGAGATATTTACCCACACAACATGTGGACACAGCTTTAGTCTCTCAATATTTCTCCTCATGTTTGTCTGTGCCTCACAAACCACGTTCTCTCCTGACTGATGCCAGGTGAAGCAAGTGATGCATCTTAATCCACAGAGTTTATCTGTAATTTCTGATCATTAGAAATAGAATTCACCCAGCAAAGGTCATCTTTGATTTATGTAGCTGTAGTTGTGGTTTCTAAAAAAGTTTTATTAAAGTTTTATATTTCCTTGTATTGAATCAAAGTGTAAACTCTGCTGTTTTATCAACCCCAACACAAGATATATTGTCTTAGCTACTGGACCAGACTGTTGACTACAGTGTTTTTGGCTCTGAGAGCTTTTCTGTCCTCCTCTTTTTGATCTTGTTTTGCTGCAATGAGAGAGCTCCATTGAATAATGGAACATAGTTGGCTCAGGCCTATATGTTGTGAAAGCAGTGGTAGTAATGGGAAGCCCATTTGTTACTCTAGGGCCCTCTTTTCTGTCTTTGTTTTATGTTGGTACATCATTTGAAGGTGGCTGTGATTTTGGGGCTGTTTATGTTTTGCACACTTTATAGTCTGGTGTGCAGATGCTGAAGGGATGTGTTCAAGTGTTACCCAGACTCCCCTCAGATGCCCGCTGTGCAATATCTGACCACTGATCCAGAATGATCACTTCCTGTGTGATTGACTGCTCTGTTTATGTCCACAGCTGGCGTCGGGCATCTACAGCTTTGCATGTTCCCTGTGGAGTCATCACACAGACTGCTTCCTCCAGCAGATCTATGCCAGAGACGAGGCTGCAGCGCTCAGCTCACTGGAGAGGACTCTGCTCTCTCTGAAAGGTAGCAGTGTTTGCTGACACGCAAGCTCACACGTGCTCACACAGACAAAACACAAGTGCTTGACATGCAGAGCAGTGCAATTATCCAAGGAATAAAATGGCAAAACAAAATATGTAGTTGTGTAATACAAACAATTTTAGGCCGAGGCTTAGGACACACTATTTTCATGGGGGTGGACACAAAACTTTACAAGGGATGACAGCAAAACTAAAAAGGATGTTTAGTGCATTTATATCAGCTGTATGTTTTATTTATGTGTTAAACCTATTAGTAAATTACTTGGTGAATGTAGCACTTAACAAACACAGTTGGACATTAACCACTACCACCTGGCAAATTTGGGTGTTTTTATGGATTGTTGAGGGAATTTGCTCAACCTACCAGGTAAGTATCAAAACAGAGTGGTGGTCACAGAAAAAATCAACCCGTGAATTTGCTTTTTCTGCTTTGTCTCTCTGAGCAGAGTCAACTGACAGCCCTCACTGACCTCAGTCTGTTTTTACTCACTTCCAACTTAAAGGTGTAGTGTGAAGAAGTTTGCAGCATTTCGCCAAACAGAAATGGTGAATATGGGATATAAGGTTTCTATGTGTATGTAAAGTCTGTGTGAAATAGGTGGACAATCATCCCCATATAACTTAAGTTTTTGGTTTATTAAGTTAGAAAAAACTTTTGATGTATAGTACCGCGGGGGTCTCCCCTTTGTGGAGGCTGACATAACGATCTGCCATGTTGCTTACTGGTGGGGACAAACAGAGCAAAATGTGATTTTTGAATACGAGTCTGGCCGGCGGTCCTGACATCTACCTGGATGGCATGCTAAAAGTTTTCAAAACCTCTAATCATCATTTTAACTGACTTTTAATCTATAAAAATAATAGTAACAAATACAAATGAAAAACCCCTCACCTCATAACTGTTGTAAATGATGCCCTTTTCAAGATCCTTTTTGGTCTTCGCTGGCTCTCGTCGCTTAGTGATGTGATGTGATGTTTTAGTAATCTACAGGCTCTTTCCAAAATCTGAACACTAGGTGGCGCTAAAATGCCAATTTCTGCGCACTGCATCTTTAACTCAGTATAGGATGGTCTCCAGTAACAGTAACAAGTGATTTGACTGTCAAAGATGTTCTTACTCATGTCTTGCTTGTCTACAGTACAAGATTGCAGAGCATGACACGGAGCGGATTTTCACTCCTGTCCCATCCCTCTCCCATAGAAAAAAATCCCGTCCCGTCCCAATCCCGGGCCGGAGTAAAAAAATTAATCCTGTCCTGTCCCACTCCCGTAGAATTACTCCCGCTCCTGTCCCGTTCCTGTTTGAATAAAACCAAACATGTTGAAAAAATGTTGCATTTTTTATTTTAGGTTAAAGTGCAGTGCATATGAAAGGCCTTGCCTTTAAGTTTCACATGCCTGACATTTGGTCGGTGTAAACAGCTGTTTTTTTGATGTGTCGTCTTCTCCCTCCATGTTGTTTTGTTATGTGTGTCACCGGCAGCGCTCTGAGTCGCTTTTCACTTCTGGTGATGACAGGAAGTCAAACCACTTTTGTAGTTCTTTTGTGCTGCTATAACACGATCAAGAGTGTTGGCTCTGACTGAGAGATGTCTACAAAAATGGACGCATCTGTTCATCTGGTTGTTTAACACGGCTGAAAATAATCATCTATTAATGTCGTTCCCGCTCCTGCCAGCTCCTGTTGCTTTTTTCCCCTGTCCCGTCCTGATCACGGGATCAATTAAAAAATAACTCCCATCCCGTGGGA
Source organism: Scarus forsteni (assembly GCA_036419115.1). Classification (NCBI taxonomy): domain Eukaryota; kingdom Metazoa; phylum Chordata; class Actinopteri; order Labriformes; family Labridae; genus Scarus; species Scarus forsteni. Next base: position 17,124,605 of record JAZDUH010000066.1, read on the forward strand.
TTCCCGCGGGAATCACTGACCCACAGGAATTCCCGAAAAATGTCATCCACTACAAGATTGATTTAAACCAACAGTGTGTATGATTTGACATTTGTTCATTAGGTTTTGTGTTTATATATTTATAATTAGTAGTGTATAATTTTTGGATATATTTTATGGCAGACACACAAAATTACCTCAAGATACTTTCTTGAGCTTTCAAAGACAAAGAAATTCTTCATTTTATTGGAGGCGTGGACCAGATAATGGTGACCACTTGTTCACCATTGCATGAGAACACATAGTAATACGTGAAAGGCTGCTGGAAAGTAAGCACAACCTGCTTCTGCAGTTCTGTTTCTGCATCACATTCATATTCTGTGCTGCTTACCTGTGATGGACCACCATTAATCACTGCCTGCTGTCTGTTCTGACACCCAAACCTCAACCCTTAACTCCATGCCCTGACCCCTCTAAAATGAACGTTCACAAGTTGAAAGGTGATCCGCTGTCTCCTTCGCCCCCTCCACAGTTACTTCTCTTTTAGAGTTTTGGACTTTGGTCCACAAAAATGTCTCTCCATGAGGTTTATTTACAACACAGCAAACCAACTTTATTGTTTCATGGGTAATTTCACATATCGAGTGAAAAAAGCCTCTGAAAGTTGTTTCCTAATTCCTGTGAAGCACGCCCCAGAGTGCTGGATGAGTTCACGTATCAACTGTTGACGCCAACCAGAAAGTCCATGTTTAAACGTTTTTCAACGTCATTATGGGAAAGTTTTCCACGAAACAGAAATGCTGGTTTATCGTTTATATTAAACACCTCATGAAGTGATGTTTTTACTGAATGAAGCCTTCAGTTTAGAGAACAGTAAACAAAGGCAGGGGTGATGGGTAATTACGTCTTGAGTCATCAGTGGTTGTTTTCGAGAGCCCCCTGGTGGTTAAATGTGTCTGTGCCTCTTAAAGAATTGAGCTGTGGCTGGGCCCAGAATCACTGTAAAGACTTTCAGTGTTGTCAGAAAATGTCTGCTGCTTGTATTCCAACAATAGCCATGTAGTTATTTTATCACATTAAAAGATGCCCTGTATTTGAAGTGTGTATAGGAAAGAGTTTGGTGTCACAACACTTAGCACATTACAGGGGGGACGATACACATTATCACAAAATATCATACTCTATAAGTATGGCAGTATGTCAGAATTATAATTTCTAAGTAGTCTATTCTCTTTTTTTATAGTAGGGAACGACATTGTGGTTAAGAAACCACAGTGTCACAAGTAGAATAAATATTTTTAAATCTGTGGAATTTATGTCCTATTATAATATGTATCTACAGAGGATCTCTGCAACATGGATCCGCAATTTAATTATTGTTTCCAGTGCAGACAAAATAAAATGAATGTAAGAGAGAGAGAAAGAGCGTAATATCTGTATGCTGGCTTCCTGTGAGCGTATTAAGGCTAACTACAAGGAGCATGTTCTGAATGTGTACATTGATTAGCTAACAAATTTTATTTTGTTTCAGTAAAGCTTGGAATCAGTATCATGGCAAAAAATATGACATACACTGGTATATCAATATTTACTAACAACCCCATGACCTAAGATGTAATTGAAATTTATAATGAAAACCCTACATCAAGAAATGGAGAGTTTCCAACAGTAGCAATGTAATGCAACTTTGATGTTTGGAAATAAAATAATGAACTGTCACAAAAGTTGATGCTGCTCTGACTCGGTCATCTTAGTTTACCCTCCAGTCATGAGCTACAAAGCCAAGTTTGAAAACACGTTTGTGATGCGTGCTTTAACCATCAACTTTTTGGGTTATGAGCAAAGATCAGAAATATTCTTTTCTTAAATAACTTGAAAAGCTTTCGTGATAGCCTACTCACTAAATGCTACATTTTACTGCTGTTTCATCTATAATTGAACAATTCTGCATGTCAAAATAAAGTGATTGATAAAAAATAAATGGCAGTTAGATGTTTTTATAAACAGCAACTGTAGCAGGTCATTTTAATCCTGCTTCAATTGCAGATTTTCTTGCACCAATAGTATAGATTGGGGGTGGGTAATTAGTAGCCTTGGAGCCACATGCTGCCCCCCCCTTGCTCAAAGTGGCCCAAAAGTCATTTTTTAAGAGTTGAGAAATTACAAACCAGTTGACAATTCAATAAAATAAAAAATAAAACAAGCATAATTGAAATAATGAACATATAAATGTTTATCCAAGTCACATAATTGATCCCCTTGTTTAATTAGCAGAAATCATATATGCTAAAGTTACATTATTTTACAGTTTGCTGTGTTTTGGCTCCCATAAGTGTTACCCTCATGGTAACTGCATGTACTGAATGTAAGGCTATATAATGCTATAGGTGCAGTTGATCCCCACAAGAGTAGTCTTAGAATGTTGCAGAAATATGTGAAATATAGTCAGGTAGGCTTACACCAAACCTTTTTGTACTTATTTAGCGTGAATTAACTTTTTTTCTGCTTCTACCTCCGCAGTGCTCCGTAAGTTGACAGTCCATGGATTCCAAGAGCCTCAACAGAATATGGAAGTGATGGTGAGTCATTTGTTTTCTGCCTCACAGGCTCATATATTTTGGAAGCGCTCAGATATTTGCTGTTGGTGTGTTTTTTTTAGCTGAAAAATGACTACAAACCTAGTGTGACAAGAGTGGATGGCCGTGAAGATTGAAAGTGCCTTAAGCTTTGTCTCAGTTCAAAGAGTCACAAGCTCCTCTCCCGCGCTCAGTGGGAAGAGAGTTTATCTCCATGAAACTGGTGATTCAGTTTCATTAAATCTCTCTGGTTAAAAGAGGAATGTTCAGTGTGCCTCTGTATGGTCTTTTGATTCCCTCATGGCTCAGAGTTAGTGAAGCCTTTGCATAGATAGGCTCTGCCCTTTGAACCCGGCCCCATGTTCTCTTACAACAGTTAGTTTGAACTCTGGATTCTGATTGGATGAGAGGCATGCAGTAAGTAACAATACATGAGAACATCACAATATGTTTAATGCTGCCTCAGCCAGGAGTTTTAAATCATATATACAATTACAGAGTTAATATTAGTTAATATGCCATGCTAAATAACGATAAAATATTTTAAAAAAACAGTGGGTATTGGATGAACAAATTTAACAAGGTTAAATTTATTATAAAAAACAGTTTTGCAAATTATTTGCTTACTTGATTCTATTTTAATTATTAAACAGATTAAGCATCTTTTTAACATGAGACAAAACATTTAATTTTGCTGTTCAGTGCCTTAATAAATGTTTATTTAAAAATGTTTTTTGACTGGAATCCTAAAGAGTTAGGTCTTTAAAAAACTTGGATCATAAGTTTCAAAAATTTAATTTTTTTCCTCACATTTTATTCACTTTTTATCAAGTTCTTATGACTGCAAAACTCCTCAAACACCTTCCAATAAAAACAAAAAAAAGCGAAACAAACATTTGTAGTACTCAAAATTAATAATCAAGTGTCTCATACATAGCTACACCAATTTATTTTCTTAAATTGAAAACATATATGTACTTTTTTAATTTTTTTGGATTTTCTCATTACCACAACACCCCCTGATGCAACCTGTTTTTTATGCCAACAAAAGAAATCTTTTAAATATGACCACAAATTGAAGAGATTAAACTTAAAGGAGACATATCATGCTTGTTTCTCCTTTTCGCTATGCCAGACTAGGATGCCTGTAAAGCATTTCTGCCCTCAGTACAAGGCATTTAGTTCCTTCATTGCCCCACAATAGCGTTCTCAAAGTCCTCAGTTTAGGCCATTATCAAGCTCTCGTTGAAACGCTCGGTTTTCAGACTGACCTCCAGTTACCTCGCAACGTCACAGCCCTTTGTGCTCTGATTGGTCAGTTCTGTCAGAGCTGCCGAGAGGGCAGAGCCAGCCTGTCCTCGCAGCGACCGTGTATTGAGTCCCCCTACAGGCCAGAGCTGGTAATGAGTGAGTGTGAGCTAGGGAGCTATATACTGCTGCTGGGTGGATGTGTTCCTTGGTGACGGTTTTGTGGCTAACGGACATCACAGAGGAGGAAGTATTTTGTCAGATTACTCCAATAAAAAGAAATGCACCTCGTGTTGTCACGACGATTTAAATCTCGCGGTCATCTCGCAATTACCTATTTTCAAAGGCATCAAATCTCGTTCTAGGATATCAGAAAAAATAGAATGTCTCATTTTTTGAAAATGAAGGGGGTGTAAGGTCTTGTTTTCAAATGTATTCTATTATATGTAAGTATTAAATCATGCATCAGCATGATATGTCTCCTTTAAATTTTACTCACATAAATTTAAAAGGTAAAGATGATGCGTTAGTAATCTATATAATAACCACAGGGCGTCAGTGGCACAGTTGGTCAGCAATCAGGAGGTTGCAGGTTCAAGCCCAGCTCCAGCTGTCACATGACGATGTGTCCTTGGGCAAGACACTTAACCCCAAGTTGCTCCCACTGCTGCATCAGTGGTGTGTAATTAGGCATGAAAGGGTGTGAAAGTGTAAATTGATACTGATGGATAAGTAACGTACAAACTCCAACCATTTTGGGTGTGAGTAGTCAAAGACTCTCGGCTATTTAAGCTCAAGTCCATTTATTATTTAGCATCTGCTATAGCATCTGATGATAACAATGTCCCAGAGATGAGACTGACAGTTGTGGTAATGAGTGTTTACAGTGTAAATTATTTGTAATGTCAGCACAAATAAACAGTGTTGATAATGGTAGACTGGTCATCATAAGTCAACAGGTGTGATAATCATAAAAGTTTTAATTTAAGGATAATAAAATTCAGACTAATGATAATAGTTTTGTCAGCCTGAGCCAGGCTGGTCCACCGCACCAGGATGTTCACTCCAGTGATTCTAGAAACCTATGACACAAGGTGGCTCAGTTGCTCCCAGAACTGATTAGTGAAATTAAAAAACAAAGATTTAAAGTGAGATTCACATATTATTTTGACATAAAGGGAGTAAAGAGAGGGACAGAGACAGGAACTAAGAGACACCTCAGACAGCTACAGCGAACAGCATGACTACAGCACTGCCCTGTGTCTGAGTAAGGTCAATAACTGTGATTTTATTCAAGATTTAAGCTGCAGCCATTTAATTAAAGTACAAAACCCATTTATCCTTTGTCTTTGTTGGAGTAGGTAAAAGCAGAATCCACTAAAGTTCTGATGTGTGCAACCATTCTTTTAAGTCTCGTTATTATGCCATATGTGATATTTTGTGTCATAAAAGCACATCTGGAAGACATTTGTGTGAACATCTACACTCAAAACAGCATAAGTTGTGGTCCTGTAAATAAATAAATAACTTTGCAGCTGTTTTCTTTTGACTTTTCTCATCTTTTGTAGAGACGACAATAGAAAAACCAAAACATCCCCCAGTCACGCCCCGAGTTCCTCACTTATCTCTGATTGAAATCATAGCTTTCTGTTGTGCAGTTGTTCTTCTCTCAATATTAGTTCTGGCTGCTGTTGTCCTGTTCATAAACATAAACAGCCTTCAGATTTCAATTTGGATGTGTCTAGCATCTTATTTTATTACCTGGAGCAAATAAGGCTGAAAGAAAGAGATAGTTGGAAATGGGAGTAAGCAGTGTGAGTCAGATAAGAATAATGTAATTTCATTTGAACTTTCTGTTTAGAATTTAAACTGGTTATGAAACTGTCTCAATTTGAAACTGATATCTTTATATGACCTCCAGAGGCAAGCCAGACTATTATCATGAATATGGACTTATTCTTATTTAGTTATTCTTTTTGTCTGATACTAAGCTTTTACACCTTACCTGCACAGCTTATTTAAGTTTCTGCATTTAAATCTCTATAGATCATCTATCTATTATCTGATATTGGGTTTGGTGCTGCATTCCTGCTGTAACACCCTGGACTTGTTAGGTGTCAATTAAAGGTGCTGACAAACATTCATGCATATTATGGTATGCAATTACAGGTGTTTCCATGGTCAAATGGGGAGAAAGGGTGCTCAAATAAAGCCCTGTTTCCACCAAGTGGTCCGGTATGGATCGGCACGGTTTGGCTCAGGCTGGATCGGTAAAGCCTGATCCTGATTGCATTTCCACAGCCAGCCGAAACCCTACTCGGTGCCAATGTTGGATGCCGATAGCATGACATCATAGCAGCACGACACAGTGTACCCGGCTATTAAATACAACGGAGAAGAAAATGTGACACAGTAAAAAAAAGAGCAACGATGGAAGACATCCAGCAATTCTTCTTTTTTGTGATCAGCATGTGGCTTTTTGTTTTTGAGGCCATTTTCCAAACAAAAAACCTTGAGAGTTATCTTCACAAAGACGAGTGGAGATTTAAACATGGCGGGGTTATGTGTTGTTCTTTATTACCGCTGTCGCACGGGAAGTGACGTCTCCTTCGTCCAATCAACGGACCGCAGTGTTTCTAGCTCCACTTCCTGGGGTTGGATCGGTATGCTTGGCGCCCCAACAGAAGGGTCCCTAAAAGGAGGACGGTACGGTTTGCTTATAAGGTGTCCTGTCCAGGTTTTAGGCTGTGGAAACTAGGGCTGGGTATCGATTCAGATATCCGAATTGATTCGATTTGTTTCGATATTACAAGGTCTCAAATCGATTCGATTTATGATTCAATTCGATATTTATTCAGTCTGGGATATCTTAGTTAAAATAGTGCTGTAAATTTAAAAAGTGACCTTTTGACCTGGTACATCATTAAAAATTGTTTTAACATGAAGAACTAAACCCAAAGCAGTTACATTAATCATATTTTAATGATATGCATTAATGCATATTCTGCATATTACTTGTTTTTTGTCCAACTCATATTTTCCTTTGTACTTGTTCAATCTAAAATACTGTACATCCAAACATCAGCTTTTAAACTTGCCAGTGGTGCCCATATAGTGCTTCCACCATGTTTGTTTGCAGTAACATCTCATGAGATCTTGTTCAGTAGAAAGCAACGCTAAACGCTGATCACACGAGACTAGCAGGGTTGATACCACAGGCTGCTTCTCTGCACATCCAAAGAAGAAAAAACTACCCAAGTTAAAAGATCGATCTTTGGATTTTATGGACTGATTATGAACCAGTTAAAGGAAAATCGATTAAATCAATTTTTTTTTAACCCAGCCCTAATGGAAACTCCACAAAAAGCGAGCTGTACCAAGACGAACCAAACTAAACCCTCTGGCGGAAACAGGACTTAACCGACCCATGCAGTCCCACTTTGGCATGCCCTCTGAAGGAGTGTAGAGTCTACCAATCTGGCCCTGAATGGTGAAGCTAAAAATGCTGCAGTGTGTTGGTTTGTCACAAAAATGATCAATTCACAAGCATCAGTGACTGAAATGAAAATGCATCTCACTGTGATTTGTACACTGCTGTCACTATGCAGAATGTCCACACAACACAAAGCAGCATAGAGTAGTGGAGAGCTATCAGTCCATTGTTGTTCTTGTTCACAGTCCTGCTCCACTTCATACTACTTCACTGTGCCATGCCGACAGCACGTCACACATTTCTCTTTCCTGACCGCATCCCTGCCCTCAGGTGAAAGTACAGCTGGTGGTGGAAATGCAAACGAGACTGGGTTCACTTCTCCAAACCCACCAAACTGTACTGGACCAAACCAGATCACTCTGTGGAAACGAGGCTTCAGATTTTAAAACGAGCCTGAGAATCATGTATTTGGACTGCGGGAGGAAGTTGGTGTAGTGCACACATGCACTGGAGATCATGCAAAGTCAACAAAGACACTTTTTTGACATGGAACCAGAGCCAGGCCTGAGTTATAAAACACAGTTTTATCATCATTGCAGAACAAAAATGCGTGATAAGACCATTGCAAATGATGCCTGTGAGGCCGTAAATAATAAAAAAATAAAGACTACGATAGTAAGATAATACAAAAGGAAAAGATAATTAAAAAAATTAATTAAAATATCGTCTCTGCCTGCTGTGGCTCTCCCCAGCACTCCACAGGATTGATAAGGTGGTACTCCACTTCATATATCACTGAATGGAAACTTTCTTAGTATGTGTTTTAAACATTTGTGCTACAGGTTTAATTGATGTTTCTCTGCGCTCTTGTGGTTTATTCACTGCTGTACAAGCAAAGAAGAGAACAATGTTCCAGAGAAGATATTATCCAGGTGGTTTGTTTACATTTGTAACATTCTGTTGTTTCAGCAGAAGTCAATCATCAGGATGATGCTGTTTATTGAACTGTGCAAGGCTGAACATGATATTTAAAAAACTCTCTTATAGGGCTGAATGATATATTGTTATAGTATCGATATCGAGATATGAACATTCAAGATATTAATATTGAAAAACAATGTTGTAAACAGTATAGATTTCCCCTGCGCTGGCCCTGCAAGTACTGCTCTGGAAGTCACAACAAATTTTCCTTTTTACGATTGCCCTTGAATGCACAGCTTGGTTTTCACCGAACTCATAGTCAGATTGTATCGTATCGTATCGATATCGATATCGATATGGAGATATCTGGCATAAATATCGAGATATGAAACTTTGTCCATATCATTCAGCCCTACTCTCTCATTTCCTCTGTCCTAACCAGTGTTAATTTTGACAGCACTTTTTAATTTAGTTTTAGTTATAGTAGTCTTCCTAAATATTTTAGTTTTAGTCATACTATAGTCATCTAAATTGTTTTAATTTTAGTCTGGTTTTAGTTGATGGAATTTCACATTTTAAAATCTACTGTAAATTTAGTCGACTTAAATATGAAGTGTAAAATGTAAGGCATGCTTTTTATGATTCCTTGAATTTCTGAAGCCATTCTTTCCACTTGGATAAAATAAAACATCTAATAACCTTTTGCTGAATGCTAGAAAAGTTTTAATGTATTAATTAACAGAAAGTGTTCACTTTTATGTGCAATGCAATCACCTTTATTTCAGCTTACTGTCAGAGAATCTCAGTTACAATACCAGAACTGACAACAAACCGTGAACCTGCTCTACATGAAGATATTAATTCATGAAGATTGCTGCCCTATTCCTAACTTGTCCCTGCTTTCTACATGACAAAATAAGGTCTGATTGGATTAAGTCTGTTAGACATTTTCAACTAGTTTTTATTTGTTGATGAAAATTTAGGTTAATTTCATTTTAGTTTTTGTCCATGTACACTGTTTTTTATTAGTTCCTTGTTTTCGTCAGGGAATAAAAATGTTGTTGATGAAAAATAACTTGTCAACAAAATGAACACTGCCTCCAACCTGCAAAATCACATAGCGAAAGCCTACAGGCCTACAACATATATGATACAGTATGTACTGGCGAATTTATTATATATTTATAACAGTGGGTCTTTATAATGACCTTGTGTGACTTCAAGTTATGAATAAAGAAAAAATCAAAATAAAATGCATGCCCTACAGTGATTTAGTGATAATGACATTTTCCATCACAGAGTTGTCAGTAAGCAGCAGATGAAGGGGATGTTAAGGCTCGACTACTTCTTGTGTTTCTTGGATCATTTCATCAACCGATTTTTATAAACACTGATGGGATGTAATGAGGCTTGAGAACTTTTAATATACACTTTAAGCCAGTGTCCTCTAGCTTAGTGTTTATGCTTAGAGGATCTCTTCAGCCCTCTGCTTTTACCTAGAGGCTTTGTAAACAACACAGATGATTTGAGGAGAGGAATAATAGACAACAGAAGTCAACATAGCTCCACTGTGCCTCTTTTTAGGATATGTTTCGTAACTTCTTCTTCTTCTTCTTCTATGGTTGTTTGAGCAAGTAGCTAAGTTGATTACTGTTTCCCCTTTTGTGTTGCCAGTGTCATAGACATTAACATAAATTATGCATTTATGATGCATTAAGAATGTGATTGGGTACATGAAATTAGACAGTTTTGGACCAACAGAAATACTATTACATCTCCTTATGTATTATGTACTGACAGACTCTATATACTGATTAGACGTGTCATTATGACCACTGACAGGTGAGTAAATAACTCTGATTACATCTTCATCATGGCACCTGTTATTGGGTGCGACATATTAGGCAGCAAGTGAACGTTTGTTCTCAAAGTTGATGCCTGACAACCATTCTCTGTAGATTAGTCAAGTAATTAGAAAAACTTCATTGTCTGTTTCCACAAAACAATCATAACGGTGCAGATTGATGTACCTCACGTCCTGTTCTGTGACTGTTGTACTTTTAGCAGCATTACGGTTGCATTTCAGCACCGTAAAAACGCTGTTTCAAATAATTCCAAAGTTCTGTTTACACTTGTCTCCTGTCACAAACTGCCTCTCACACCACTTCTGACATCCTCGTTTTAATGCCCCCTCTCCGTCTCCTTTTCCCACCTGTTTTGAACACCTCAATCTATTTTCCCTGACATTCATTTACTTTTCACTTCGTGCTTGTGTTTTCTCTCCCAGCAGTGTCATCAGCTTCACTTCTCCTCCGCTTTAGCTGTCAGAGCTCTTTCATTGTGACTGATTGAGCTGAAAATGTCTATTTGCGCCTCTCTTTGCATTAGTCGTTTCTAATTTCCTGCGTGTTCCGTCGAAGCATTTTCCTCCTTTCCAAGCCTCCTTATTCCTCACCCTGTTCATCTAAATCTCACTCCTGGATTAACATACGCCTGCTATGAACTTTGTTCTCCATCATCTCCCACATCTCTGTTCCCTCCTCTGTGTGTGACCCCCTCTTTATTCACTAACTGTTAGCTGTGATCATTTGTGGCTCGGCTGTTTGCTGGACGTGTGATTAATGACAGTGCTGTTGATCTCATGGCTGAACATTAATGCAGAACTAAATAGATTGCATCTCCATCTATCATCTAATTTCCCATGCTAAGCCGAGTCTACAGAAAATTGATTCTCTTTCATACTGTGTAGCTGGCACTTTTATTTAGACTCCTGAGCACAGAGGCAAGTGTACCCACGCTTGCATCCACACACACACTCTTAAGTTATTCCCTTGTTAATATTTCTGCTTCTGGGCAATACAGATGAAGCAATCATGAGGGATTCAGCTGCAGAAATGTCAAAGAGATTAAACTTTATCTCACCCTCTCTTCATCTCCTCCTTTTCAGGGTTTCCTGAATGCAGTGTTTGAAAGGCTAAAACAGTTCTTGGAATGCTGTGAGTACCCATCTCTTTTTCTGTCCTCAGTCTCTGATCCAAGGCTTCTTCCCCCCCTCAGTAAACAAACTCACATACCGGTGCTTGATCTAATGCATGCAGACAGCACCTACTTAAAAGTCTAAAGAAACTTTAGATGGTCTCATCATAATCACAGAGCATGATCTAGGTGTCCAAATTAAAAGGTTCAAGCTGACTCATCCTCTCCTTTTCATCCATATTAAGAGTCTATTTTTTAAATCACTGCAAATCAGTAGACCTTTTAGTTCAGCTTTTGCTCTTTTCACTTCATTGGAGTCTCAGTAGGAGTCTGACATACTTTACTTTTTTTTTAGGGATGCACAATTCAAAAAATGGCAAATGACTATCCAGATCAATAAGGTAGTCTTCACTGAAAATCCAAAATGTGGTCTGAAGTCCCATAGGCCCTGCTTACGCGACAAAATGGAGAGTTTTTACTGCATTTTCGCCTTCTGTTATGCGAGAACGGTGGCTGGAGTGCCTGAATCCACAAACTTTTGAAACAAGTGAAAAGTTTTGAAAACATTTTGGGTGTCCGTCTCCATGTAAACAGGAATCAGCGTTTTCAGAGAAAATGATGACTCGTGGCACATGCGTATTAACCTGACATGCCAGATGGACACTTCCATATTGGAAATATTTCACTAATCCATCTGGAAGGAGCCCCTGAGAAAATGTTTTCAGGGGCAGAACCTTCAAAAACAAAAGCAGCTTGTGATTGGATGATCATTTGGCTGATCACACTCATCACAGACCAATCCATATCAAGCAGTGCTGCAATGACATAGCATATGCAGCTGCTAAACGTAGCAGCTGACAGCTAACCAATTAGCCGTAGCGGCTAACAACAGTAAGCTGTTGTTTGCCCTTCTTAGCCGTTAGCCAATAGCTTAATTACCTTCGGACTATGTGTCACATTAATTATACTACACAGATGTATCATTTAACACTTATATGTGACATGAACCTTGTCAAAGACAATCCCTACAAAATAAACTTATGAGGAGAGCATATTTCCCCAAGTATAACTCAGTAACCATGATGACCACAGGCTAACCAACATTAGCCACCATTATTTGTACAACAGGAAGTGACTTCACTTCCTGTCAAGTCATTTCCTGTTGTCGTCACACCCGCTGATCCCGCCTCTCTTCCCTGATTGGGCTGTTAAGCATTTAGCCGAATGAAACTGTTGGACAATGAAGGCTGGCAAGACGGAGATGCATGATGTCACAATCAGGCAGGTCTGTCTGCTCTGAAAGGCTACATGCGCATGATTCTTTCTAATAAAGGTTACCTAGGAACAACAACAGCAGCCATGTGCTGCCTAATAGGTTTGTTACCAGACAACAACTGCAGCTTTGTGTCGGCTGTGCTTTGTCAGATTTTGTTGTCAAGAAACATGCGCTTTTGTGTGTGCTGTCATTGTTGTTGAAAATTGTTCTTTGTTGTCGCATGATTATTTGTTTTTGTTTTAAACATTGTATTCTTTGTCAGCGTGGCTGGGCTGTTGTTGTTTGTAAAAGTTGTTTTGTGCTCTCTGTGTGAACACGGAGCGCTACAGCGTTTTCAAGACAGAACTGTTAAGTAAAAGATATGACACATTCCTGATAGATTTTGGATTTTGAACCATACTGGATGTTGAATCTCAGGAGTGATATGTGTTCAACGTTGTTGCCACTGAACATGTGTAAAGGCCAACTATTTACCAAGCATAAATGGAAAATATTTTTTTCATTAATGGCATTATTGATTCTAATCTCTGGTCCCAAGAGAAAGATGCCCAATCATCACCTGAGAATCCATTCTGGAGTTTCTAAGAGCTTTCTTATTGTTGTGAAAGAAATGTTTCTTGAGCTGGGACAGGCATTGTGCCCATTTCTGAAGTTCTGCAAACATTACCCTTATGGGATGTCACCACATGCACAGAAACTTTCTCAGCATCCAAACGTTGACATAGAGTCAATACAAGTCCCAGGCTACACCGGTGGAATCATGAGCCTGCACAATGGGAAAGTTCCTGCGCTGGAAAATCCTGGGAGTAAAAGCTATTTGACTGACAGCTGAGTGAGATGTATTACCTCTCCCTGTCAGATCGCACTGCCCAGAGGCCTCTTTATTCTCTTTCGTTTGAAGTTTCTCACAATAACACTGAGTGAGCGAGAGATAACTTTCAGGCACGACTCCATGAGCTCCACAGCAGCAGGTGTTCACAAAAAGTATCATTTTAGCTATCAGGAACTACCATCAACTCCAATGTTTACTCTGCTGATGGCAGTGTAGACAGGGTCAGGATGCTGTTGGTATTTGGGCTGGGCAGATAGGGGAAACGGACAGGCAGCTCACAGCCGGGACAGAGAGAAATATCAGCTCTGCACAGCCTGATAAGGTCAGCTATATAAACAGGTGGATTTTTGGGAAGTCTTTGTGGACTATTCAGATGTCTGGCTCTTCCTTTTTAGACATTTGTCCTTTGACTGATGGCACACATCCATCTCTGTCAGTCACCGAATTGTTCAACTTTATTTTACCTGTTAGAAAAAGTAACTATTCCGCAGTTACAGCATTTTGATGCCATTTGACAGACATTGCCAGAGGCCTTTTGTTCTCCGTTTGTCCATCCAAGGCCATTCTTATGGACAGATATCTTAATAACACTTCCATGATTTCCTTAAAAACTTTCACAGATGTCCACTCTAGTTCAAGGATGAAAGGATAACATTCTGGTGCTTAAAGTACAAGGTCACTGATTCTCATGTTAAATCCTCACTTGTAAATGTGTTATCTCAAAAACACTTTGGAGGATCCTCCTTAAAGCTGGGGTTGGCGATTTGATTTAGATACACTTTTTGTAATACTGGTTAAAATGGTCTTTATGACCCGATGGTAATCAACTCATAATGTGTTCTTAAAACAGAGCAAAAAATATCCGCTATCTACAGCAGGAGTAAAACAGGGAAAACCCCAACCAATAATCATGCCGGGATACCTGTTTTTAAACCAATCAAATCCCGTTGCCATTCTGCCCGCCTACTGCGTGTGCATTTTACCGGCGTGCACAGACTCGGTGCTTGGCGTAGATACGATCACCGCTGGGGGATGCTTACCTTTCAAGTTTTGTCTTTGAAAATAAGGGAAGCCTGCCGTGAGCCGTCCCACAACCCCAACCAAGCTCTAGTATCCCTCACATTTTAAGACCGATGTACAAGAAATCTAAAATAAACTCTTTATTTTTCTAAGTTTGTTCTGCTGTTCTAATCTCGCGATAGCTGCCACCCAAGGTACTGCAGGTGGGTGTTCTCACGAGGCTTTTTTTTCTTCTTCGGTTTTGCGGCTGGCATCCATCATTTCGGAGCATTACCGCCCCATTCAGGCTAGAGACAGAGTTCAGTTTGGAGAGGTAGAGGAATGTTTTTGTCATTATATCATCACACGGGAGATTTACGGGAGAATACTGATACAGGAGGATGGCGGGAAAGAGGATAAAATACGGAAAATACGGTAGTTTCATGGTCAAAATGGGAGATTTGACAGCTATGTGGAGAATGTCAGAGGAACTACCTATACCCCGATCAACAACGGCTGTGAGTACTAACTAACTTTACATGTTTGTTTGGTGTTTTCTTACTGCTGACTGAGACATGACTTGGTGTAGTGTTAAACAAACACGTTGTGCTGAGGGTTTGGAGTTGAATCAGTCGTCTGGATATAGCGGCTGCGCGCGTGCGTGTGAGCGGGGGGTGGGGTTAGGCGGAGCCCTGAGGAGATACTACTTTCAAATTCATGCTAGTTTTCCAAAATCGCCAACCCCAGCTTTAAACTTTGATAAAATACTTACACTGACTGAAGGTGAAATCTAAAAATCATTGGCAAATGTTCAAGGTCATGGAGCCTCATGGTCGTCCCTTGCTTTCAAACACAGTATCTCAAATACAGAGTAAGAGACCGACTTGAACTTCTTCAGGAAGGTTCTGTCTGACACAAGAATGCACTGAATAGATTTTGGATGTGAAAGGTTAAGAGCAAAGTTTACAGAACTTAAAGTTTGTCTCTTGGTAGAGTAGGGCAGGAAGAATGTGTTTGTGAGCAAACACTGATGTTAGCATTGTGCTAGTTCCTTCAGTAGCAAGCCTAGAGAAGGGCTGTAGGATTTTTCACTGTGTTTTGCTTCATTGTTAATAATAATAATAATAATACATTTTATTTCAGGTTGCTTTCACAACACTCAAGGTCACCTTACATGAGTCACAAACAAAGAGCACATGAAGTATAAATAAAAAGTGCATTAAAAGCAGGTATAAAAGGAAAAATACAATACTAAGACAGTGCAAATTATCAGAGGGAGTATGAGAGTCTGAACAGATGAGTTTTGAGTCTGGTTTTAAAGAGCGGTAAGGAGTCAGTGTTGCGGAGGCCAGGGGGGAGTGAGTTCCTTAACTGGGGAGCCGAGTGGCTGAATGCTCGGCCCCCAATGGTGCTGAGGCGTGCAGAGGGGACAGAGAGGTGGATAGAAGAAGAGGAACGAAGGGTACGGGCAGGTACAGAGATGTGAATGATTATCTCTGGAGAAAACAAGAAACCTGTAAGTTCTGTTTTTTGTTATTATCCCAAAAACCAAGTGGGGATTTTTTTAAGCTTAGAACCAATCAGAGGGAGTAAAAAGCTATTACTAAGCTACTGTGGAACTACAACAAAGTGGTTCATCCGAGAAGCAACAACAGTATTTCCAGGGTAGAACATCAGCTGGCCCACTTCTCTGAGAATTTCCTGTTAACTGAACAATCTAATAAAGTTGGTCCTGATGGCTGTAGCAATAGCACAAGCCTAAATAATTATGAAAACAGATGAAAAATACTTGCCGCCTGATCCCTGGCCACATTCAAGTCCTTGTTAGCAGTTAGCCAGCCTTTTAAACACACAACAGTTTAATATTCTAAAGCAAGCAACATTCTTGTTTTCTTGTATGCACTTTCAAACACCCACTAGTTGTGCCTACTTTTTGAGTTTTCCTTCATGTTCTGTGAAACTTTATTAATTTAATTTTGTATTTTCTGTACGTCTGAAATGTTCTCCGATTAAATTGAGCTTTTGGGTTGTTTTTTTTCCCTTGTGCTTGGGCTCTTGTGCTTTTCTGTCTGTTTTTTCCTGCCTGTTTGTCAAAGCACTTTGTAGACCTGTTTTTAGAAGTGCCATACAAATAGAGTTTATTATTGTTGTTATAATGAATATTTTACCATCAGATACAATTATGATTTCCCATTTAACACTAAAATCTTGTGTACATGTTCACAGCTATCCTTACTTGAGGCACTCATACAAAACTAATGTTCTGAATTCCCTTTAGTTTCAGGCTTAAGACCAGGAAGCGCTAAATGCTAGTTCACTTTCACGTTTTTGGACTCATTCCCACACCACTATATTCTGAACATAATATTAAAAAATGTTTTGAAGACTCTCTATAAAACTTGAGTCTAATGATACTTCCTTGCTTGTGAGTGTGATAACTCAGCACAGCCTTGGAGGAGAACTCTTAAAAACCTGAATGAATATGTACTCTATTCAAGGTTGAATCGATAAGTTTGGACTATAAAAATCTAAGTCTTCCATCCTCATTTTCCCTTGCTTTTTGAGATGTCCACAAATCCCACCACCACAAAATCATCTCAGCTCTTCTTTTTTACCCCCCACTGTATTTTGACCTTCTGCCACTAGTTTGCCCCACAGGGGCAGAGACATGCCAGGTGGTGATTCTTGTCTTTCTTCCTCACTTTTACTCATTTATCTCAGTTTGAACTTAATGTGTTTGTTCCAGCATGTGGCTTCACCTTGATGACTTTACACAACTTCTGCTTACATTACCATCTGTCCACTCTGCCAACAAGAAAAAAAGGTCCAGGCACAAAGTCAATAAATACCAGGCACTTGTGCTTTGCTCCAATTTCCATAATCTGTACACAAACTTAAAATAGCAAGACAAAGCGGACTTAACTTTTTTAATCATTGAGGTGTCACTTTGAATTTGTAGGAGCCGGTAGTGATGAAAAGTGTGCAATAAAGTGTGCGAGAGAGTAAAAATGGCCCAGGGTGTTCAGAAACGATGGAGAATAACTCCGAGCGTTACAGTGCATGCCGACATCAATGAAAATGACAAGGAAGGAAACTACAGGGGCATCTTTAGAGTCCTGGGTACCATGAGCTGTTTTTATGGAGGTGAAATTTAAATCAGAGAGAGTGCGTCTGCCATGGCCTTTTTAAGTTCTCTTTTTATTATAGTGCTTATTAAATACAACAATGCTTGTAACAGGTCCTAAGAGATTGTCATTGCAGCAGGGCAAAGAGGGCAGCCTCTTGTTAATAGGGTTATAGTGAATAAATCTCTAGATGTTTATTTCTCTTTCTGTACTTGAAACCTTGCCTCTTCTTATTCGATCAAGTCAAGCTGGTAACCATTGACATGCTGCTCTTATTTGCCCTTCCATCAACATAGTCCACTAAATATTAGGCTGGAACAAGAAGTTAGTTAGCTTTGCATAAAACAGGTCTTGAGGAAAACAGTCCAGTTTCTCTCTTTAAAGGAAAAGAAAGCAAAAAGGGTACACATATCAACAAGGAAAGGTCAAATCGTTTTAACTGATTTAGTTGATTCAGTGGCTCATGTCAAGGTGCCTGTGATCTGACTAACGGCCAGAGTGAAAAACCCAGCGTAAATTATTTTGTTCAGAGAAAGAGCTGCAAAATTCTGTGGATTTTCAAAACAGGAAGCCTTCCATGATAATAATAGGAATTTAGTCGAAGAAATGGGAAAATAACTGGAATTAACACAATTTAAGGTTAGCCCATAAAATATAATTTGGAAAGTATATTTAAGCAAAATCTTAACTAAACAACCTGATTTAATGCACGTATACTTGAGAATATTTATGCTGTTCCTCATTTGCATGCACAGATGATTAGAGGAACCCTGGACTGTTTAAACCACATGTTTGAGCTCACTAACATAAAGTGAAGTTGAACTTGATTGTTCAGTAGAATAATCAAAATTGGATGAAGTTGAACCTACAGAACAATCTCTTGAAGTGCAATGATTTTTAAATGTGTTTTTTTCTCATCGCTATGACAAAAAAGGTTTTCATTTATGTTGGGATATGACATGTTTTTTTAACCCTTTCATGTATGGTGTCCACTACAGTTAACAGATATTTTTAAAATTTTTTATACCCTTTAGGTTACATGTCCAACTACCAGATACATTCCCAAACCCTTGCCTTAAGTTAAATAGAAAATATTATCTTTGCACATTTTTATCATATTGAGATTTTGCATCATAACTCCAGAATAGCCGATGAAGGCTATAGAATATTATGCCTGTATTCAGATTTCACATAATATTGTAGTTTTTATTTTAAATCTTGTTGTAATTCAGAAGTTAATCATTTGATTAAACGGCAATAATACATCTACTACATATTTTGCTTTTCCTTTTATTTACTCTTAATAATTGTTTTTCAAAGAAATTTGTTGGTGGATCTTTATTAAGCTCCACTGAATTACTATTTATACCACTGATGTATTGTCTCCACTGTAATGGACAGATGCATAACTCCCTCAAAATCTAACATCAACAACATCTAACTAAAAAAATGAACATGATTTTTAACTTTTTTGTTGAAAGAATAAACAAACATTTTAAAAAGTATTTTGTAATTTAGTAATTTATGCATTAAAGGGTTAAATAACCCCCAATTTCCAGTTAAATTCCATTAATTCCAAACTCTCAGAATTCCATGGGAAAGTTTGTAGTTTGAGGTTTACAAAAATTCCTTATCCTAACTCTCCTCTCAAAGCCTCTGAAATATATCTGGAAATTTACTAGAAATTTTCCACCCCTTTGCAACCTGAGTCAAAGCATCATTTAGATTATTCTCAATGATTTTGCTTAGTTAAATCAACCTTTCTATTTCATGAATGTCACAGTTAACAACAAACAAACCAAAAAGCACTCAGCTGATTAGCTCAGATTTTTGCTAAAAAGAAAAGACCATGCACATCAACAAACAATGCTAACAACCTTTGGGTGCTTTGTTTTCTTTGTCTTTCTTTTCTTTTTGGGTTTCAGGTCGACAGGTTGGACCAGACAGCACATGCAGAGAAAAGCTGGAGAAGACGATCATTCTGTACACTAAAGTTGTAAGTCAACTTTCCTGCTTGTATAAAATATAGAGTGAGCGCTAGTAATCTACCATTATTATGCTAATTTATTTGTAGCTGCAAGGTCGTATATTTTCAAGAGCTTGTGCTCTGCAAAAGCTTTTAATTGTCTCTGTTCTCTTTTTACTCTTTGTCCGTCTTCCTCCTTTTTTTCCCATGTAGTTGTTGGATTTCCTGGAGTCCCACCCCTGCGCGTTTATACCCCTGATTCAGCGCTCCCTCGAGTTTGCCGTCAGCTACGTTTTCACTCCTGCAGGAGAGGGAGTCACCTTTGAACGCTTCATTGTGCAGTGCATGAACCTGATCAAGATGATTGTAAAAAACGACGCCTACAAACCTGCCAAGAACATTGAGGGTAAGATGTGAGGGCTGGGGGAGAAGGAGAGAAGGACAGGTGGAGTTTAAAGGATGTATGAAGTGATGACACAAGGGAAGTTTCAAGGACCGAGAGATGAGTGATAAGAACTGCAGGCATGTAGAAGCAGAAAGAAGTTTGAATATGAAGAGTAGATGTTCTCATCTGGATTCTAGGTCTGTGAATGGAGATCGGTAAGACTTAGCTGCTCTTTAAAGCTGACAGTGTTTTAAAAAAGCCTTAAGATCGGGTAACTTTAGCATCCCTGTATATTTCCATGGCTCATGTTTATTTTTAGTCCTCACAAGCCTCCAGTGCTCCATCAGCTGTGGAGCAAAAACAGTACCTGGTCTTTGTTCTGCTTGTGTGGGCTCTGGTGGGCCTCATTGAAGTTTTCTCGGAGGCTCATAGATGACAGTAGAGAGAGGGAGTGTTTTTGTAGTCTGATGTTCTTTTGCTTCATGGAGGCTTCATGACACGATACCAACGTCATGTTATTGATGCCAGTGCCAACATGTATTTCTGTACTTGCCAAAAAAAAAAAAAAAAACATCATTATTAACTTTATTTTTATAGAAAATCTTCGAACTATAACTATGCATCAGTAAATAAATTAAAATACCACAAAGACAGGCTTTCTAATGCACAGACAGCGCAATTTTAAAATAAAAAAATACAATAAAATCAAATTCAAAACCCTAACATTTTCTTTTTGCACTCAAAAATTAGAACAGTGTTTAATAAAATTCAATTCAAAATACTAGGCTTTTCTTATGAAATAATGAAACAGTGTAAAATAATATAAAAAGGCTGTTTAAACCAGAGAAAGTGGTAGCTAATTGCAATACAGCTTTAACATTTTTCAGGAGCTACCTTTGTGGCAAGTAAAGGGGCTGAATGTGGCTTTTTTAACAAGTTTATAAGTTATTACCCGTCTTGCTCTGAACTCCTTTCCCTGTTCTTGAGTGTTTTGCCAAGTTCAGATGTTTTCAACCTCGGCAAGACATGTTTTGTTACACCATTTGCGCAGTGGTGCTTCGGTGTTAATGGCTTCACGATGCTCCATTGTTTTAAAGCTGAAGTAATTCCATTTAGCACACCTGGTGTATCTACGAGTTGTGGCGTGGTAAAGGTTGCAGCAGCTACCGTTCTTTCCCTGCTCCTGTCTCTCTTTCTCTCCTTTATCCTCCTCTGTCGCCAGACTCCTGCTTCATTTTGCGTTCATACCTAACAAGCCTAATGTAGGCATTTGAGTGCAGCATGTCATAGGACCCTTTTAACTTAAGGTTTGCATTTTTCTGTTATTAGACTTTGAGGTAAGCACACAAACTTTTTAAAACCTCCCGAAATTTTCTGGGCAAGCTGCATGGGTAAACATGAATGACCACAGAGTCTCTGTAGCCTAGGGGTAGCAAACAAGGTGCCCGCAAGCACCTGGTAGCCCACAGGGAGCCGATGAGGTGCTCACAGGGATGTTTAAAAAATAACATGAACCTCCATCAGAGAACTTGAAATAAAAATACATTTTTAAAATTTCAATCATAGGTTTTGGTAATAAACCACACTTTTAGATGGTATGAGGAGTTTCTAAGTAATAACAAAAAAGTCTCACTTTCAGATATATGCCTGATCAAAATACACACTTTAAGATGAGTTTTATAGCAACAAAATAGGTTATCTATAAATGCTATTCCTTAGATTCGTGGTCGGGTCAGACAGGGCTGGACTAGCCTGGATACTCAACTTCGGGATCAAGACAATTAAAACTGGAGCAAATTTATATTATTCGGACACGTCTTAGAGCACCGGGCTGTTAGCAGCGATATATAGCCGGCTACAAAACTACGATACTAAGTTTTCCAAAAATTGCTTGTTGTCACACATCAAAACTACCGCTATGTAACTAGAAAGAGATACATCACCTTGTCGCTTTGCATCCTGTAAGTTGTTGAAAAAAGAAGTTGTAAAGCAATGCAGAGTTCTGAGGAAGGTCCGAGCTGCATTCATTAGCATCACAACAAACACATGCTTTGGTTTGGGTCACGTCTTTACGACAGTCGCCGCGCGTGCTCATGGGTAGCAGAGTCTTTATGCCACCGGAAATAGATTCTCCTCATAGCACCTTTAATAATTAAAAAATAACAAATGTACTGTACGTTACATTTTAAATCCACCTAATTTTTCTAAACTTTGAGCTACGTGGGGTCACTGTTTACATAGATGCTGACACAGAAAAATAGATATAAGAAGATGTGTGGAACTGCGTTCTCATTTAATGTAATAATCTGTGGTAAAATGTATTGTTAGGAATAATTAAAAGTAAAAAAAGTAAACATACAGTGTCATATGTGGCCCATCAAATGCATAATGTTTAAAAAACTTATTGTATTACATAATTTTTATTATTTTAGAACATTAAATCAAGGAGCCTTCCATAATACACCTCATTTTAAGGGTAGCTTTCAGGCGCAGACAGGTTGGGGACCCCAGCTCTAACGCAATTCACAGTGTATTTACACAAAAGCTCTGTAAATAATTCTGCAATTTTTACATCAAGAGACATTCACGTTCATTTCATGAAGCCAAAATATCCGTGTCAATTCATGCTGCAATACAGCTTGGATGAATATAACACAACATCCTGTTTCTAGGACGTCCACAGTGGAGGCGAAATGCCACAGAGGGGTAAATATAACGCTAGAAACAGCAGTATGAGGCTTCTGACTCTGATTCCAATCTCCATTCATAAAGCAGTTCTGATAGCCAGGCCCACATGTCTCCAAATTTACTGTTGTTGGTATGAATGTCGTGCACGTTATTGACCTGCTTTACGCTCTTTTTTGCTCACCAGTAATGTTGCCTCTGCTTTGGTTGATCCCCTGAATATGTTCAGTTACACATTGCATGACTCAGACTGTGTCTACGGGTAGGAGGGTGCCTTTGAAAACAGGTTTTCTGCCTCCATTTTCAAAAATAATCTTCCTCTCCAGTGGGAAGTTTTCAAAAACATCTTCGTCCACACACCAAAAAAACATAAATCTACTGTCAGATACTTTTTAAAAATGGAATACAGCGTCTGTTACATGCTTTAGTTTTTTCAGTTTATAATTTCTGTCTAAAAGCTGTTTCATATTCTTCAAAATCTGTTCCAAACACAGAAGTCTAACCACTGTTACGGTTTAACTTGTGACCATATAAATTGAATTCAGCATGCGTCTTTAGCAAACCCAGTGAGTTTGTTATATATAATAATACATTTTATTTTTACAGCACCTTTCACGACACGCAAGGATGCTGTTAAGGTATTTTTGTGCTAATCCAATCCAGGACCTATCTAATAGTCTAGATCAAATCTTTGCATTCATAGATGGTTTCTTGATTTCAACATCTATTCTAACCATGGCAACCACAGACACAGGCCATGGGTAGTCAGTCAGGGTTTTTGAAGAGCATCATTGTGAGGGACAACTGAAAGTATCATGGAGCTTGCAAATTGTCCAGTTAGCAAACCGAAACTGGCAACAGCTTAGCAACTCCCAAATAAACAACTGTGAAAACGTTGAAAATGTGTCATCACATCTACTGTATGTTTTTAGAAATAGTTGCCCAAATGTAGACATGACTTTAGAGACAAAAACTATCATCAGACAACTCTGTTCCTAGTTTCCAATTTTGGCTTTGTCCTGATAGGCTGTGTTCTGCATTAGGGATGTAACGGTATGAAAATTCCATATCATGGTTATTGAGACCAAAATTATCACAGGCATTGTGCTCAAAATGTTCAAAAAGTACTTTTTTTGTCTTTTTTTAAATTTGTTTATAAATGCTTAAACAGTGTGTAATTACAAGAAAAGAAAAATACTAACAATAATCCCTGAAGCAGTTAGCCCCCTTCATGACTGTCTTCTGGTCTCCCCTTTACATGGCAGATCCTTGATAACTCCTTCTTTAATATTTCCAAATTATCATTGATTAAATCCATAAAACACGAACAAATACGGAAAAAGGCGATCTACTACGACAAAATACAGCAAATAAACAGTGAAAGAGCGGCAATACCACACTCCAGATTAATACTAATGCTGTTATTTACAACCTTTATACATTATTTACACAGAAATTCCTGATAAACCACATATTATTCACTCAGGTATGGCTCCATGAATCCTCTCTCTCTCTGCTCGTTTACTCAAGGAGCTACAGCAGTTTTAATCACGTGCATTTTTGTCTTTCACCACAGCTTGGTGTTTTAGACAGGGTAACTGTCATCAATCAGTTTCCCCTCAACATCCTTGTAAAATCCAAACCTTGACCAGACTTTAGCCATTTCGAGTGGGAAAACCTGTAAGAGTCTGAGTGAGGCTCCAACTGCTAATCTTTCAGACTAA
Source organism: Scarus forsteni (assembly GCA_036419115.1). Taxonomy (NCBI): domain Eukaryota; kingdom Metazoa; phylum Chordata; class Actinopteri; order Labriformes; family Labridae; genus Scarus; species Scarus forsteni. The sequence goes on from JAZDUH010000066.1 coordinate 17,148,730, forward strand.
CCATGCAAACTGCGCTCCGTTTGTGAGACACAGCTGCTTCATCGGGGGCAGACGCACATAGTTCCGGCTTTTCGGGGCAAAGAGCAGCATCACCGTGCGTTATTGACACAGTGTGGTGATCAAACTCGGTAACTCGGTAATTTTAATAGGATGCGGTAATGATTACCGTGGGAAATTTTACCACGGTTTAACATTTTACCGGTAACCGTTACATCTCTATTCTGCATCTTGTGCTTCCTTGTCTGTTCAGTGTAGATAGTCCCAATATGTGAGGTTTTTGTGTGGACAGGTACATTGTTAAGTTTCAAGGAGCATTATATCTTAAAATTTTCATCGTGTTTAATTGAGTGAATTCTTTGAAAGTTTTCAGAGTGCAGTCAAGACTTGCTCTATATGTAAAATGTTAAGGGTAGGGGTGGGCTATATGGCAAAAATATCATATCACGATTTTAAAAAGAAATAAAATCCCGATTTTATCACGATTCTACGACTAATTTGCATGTTTGACCATTTTTTCCCTATGTTCAACATATAAAACATGAAAAACCCTAAAAGAAAAAAAAATGAAAAAGCCAAATAAACTTTCTGAACAGGTTTTATTTTAAATAGTGCAGTTTTCATAAAAATGTGCAATAAATGTAAACATAAAAGGTAATGAACAACAATATCAACATTATCTCTTAAAGTGCAACAATTTAAAACAAATGTTATCTAACTGCAATGTCTCTAACCTACAGCTGCTTTAGAACAGATTTTTGTTCAGACATCTTCAAGCTTTTATCTCCTTTTCTTTATCCTCAATGGCTTGATGCTACATAACCAAACAGGAGATACTACCATGCACTGCGTGTAATGTGCTACGATTGGCCAGTAGGGTGTGCGTCAAAGTCTCTGCGCCCACACAGACGATCTGACGATCTTTCTGCTTTATGAGATCATCCCCACGTTATAATCCTTAACAATTTCATATCGTCATATCGCACACCCCTAGTTAAGGGGTTACATTAGTTGTGATTGAGTGCTGTGTTTTAGAAATATCGAACAAAACAAAGTATTGTGAGCATCTTACATAGCTAAAGGGGACAGTAGAGTCTTGACAGACAGCCCAGCACAGAGCAGCCATCTGACTTATTTATGAGGCCCCAAGCTGTCAGTTATAATAGACAGACAGGAATTCTCATGTGTGTCTGAGAGCATTACACCTGAAACCAACAGGGACCTCAGGGTCAGGGGCCACAGGTAAAGCAGAGGCTTGAAAGTAAAATGAATCT